>JAJJWW010015989.1:0-655442 GCA_023531295.1 Papaver armeniacum | reverse complement strand
ATCGCTAATGTCAATGGGTAGCTTTTTCTACCAAGGCGCCTAATGGCCGAGCATGCCATCGCACATGCCAACACGCGTCATTGTGGTAGCTTTTCTAAACACGGCCATGATTCAACTTGGCCACGCATGCCATTGGCACATGCAAAACACGCATGCCGGTAGCCCAACTTGCAAGCCGTGCAACCTAGGCCAACTTGGCTCGTACGCGCCATTGGCACATGCCAAAACCCACGCCGGTAGCCTAACTTGCAAACCGTGCAACCTACCGCCAAGGCATTCCGCACATGCCATTGGCACATGCCACACACGCCACTAGCAACTCTATGCATTGCCACTTACACTCAACGTACAACCTACAACCAAGGCATTCCACACATGCCATTGGCACATGCCACACACGCCACTAGCAAACCTGGCATTGCCACTTCCGTTCGAGGTGCAAATCGCAACAAAGGCACTCGCACATGCCATTGGCACATGCCACATGCGCCCTAACAGACTACTTGCACTCAAGATGCAACCAACACTCGAGACATCAACACAAACTAGGTGATGCTTTCCGGGGTCTTGTTTTGGAGGTCATGACTTGCGGCGTACACTACGCTCACATTAAGAAAGCGTGAATAGGAATAAAGCTACAAATAAATGAGGAAATAATGGTGAAACGTTTTCACCCATTAACACCATGCGGTTACCACCTCCTCCCATTATTTCTCCCTTTACTCTCTTCCTTCATGAGGCTGTGGTATGTTTCAATATCGACTTGTATAAATAGGTTTTTTATTTCCCCACCAGACAAGAGGTTTCGGTCGGAGAAAATACAACACTCTCGGAAAAGGAAACTCCCAAAAGCTTCATCTCTTGCAAGCTTCCGAAGCTTTCACTTTCTCGATACAAGTCGAGACACTACTCTCCTCAAAATTATTCTAGTCTCAACACCTTTCTTTGCTTTCCTCCCCAAATCAACCCTTCTCCTCTACTTTGCACCGAAAACAAGTCCGGAACGGCCATTTCTTGGTTTAGGACTTACTTGTACATTGATCTCTCGGAATCTAGAAAGTGCTCACGTGCGGACATTTGTTTAGGGTTTGAACCGGTTCTCACTCACCTAACGAATTTACCGAAATCGGCGAAACGATTTTTACCCATAAACAATCACATAAAAAATTTGGTCAACAACAGGAGTTGATCCAATAAGTGGGATCAACAACAGTAGTTGATCCAATAAAAAAATGGGTCAACAACAAGAGTTGATCCCATAAATGGATCAACACAAAGTAGTTGATCCAATAAAAATAGGTCAACAACAAGAGTTGATCCCATAAATGGATCAACCACCGAAGTTGATCCCATAAAAACCAAGTTCAAAGATATACTCCCTCCGTACCTATTATATAGGCGGAATTTTCATTTTTCCTTGTACCACTATATAGGCGAAGTCCAAATTTCAAAACCATTCTTTACTTCTACTATCCTTATTTATTTGCTTGGGAATCATCACAATTGAGTGTATGTCTCTAACATTGGGAATATAATTAAGGGTAAAACTAGAAAAAGCATAGAAATTTATAAAATCAAGAAGGTTTCTTAATCTAAGAGATTTTAACTATTCGGCCTATATATGTGGTACGGAGGGAGTACAGTAAACAAAATGGTAATGCTTGATCATTTCAAAATGTTGAAAAACAACAAAATGAGATCCCATAAAAAATAGTTATACCTCGCATGTTGGAGGTAGAAATTGACGAAGGAATGCAATCTCTCCTCCCCACCCTGAAATTAGCTATAAAAGAATACATTCCTCTAGACTAGCAAAGATAGTGTATTCGCCATTAGAAGGGTTCCTTCTGAAAAACAAATCAAACCCGAAACAAATCAAGTTTAGTGTTACTGTTCAAATCAGCTCTAACATTTCAAGACAGTAGCTGCACTCGCCTTGGTATATTTCAAAGCATGTGCCACTAGACATAGTAACGAGCATCATACCCCAACAACACCAGAATTACTAGCCGACGAACCTTGCCATTTCGACTGTCTCAAATAAAAATGCACATAACACATAAGCCTCTAGCCAGCAAATTGTAAAAAGTTCATACGTACATGCAACAGGAAAACCCCATAAAGAAAATGAATCATACATAATAACATGGATACTAAATTTTCCTAGTGTTATATAGTGGGACGCTGGATACTAATGGCCGAAATGCAGCGAAGAGCACTAATGGTCACATATATTAAGTAATTGGTACCCATAAAAAAAGTGTACGCTTTACTTTATTTCCCAGGAAACATAAGATCCACACCTATTTTATATGTGTCAAACAGAAAGATCTATGATTTCAAACATGAACCAAAGAAAAAAAATTACACAGTTACTATCATGTTGTCTGTCCTCATTCACTGATCATTTCCATGTTTATACAGAAGCAAAAAATGCATCAAATTTGACCATTTCCAACCATAATAAACTTTTTTTCTAGTGTTGATAGTCATTATCCAAATTGACGCTCATGTTAATTAAGACTATATGTATCACACCAGGAAATTACCACCCCCACAATGAATTGGAATCTTTTGGAATGGTTTTATCAGCAATACATGAGAATCCCGTCCTTCACAAATTAATAACATATACCCAAAATAAAATCTAAAAATAAAGCAAATTCAGATCGAATCAACGCCGAAGATGAATCAACAACAAAATCAAGTCGAATCAACATCAAAATCAATACCAAAAATCCAGTCAAGTTGAATTTAATACTGAGTTAAGTAAGATATGATGAACTTAGGTTATCTACTTACAACTTGAATTGGGATCGACTTAGATCGGTGGCTCATGCTCTGCAATCTCCATTTTCCGTCTAGCAAAAATAAAACAAACCAATTCGATAAATCTGTTAATAATAACGATAAACGTGACAGAGTGGTGCTTCTGGTTGTGGTGGAGTAAGTCGATATGGTGGTGGTGGGAACGATGAAGATGGTGGTGATGGGAACGATGGAGGCAGTGGAAATTTATCTTCTGGTTTATCTTCGAAATAAAAAAAGAAAACGCGACGGTTAAATATGGAATTAATGACATTAAGTTTTTAATGATAATTTCGATGTATGCCACTAAGGATATTTGTAAAGTCGATAAGGATATTTTTTAAAGACCCATTAAAAGGAGGGATAATTATTCAATTTCCACTATTCAAAGCGAAATAGATTTTGGTTTGGTGCACTTTCGAGTGCATAATGTCTTTTTATTTAATATTTTATTTTCTTGTTATTTTGTTTTTTAAAACTTGTTTTGATTGATGTTTTAATAGTGAATGTGATGACAATAGTAGATGACTTATTGCTCGAGATCATGAACTAGTGATTTTGGTTGTGTAAAATATATTGCAAGTGATTTTTAGGACAAACCAATATTTATCCACGAAATACACAAGATCCACCTAGGTTTTCGCTAGGTGCACCAGAGTACATAATGCATTTTCTTTGAAGAAAATAGGTTTTCGCTAGGTGCACCCGAGTACATAATGCATTTTTTTTTTAATTCTTATAGGGAAAATGTTTTTACAGTTTGCACTAACGTGCGTAATGCATATTCTTATAGAAAATAAATTTTGGCCAGGTTGCACCTGGGTGCATAATGCATATTTTTATAGGAAATAAATTTTAGTTAGGTTGCACCTGGGTGCAAAATGTATCTTTGGCATGGCTTAATTTATTTATTTTTTTCGAATTTCATATTAACAATGGATCTTGTTTTGCAGAGATTTTCGAGCCCTTTCCAAAAATATAAATTTTACTAAAATCCGACTTATATTTTGGAAGTTATGAATTTTCTCGCGTTTATTAAAGAGAGAGAAATTAAATAAGAGAGAGAAAATGATAAGAAAAAGAATAAATTGTAAAACAAAGGGTATACTCCCTCCTCTGTTCTAATGTATTTAACTGCTCCGTAGTTTGACAAATTTTAAGGCAAGGAGGAAAGTGGAGTATATTTAAGTATTTTTACAATTATACCCTTAGGGCAATAATTAGTAAAATTTAGAAACGATTTATCTCTTAAACTATACCACGGTTTTTTATAAACTTTATACCGTTGAAAAGCATTTTAAAACACCTACGCAATGAATATAAACATGACTATCAAATTATACATATTTCTTATAGAAAAAATAATCAATTAAAAGGGTAGTTTTAGAAATATTCCCTTGGTTAGTGAAATAGCTCATATATTTGTGGACAAAACTAAAATCCAAATAGCTCATCTAATTAGGGACGGAGGGAGTATATGATTAATATTTCCCGGCTAGTATGGTTACGGGTCTCATACTTTGAGTATGGATCCCCTTCTATAAACATGACACCTAGTATTACTTAACCCACCCCATGTTAAAAACCGTTTAAACTATAATTCGTTTTAGAAAAAGTTACGATTGCCTTTCTTACCCTTTAAAACGTGGTCAAAACACAATCAGTTGGACATTTTTTATCCAAAAGATAAATAATTGGTATCTAAATTTAAAAGTAGAAAATTAAGTAATTTGTTTCCTTGTTTTTAGCCACCACTACTTTTCCGTTAAGTTTTCCTAAAAATTAAAAACCATACTTGCAGACCGTATGACAAGCCTAAGCTACTGATGATCGTTTATACAGGAAAAAAAACATTTAAAACAATACTTAGGCCTCTTCCTATGCACATGCCAAAACATGGTATTTGGCATATATGCACCCATTATGGGTATGCCAAACGCGAACTCATATGCCAATATGTTATTTCGGCATATAGGCATACGCGACAGTAGTTTCCGGTGAAATGATAGAGTCTCTGATTCGCTCGATGGTCAAAGAATCGCTCGATGGTCATTCAATCGACAGCGACAAATCAAGCTATCGTCGATACTATGATAATCGCCATCAGATCTTCATCTAACGGTTACAATTTCCCCTCTATAAATACTCCGATTTCAAACTCATATCAACTCACACCAAAAATTCTAAATCTCTCTAGAATTTCTTAATTTCTCAATCTTTTTCAAATCTAAAACTATCACAACTCCTCTACAATATATTTTCTTGTAATGGATTCACAAGCAAAAACTCAAGGCAAAGGTAAGAAGAATCGAGTCCGTGGTGCAAAAATACACCATGATAGGGAAGATGAATGTATTTGTCGTGAGTATGTTTTTTTTACCCAAGATCAGACGGTGGTGCACACCAACATGGTAACACCATGTGGGATAATATATTTCAAAAATATGAAGAACAAACCATGAACATCAATGGTCGTGATGCAAAAGGATTGTCGAACACTTCATTGTAATCAACCGAAGTAGTAAAAACATGTTGCATTGATAATGCAAGCCAAGAGAAAAGGGAAAGGACAGCCGGTCGACCGATGTTGATTTTGAAAGAGAGGTTGGTACAGATTGGCAACGAAAACATGGTAAATGCTTGCTTTTCGAAAGTTGTTATCATATTTTGAAGGGTTTGAACAAATATAATCCCGATTACTTAACAAATAATCAAATAGTACCTGAAAATTCACCATATAATTCTTCTCCCTCAACACAAATTCTTCACCATTTTCAAGGTCCATCAAATTCTTCACTCGATACCCTACAAGCTCAAATTCCAACGTAGTTTTTCAATAATTATATTGATGGTAATACTAAGGGAAACTTCCGTGGGGAGGAATAAGGCAAAACGGCTAGAAAATTAGCTCAAGAAGGAGGGAGTTCCGTAGGATTTAACATGGCGGAGTTTATGGATTATCAAAAGACCATCGCGAAGGAAAGATCCATTCAAAGGAAAATTCAAAACCGGGAGAGTAAGAAAAGTCGTCTTTCTCAAGAAAAATTCCGGTTTGACTATGACAAGCATAACATTCTTCAAGCTAACACCTCAATTATGAACGCCCAACAAAAACATGTATGGCAAATCGGAATTTGACAGATTCAAGCACGAATTGGAAAAGCAAGTCGGATTTACTAACAACCGTGATGAAGAAGATGATGAGGATGGAACCGATGATGAGTTTGATGAAATAATTCCTCTAAATGATTAATGTACTAGTTTATAACTAGTTTAATGTAGTTAGTTTTGTTTTAATGTTCTAGTTTAAGTTTTAATTTGATATGTTGTTATGCATTCCAATTAATATTAGTTTGAAATGAAATGTCAAGCTTATTAATTAGAAAAATAACAATACATAACATAACTTAAATCGAAGCTAAAACATTAAGAAAATACATAAAATCATCTTCCATACTCGCCGCCCAAAGATTCAATCTCGATCATCTCTTAACTGGTCATACAAATTACTATTTCCAATGTAGTTAGTCATTTGACCATAATTCCTTGGGAGGCCTCTTTCTCAGTCGAATCTCCGGCCTCAAATCTTCATCATCATAGTTAATCCAATCCGAATCACGTCTGGTTTCAATTACCATGTTATGAAGAATTATGCAGTGAGCATAGTCTTGTGCATTTCACGAGGACTCAACCCACGATATGGGCCACAAATGATAGCGAACTTCCTCTTCAAAATTCCAAAAGCGCGTTCCACATCCTTCCCTGCCATTTGGGCATCGTTAAAATATCGACATTTATGGCCCAATGCACCCGCCAGGAGGCGACGGTAGATTGAACCAAGGTGGACCATTTTGGGTAGATACCATCCGCAAGATAATAGCCATGAGTGTACCGATGGCCGTTGATCATGAAACGGGACGGATGGAGAAATTCCATACTCAAATCTTCAAACGAGGCGACTTGTGCAAAACATTAATATCATTTGTGAACCCTAAGACCAAAAAAAAAGCGTGCCATATCCAACAATCGTAAGAAGCGTGACTTCTAAGATAACTCGTTGGTTTTGGATAATGACCTTTATATTGACCACTCTAATAAACAGTGGCATCCATGCCATACCCAATGCATACAATCGAGACTACCTAAGCATTCCCTGGGAATCCCCTTTCCTCATTCTCCCTTAATATTTGTCTAACATCTTGATCGCTGGTTTTCGTAAATATGTTGGACCAAATGATTAATCATTACTTCCGTAACAATGAAAGGTAAGTGTAAGAAGTTGTTTTACCCATACCGAAGGTACTAAATCCCATTCGCATCCATTTGAGTGCCATAACCTAGAATCCTTAAAGCCGAAGTAACTTTTTGTTCGGACTATGACCTCAATATTCAAAGGCATCAAACCGATAATTGAATTGAGGTTCCACTCGACAAAGTTCTTCAATAATCTTTTCACGGATGACGAGGCATGCGGGTCGACCTTGAAAATCTCGACGTCGAGTATACACAATTGGGAAGAAAATAATCGTGTATGAGCTTCGATGGTAAAATTCCCTCCCTCGATACTATATCTTCTTGATAATACTTTGGGCTCGGAACTCTTGGTATTTGACCGTATGTACAAGCATCATAGTTTCGATTAGATTCTCATCTTCACTTCCTCTTCGTCAATTTCTTGCAACCTCATACGATAACTTTCTTTGTCAGTAACCCGAACATATTCATAATAATATCCCTTTCTTCATTGGATCTCGACATTGTGAAGCTTTAAAATTGAGAATAAAGGAGTAATATCTTTTAAGGTGTGAGTTTTCCGTCGAGGTAAAATGACGTATAGGAACCATAGGGGAACTAGCCGTTTGCAGTAATAACTACTTGGCGATAATCATTGTACCGCCCAAGAGTTATTGTTTTTATCGAGCGGTGTCAATATCGCCGACGATAAAGACTTTATCGCCGGCGATATTGTCAATATCGCCTCGCTAGGGATTCGATCGCTCAAATGCTTTCCCCATAGTGGCGCAAATGGTTTGGCATGCCACCTGGCATGCCAAACACCATTTTTTTGGCATGTGCATAGGAAGAGGCCTTAGGAATGAAAGATCGAAACTTCCTAGAATGTTTTACGACACTTGCCAGTATTGTGGTAAGCTTAATGAACAAAGTATTTGTAGGCGAAGACGGTATTTGTTGCAAAAGTACCATTAATTCCATCCATACTCCCATTAATTGATAAAGTGAGCGTAGATACCGATTAACCATAGCCATTAAGTCTCAAAGAACTATATTTGAGAGGAGAATGAATGGAATTTTGTAAACATAATATAGGAAGAAGTTCCGTAGAAATTTAATGATTGAGATCCATTACGTAGTAAAAACAACTTTAATGTAACAGGTCTGATCCGAGATTACCTCTCAATGTAGACTAAGAAAGTAAATAAAAGGCTTAGTTACAAAATGTGAATTCTGGACGAAATTATAAATTACTTTGTCTCATTTTTAGTAAAGAGAGAAACCTACCACACGTCCGATTAGCTGATAGCAATGAGACCGACTTTGTCCGGTAGGCGCAAAACGACTAATTGTACTAGTATGTCCAAAACGGTGTGATCCCGGCCCGTTTCATGCCCCTCAACTACCAAAGTGTTCGGCTGAAACACGAGTACCCTTTTTGAGAAACCAAAAGTAAATGTCAATATCTTTATTGCTGTAGCAAAACCAACAGGACTAATGAGAGAAAATGCATACCGGGTATCTTTTTTGGAGGCCTTCTTAGAACTTTTTAATAAAAGCGGTGTCTAATGTAGACTTGTACTTGACAAACTTGTCACCTTTCTTCTTCTTCTTTATAGGCGGATCCAGAATCGCAACTTGACCATCAACATTCCTTCTTGTATTGGGACCTTTGATATTACCAGCTTGTTGCTCTCGTTCTTGCACTTTCTCGCCTCTAATTCCAATGATTTTTGGTAGCCATTTAATTCTTCCCCGTGCAAGTAGCCAAATGACGCCTTACAATGGAACTAGACTCTTCATCTATTGACCCCTTCATTGCAACTATAAGAGCTGTATTTGCTAGATCATTGTAACGCACACTTGAAGATTCGTTGTGTAGTCTCGGCTACTATCGGAGCCCCCAAATTGTCAACAATAATGCCATCTCTTGCTTTCATAGTCCACCTCTTTAGAAAGTAATCCGTAGGAATCTCGGATATTTTTCCGAAAGAAGTACTCTCATTGCATGCACATAAAATGCCCGTAAATCAAAAACTCTATAACCGCACTCTACTTTCTTTTCCTTTTTATCGAAATGCACTCTGTAGTCTTTGTCATTCTTGAATGGAACTAGCATCTCCACCTTATAAGTAGAAATCAAATCATTTTCACTTTCCATATGCACCAAATAACAACCAATTTTTTGAGCTTGCCTTGAAATATTTTGAAAACTTTTGAAGTATATATCTTGAATGCTTGCCTTTCAAAAGGTACCGCCGATACTAAGCGAGGTTTAGTAATTTGCTTACAATGCAGAATCGCTTGAAGCTCTTTCTCCTCCAATTCATCATCGCTTTTCATATTGCGTTATAAAATCATTTATGCGAGGTCGGAACTCGTATAACCCTTGACAAAACTATTAACACTTTCACTTCTTTGCGTTGTTGTCATTATTCCTAGCACAAAAATGCTCTTCCGTACAATGTAGGAGCCCATTTCTCTCGAAAGAATATAAATTGATTAACCAATCATTATCAGGACATGTGAGTACTTTGTAATCATAGAATCCCAAAGTGACTCAAATTCTTCTTCGCCCAAAGACTATATGGGCAACTTTCGAAATCTTTGTGAAATCTTTATTAGCCGCATAAATATGACTCGAGGTGTTTCGGCGCATTCCGATATATATGCCACGAGACACAAACGATGATGTGTATTTGGCATCACCTTTGTATAGAATTACCTATTGCTTGGGCTTGATCTGAAAAAATAATTTTTGGATGTTTTCCAGACATTGCATTAAGAAATGATTCGAATGCCCAAACAAATGATTCTGTTGTTTCATCTACAAGTAAGGCCATCCCCAATAACACTGACATTCCATGATGATTAACACCCACAAACGGTGCACATGGAATGCCGTACCTATTGGTCTTAAATGTCGTGTCAAAACAAACGACATCACCAAAAAATCTATAATCTATTCTCGCTTTTGCATCTGCCCAAAATAAGTTGCATACTTGGTCATTTTCATCCGCTTGTACTTCATAAAAAAAACCTTGGTTTTCTTTTTTCATTCACCTCGAAATAATTTAAAGCGACTTGCGCATCCCCTTCTTTATATATCTTTTTTTTTTTGCTCGGTAAAGAATGATTTATATAGATTAGTGAGTACAAAGTACAAACTCCAAATAGATACTCCCCATATTACAATATAAGAAGCCCAACAAAGGAAAAACCCTAGCCTGACAATACAAGGCCCAAGAAATGCTAACTCAAATACATTTGAGAGAGCCCAACCTAATGGAAACCCTAGCCCTAAAAGAGCTAAAATGGAAAATCCTGTCCGTGAACCCTAACTTCGTTCGCCATTCAACCTTCAACCCCACCCGCTCAAAACCACAATTGAAGATCATCTTCCTCAACAACCAATCCACCATTAAGAAACCCCGTCGCCACCTTTCTCATTAACATAAACAAGTACCTTTAATTGGTTAATGAAATTAGTGATTCAAATGGTGTTGATTGAATAATGAAAAAGAATCATAATTTTGAAATTAACGTATGAACAATCGACAACCATTCAACATAAAACACCCCTATATCAACTCGAACATGAGAAGAAATCCCAAAGAAGAAGGCTTAGGAAAAACGATCTTGGAAGTAGATCTCCTTCGCCACCAAGTTGTTGAAGTTGTGGTACCCAATTGATGAAGTTGGAACCTCCATCACCACCAAGTTGTCAAGATATGATGCTGAAATTGTGACGCCGATATGATTAAGTTATGATTTACGTCGCCACAAACAACACTCATGTACATCTCTTCAGGATTTAGGAAAACAGGGGAAAGGCAAAGGGGAAGAAAATCGAGGGGAGAAACAAGAGAGGCCAAAGAAATTAAACTAGATTAAAGATTAGAATAACAGGGAAATAATTAAACCCAACTACATATCTCGCTCGGATCCGGTCTTAAAGACCCCGGATCCTCGAAAGCAGGGAAAGCTATGAACTAGAAAGGTTTTTTAGAGGAGAAGGGGTTTTGAGAGAGGAGAGAGAAAAAAAAGTTTTTTTTTTCAAATCGGTTATTGGATCTTAGGGGGTACTTAGGGGGTACCCCAACCCAACAAATACAACCGAAACAAAAAAAAGGTTACCGAGTTTGGAGTCGATCACCCAAAGAAAAGAACAAAGAACAAAACGTCAAGAGAGAAAAACAAGACAATAAAACACCAAATGTCTCATATCCAACTCAACGCGGCCGATAAAAATACGAGTCCCATAAACCTATCACCATATTAGCTGTCAAACCCAATATTTTAGTTTTTGACTCCGGCCAAATAAGCTTAAATCTTAATATCTCATATTAGACTTTCCAAGTTTCTCTTTTTGTGATTGAAGATTCTAGAATTCCTTTCTTTCCAAATGCACCACACCATATTGCGACCGGTAGTTGTTCCATATGCCGTTAAGTCTTTCATCACCCCAATCATGTCTCCAATTTTTTATAGTTGCGCAAATATTACTATCATAACTCCAATTGAAGTTGCATCCTTCGGAAAAATAATCCCAAATTCTCTTTGTTCTTCGGAAAATAATCCCCGCGTCTTTTCTGAAACTGGTTCTTGCAATCGGTATGGGTAAAGTTCAAATGTTGGGAACCACCATGTTCACCACTCATAATATTGAATATCTGAGTTGGTCCACACCCTCCAGAATGAAGTGATTCCATATATTTAACTTGCTGGGTAGTATCTTCCTTTGAGACCTTAGAAGATGCGCTTGGAGTCGAATCTGAGTTCGTGATTATGTTCTTTCGGCGAATTTTGTAACGACAAAATGATCGCCCTTAGCATTACATTGAATCCGTGCCATACATCCCGTACGTATATCTCGGGGGCGTGCCTTTGTGGTGTCCTTTTACTATGTCTCTCTTTGAAACCTTCTTTCGAACAAAGTATAACCCTTTTCCGAATTTTACCATCTTTTGATCGTTTAACATCACCCCTACGAATACCGAAAACCAACCCTTCTAGCATACTCGGTTATAGAAATCATACACTTTCTCCTCCGATCAAATTTAGTTCCTTCTTTTGGTACATCATTAAATAATTCATTACATGAGCCATTTCCTAAAACTTCTTTTGAAACCATGTTATGTTCATCGTGATTCAAAATTCAACGTTAAAGCAATCATCATCCTCATAAAGTAAATAGTTGGGTTTTTGACTACCTTCATTGTCGTCACCGCTTCCGAGTCCATCTCCGGTTCCCATTGAGCGCTACGTATTGATCTAAATAATTAGAATTTTCATCAAATACTTCATTTCTTGCATCCAAGTTAAGATCGATGTATTCTCTCCCAACATGGAGTCACTAACAACAACAATGTATTTACCCTCTCGCAATTAAAAAATAATATTAATACAAATGATTTTTCTTTTCACCGGATATACGAAACCTTTTATGAAATTCATTAAAAATCAGAGTTTGATAAATCTTTTACCTTAGCAAGAGAAACAAAAAGTTGAGATGATTCCAAATCTTGGTGATACTTCGTGAAACTATCAAGCTCGTTATCAACTTATCATTGGCAAAGAAAAATAAGAGTCTCAAAGAAAGCTAAAACAATCAACCAAATCTTGATACGATTTGTTTTTAGGGGGTTAGGGCAAAATCACGTTCTGAAGAATATAATATTTCTAAATTTATTTTTTAATAAAAATAGAAACCCACGTTCTCTTTCCAAAATAATTTTTTTTTGACCGGATAACTAAAGGTACGGGGTAATTCCCGATAATAAAAAGCATTTAATATAGGTAAACAGTTATGTAAAAAATGGGAATCTTTTGAGCGATGATGTGTCACGATATGAGAGGGATTCATATGAAAAAGCATGGAAACGGGCTCCATACTAGCCACTTCCAATATTTCCTATGTCTTTTTCACCCAGACCTATATTTTACAAGTCCATTACTCCCACACTTTATGGGTTATGGTCATATGACCCATTTTCCGGGAGCTAGTCATGTAGTTAACGTCCAACTACACACGTGTAAAGTGGATCGACCCATGCATGTATCAGTTATTCGGGCCGGAGGAACGTAGACCTGGCTCATTATAAATCTGAAGAAGTTAATATGACACATGCAATAAACGTTTTGTGTTCTTCTAGAATTTACTCAGACTTGGTAATTCGAAGAACAAAAAAAAAAAAAAAGAATTTACTCGTATACCTTTGCTTGAGACCCACTTTACGTACTTTCCGTATTTGACTCGGTCACTTTGAAGATATTGAAAATATCACGGTTTATAAATAGAAGAGTTGGAGATCAGGGTTTGTACAAGCAGAAGAAGGGGACGCACTATCTCACCATGTCTAGCAGCATTCCGGAAGAGATCTACCGTGACATCTTTTTTAGGTTACCAATGAAATCATTACTAGCTTCTAAGTATGTTTGCAAGAATTGGAATTCCATAATTACTTCCTCTGATTTTGTTAAAACCCATATTACAATCCAAAAAAATAACCCTGTTCTCATACTTGAACGTGAAGGTACCACCGGTAATAAACTTTACTCCATCGGTTATGATTCATTAGCATCATCAGTGTGTGATGCTATCCAGATGGATTACCCATTATTCAAATCAGGTTATGGTGTTCGGTTGTTGGGTTCTTGTAATGGTCTGGTTTCGATATGGTTGTTTGACAATAATAGTAATTGGCCAATTCCATGGAACTTTATTTGTTTTTGGAACCCAGGCACAAGAGAATATAAAGAAATACCTAAACCACCAAATCCATTTGATTTAGACCATGTTTCCATACATGCCTTTGCTTATGATCACAAGACTGATGATTATAAGTTGGCAATAGGTAATGAGAGCTAGGAGAGAAGGTGGTACTTTATTCCAAGTCTATACCTTATCATCAAATTCATGGAAAATTGGAAAACTGTACCTTATCTTTCTTTTGGATCACAAAATATCTGGGGTGCTTGTTAACGGAGATCTTCATTGGTTAACGACTCAAGGCAACAGCTTGTTACTCTCTTTAGATATCAGTGACGAGAGTTTCAAAGAAAAATGCAACTACTAAAAGAATTTTTTTGATAAAGATATAAACAACTGGTGTCTCTAGGAGTGTTGGATGGGTGCCTTTCCGTACTCGCTCGCCGCATGGGAAAATATTGATATCCAAGTATGGGTGATGCTGGATTATGGAGTATCGGAATCTTGGGCTAAACGTTATGTCATTGCAGATAGTAATATCCGTAGAAAGTTTCATACCCGGCTTGCGTGGTCTTTTAAAAATGGCGAGATTCTACTATTGAGTGGAAGTAGTCGCGAATTATGTATAGTTTTGCATGACCCAAAACATGTGAGTAATAGAAAACTAAAAACCGATAATATTCCATTCCTTAACGCTGCCAATTATTTTGAAAGCTTAGTTTCTTTGAACTCGTCGGGCACTTATGGGGGGACAAAAGAGAACTGCAGAATCAGTAGAACTATGAAGACGAAGCTTTAAAAGAAAAACTAGTGAATTAGTTTTGGTTATTTAAATATATATATCCATGAAGTTTTTTCTTAGCGATTTATGGAAGTGTATAAATCAGAGTTTGAGATTATGAAGTTCGCGAAGCGAATTATGCAGGTTTCTCATATTCTAAGTGTTAACAAAAAGCATGTTATCGAAGTGAAAAATTGCGTAATATATTTAGTCTAGGACAATATATCTTTGATTTATCAGTTACCCTGAGAACCGGTTTGATGGTCACTGAAGGCTCTAGAAAGACGCTTCATTCTTGTTTTTTCCTCGATCTATGCTTCATTTCTTTTACATCAGCTGGGTATTGGTTGGGTTCATCCTACGACAGTTATGGAATTCCTTTGAAATGGAAATTGAAGTTTTCTACTAAACCTCTCATTTTCTTGAGGTATTGTTTACCTTTTGCGATATGGTGGTCGGTGTGGTTAAAGGAACGACATCTTAATAACAAGATAAACAAAGTAAAAACTTTAATTTCTCTTATTATAGATATCAAGTTGTTGCTTTTTAGTTGGACTGTTAAATGTTGAGTCGTTTAGGCAGATCAAATTTGATGATTTTGTTTTCGATTGGGTGAATTGTTTAGAGAGTAGTCATATGTAAACTCTCTAGTCGCCTATCTTCGTGTATCTTTGGAGGGTGCTATCTTGCCACTCTTTCTTTCTTTCTTTTTTAATATATCCTTTGCCTTTTTCAAAAAAATGCTTCATTTCTTTTTTAATAATTCTGTACACTTTCCTATGCAAAGACGGATAAGAATACAAGTTGATCCTTTTCCGCGATACAGAAATGAACAAAACCACTAATGTGCAACTTGCATAGTCCTTTTTATTGACAGTTCTTAGTAGGCATCAATATATAATATTTTAATTGAGAGCATCCCATCTTTACCCTCCAAAGTTATATGGCTGCATCAACTTCCCACAAAAATTCCATTCTTCTTTTGCCAGGCTGAGCTAACAGAATTTACTAAGGATAATTTGCATATTAGAGGCATTATTCTGATTTCAATTAGGTTCTATGCCAAGCTGCTTTGGATTTCAATTAGGTTCTATGCCAAGCTGCTTTGGAAACAGTTGATCATATCTCCACTACATGTACCTCTATAGTCGAGATTTTAGGGTTGTTGTTTTACCAATCAAGAATGGATTACAATGGCAACGACCGAGAACCTTTAAATCGTTAAGATTGGCCAAAAATGAGGAAGGAAGGAAAGAAATTGAAGGATTTTGATCATAAAAACCGACCGTTTCAACAGCTTGCTACAAACATCAAGTCTTTCGCCCTCATCTCACTATCTCTTTTGGAAGTTGGAGTTGATTCTCTACTTATTTGGGATCCACATTAATACTTTGTCTGGCTGGATGGTGAAATTCTTCTTCCAAGCGACAATATAGGATATCTTGCTCCTATGAACGGTACGTTCAAGTTCAAATAGTGCACTATCACACATATAGTCCGCTCTCATACAACTCTACAATTAGTAGAATTCAGAGTCACTTAGTAATGCAGCTATTCTCTAGGCCCTCGGTATGATTCAGACTCCGGATAGAAAACTGACTCCCAATCAATTGTGAAAAACGAATTAGGAAAGAGTATCAGCATTCTTTATAAAGGACGTATGCTTGCTAAATTTTTCAAACAACAGGTTTGGTTGCTGCTTTGAACTCTAGTTTTCCAAAAGTTACGTGTAATTGTTTTTTTTTTTTTTTTTTTTGGGGATTTAACTTTTGACATTACTGCCCCCTTATAATGCAAGAGACCAATTTCTAATAGGGAAAATATCGTTTGGTCCCTTTTAGGTGGGCCCATGTCTCCAGTTTTTGGTCAAACGCATATAACTGTTTGGTCCATAATTATTTAAAAATATTAAACTGACAAAAATACCCTTCGTGTTAATTTTTATATATTCTTGTAGCCTTCATTCCTAAATGAAGTCCATACAAAAATAAAAAAAAAAATGAAGTCATATAAAAAACTAAAAAATAGACTTCATTCCCCGAGAATGAAGTCCATAAAAACCTAAAAAATGCAGGGCTTCATTCCGGAATGAAGTCATATAAAAAACCTATCATTCCGGAATGAAGTCATATATAAAAACCTATCATTCCAGGGAATGAAAACAAACCTAAAAAAACCGAGACTTCATTCCACGGGAATGAAATCCATATAAAAACCTAAAAACAGACTTCATTCCCGGGAATGAAGTCCATACAAAAACCTAAAAAAAACGGGCTTCATTCCAGAATGAAGTCCATACAAAACCCTAAAACAGGACTTCATTCCAAGAATGAAGTCCATACAAAACCTAAAATGATTTCATTCCAGAATGAAGTCCATACAAAACCTAAAACAGGACTTCATTCCAGAATGAAGTCCATACAAAAAACCGACTTCATTCCAGGAATGAAGTCCATACAAAACAAAGCAAAGAGGTAAAAAACACTTCATTCCGTGAATGAAGTCCATACAAAAAACCGACTTCATTCCAGAATGAAGTCCATACAAAAACATCAAAGAAGATCGTCTTCATCTTCTTCGACATCTTCAACGAAGAAGAAAGAACATCGTCGTCTTGAAAACACCAACGACAACATCATCTTCATTCGTCTTCTATCGCCTCCAAAACAACAACAAAAATCATTATCTTCATCGCCTCCAAAAACAAGAAAAGAATTTCTTGTTGTTCATCGCCTCCCAAAACAGCAAAGAATAATTTCTTTGTTGTTCGCCATCGTCTTCATCGCTCCAAAAACAGCAAGAAGAAATTCTTGTTGTTCGTCGTCGTCTTTCATCACCTCCAAAAAACAAAGAAGAACATATAATAAACAAATCAAAAACAAAACAGTCTAAGAAATCGTAAACATCATCGCTATCTTCATCGTCGTCTTCAATGGCAAACAACAACATCATCGCCTTCACCTTCTTCTTTATCAAAGACAAAGAACTAAAAACCCTAAAAACAAAGTTCATCTTCATCTTCAATACAAACAAAGAAGAAACAACATGAGATCGTCGTCATCATCTTCTTCGTTGCCTTCCAAACAAGAGTCGATCAAATCTTGGAAATCAAGATTCGTTGTGCGCAACATAACAACGACGAAAAAAAAAAAAAAAAAAAGGAGAAAAAAAAAACTAGATCTCGAAATTGAATTATAGATGAGAGAGAAAGTAAATGATAACGATTTATTCTCTCCTACTTTTGACTATATATATTTTTCCTTATCCAAAAGGGTATTTCCTCGCCACTAGGTGGTGACATTTACATCATCCATGACATCGGCGTAGACCAAATGATAATTTTTATTACCAAATAGGACCAAATAGACACATGACCTGGGTCAAAATGGACTAGACTCTCTAATATATTATTCCTAGGACCTAATGGTATTTCCTACTTTCTAATATGTATCTTATTCTGTTTCCGTACTAAAATATATAAATAGAGGCTGTGGACAAGAAGTCAATCAAAAGAGAAGAAGAAGAAGAAACAATGTCTAGCATTCCGGGAGGACCTCTACCATGGCATCCTTGTAAATTTACCAGTGAAATCATTACTCGCATGTAAGTGTGTTTGCAAAAGTTGGTATGCTCTAATCTCGAACCCTAATTTTGTTAAGTTGCACCATGATCTTACTATTCAAAAAGGCAACCCTAGTGTCATTCTGCAAGGGCATACCGAGATTGGGAGGTGTGAGGTATTCTACCTCATAAATCATGATTCGTTAGAATCATTATTGGCAACAACAGATGATTTTATTAAATACGCAGTTGAATTGGATTATCCATTCAACTATTATTGCCGGCGACGGAAGATGCAGTTAAATTGGATTACCCATCCAAAGTAGTATTCTTAATAGGTTGTAGTAATGGTCTGGTTTGCCTGCTACTAGGCTTATTCTGCAATGATACTGTTAGGGAATCCTTCTGTCTTTGGAACCCAGCCACCAAAGAGTACAAGAATTACCTGAATCACCAGATGCAGATGATACGTACTGTGAAATTCGGGTAAGTGGTTTTTGTTATGATAGCAAGAGTAGCGATTACAATGTGATTAACTGTTATGGCAGGCTAGTCCAAGTCTATTCGTTAGAATTAAATTCATGGAAAAGTATTGACATCAGCGTGCCTTTCTCGCCTCTTAGGCCTTCTCGTAGCCTAGGATCTGGGGTATTCTTTAATGGAGATCTTCATTGGATACACGGGGACGAAATTGTAGTCTCCTGGATTTAAGTAATGAAAGAATCAATGAAATACAACTACCAGAACAGTATTCGAATTATGATTATAATTTATATCTGGTGTTGGCGGTGATGGAAGGGCGTCTTTGTGTTCTTAAAAGTAATCATCCTTTTATCGTTGGTGTTGAGGTATGGGTAATGCAGGATTATGGAGTTCAAGAATCTTGGACCAAAAGTATTATCATAAACAATGAGAGTAACGGTTTTATGAGGCTTGTGTGGTCGCCTAAGAACGGTGAGATGCTTATTGAGGTAGATGGTGATCAAGTTTTATATAACCATAAGTTTGGAACTGTGACAAAACAAAATAATCAAAGTTTAAAAGGCATTACAACAAGAGGAGAGAATTATTTTGAAAGCTTAGTTTCACTCAGTGCAGGTACTTACGTGCTGGAGAAGAAGCAAAATAGAGGAAGTTAATGACTCGCATTTAGCTTGATAATTTGTGTTTCTGCTGCTGTTTTGTTCTATTTCTTGGATTGTGTATAAATATTTTTAGTGGAGTGCAGTGCCGTCTCTAACATTTTAGAGACCTGGGGCATTTGGAAAAAGGCCCCATTTTACATACATGGGAAAAAAGGAGAGTTGTTTCGGCTGAAATTTTTCTGTATGGGCTTTAGGTCCTTACCCTGTAGATCTCAACTTTAACTCTACAACTATTTTTTTGGATATTTGTAAAGACTGGTTTGGAAAAGATAGTACTACTATTCCTATAGAAATTATCCCGACTAAAAACTTGGTTCATTTGGAAGGAAAGATGTAACCGAACATTTGAAACCCAACAACAAACACATGTACAATTAGCTTTAGAAATCCGTAGAGACATTTGACCTTTTGGCATAAAGAAAAGTTCACAACTTCAGTTACATCAAGTAATACTACTATCAAAAAGAATCAGATTTGGAAAGCACCTGGAACTCTACAAAAACTTAATTTGATGCAAGATGGATATCCGAAAATGTGCCAGCGGGTTTCTCTTTAATACTGTAATGATGCGGACACCAACAAGGGAGAGCAGACCACCATTACAAGAATATCTCCGTAAGAGGCAAAAGCACTAGGTCTGCTCCAGCAGCCTAAATGGGCACCAAGAAAAATTCACTAATTTCAAAAGATGGAAGGCTAATCGCAAAAATCTTTTTGATTACTTAAATGGTATTCCTTCAAAGAGATATCATGGCAGAATCAATCCATAATGAAGGAAGTAAAGCAACTCACCGGGCAAATGTCATAATTTCTTAGGTTTTATATTTGTTCCTAGAACGACAAACAATGTGGTCGACTTATTAGCAAAGGAGGCTAAATTTTATCAAACAATTTTAGATTGAGGAATGTCCCTCCAGCTTGCATTATGCAAGCTTTGGAAGTGACATCTCTAATGATAGGGCAGTTGCTCATAACCTATCATTAGACAACTCTACACATTTTGATGTAAGGGTCCCTAACTCCCTAAGTTAGTCTTTTGAATATATCCTCAACTTAAATAAATAAATAAATAAATAAATAAATAAAAGGCAACCGAGAAATGATTAAGAAAAAAAAAAGTAGGCAAAGAAAGAAGAAGAGTACAACCAAGATACTATACATGCTCACAATTTTTAGCAATTCAAACACTAATATAAAAACTAAACGAGTGAAATAGAGAAATTCAATCAAAGTGATTATTCACAATGCTAATCAACCAATAAATATCTTTACCATCCAGTGAGGCGGCTACATGCAACCATCGATCTTTAAGAGACTTCAAGAAAAACATTGCAAGAGTTTGCATGCATTGGCTAGCATAACTGAGGTCTAGAAATTTACACGTACAAGAGTTAATCAATCGAGATGTTAACAGTTACACCTCATTTTGTTGAATATCTCGCAATCTTTTAATTACCTTTAGTTCTTGAACACGATTTTTTCACTGGCATATAATCTTTGTATGTGCTCTTTCGTTAGTTTTTTCTTGTTTATTTCCTATCTATTGAGAACAACAAATGTGACAAATGGCTGGGAATTGAATTAAAAGAAAACAAACCTCAGAGTTTTGTTCGTGCCCTAAGACGAGCTGCTCGTTCTCGGTTCCTCCTGTTTTTAGTTATTTACCGGCCATGTCTATATAGGAATTGGACAAAAAATTTGGCCCCTAGGGCGCCGACCAACCGCCCTATGCCTAATACTACCCTCGGTGGAGTGAATTCTTTCTTGTCCTTCGTTGTAAGAATATTTCTATACACATGAAATATTCCATTGTGCCATGTGATAATTTTGGTTAATTAAAAATTATTGCTAAATTATGGCAAGCTTACCATTTATGGGATTATTTCCTAATATCTCTTCTTTGACGGACTCACGAGATTTAATGCTACAACTAAAACCCTAGGAACTTGGTTCTCCTTCTACCTATAAGAGGAATGACGAGCCACCTGGATTGGTAAATCGAGAATTTACAATCCATAACATAAGAGGTGAAGAAGGAGAAACCATGACCTCCACAAGGTATTACTACTACCACCAGCTTGATCAACGACGAGCTACTAATAACGTTATAAGGTATTTCTCATAAATCATTTTATGTATATTTATTGTGTGATTATCATGAAGTTCAACGATCCTAATTAACGATCTATAAAATTAAAACTTATAGTTGGGATCTAGAGTCATGCGTTTTAGAACTCATGATCGCCTCCCGTTAATTAGATACATTAATCGTATGTATTTTTTGTTTGTGGCGACATCTTTTAATCATAGGAAGTTTTTGATTTTCTTATCACCGATTCACCGCGTAAAAGGGGGTTTCATTTATTCTTAATGTATTAGAAGAAAATTAGTTTGAAAAAATCCCAAATTATGCTAAAAAAACGCTTTTTGTGCGTGTGTGGTTAAGTTAACAAGATGAATATTAAAACGATTAGTGGGCCAGACCTGTTTTGCCGTTTAATAAACCCATATAGCAGAACCTAGTCAGTTCCTATCATCCTAACCGAACCAAACTGACCTATCCATTTTTTTTTTAAGTAAAATCCGAGATTAAGTTTTTAATTAATGGAAAATAAAAGTATTAAAGTATAGTTTTAAATCTAATATATGATAAAACTTTAACGTAAGTAATTGGGCCTTTAAGGAACTAATCATGATTTACTATTATTGGTTCCTTGTCTTACAGACGACAAGGAACCAATAATAGTAGGCTATTGTCTTTAACTAATGAAATATGAAAGTTGGATCAACTCACTTTGACCAAACGTCCACTATTATGTGTGGCTTTTGGCTCAAGTGAATCTATTTTAAAATGATCTAGTCTAGACTTGTTTTCCTATAATTTTATTTTAGTTTGGTTTGATTATATTTGAGCATAAAGTTTGTTTGGGTTTATTGTAAGTCTATTTTTTTCTAAGAAAAATAAATCCCAATCAGCCACAAATGAAATTAGTTTCTTTTCTTTATCACGATGCATCGAAAATTATAAAAAAACTTTTTTAAAAGGAAATTAAGCTAACTGTAATGCTTCCGCTTTATTGAAAATTAATGTATAGTCTGAAATGATTTATTACCAAATTCATTATAAGAATTTATGATTCGAACCATGTATGACACTGTTAATTTTGTGTGTACATTATGATATGGTTTTTGTGCTTATGCGTTAGGGTATAGTTTACTCAGATTATTATTTTTCTTTTTTCGATTTTATGAGATTATACTTGAAATTATTACAGACTCTTTTAGTCATCACCACAAGATGCTAGAGTGTTATATCTCAATATAATCATAATGTTATTATGTAGCCCCCTAAGCTAGCAAAATTGACTAATCCAAGAGATTAACTAAATAAAGAGGCACTAATAATCTAAATCATTTACTTAAACATTCAATTTAGAAATCTGCTACAAAAACTTAACCCAAAACTCACCCCGCTCAGAAATAAATATACAAATACTCTTCTCAAGTGATACATCTAAAATAGTCATTTGGTTTGCGAACACAATATACAACGTAATAAACATAACATAGAACTCAACGCCACAAAGGTTCCGCTGCGCAACTCTGTTCTTCTTCTGAAACTGAAAGTGGGAAAGGGTGAGCACATCATCCCTAGAAGGGGTGCCCCGTAGGAATAACAACTATCTTTCAAGTAATCATTAACATGATTTGAATACAATGCAAGTTTTACCGAAAGTCGATAATACACGGAAAGACAATAAAACATAATGTAGAAACTTCTTCAAAGAAATTTAAATCATCCATAAATAACACTAAACATTCATGTATGAGATGTGTGTTGCCGCACATGGGAAGCGTAATATTGATGCCAATTCCACACCAATTAGGTAACACACATGTATCGCCTAGCCATATAATTAAGATATAAAGGAAGATAATTTTGGCCATGTAATATTGCGGTGTATCGCCCTATCCATAGAATACTTGATATTGTGTCGGACACATCTCATACCACACGAGAACAAAAAGATATGCATGAATTTCACAACACCAAGATTGATTTGTAAAACAATATTGAATACAAGAGAGTTCGTTATCGATTCCCACCTCTTTTGATGACAAGCCACGCCTACCTCGAGATCCACGATCCACCTGGGTTCTGCCCTTTCAATCGATCGTTGTTAATAAGTACTAACTGTTAATCATACAAGTACTCTAAGAGATTAGCCAAAAAGGCTCATACAAGGATCATACAAATCTAACTAATGGTTCTAAGCCCAAAACCATCAATCCAAATCCGTTAAACTAAGGTCTAGTCCATCCGAGTCACTAACAGCTCTCTAACGGCCAAACTGATCGTCAAAGGTCAAGTAACAAATAACGCCAAAAATGTCAACATAGTCAAGGTCAAACAACGGCCTGTCAAGTCAAAGGGTTAACTCGGTCCAATGATTCAGATCGGTCGATCTTCATTACTGAGTTAACTCACTCATAAACCGAGCCGACAAAACACAATCTAAATCGATCGAATCAATCTAGTCAGACAAGCTTAACTATACACATCATGTTACAGATCACTCAAGTCTAATTCTTATACCTTCATCTACCAATTTTATTTTTCAACATCAATTCAAATGAAGTAAACAAACTTCAAATTATATTTACAAGTAAATACTATGTCTACCTCATAGCTCTGATGAGCAGTGAAGCTTTCACCTTTCTACAACCATACTTCTACACTCACAAAAAACTCATTAGAATTCTCATTCCAGAATACATCTATCTTGAGATAACAATACTGGTATAATTCACTACTATTGAATCAACTCAAACAACAGTTCTCAGCTGCAACCACCACCATCTCTAACACCAACAGTACCATTACCACCTTCAACAGCTACATACAAACTGATACTCCATTCCTCTATCATTTTAACATACACCCAATCTTGTAACTCGATTACAATTACAATTACATCCCCACCGCTACAACCATTTCCATTTTCTTATGTTAAACTCATACACCACCATCAATTCTATGATCTGCCACACTTCAACCCAACAACCACAATTACCTGTAACTTAAACTCAGTATCATCCTTTCCACCAACACCATTAACTTTATCACTACCAAAGAACAACTCATAACATCATATCCACCACATTTCATTCAACAGATCAATCACCCGCAACTTCGTTAAATAGCTCAACTACAAACTTTCACGGCCTCACTCAAACTCAGCTCATATCATCACCACCCACAGTTCCAACTTTAACCCATACATCCAGCATCTCAAATCACCAACACCACTGACTTAGCATATAATTCCTTTAGAGTTATTGTTGATCAGTTCCTCTAATAATCCAACTCAAGTAATCATGTAACCCAACTGAGACATCTACCAATTAAGTTACATCCAATTTCAATTCAAAACAACATCAACATCTAAACAGCTTTCATCTCCAAAGACATACCCGATTTATCTAACTTAACTATGAATCCATTAAAGACCACACAACTTCAATATAAGACCCAAATAAATTTTCTATGTTTACTGATAAGAACAATTACCTCAAGACCGAGTTATTGAAGCAATTGAATTAACCTCTTCTTTGGCTTGATCTGATTCAACACCTCGTCTCAATTCAGAATCCATCCAATTCCTTAATTCACTGATTCCCCATCAAAAACAACCACATAACATCAATTCAATCTTCAAACTAAGCAAACCCATCTTCTAGCTCTTCTTTGAACTTCTTATAAAACCCCAACTTCAGAACCCTAATTAACTTTTCTCCCATTTTCTGAATTGAAACCACTCCCAACTGAACGTCATCATCATATAACAACAGGGTTCTCATCTGAATCGCCAACTGCTCTTGAGTTTTTCATCTCAAAAACAGAAACCCTAACCTCAATCTACAAATGAAACTCGTCTTCTTCTTCCCGGGTTCAAACAACCACAATACTATTAGTTTCATCTTTTGATCTTTCACTAATACAATTGTTAACTTCAAGATTATGTTCATCTATTGATTTTGGGTGAAATAAGAAATCGCAGAGAAAAGAGAAGAAAAACGAAAGAGAAGAAAGAAGAAAGAAGAAGAAGAAAAATAAGAATGAAAGAGAAAGAAGGAATCGAGTTTATCTGTTTGACTAGGGATAAGGTTGACTAGAATTTCTAAGGGCACCCGAAAAACAGATGAGGGCAGCCAGGCGGTTTAATCTGATGATATCTTCTTCGTCTGGTATCCGAACGACACAGTCGAGTAGTCCAATTCGCATAACTTTTCAAGACCTATCTAACGATACTAATTTATTATCTAGTCCTTTGTTAGATTAATTTCTTTTAATTACAATATATATTAACTGATCGAGTCCTTAGCGGTCTCTTGACCGGTCTAATAGCGTTGACGAGCTTGAGGGTCCTTACATATTATAAGCATGAATTTGCAAACCGTAAAGTGTATGTTTTGCGCTTATCAACATCATATGATAATGGCATTATTTTAGTTGATTGGCTATCACCACAGTGATGTCAAATCACTTTTGGCCATGATCACAGTTTTTCTAATGCTTGTAATATTGTTTATTTTTTCTTAAATATATTAGAACAGAATTTACCCACAGGAAATTGGAGTTAATGTATTTAAGAAATCATTGACTGATATGATTGTTTATCATACATTATGGATATGAACTGATTTGAATATTGAGGGTGTCTTGTGTCATTATGTTTCACTTTTCTCCCAATGTTGATGATAATTTCAATTGTACGTATAAAATTATTGTGCTTAAGATTCTTAGGTCATAATTCTTTAGTTATCACCATAGTGATACTAGAGGTTTTTTATCTTTGCAATAATAATAATTTTATTGTAAGCACAAATACTCCAAGTCGTAAAGGCAAGGTTTAGTAGTTATTATGGCATTATTTTTGAGTTGTTTGGATATCACCACAGTGATATCAAATAATTTTTCCAGTCACAATCGTTATCATGTCAAGTGCTTATAATATTGTTTTTCTTAAATGTATTAGAACAACAATTACCCACATGTAATTTGAGTTCACATGTTTAAGATAACATTGAAGTGTACAATATCTGATCATACATTATGGTAATTAAATAATCGGCACATGATTTTACGTTATTTCTTAAAAGTGCATAAAAGAAAATTTACATAAATTAACTAATTATCAAGTTGAGTAACCTATTACAATTTTTTTTCATATTTTCATGAATATTTTTATTATGTTGTCCAAAACTTATTGCATCCTCTATGAAATTGAGGTTTTATTTTTGATAAATTTCTCCATAATTCTGAAAATGATATTCATTGACTATTTAACACCTTTCATATTAATTCATCATACATCCGTTATTTATAATGATCTTTAAGTTTGTATCATATTTAAATGAGCGATTCATCAAAGAATTTTTCTTCAACGAAATTTCATTATTGAATTATATTTATAGACTTGCTTCATGCTCGATTTTGGTTTAAGAAAAAGTTCATTATGTTTGGATATTTTTCGATTATAGGGTGTCGATATTTTTTTCACAATTTATGTATGGCATGCTTTTGAATAAATGTCCGTGATTGATGTTTTAGGGTTACTCATTATTGTTTATAAGCGACTAAATTTATGATCAGATCAAGTATGTCCATATCATTGAGTGGGACTGTGCAATATCACAAGAAAAGTTAATGTGACATTTGCAATTGTACATGTTTGTTGGATAGTTTAGTTATCACCAGAGTGATGCTATGCTCTTATCTGGTAAGTGTTGTATATTTTGAGTCTTCTTAGTTTGATTTAACGATTAGAACAATGCTGCTCACAAGTAGTTTTTCTTCACATGTTAAACAAGCATTAAGGTTATCTAAATGTTTCATATACATGTGAAATAATAGCCACCCGCAGTGACTACAATTCACATTATATTAGGTTGAACATATTTAGAATTATTGGAGTTTGTTAATACATTTTAGGACGTGAGTTTCCCACAGGTGATTCTAGTTGTAGTATTTGATGACATAATGTTGAATTATGAGAATGTGAAATATCCACAGATATATTTTTCATGTCTCACATTGTTCCTTGATAAGGTTTTACCCACAGGAGAATCTTATTGAAGGTATGTAACTATTGTAAGCTTAATTGTCATTTATCTCTATTATAAATTTCAGCTTTTTGTTCTTATTAATTGTATATTATGATTATTATGTAGACTTTTAATGGTCCAGTTTTTTGGAAGATAAAATTGCTTATCACCTGATGATTTTTCGCATTACTGTGTAAATCTGTCGATTACATTATGAATCTCAATCCATGGATGTTTTATCGAACATTCATTATTGAAATTGAGAGGCAATTATAGATAAAGTGAAAATCATAAAGTCTGAAAAAAGGTGGTGAATATTGTGAAAGGTATGACAAAAACAGATAATATCCTAAATCTTTGCATAATATCTTCAAAAGTTTGGAATTGTTGCTCAATACACAAGGCCAACTTATCCTTGGCATAATAGTGTATATCAAAAGGCTAAATCATACTTTTATGAAAATGGTTAGAAGCATGATGAGCCATGCATAATGGCTATACATTTGTGGATGTTTGTGCTTTCGCAATCGTGTAATTTAAATAGATTTCCAAAGAAAGCAGCCTTCAAAGACACACTTTGGACTAGAAAGGTCAGGAAACCTAGTTTAAATCACATTTAGTTATGGTTGTTCAGTTGGAGGTGAGGGCTTATATTCCAAATAATGAAAATTGGATTTGGAAACTATTATTGGTTCATTGGTTTTCCTAAATAATCCAAATGGTATCCTTTAACGTTCTAACCGTAGTATGAGACTTATTGAAACCGAAAATATAAATTCGTTAATTATGGCATAATCAGTGGGAGGACGTGGATATATCTGTTCAAGAAATCATGATAATGATCCCTTTATTTAAGATTTCTACAAATATTGTGAATCTTCTCATTATCGGAATATTAGATAATGAAAGACCACAAATTAATGATCCAATACTCTTTAATATAACTACTGCCAATAAAGAAATTTTTTGATAACAACATGAGCCAGCATTAAGAAGGTCTCAACAGAGATTGAAAGATAGTTATTTATGTTGTTTCAATGATTTTCTTAGAATTTATTACATTTTGATATGGAATGGCAAAGACTCTGTTTTTGGTTCACAAATATTATGTGTAATAATTTTGATTAATGGATTGATGCTATGTGAGCAAAAATCATTGGTTGAAAGTAAAGTCTCGGATATTGTTTAATTGCTCGAAAGACACAAATCAGTTGTATGAAAGTGGGTCTTTCTGACCTAATACGACTCTAATAGCAATTTTAAACGGTATAAAGCAAGACTTATTGCCAAAGATTTTACTTTGAATCGATGCATTGATTATAAATAAGTTTTTCTCTCGTGTCAAAGAAAGACTTATTCAGAATTATCATAGTATTATTAGTAGCTCAGTATGACCTAAGAGTTGCATTAATTAAATGTGAAAATAGCCTTTATTAATGATAAATTTTAGTCTACAAATTTTAGAAATCAAAGTATGAAATTTAAGCAGCCTCCCATAATGTATATGAAATTCAACAAAACTATAAATGTTTCAAGTTTTGTATGAAATTATTACAGGTTTATGCATATACCTCAAGATCAGTGGGAGAAATTCATACTCTTGGTCTTGTATGTTAAGACATACTACCTACGAGTAGTGATCTTGACTTTATGCATATCTCTATATTTTTTGAAATAAAGGATATCAATGAAGCTTACCATGTGATAGTAATATCATATGGATTACTAAAGCTCTCAGATAAAACATATATAGAATATTCAAGGAATTTTGAGATAATAACATATTTAATGTGATTTTATTTCATGTTGGATAGAAGATATAAATTTAATCTTCATTACATCTTAATTCTGATATGAAACTTATAACAAGTTGTTAATATGTTAACTAATTGCCTAAAGAATCGAAGAACAAATTACAGGAAGCTATCAAGAATTTTGAGATACCATTTTAACTTATGTCTTATAATTAGTTAGCAAACCCAACAAGATTTGATTGGTTTTTCAGACTTCAACTTTTGTGGATGTATGGATTGTATAAAGGAAGAATCCATTAATACTAGTCCCACAGTTGAGTTTGAATATTTTTGATTGCGATACTTAGAGACTTAAGGTTTGTCTCTACATTGCTGAAATTTACTGTCTTAGCTTCGCAGCATTAAAGCACGATATGATACAAAAGGAACAAAACACATGAACCTTGAGTATATATGCATGAATTAGGAAATTCAGAAACAATAGTTGTTCATTGACCGCTTAAGCACAATTGCATTCGGAGATGCACTTAATGAACAATTACCTTTTAAGACCTCTTAAGAAAAGATTAAAAGCTTAGGTCTGTGGGAGTATTTGATTATTGAATTCAAATAATTTATGTGCTTATTTTTGAAAACTAATTGAGCTCTTAATAATGTACTTCTGAATTTATTTCTGTATCCATATTTAGTATACACTTGTGTGAATGGATGAATGTTAACAGAAATTGTCTTTCTTTTGAAGACATAACTGGACCATTATGATATCCCCATTTAAGGCATGATTAAATAAGTTATCACATGGACCAGTGGGAGAATGTAAGAATATTTCTATACATATAGAAATATCTTGTGGGCCTATGTAATAACTTTGGTTAATTAAGAATATTGCTAAATTATGGCGGTTACCATTTATGGGATTATTTCCTAATATCTCTTCTTTGATGGACGGTCGATATTTAATGCTACAACTAAACCCTAGGAACTTGGTCCTCCTTCTACCTACAAGAGGAACACAATAGCCATCGGTATTGGGTTCTGAGAATTTACAATCCATAACATAAGAGGTGAAGAAGGAGAAACCATGACCTCCACAAGGTATTACGGCTACCACCAGTTGATCAACGACAAGCTACGAAATAACGTTATAAGGTATTTCTCATAAATCATTTTATGTATATTTATTGTGTGATTATCATGAAGTTCAACGATACTAATTAACGATCTATAAAATTAAAACTTATAGCCCAAGCTTTATTTTTGCTAAGAAGCTGCAGAACTTAAAGTTTTTTTAAAAAAGATGGGATAGAGAAACTTTTGGTGGGCATAAACAACAATGTGGGAAACTAGAAAACACTATCAAGTTGTTAAATGAGATTGAAGAATCTGGTGCTCTCTCCGAGGTGCAATTCGTTGAAAGACTAGAAGCTATAATCAAGCTCAAAAAGTTGAAGATGATAGAAAAAAGAAAAGTCCCGCAAAGAGCCAAGGTAATTAAACTTCCACCTAGATGGAGATAAGAACACAAAATACTTCCATAAACTTATAAACTCAAGGAGAAAGGCCAATACTATTTTTAAGCTGGTAGTAGAAGATGAAGACTGTTTTGATCAAACTAGAATAAAACAGGAAATTAAAAATTACTTCTCCAGTTTATTTATGGAAGACCATCAATATGCTCTAAACTTCAATAACTTAGAATTTCCAAATGTAGCGGATGAAGACAACCTAATGCTTGAAGCTGATTTTGGAGAGGAGGAAGTGCTGAGTATCATCAAGTGTTTTGGAAAGAATAAAGCTCCATGACCAGATGGAATGATAATGGAGTTTTATGTTGTGTGTTGGGACATTGTTAAGGCTGACCTTCTAGCTGTTTTGCAGGAATTTCACTCAAAGGAGGCCATTAATTGGAGATTAAATTGTTCTTTCATCACTCTAGTGCCCAAGAAAGAGGATACAGCTACACCTAAAGATTTCGTGCAGCTCGGACTCATTGCAAGTATACAAAATCATTGCAAAACTACTTACCTAAAGACTCGGGATTGGTAATGCCTAAACTGATCTCGCATTATCAAAGTGCTTTCATTAAGGACAAACAAATACTTGATAGAGTCTTAATTGCAAATGAATGTGTTGATGCTAGACTAAAGCAGAAGATACCGGGTTTATTATGTAAAATAGATATGGAAAAAGCCTTTGATAATTTTAGGTGGTCCTCTCTTTTTAGAATCCTAGAAAGACATGGCTTTGGTAGAAAATGGAGAAAGTGGATAGAATAGTGTGTATCATCTTGTAATCTGTCTGTTTTGGTAAACGAGAACTCTTCAGCAAAATTCAGACCATCTAAAGGCCTACGGCAAGGGGATCCTCTCTCCCCTTTTTTATTTCTCCTAGTAGCTTCAAATCCTTACTAAATTACTACAACAAGCAAGAGATAGGGGTAGAATAAATGGATTCTCTGTTTTACAAGGTGGAGAGATGGTGACTCATTTGCAATTTGCAGACGGCACCATTATTTTCTTAAATGCTGACAAGGAGGAAGTCAGACACTTATCGGTTCTTCTTATGATTTTAGAGGCTTTAACTGGCTTGAAACTAAACCTTGAGAAAAGTACTATGACAAGCATAGGGGCAGACTCCATGATCAGAATGTTAGCTGAGGAATTGGGGTGTTTTGGAAAGAATAAAGCTCCAGACCCGATGGAATGATAATGGAGTTTTATGTTGTGTGTTGGGACATTGTTAAGGCTGACCTTCTAGCTGTTTTGCAGGAATTTCACTCAAAGGAGGCCATTAATTGGAGATTAAATTGTTCTTTCATCACTCTAGTTCCCAAGAAAGAGGATACAGCTACACCTAAATATTTCAGGCCGCTCGGACTCATTGACAGTGTATACAAAATCATTGCAAAACTACTTACTGAAAGACTCAAACGGGTAATGCCTAAAATGATCTCAGATTATCAAAGTGCTTTCATCAAGGACAAACAAATACTTGATGGAGTCTTAATTGCAAATGAATGTATTGATGCTAGACTAAAGCAGAAGATACCGGATTTATTATGTAAAATAGATATGGAAAAAGCCTTTGATAATGTTAGGTGGTCCTCTCTTTTAGAATCCTAGAAAGACATGGCTTTGGTAGAAAATGGAGAAAGTAGATAGAACGTTGTGTATCATCTTGTAATCTGTCTGTTTTGGTAAACGGGAACTCTTCAGCAAAATTCAGACCATCTAAAGTCCTACGGCAAGGGGATCCTCTCTCCCGTTTTCTATTTCTCCTACTAGCTGAAATCCTCACTAAATTACTACAGCAAGCAAGAGATAGGGGTAGAATAAATGGATTCTCTGTTTTACAAGGTGGATAGATGGTGACTCTTTTGCAATTTGTAGACGACACCATTATTTTCTTAAATGTTGACAAGGAGGAAGTCAGACACTTATCGGTTCTTCTTATGATTTTTGAAGCTTTAACTGGCTTGAAACTAAACCTTGAGAAAAGTACTATGACAAGCATACGGGAAGACTCCATGATCAGAATGTTAGCTGAGGAATTGGGGTGCAAATATGAAAAATTGCCTATCAAATACTTGGGTCTACAATTTGGAGCCACTCTAAGATCTTATTCTGTATGGGAGCTGGTATTAGAAAGAATGGAGCTCAAACTTGCAATATGGAAAACAAAGTACCTTTCTAAAGCTGGCAGACTAACACTCATCAAAGCAACTCTCGCGGCATTACCTACTTACTATATGTCAGTCCTAACTCTACTTGCACAAGTGGAGAAGAAGATGATAAACATTATGAGAAGATTTTATTGGGGAACTAAAAGAAACAAACTGAAGATGTGTTGGGTCTCATGGGACAAAATGTGCAAATCCAAAAGAAGTGGAGGCTTGGGAATAAAGAATCTAAGAACTGCTAACAAAACACTTCTATCTAAGTGGATATGGAGATATACTCGAGATAAAAAACCTCTGTGGAGAAGAATTTCCAACAAAGAACAAGTAACCAAGAGAACAATATCATGCCCATAGATATGAATATTCCACAAGGCAGGGGTTTGTGGAAAGGTATGTTAAAATCTAAACTTTTGTTGAAAGATAATGTGCTCATATCCGTGGGAAATGGAAAAAGTCTATATTTCTGGCATGACAACTGGTTGGGTCAAGGACCTTTGAAGGAATTATTCCCCTCTATGTACAATAAATCTGGAAACAAATGGTGCAGACTAGATGAAGGCATAGACAGACAAGGGAATTGGGAACTTAAATTGAGTGTTTTAACTAATGCAGAGATGAGGAATGATTGTTTTGGTCTAATGAGAAGTATCGGATATCCACCAAGACTATCTATCGAGGAAGATTCAAGTTAGCTTCTTTGGAGATTCAAATGGCAAATACCCCAATAAGAAATGCTATGAAATATTAAGTGGACAGCATGGTGCACCTGTTGTAGATTTCTACAAGTTCATATGGCTTAATGACATAGCACCGAAGGTTTTTATTCTACTATGGTCAGCTTTCACAATTCCTTACCCACACTAACAAATCTGCAACATAGAAATATATCAATTCCTGGCAGAACTTGCAAGTTATGTGACATAGAAGACGAAGACACTGATCACCTTTGGTTTCATTGCTCTTACACTAGAGAAATATGGTGTTATTTCATAAAGGCTTTTAACATATCCAGGTGTATGCATGATAACCTACAACACAATTTTGAAGCTTGGGATTTGAATGTGCTTTTCTGGAAGGTGTAACACATTATGGAAATGGCTTCCTTGTGCAAATCATATATGCCACTTGGAAGGAAAGGAACGCAAGGGTCTTTCAAGGAAAGAAGAAGCAAAGTGATGATATAATTCTAGAGGTGAAGGCATTGCTAGTGTTGTGGGCTTCGACAACTAATTTGTTCAATTGCATCCCTGTAAGTAGTATCCTCTTTAATTGGGATGCTGTTCTGTATTAATTTTTCCTATCTCTACTGTCTGTAAGCGATGGTTTCTTCTTTTTTAAACTTTCGTCAAAAAAAAAAAAAAAAAAAAAAAAAACAATGTAAACTTCCCAATTTGGATGAACATGTTAGTACCAAAAATCATTTTAACCGCGGAAGATCTTCATCTTTTCGGTACACCGTTTCATTATCTTACCTTATGTTTCAAGTTAGGAAATCAGAATTGAAGCCTCACAATCTCTTTTAGACATAAAGAGATCAGAATGTTAAAATGTACAAGAAATTCTTAACTACATACCTAAGTGCTAATTTACTTAAGGACTAATTTTTTCCAGATGGTTTCTCCAATTTTTATGTGGATAATGTTTTAATTTAGTTAAGTTTTGTTTTCATGTCTACTTTAACCTAGATGGTGGACCTGTTTACAGTTTTATATCTTTGTTTCTTTCAGATTTTCAAATGAAATAAAATTTAGCTTCTATGCACGAAGATTCACTTCTTTCAAAGTACGAAAGTCCATATATGATACTCATTTGATGATAAGCTACACCGCTGGTAATAAACTTATTCATGATTGAACACCACAGTGGGAATAGAACACATACAACACGAAATAGATATGACCTCATGTTGAACTTCTCACAACTAGATCAGATACATACGATGATTCAAGCTACTATCAGAAGGGAAGGTGTTTCAACTAGAAAAGTTCAACATAGCAGGATCTCTGCGATTTCAGTGTCCCATTGTGAATTAACATACATCTTTTGGAGATGTGATGCAATTTTCAGGAATGCAAAAGATACATTGTCGGGTTACACCGAAGTACAAATTCACTTTTATGGAGTTTGAAAATGTGAAATTATAGTTCACCGAAAACAACAAACATCTTTAATAGGTAACATTTACGTTTATTTTTTTGTACGATTAGTTTATAAGGTTGGTCGGTGTCGGTGTATAATCAATCCAATTAGGGTCTGTTAATGCAACGAAAACCGCCTAAAGTTAGCTTACACTATCGGTACTCCCGGTGCATATGCACCGGGTAAGATGCTTGTTTGTAATAACAAGGATCGCGTTGGAAATGTATAATTTAGCCTGATATAAACTTCTCTTTACCAAGTCCTTGAACTTTTTAAAGATGGATCACAGGTTCATTATTTGATTTTGAAAGGTGAATCCGGGTCTTATTTATATTAACAAATGCAGTCTTAATCTTTAAGATGTGATATTGCTCCACTGATAATGCAATATCGTACCTATTAACTTTTACATGGGATCTAAAAGTCCTGGCAAGCAAGGTAATCTGAATGAGCAAATTCAAATTTGTGATTTGAATACGTTTTGTGTATTGGAGTGAGATATTGGAAATGGTAATGTAGTGGATGAGCCATCCTGGTGGAGAATCCAGATGATATAGCTAATTCAGGGGAAGAATCCGGTGATGAATCCGAATATGAAATGGATATTGAAGATATGGAAGTTGAGAAAGTGAAGACTTTTGCTGTCAAATGAAATGAGAACACAAAGAGGAAATATCTCAAAGAAGACCTTTAGGTGATGAAGAACGGCTAGAGACTCATACTCACTTTTTCCCCCTTCCTTTTTTGTTTAGGAACTTCGAAAATAATAAGATATTGCATAAAAATGAGCATATGAAACAGGACATTAGATGTGTTTGTATAGTCCAAAAAGGCTTCTTGAATTCCTAGTGTTAACATTGTTTAGCACACCCAAGTCCTGTAATGATCAAAAATTATTTACAAGATAGTTTATGAGAAAAGAGGTCAAAGCAACCCCAAAAACTCAAGAAACCCAAGTCCTGTAATGGAAGAGGTAATGGAGATAGAATCATCTTTCTTTGCAGGCTTTTTAGTAGCTAACAGTATTTTTTTGCTTTATGGATGTTGCATGTTTATGATTCTGTTTTTCTTTCTGCCGTATAGTTTTAATTCATCAGGTTTATTAACGTGCTTGCTGCAGCCAAGATGGAACTTGAAGATGTGAATGATGTGTATTTACTACTTGGTGACGTATGCAGAGAAGTAGAGTATTTACTTCTTGCCGCCATCATATATTCTTGTGAATGCCACTGGGATTATTAGGGCAGATTAGGGTGTAAAACCTAAAAGTATATAAAATCTCTTCTCTGAAGAACAAGAGAAACTAACCTTAATTTGCTGATAACTTTTAAACCTTGGGAAAGCCTGGATAAGCTTATGACTGCATGGGTTATTGTTGCCATTGAAAACCCACAAGACGTCATTGTTCAGTCTGCTAGACCATATGGGCGGAGCAGGGCTGTTTGGAAGTTTGCCCACTAGCAGGAAGGAAGACAGTCTGGGTAGTACATTCACCAATCAGATGCAGAAATCCTTCGACTAGCCACGTCTTGTCATCCATACTGACCCAAGAACTGACCATCAACCAGTCACGGAGGCTGCTCTTGGTAACATTCCCACCAATGCATTCTATGACACCAACTCACCAATGCCATATATTGGTATTGGTAGTCCTACTAACAACAAGGGAAAGAAACAACATTTGTTGTCTTTTCTGGATGCTGGCAAGGATGGTTCTGCAAATGCGTGGCACCATTCTCTCAAGGGATGTGATGGTGGATTAATTTTTCTACAGGGAACCTGAGTAAGACAAGGATCAGAAAGCAGATGAGGGTGCTACTCCAGTGGCCGATTTTGGTGTTTACCAGTATGGTGGTGCTGGTATGATCTCAAATGATCATGAGGTCGCAAGGCCCCATACGCAGGTGATGCTGTTGGTGCTCCAGCCCTAGCTGCTGGTGCAGATTGGACTGACGCCGTTATCCCTCCAGCTGCATGTAGGGAATGAGGGACCAGTAGTATCATCTTATATTTTTGCTCCGGCCTTCCCCATGTACTCAGTATGGTCTATAGAACCTTGTTTTTCTCTATAGAGCAAATTTTGGTTTTCTAGTTGAAAAGATGTTTTAGTTTTTTTAGCTCCGTACCTTGAGCCTTCTTATTTTAGTAGCACACATTCCTCTCGCTTGGGAATGAATTTCTTCACACTTTAGAATTTGTAGTTGATGAGCGGTTCTGAGATATTGTAACAAAAATAAATAGATGCAGCTGGATGAACTGAAACACAGAATTTTACCTGTGAAATTGATATGGAGTCTCAGTCGCTACTGTGGATATCTTCACCTGAAGTCAAAGCTAGTCAAGTAGTCATTGTCAACCTACACACGTGTAAAGTGGAACGACCCATGCATGTATCAGTTAATCAGGCCGGAGGAATGTAAGCGGGCATATTATGAATCGGAAGAAGGTGCAACAAGACTAGACATTGTTGTGTTCTTCTTTTTCTAGAATCTACTAGACATAAATCTTAGCTTGAGACCCACGTTACGTGCATGCCTAATTTCTCTCAATTTATTAATCGTCAAGTATGATAATAGGGTTCTTTTCCTGGATAGTAATATGGGTATTAACAAAATCAGAAGAAGTAATTAGCGCATACCAATTCTTGCAAACACACTTGCAAACAAGTAATGACTCCACATGTAACCTTAATAGGATTTCAAGGTAGATATCTTCTGGAAGACTGGAACGCTGGACATTGTCGCTGCTTTGCTCCTTCTTTCTTGGAAGAAATACTACCAAACCCTAATATTTCCCTCTTGTTCACGTTCTTCTCTTTATAAACTGAGATCTTTTCAAGATTTTCCCATTTTTTAGAATAAGAATGAAATATGCTGGATCTGGCACTACGCCATATTGGAGTATATTTGACAGGGGGCCTTTCCCGAAATTGACAGGGAATTGAAGCCTTGTCATTCCATTTTTGATAGTCCCTCTCTATCAAATTCATAAAATTTACACGGGCCACCGTTGGGCTTCATTTTCGACGGGCTAAAATTGGAAGCATTTTAGAATGCAAAAATCAGAAACTTGGCCGAAATACTCTTTCTTCCCCAATCTTTTTCACTTCAATCGAAAAGAGCGATCTCGGATCTAAGAGATGAAATTCTCAGTAGCAATATCGTTCACTTTGAGTTTAATCACGAAGAGATCGATTTCACTTTGAAGAAACGCTATCCGAATTTAGGTTATCAAAACTATTATGAAGAAATGATTTGAAGATTAAGTTAGTGAACGAGATTGGAAAGATAAGTTTAATCTCTCCTTATCATTTAGATTCTTTTCTACTTGTTAAGTAATATATTTGAGAATTTGATTCCAGGAAGCAAAATTGGTTCATGAAAACCTAACTTTTTTGATTTTAACGTGAGTCTGTCTCTGATTCGTAATCATTATTTTCGTTTTGAAAGTCCAATTTTAGATTTGTAATCCGAACATCTTAATCTCTTTTACCCATCAAATCTTTTCAAATAACATCGATTTTCGACCTAAACTCATATATATTTTCTGGTTCGTCTTCAAGCTATTACGCAAGGGAAATACGATGAGACTATGATTGATGAGATGTGAAGAGGTGTGTATGACATAGTCCATGTTAGAAGCAACCTTACAAAGACTTTTATGCAAGAAGAAAATTTTAAATGTTGTTTTGATTTGATATGTTCACGATTTCTCGTGCCTAATTGTGCAGGATAATGTAGATAATGTGAAAAATTTCTTCACCTCAGGATCCGTTTTACATTGCTGAGATTGAAATTTAATAATCTGTAAGTGCTTTATACCTTTTTTACCCATTTGGTGAAGTTTTCTTTGGTTTTGCATTTTTTTTAATTTTATTGGTGTTACAATTCATTCATAATGGATGTGTGGCAGATATGGTGACAATTATTGGTCGATTTGAATTTGTTTTTCTCCAGATACTGTGTATTCTTAATCATCAGATACGGTAAAGATTAGCCGAGAATTTCAAATTGGAATGTCTTTTCCAAAATCAACTAATTTCGGCTGGATTTTGGTAAATTTCAAAACCGAATGTACATTACATACTTTAATAATTGATATCCTTCGTATACAGCTCGGTATCATTGAATTTCCCAGCTAACTTTGAAGATTCGGTGGTTATGTTATCGACTTAGTCAAACATGGTTTTATTGCTTATGGTTTTTATCATTTTTCGATATTCAAGTAATAAAACTAGAATTCGAGTTCCTAAAGTTGCGTCTTCATACTTGTATCCTATCTGAGCTTCTACAATGCAAAATTTTTTGTTGGGCAATCTGCTTCTTCCATTACTGAGTTGTTGCCACTTCAGCCCAAGTAATATATATCATTGCTACACCTTAGCAAACCTGTTGAAATTAAAATGTGAAACAACAAAGTTTATATGCTAAAATGCTGCTAGTCATATGCAATTGCAACTCCTTTTCGTTTCAGAACCCGGTGATGTGAAGAGAAGTATGAAAATGATGAGCATATTGGTTGGGCGAATGAATGGGCTAATTGTTGATGCTCGTGTGCTTGTTGAACATACGAGAGTCGAATTTCAGTTCGTTTTTATTCAATTTTACCTTTCCCATGCAAGATAAGCCCGCATTATCCATTGCTTGGTCATGACCAAAATGGCTAAGCCTGTAAGTTTAATGATGTATGAGTTGTTCATATTAGCCGATAGGTACTCACAGTTTTATATTTAATGATGTATGAGTCGGATAAAGTTGGCGTTAACGTTAGAACGTGCTATGTTCTCGCTGTTTGAAATGTTATGTAAACTTTATTTTGCCACCTCTCTATTTTTATGTAATTATTATTGTGTTTCTCAGTCCAATTCGTAAATTGCTCAATAATCTTGCTGCAAGTTTGAATAGTTCGGAACATGAGAGGATGTACTTGAGCCTCATAATGGTAAAAGATCCGCAATAGAGGCATATCCAAGTGTTTATTCAAATTAGGTTGCCCTAAATCCAGCTTATGGTTTGACTTTTGAACCGTCAAAGACGCTCGTTGAGTTCAAGGTTAACCATCTTTTTCCAACTTCCTTTTTATTTTTATTTTAGTGTCTCGTTCAACGAGTTTGATTCTTCATAGCTTGTTGAATTTTTCTTTGAAACTTAAGGTTTGTACTGTCTTTATGACTCCTAGCCTAGTGCGTTAAGGAGTAGCTAGTCCGATTGTTAGGAAGCGCCTTAACACAACCTTAGCTAATATTTTTTAAGATAGCAACATGATTACTACTATTTAATTACTGTACTTGTTTGGAGGATGGATTCCAATACTTGTTCGATTTTGACTGCTTATGTTTGTGTTTGTGCTTCTTTCGATGACTTTGATGGTATGCATTATAATGTCTCTCTAATTTCCCGGATGAGGTATGTATTTTCTAAATGTAACAGGAAATGCCATTAATTGCAAAGAAAAAGAAAGAAACTTTGGTCTTAGCTTGCTTGAATGCACTGAATATGTATTTTATTTATGAGTTTCTTTTGGCGGCGTTCTCGATAGTCTTATTCCTACTCTTTTTGTTTTGTTTTGTTTTGTTTATGTTTCCTCAAAGGTCTAGCATCACAACATTTCGTCTTTATGGAACTACCTTCCCGAGATACCAATACCGGCCTTGACAGCTTGTTCCTAAGTAAGTTTGTTCCCTTTTCTTTGCAAGAATGCTAGTTTAGTAGTAATTTTAATATCTCTCGGGAATCATGAAATGAATCATGCATCCTGACTATCCACCGTTTCTCTATCTTTTATGTCGAGTGTTTTGATTTCATGGATCTACATTTTATGTGATGATATTTAATTAAATGCGGAATTATATGATGTAGATGGAAAGCTTGGTGATGTTATGATTGGATAGGTGATCAATTAGCCGAAAGTGTTCAAAAGATTTTCGGCAATAGACCATGCCACTGTTGTTATTGGATTCTAATACTCTCAAGCAGTAGTTTTTTCTTTTGTACTTTGTTTTCATTTTTTGATGTTTGTGTCTTCTTGGATGTTGTTTGACGAAGAATTCGTTTTGGGATTGAAATTTATGAATATATGTTAATTATAAGTTAAAATGTTCTTGAATATTGGTTCATTTTTATTTTTATTTACAAATTAAGCAATTAAAAACACTATTTATATAATTATTGAAAATATTGTATTGGTGGCAATACAATATTGGAACAAATTGACGAGTAATGCCTGTCAAAATTGTTGACAGTTGAAGCTCGTAGTTTATTGTTGCTCATTATTGACAGAGGCCACCATCAATTATTGTTTTCGACACCTTAAAATACGACAGGCCGCTTGGACAGTGGGACTGTCAATAATCTCTATAAACGACAGACTGGCCCGCCGAAAAGGTCACTTCGCGTAGTGTGGCTTCTACCAGTTCACACTAGAATCGGCCCATTACTCTCGATTAACATGGCGGGTCATCTCGCTTACACGTGAGTTGGTTGAATACGTTTACCGATTTCTCCCCAGAGGAAATCCCGCCTCAAACATGTAACGGGACCACATAAACCCATTCCTAATCCGGATGTTGAGAACGCTTCTAGAAGCGTTGGATTGCCGATCGGGATTCACTCGGGATTTTAATACGGTCGTTGTATCATCTCCTTCTAACTCCAACACCGTATTTTTTTAATAGAAATGAAATATATTTCGAGAATAATAAACTACATATTATTTTTGTCTAATTGGACCATATCATTAATCCTATCAACCAAAACATTTGCAAAAATAAAATAACTACTTTCTAACCTAGCATGTTTTGCAAGTTCATCAATTAAATGGTTTGTCTCTCTTTAACATGAGAGCATTCCCAAAACTCAAAATCTCTTAAAATTATTAAAGCATCAAAAATAAGATTATAGGTAGTCCAATTCACAACCGCTAAGGCTGCACAAGAACCAGACTTGAACCGGTGAACCGGAAAAAAATCCGGAACCGGACCAGAACCGGTGGAGGAGGTACAGGGAACGGGAATAGATTTCCAGAACCTAAGGTTGCATATGAGTACAGTACCCTGCCCTAACCCTATTCCCTACTGTCTCTACCGAAAACCCGTTTGTTTCTATCCGTTGATTTAAAATCATCTTATCCGTAGATGATAGGTTTTTATACGAGATGTAGAAAGTGTAAACCACTATTCTTCTTAACTCACAACTCACCTGTGACTTTGTTTATCTCCTTCTCTCTTTTTCTTTCTCTGGTTTCAATTTCCTTTTTTTTCATCAATTCAATTGAAACAATCAACATATTGAAAGTATCTTCTTTATGGTAAAGTTTAATCAGGATTCCTGATTCAGGAATAACAATTGATTAATTTATTGTTGAATCGGCCGTAATTTTTCGATTTAGGAATTGGTTAATTAATCGATTAATTTATTGTTCATTCAGGATTACGGATACTCGATTTCATTCGATTAGGTTAGGTAAATTTATTATGTTTTACTTTATTTGTTTGATGAACGCAATATTTGATATACGAAATTACAGGTGATAATCTGTTTGGAGTTGAGAGGAATCATTGTTTTATGAGTTTCTGTGATTGAATTTATGATGGGTATGAAGTATCATTGGATCGTCTTCTGAAATAGATGATATTAGGTTCACGGGGAGGAATCAGATGGAGGAATTTGTGAAAAGTAATTAAAATTAGGGTTTGGAGCTTTGAAGGTCAACAGATATTAGGGTTAACTGGGAGGAATCAGGTGTTATGCAAAGGTATAGAGGAGAAGGAGATGATCTTGTTGTTTTTTTTGTTTGAAGCATTATGATCTTGTTGCCGTTCATATGAAGAAAAGTTATTTTGTGATTGAAGAACGGAAAAATTACTGATTTTTTTACGGTGTAAAAACCGGTGATCGACTTGGACCGGTCTTGGACAGTACAAGTCCAAGTACAAAGTGCAGTACCGGTCCTCAAAATGAGGAACCGATCAACTCCAGGTACAGGTGTCGGGTTCATAAGAAACCCGGAATGTACCGTCCCATGTGCATCCCTAACAACTGCTGAGTTTCCTTTTAGAGCATTGATCACATTGATGCAGTCTCACTCTAGGTGAATTTTTGTTTTCACCTCTCCTTTAGCCCATAATACTGCTTCTTAAAGAGCTTTTGCCTCAGCTTGTTCCGCATTTAGTGCTCTTCCCGCTCCTCCTCGCACTCCATTGCAGTTCCCTGAAACAGACCTACATATCAGTCCATACCCATATACTCTAGAATTCTTAATGTATGAAGCATCAAAATTGATTTTATCAACCAAATATTCAGATGGGGACCATTTAGGAATTGTATACATAAGTATCATTAAGATTGATGCCCACAGATATGTTACTCAATTTCCATTCTCTCATTTCCGACAAGATGGTTGAAATGATTCCGTACTCATTTACTCGAACCTTGTCAAATAGTTTAGCACACCTAAATTTCCAGTTGTACCAGGAAGTAAAACTTACTATTTCATATGCGGTTTTGTCAACCTGCAAATGAGAGTTAGTAGAGCTAAACATATCACAAAGCCAAGTATGAAAGCCCATATCGTTTAAACCGCTTAGCCGGACCCACCATTACCCTAAGGGTTCACATGTGTATTTTTGGGGTTAATTTGGTGAAACCACGGTTTTTGTGTGGTTTTTGAACGGTCCACACATAATCACTCTTTGCCAAACTTTCCAGGCTCCGGATCCCCCGCACCGGGCGAGGCAGTAGTTGACACGTGGGTATATATTAGCGGATTTTGTTAAAAGAGAAATTATTTTTTCAATTATCTCTGATGAATCCATAGAATATCTAGTCTACAGTTTAGAGTCAAGAGCAACAAATTGAAAGCGCCAAATCACGTATTTATGTTTCTACGGATTCTTGCGATGTTCTATGTAGGTACTAAGAGTTTAGGAGCGGTTCAGAGTCTGTGGTCTGAAGTCGTTAGTGGTGGCCAACGCTGTTGGTTGTAACGGCAGTGTGATTGCCATCCTTATAAACTTAGCAAAAAAAACAAAAACAAAAAAACCAAGAGTTTAAGTGAAACTAAGTATTCTCATAATTATAGAGTTTATATAGGAATCAAATACACAGATTTATTTTATAGGAAAAGCCGTTTCTGTGTTGCCGTGTTGCGAAGGTTTAGGTTAAGTAACAAATCACCGGGTGCGAAAAGAGTCCTAGACTCGCTGGAATGAAGAAGTTGTGAGATATTAAAATTCCCTGACCAAAGCAAAATTAGGGTTCTCTATAGTTGTATATAAAAACACCGACTCCCATCTTAATTAATTCATTGACGCTTTGTTATTCCAGACATTATATTTTTACTTTTATCTCTTTGATCCCAAGAGTTTGATCGAATAAGATGGTGAGTTATAGAGTAGCAAGCGCTTCAGAATACCTTGTAATCACCGGTTGTGGTATAGATGACATCAAACTAGCAAAGAAAGCATGGATTCTTCCTGGTCAATCCTTCAGGCGTTTCGATATTTCACCTGTAAACTACACCTTCGAAGTTCAAGCTATGAGTTCAGAAAAACTCCCTTTCTTGCTTCCTGCTGTTTTCACAATCGGTCCTCGTGTTGAAGAGCATGAAGCCTTGATGAAGTATGCAAAGCTCCTCGCTAGTCATGATCGCCAATCTAATCATGTCAAAGAACTTGTTCAAGGTGTTATTGAAGGAGAAACTAGAGTTCTCGCTGCTTCCATGACTATGGAAGATGTTTTCAAGGGTACTAAAGAATTCAAGAAAGAAATATTTGAGAAAGTCCAGTTAGAGCTAAATCAATTTGGGTTATTGATTTACAATGCTAACATCAAACAACTCGTGGATGTTAGAGGACATGAATATTTTTCTTATTTGGGTCAGAAGACTCAGATGGAAGCTGCAAATCAAGCCAAAATTGATGTCGCAGAAGCCAAGATGAAAGGTGAAGTTGGTGCGAAACTGAGAGAGGGACAGACAGTGCAGAACGCGGCAAAGATCGATGCTGAAACCAAGATTATTGCTACTCAGAGACAAGGAGCAGGAAAGAAAGAAGAGCTTAAGGTCAAGGCTGAGGTTAAGATTTTTGAAAACCAAAGGGATGCTGAGGTCGCTGAAGCTAATGCTGAGTTGGCTACTAAGAAGGCTGGATGGGCACAGTTGGCACAGTTAGCAGAGGTTGAATCTGTTAAGGCCGTGGCTATCAAAGAGGCTGAGTTGCAGAGACAAGTTGAGTTGAAGAATGCTTTGACTCAGACTGAGAAATTGAAGGCTGAGTATCTTAGTAAAGCTAGTGTGGAATATGATGTCAAGGTGCAAGAGGAAAATTAGGAGTTGTACAAGAAGCAAAAACAAGCAGAAACAGCTTTATATGAGAAACAGAAATCAGCTGAAGCTCAAAAGCTTGCTGCTGAGGCGCAATTTTTGCACGACAACAAGCTGCTGATGGAGAATTATACGCGAAAAAGAAAGAAGCCGAAGGAATGGTAGCTGCAGCTGAAGCACAAGGGGTTTACGTTGGAACACTTGTAAAATCATTTAACGGGAACTATGCTTCACTAAGGGATTACTTGATGATTGATGGTGGGATGTATCAACAAATTGCCGAGAGTAATGCTGGTGCAGTGAAGGGTTTGCAGCCAAAGATTAGTATTTGGACTAATGGTGATGGTTCTTCTGCTGGAGTTAATGGTGTAGACGGTTCATCTTCAGGAGCTTTGAAAGAGATCGCAGGATTATATAAGACGTTGCCAAATTTGCTCCAGACTGTGGAGCAACAAACTGGAATGATTCCACCGGCAGGGTTAGGTACAAGTTCAAGTACTCCTCAGTAACCATACTAGTTCTCTAGGTTCCTTAGGCTTTGATTTCGTTAGTCTTATTGAGGTCTTGGATCTCAGGTTATTGATCATAGTGTTAAGTTGCTTAAGTCTTTTTTTTTTTTTTTAATAGGAGTTCTGAGTGCTTAAGCCTTTATAGGTTATTACAACTGTTGGTTTTTTTATGAATATTTTGGTAATTTTAAACTACATTTCAATTTACTTTTCAATTTTGTTATTGCAAATTTCCTTAGAGTAATAATCAAAACAAAAAAAAATATTACATATTAAGGTTCTACGACATAGAATATAAGTAAACCACATGCAGCGTCGTAACCTTATAATCTCAAACTTCAATCCATAACCAATAAGACCACAAATAAAGACTAAAATCTTCCGAACATTATAGTAGAAATAATAAACTGTTTGCTACTGGTCACTGGTTTTTTTTTTTTTTTGAAAAAGGGGGTTAATATTGATAACTTGATGCCGATGAGGCATAAAAATACAGAGGAACAGGAGGAAAAAGAGAAAAGTTTACAAGACTAAACAGGCAAGCACTATCTCAGAATAGCCAAAGACAAGAATTACAAACTATTAACATCCCAATCGCTTCGGATAAAGCTTTTCCTCCCAACGAGCCACCAGGTCGTCAAAGTAATCCACCAAACGCCTTGGTTGGAAGTCCCCATTGACATAAGAGAGACTTAACCGCAATAATTGTGTTGGCTTCATTTTGGTTTTTATTATGGAAGGTTCGCCTATTCCTCTCCATCCACACTGCCCACCAGATAGCATGTGGAAGACAATTCCAGATAAAGTTGTGCATATCATTAGGCAACTTTCTTGACCAACCATCAAGGCACATCCCAGTTGTGAAAGGCATTACTCTACTTATTCCTGTGTATCTCAGAAAGTAGCTCCACACCTCATAGACAAAAGGACAATGAAGTAGAATGTGGTTGCTGGTTTCCTCTTCGGTGAGACACAATTTGCATCTCGTATCAGCTGTTGGCGGTACCACTGCTCGTCTAACCAGAACATCCATACTGGTCACTGTTATGCGATCTGTTTTTGCTTCATCTCCTCGATGATCGTTTCCCTTCTACTGCTTTCTGCAACTGGGTAAAGGCTTTCGACAAATGTTCCACATATATAACCAGAAATAGATTCAATTCCACACGTATTTACGAGGGAGCCCTTGCCATTACTTCCAGCATCGATTTCAAAAAAATCCAACGTTTTCTTTTGGCTTCTCTTAAATGTAGCCCATGTTTTTATTAACCATAGCCCAAAAAATTTAAGTTAAAATGGAAAACCAAAATTTCCAAACGAGACTTAATTTTTTAACTTATAATCATACTTCTTCCCCAAAATTAAAATATGAAACCTAATTTTTTTTTTTTTTTTTTTTTTTTATCCAAACTAAATTATATTTCAATTACAAATCACCCTATTATAATCGTTCTCTCATTATTCTTACAAATCACCCTATTATAAACCTTAATTCTTTACTTTTCGTCAAAAAAAAAAAAAAAAAAAATCTAAACCCAACTTTTCACCTTTTCCAGAAAACGATGTTATTTTTCCAAATCATGATTATCTATTGAGGTTATATATTCTCACTAATCCTTAAAGACTTCTCCACAACAATATCAATCTAAAAAGAAATGAAATCAACTAAGGTTTTGATTATTTTCCTAAAATAAAATTTCTAAAACTCCATAACCATTGTTATTCTTTAAAAGATTCTATGATGATTTTTTTTGGGGATTTTAATAAAGTGCCACACTTTCGATTTCATGTTTAAGAAAGTGCCACTGTTTTTTTCAAAATTTATTTAATGCCACACATTTGACCTTTTCCATCCAGTTTTTTTCCAGACATCCATTAGTGCATAGGTGGCAGTTATCCATCTTAGTAAAAGACAGTTATGCCCTAGAATCGTCTAACTATAGCTGAGTTAAATCAAATCCTCATAGTGAGTCATTACCGAGTTAAGCCATGAGTCAGAGCATCAACACTCATTCATATTCCCGCAACACAACCTCTGGCAGTAACATAAGCCTCAACTCCACCTGCAACAGCATAATAGCATCACCAACAAACACCAAAATCTCATCTTAATCTTCTTACAAACAACCACCAGAAACCATTATTCCAGCAGCACAAACCTTCTTTCATTCAACTGGTTGGCGTCTTCAAACTCCACCACCCGCCATCACCGACTCCACTCAATCCCTATCCTAATTTCCTCCATTAACATCATATAAACGACACGAAGAACATCACCAGTTCAAGCCATTACAACATCCATACAAATTCGGTTCATAACCTTGTAAAACAATCCACCAAAGACCATGGAAACTAGCCACAAGAACCTTAGCAACATTTTACTCATGGACTGAATTCTAGCTCAAAATTCAACCAAAATTGGTCCTGACTTAACCCAGCTTTGGACCATTTCTCGAACAGTGTATGTGCCATTACCTAGAGGTGTTGGAGATGAGTATCTTTGTGATGTTTTTAGCAGCTTCCATGCTTCAATCCTACTTGCAAATTCAAATCCAAAGCAAATCTACAAAACACAATCGATATTGTTCTTCTTTAAGATACTTGAATGTAAGAAAAACAAAATTCCTTAAGAACCCTAATTAAGAAAGATACCCAAATTAAAAATCAAAATCTTAATTTATCAATTCAAACATTCATAAATTAAATTAATACAAACCCATTATCTCAAATTGGAGGAATTTTAAACAAACAACAACGAATTTGATGAATCATTCATCAACCAATGAATATGAACAATCTAAGATTCTTTCTAGTTCTAAGCAATTAATTGAAACAGAATATTTGAAATATGATTGGAAATTTCAAGAATCTGGTTGTTGGGTACACATTAATGGTGTTGATTAGAAATTTGGAGATCGAGTTTCTTCCGTGGTTTTTTCTCCTCATGACAGATTGGAACGATGTTCTAATGAAGACGAATATAGGCTCATGAAATTAGGAAGAACATCAATGTGTAACAATTTTATGATGAGTACTGAAGTTGATAAAGACCTTTGCAAACCATATGAGCAAGAAAGCAGCGAAAGTAGAAGAGGGGAAGAGGAAGAGGAAGGCGTGTTTTTTGTTTACTGGTGCAAGTGATTATGATTTTGTGATAAGGTTTGCAAGGGCAAATATGTAAAGTGGATGTGATTTTATTGACCAAGTCAACGATAAATGACCAAATATTTGGGTCGACGGAAAGGCTAACGCGTTGCACTTAATTAATTTTGAAAAAAAACGGTGGCAGATTCTTAAACCGGAAATTCAAAGCGTGGCACTTTGTTAAAATTCCCTTTATTTCTCAGTTTACATAAAACTGGGTATTCTAAGATCATCAATTATATATGCCCACATATTACATAATTAACTTAATTTTATTTTTTTGATTTAGGGATTTGATGGGCTATATATAAAAATCATGTTTAATTTTATGGGTTATGTTAATAATCATAAGAACACGTTTGGTTGAATTAATGACTTATTTTATGTGGGCTATAGTTAATAAAAGCATGGGCTATATTTAAGAGAAGCCTTTCTTTTTCCCATCATAACGACAAAGAGAGAAGACACCTCCTCGTTGTGGATACCGTTCAGGCATCATAATGATCAGGTTTGTACCCGTAATGGCTTGAAACAAAAAACCTGAGTACGGATGATTCAACTTTTTTTCCCATTCGAGAGGGATTAAAATCAATTCATGCGTCCAGTTAGAAGTAGTGAAACTATTGGCTTTGTGGTCATCATGAAATATCCACATGTTAATCACATTTTTGTTATTTCCATCAACTATAAGTTTTCTATCCAGCAGACCAACGCATCCATCAATTACCAGTAAATCATGACTTGTAACTCTCGCGGCAATCAGCAATGAAATCAGGGATGGGTATCACTCTAAATTTCTCTCTTCCTATATCAAATGCAACTATGAATTTAGCATCAGCAGAATATTAACAATCGAAATGTTGGTAAGTACTCAGCCAATAGACGACTCCATTCGGATAAACAGATTCTCCGTAAGCCTTATAAGGTGGGACGTCATCAATTCTTCTCCATGTATTTTTCCCTACAGTCAAAACCTCGCAAAAATCACCATCACCAGTTTCATATCTAAGATCGTACGCATGCCATAAGAAAACTACTTTATGCTCCTTAGTTTCCGAATCAAATCCAAATCCATAAAAAGGGTCCTTTAATCTATGCTTTTCTTCCGACGGTACCTTTGAGTTAAGTAGGAAATACCATTTGGTCCTAGAAATAATATATTAGAGAGAGTCTAGTCCATTTGACCAAGTCAATTGTCTGTTTGGTCCTATTTGGTAATATAAATTATCATTTGGTCCTAAAAATTATCATTTGGTCCTACGCTGATGTCATGGATGATGTAAATGTCACATTGTAGTGGCAGAAATACCCTTTTGGATAAGGATCATATATATAGTCAAAAAGTAGGAGAGAATAAATCATTCTCAGATTTACTTTCTCTCTCTTCTTTTCTAGATCTAGTTTTTCTTTTCCTCTCAGATTTTTGATTTTGCAGAGATGAAAATCGATCAAAATCTAAATCCGTAACAATGGCGAGAAGATTGTGAGTTCATCATCTCCATATTCATCTTCGTGATGTTGTAATAACAACGAAGATGATGAGCAATTCTCTGTTCGCAACAGTAGCGCTTCTACAACGAGTACACAAGGAGGAATCAAGCTTCTCCGTGGAACCAATCAATTAATTAATTAATTAATTGTTGAAAGCACTTCGTGGAATCAAGCTTCTCCGTGGAACCAATCAATTAATTAATTAATTAATTGTTGAAAGCACTTCGTGGAATCAAGCTTCTCCGTGGAATCAAGACGAAAATATCTATTCTCTTGCTATTGTTGGTGATCTTCTATACACCGGTTCCGACAGCAAGAACATCCGTGTTTGGAAAAACCAAAAAGAATACACTGGTTTCAAATCAAATAGCGGTTTAGTTAAGGCAATCATCATTGCCGGTGAGAAAATCTTTTACCGGTCATCAAGATGGAAAGATTCGAGTTTGGAAAGTTTCAATAAGAATCCAATACTTCTATGGACTTCATTTACTTAATGAAGTTTATTTTTTTAGGTTTTTATATGAAGTTCATTTTCTGGAATGAAGTATGTTTTTATAGGTTTTTATATGGACTTCATTTCTGAAATGAAGTCTGTTTTTTAGGTTTTTATATGGACTTCATTTCTGGAATGAAGTCTGTCTTTTTAAGTTTTTGTATGGAGTTCATTCCTGGGAATGAAGTCTGTTTTTTTAGCTTTTTTGTATGGACTTCATTCCACGGGAATGAAGTCATTTTTTTAGCTTTTGTATGGACTTCATTCCGGGAATGAAGTCATTTTAGCTTTTGTATGGACTTCATTCCTGGGAATGAAGTCTGTTTTTTTAGCTTTTTGCATGGACTTCATTTCTGGAATGAAGTCTGTTTTTTTAACACGCAAGAACTGCTACAAAAAAAAAACAAACACGGAAGGGTATTTTTGTCTATTTAAATATTTTTAAATAATTATGGACCAAACAGTAAAGGCATTTGACCAAAGGACTAAACAAACATGGGCCCACCTAAAAAAGGACCAAACGATATTTTTCCCCTTATGTTTTGTCTCCTGGTCTTTGGGTTATAAATTAATAAGAACACCAACCGTCGTAGGTCTCTTGAAGCACACCAAACCATTGACAGTATTAGTCTATTGTCCTGTCATTGTGTCATATAAATCAGAATCATCATAGTGAGTCAGTTCATGAGCCGTCATAGTGAGTCAGTCATAGTTACATGTGTCATTCATTGTTTGGTCCCTTAAGTGTGTGGTAATATGTGACTGATATTAGAGTATTAACATCTCTCAGAATCTTGTCTGGTTTTGTAAGCTTTACTTTTCTGAGAAACATAATCAATCTATCTTGGTATCAGACTCAGAAATTTCAATTTAAGGGTATCGATCCATCATCACCATTAATGGTTTTCTTTGAGCTCAAAACTTCAACAACAAATCGAGTGAATCTTTCTTCTTTCGTCATCAAATTCATCACTCGTTGAATCGTGTTTCTCAAAGAGCTTGTATTTGATCTCGATTTCTTGATTGCTTCTTGATCTACTTCTATGGATCCTCCAAGATCCATTTCAAAGTATCCTCTTCATCGCTTAGCTAACATTGTTACTCTTAAACTTAAAGAGGACAATTTTCTAACCTAGAAATCTTTGTTTCTTGCTCTTCTAACAAAAGTTAGAGCTATTGATTACCTTACTGGTACAAACATTTGTCTGCCTCAATTTATTGGAACTGTATCTAATCCACGCTTTATCCGTTGTGGAAGGATGAAGATTCCACCATTACTCTTCTTCCGTATTCTACGATGTCCAAGTCATTTGTTCCTTACTTTGCTGGAGCAACTTCCCGCCTTTGTGTTATGGACAAACATTCAAAATAGGTTCTCACAAGTTTCATTACTCACACGATTCGATTGCGTACCAAATTGCGATCAATTCGTCTTGGAAATGGTTCTATCACAAATTATATCTCAGAGATCAAGAAAGTTGTTGATGCTCTAGCTGCTTCAGGATCAATTGTAAGTGATAGTGAAATTGTGGTAACAACTTTATCAGGTTTGAGCTCTGCCTTTAATGCTTTCGCTACATCTATTCGCGTAAGATTTCCACCAGTTACAAGTGTTGAATTACATAATCTCCTTCTTAGTGAAGAAATTGTTTTATCAACTAGATCTAAGTCTATTATTGCCGATACTGAGAATAAGGCTTTTCTAGTTAATCACAACTACAATAATTATCAATCGCATTCATCTCCATCATCATATTCATTTCGTAGTCCTCAACCTATTATAAGAGGTGGACATAGTCCTAATTACAGAGGTAAACGACCTTTTAATCCTTCATTCCGAGGTGCTTATAATTCTTCATCATTTAGACCTGCTGCTCCAACTTTTACTTCAGTTCCAGCTCTCCCTTCTATGGTCTCTCGGTGTGCAAATTAAATTTCAAATATGTGGTGATGTTGAACATTTAGCACTGCAATGCTCTCATAGGTTAAACTTTGCTTATCAAGGGAAATCTCCACCAAAGAATCTCCAAGCCATGTTAGGCTGCAGCAAATATATTTGGTGAGAATCCTTGGTATCTTTGATAGTGGAGCCAATCCACACATAACCAATGATACCTCTACTCTTGAAGATTATACAGCTTATGATGGTTATGAGTATATTCAGACAGCTAATGGAGAAGGTATGGCAATTCACTCTACTGGTTATGTATCTTTACCTACTTCTGCTAAGCATTTTACTCTTCAAAATGTCTTACATGTACCCACTTCATCTCACAATTTACTATCAGTCCACAAATTCACTACCGATAATCATTGTACCATTACCTTTTCTCCATCTCGATTACACATGCGGGATCTTTAATCAAGATTCTTGCAGGGGCCCTCATGTTAATGGACTCTATCCAATCACCTTTCCATCACCACCTCAAGCACTTCATATCAGTAAAGCTACATCAGCCATTTGGCATCACAGATTGGCTCATCCATCCTTTCAAACTCTACAAAAAGTGTGTCAATATTTTGATTCTAACTGTAATAAAACACCACTCTTCCGTGGTGCTGTCGGGCTAGGAAAATCTCATAAAATTCCTTTTAGTCTTTCTAATTCTAGTACTTCTAAACCTTTAGAAATTTTACACATGGATCTTTGGGGTCCCCGCTCCCGTACTATCCAACACTGGATTTCTCTATTATGTTAATGTCATTGATGATTTCTCAAAATTTTGTTGGTTATTTCCTCTCAAGCTAAGTCGATTTCAAAAAAATTTCTTTACCTTTAAAACTCAAATTGAGAATCAATTATCCACCAAGGTTGTTACTATAAGGACTGATGGTGGTGGGAAATTCATTAACAAAGAGGTTTCAGCATTCACTCAACTTCATGGAATCAAACATGAATTCACTTGTCCATATACCTCAGAACAAAATGGTGTGGCAGAAGCTAAACATAGACATCTCCAAGATGTAGGTAGAACCTTTCTTATACAGGTGTTGATGGTGGTTTTTAAACAAGGGGTAAATCGTAAAACCCCATGACCTAGTGTTACCCGCAACACCTTAACTAAGAGCATTTAACCTCAGTGTAAATAATTAATAGGGGTATTTTTTTCAAAATACCGTTAGGGGTTTCGACACGAGAACCCTAATTCCAAAACCAAGCCGCACATTGCGCACCACAGGCAACAATGCCAAAACCAAGCCACACATGCGCACCATTGCAACAATGCCAAACCAAGCCGCACATCTGGCACCATGGCAACAATGCCAAACCAAGCCGCACACTGCTAGCACCATGGCAATAATGCCAAACCAAGCCGCAAATCTGCGCACCATGGCAATAATGCTAAACCAAGCCGCACACTCGCGCACCATGGCAACAATGCCAAACCAAGCCATGACATCATGCACTTTCCATGGCAACAATGCCAAACCAAAGCCGCAAACTTCGCACCATGGAAACAATGCCAAACCAAGCCGCAAACTTCGCACCATGGCAACAATGCTAAACCAAGTCGCACACTACGCACCATGGCAGCAATGCCAAACCAAGCCGCACATCTGCGCACCATGGCAACAATGCCAAACCAAGCCGCACACCGCTAGCACCATGGCAACGACGCTAAAACCAAACGCATATCGCACTCATTGGCAACCATGCCAACTAAGCCGCTTATAGCTCCCCTGTGGCTTGCAAAACATGCAACTAGGTCAACACGGCCGTACGTGCCATTGGCACATGCCAACACGTACCACAAGCCATATTTCCAAGCGCTATGCCATTGGCACATGCAAATATAGCGCCCCTAGGCTTACAAACCATGCAACCTAGGCCAAGTCGGCCACGCATGCCATTGGCGAGATGCCAACATGCTCATTGGTAGCTTTTCCTACCAAGGCGCGACCCAAATTGGCTGAGTATGCCATTGGCACATGCCAACATGCTCATTTGGTAGCTTTTCCTACCAAGGCGCGACCCAAATTGGCAGTATGCCATTGGCACATGCCAACATGCTCATTGGTAGCTTTTCCTACCAAGGCGCGACCTAAATTGGCCGAGTATGCCATTGGCACATGCCAACATGCTCGCTGGTAGCCTTTCTAGCCAAACCACGGCCCTAATGGCTGAGCATGCCATTGGCACATGCCAACATGCTCGCTGGTAGCTTTCCTACCAAGGCGCGACCCAAATGGCCGAGCATGCCATTGGCACATGCCAAACACACACGCTGGTAGCCTAACTTGCAAATCAGGCAACCTACCACCAAGGCATTCGCACATGCCATTGGTACATGCCACACACGCCACTAGCAGCTCTGGCATTGCCACTTACACTCAACGTACAACCTACCACCAAGGCATTCCGCACATGCCATTGGCACATGCCAAACACACGCTGGTAGCCTAACTTGCAAACCGTGCAACCTACCACCAAGGAATTCCGCACATGCCATTGGCACATGCCAAACACACACGCTGGTAGCCTAACTTGCAAAACCGTGTAACCTACCACAAGGCATTCCGCACATGCCATTGGCACATGCCAAACACACACGCTTGGTAGCTTCCAACTTGCAAACCGTGCAACCTACCACCAAGGCATTCCGCACATGCCATTGGCACATGCCACACACGCCACTAGCAGCTCCGGCATTGCCACTTACACTGAACGTACAACCTACCACCAAGGCATTCCGCACATGCCAATGGCACATGCCACATTCGCCACTAGCAGCGCCACTTGCACTCAAGGTTCAACCAACACTCGAGATATCAACACAAACTGGGGGATGCTTTCCAGAGGATTTTGGTTTGGCGGTCACAACTTGCGTACACTACGCTCACATTAAGAAAGCGTGAAAAGTAATAAAGCGGTCAAATAAATGGGAAATAATGGTGAAAACGTTTTCACCCATTAACACCATCATGTTACCACCTCCTCCCATTATTTCACCCTTTACTCTCTTCCTTCATGAGACCGAGTGCGTTTCAATCTCAACTTGTATAAATAGGTCTTACCTATTTCCACCAGACAACAAGTCTCGGTCAGGAGAAAAATACTACACTCTCAGAAAAGGCAACTTTGCAAGCTCTCCAAAAGAGCTTTCATCTCTTGCAAGCTTCCTAGGCTTTCACTTTCTGATACAAGTCGAGATACTACTCTCCCAGAACTATTCTGGTCTCAACACCTTTCTTTGCTTCCCTCCCCAAATCAACCCTTCTCCTCCACTTTGTGACCAGAAGCAAATCCTGAACGCCATTTCTTGGTTTAGGCTGGACTTGTACAGATTGATCTCTCGAATCTATAAAGTGCTCCTTATCGCCTTACGAAGTTGTTTATAGGGTTTAAACCAGTTTCTCACTCACCTACCAAATTTACTGAAATCGGCAGAAACGATTTTCACCCATAAACAACAGGCTAATCTTCCTGATTCTTTTTGGGTTGATTCTTTCCTCACTGCCAATTACACTATTAACAGACTACCTACTAAGAGCATTCAATTTCTTTCTCCATTTGAGAAGCTATTTGGTAACCAACCTAACTATTCATTTTTGAGAAGTTTTGGTTGTGTATGTTATCCTTGGTTAAGACCATATGCCTCAAGTAAACTTGCTCCAAGGAGTGCAGCTTGTGTCTTCATTGGATATAGTTCTCAGCAAAAGGGGTATAGATGTCTGGATCCAGTTTCTGGCAAAGTTTATATTTCAAGACATGTGGTCTTCAATGAAACCCATTTTTCCTTATACTTGAATTGTCTCGATTCCCATACCTTTGACCTTATCTTTATGACAATTTTGCAAAGGATTTTCATGAAACAATCCCATCTCCATATTCAATTACTACATCTGCTGCTACTTCAGACACAGTTGTGGTACCTTTTTCCTCACCTACAGCTTCTACTTCTCAGCAATCTTCTACTGTGGTTACTAATGCACACTCAATGCAAACTAGGGGTAAATCTGGTATTACCAAACCAAAAATGTACTTTGCCACCAAACATCTGCTTCTAGCAGCTTTACTCAGTCCTACAGCTCACATAACTCCTACTTGCTTCACTCAAGCAATCAAGATCCCTAAATGGAAGATTTCTATGGTAGATGAACACACTTTGCTTTGAAAAATGTTTGGTACTTGGTCTCTTGTGCCACTTTTAACTTTGGTCAAAATATTATGGGGTGTAAGTGGGTTTATATAATAAAATATCATGCTGATGGTTCACTTGATAAGTTTAAATCTAGGCCCCGGTAGCTAAGGGGTTTCATCAACATCTTTGGTTTAGACTACAATGAGACATTCAGTCCTGTGGCTAAACCCACAACAATCAGGTTGATTCTCTCTTTAGTTGTTCACTTTGATTGGCCCATCCATCAATTGGATGTGAGTAATGCATTCTTGCATGGAGATCTCTGAGAAGATGTGTTCATGGAACAACCTCCGAGCTTTATTGACAATTGGCAGGCCCATTTTGTATGCAAACTTCATAAGTCCATCTATGGTCTTAAGCAAGCCCCGGGGCACAGTATGATAAATCTTGTATACTATTCTTGTTTCCATGGGTTTCAAGCCTTCCTCAGCAGATCACTCTCTTTTTGTTCAACGAATTGGAACCAGAGTTAGTGTTCTTCTGGTCTATGTGGATGACATTCTCCTAACAGGTACTTCTTCAACCTATTGCTCTGAGCTAATTACAGCCTTAAGCTCTCATTTTCCCATTAAAAATCTGGGTGCTCTTCATTACTTCTTGGGCTTGGAAGTGCATAGGAATTCCAGTGGTCTCTTTCTTAGTCAAACAAAATATGTTTTGGACTTACTGGACAAAAACTCAAATGAATTAGTGCTAAACCTTGTTCAACTCCTCGCTTTTTTACGGAAAATTGAGTGCTGCCGATGGAGATAAACTTTCAAATCCAACTGACTTCGAGATCATTGGTTGGTGCCTTACAATACTTAACTTGGACTAGGCCGAGAAATTAGTTTTGCGATTAATCGGGTGTGTCAATTTATGCATCAGCCAACTGATGTTCATCTAAGTACAGCTAAGAGAATTTTAAGATATGTCAAGGGCACTATCACTCATGGGTTGTACTTTACTAAAGGTCTACAAACCTTGCAAGGCTTCAGTGATGCAGACTGGGCTGGTTCACCTGATGACAGAAGATTTACAAGTGGCTTTTGCATCTTTTTTGGTCATAATCCTATTTCATGGAGTGCAAAGAAGTAGTCCACTGTTTCCAGATCCAGTACAGAGGCTGAATATAGGGATCTTGCACATACAGTCCTTGAGGTTGTTTGGTTATGTCAGCTTCTTCAAGACTTGTATATCTTTCTTCCAGTTCCTCCTGTTCTTCATTGTGATAACAACAGCAGCATTTCTCTTGCTTCTAATCCTGTTTTTCACAGCAAAATGAAGCCTATGGCTTTGGATTTTTATTTTGTCAGAGAGTTGGTGCAGGCTAAATCACTTCAAAGTTACCTACATATCCACTATAGATCAGATAGGCGACATCTTTACTAAAGGTCTTCTTGGTCCAAGGTTTGCTATGTTAAAAGACAAACTTCATGTCTTGACCTTGAAGCTTGACACAGTTCAGTTTGAAGGGGGTATTAGTCTATTGTCCTGTCATTTGTGTCATATAAGCGCTGTGCTTGTCATAGTGAGTTGTTCATGAGATGTCATAGTGAGCTGTCATAGTTACATGTGTCATTCATTGTTTGGTCCCTTAAGTGTGTGGTAATATGTGACTGATATTAGAGTATTAACATCTCTCAGAATCTTGTCTGGTTTTGTAAGCTTTACTTTTCTGAGAAACATAATCAATCTATCTGACAGGATTCAGAATTTGAACAGGAAGAATTCGAGCAGGATCAGTTTTGGACGATAACTCTACTACTTTAAATGCATTAGGAGCACTCCAGCCTTTAAATAAATCAACCGAGAATAAAAACCTCCCAATACTCCATCTAACAAAGAGACAAGGAGTTTTGGACAAACTTTTGATCGAGTGTAATGTAAATCAACAAAGTATGGATCTCTAACTATAGAACGCTAATGTCTACAAACACGCTTTGCAATAACGACTTGTTTACAATGCTAACATCAAACAACTTGTGGATGTTAGAGGACATGAATATTTTTCGTATTTGGGTCGGAAGACACAGATGGAAGCTGCAAATCAAGCCAAAATTGATGTGTGATGAAGCCAAGATGAAAGGTGAAGTTGGTGCGAAACTAAGAGAGGGACAGATCAGGTGCGAGAACGCAGCCAAGATTGACGCTGAAACCAAGATTATTGCTGCAGAGACAAAGATTATTGCTACTGCAAGACAAGGAGCGGGGAAAGAAAGAAGAGATGAAGGTCAAGGCTGAGGTTAAGATTTTTGAAAACCAAAGGGATGCGAGAGTCGCCGAAGGTAATCTTGAGTTGGCTACTAAGAATTTTGGATGGGCACAGTTGGCACATTAGCGAGAGGTTGAATCTGTTAAGGCCGTGGCTATCAAAGAGGCTGAGTTGCAGAGACAAGTTGAGTTGAAGAATGCTTTGACTCAGACCAAGAAATTCAAGGCTGATATCTTAGTAAAGCTAGTGTGGAATATGATGTCAAGGTGCAAGAGGCAAGGCGAGTTGTACGAAACAAAAACAAGCGGAAACGGCTTATATGAGAAACAGAAATCAGCTGAAGCTTAAAAACTTGCTTCTTTGAGCGCAATTTTTGCACGACAACAAGCTGCTGATGGAGAATTATACGCGAAAAAGAAAGAAGCCGGGAATGGTAGCGTCATTTGAAGCACAAGGGGTTTACGTTGGAACACTTGTAAAATCATTTAATTCGAACTATGCTTCACTAAGAGATTACTTGATGATTGATGGTGGGATGTATCAACAAATTGCTTTGAGTAATGTTGGTGCGGTTAAGGGTTTACAGCCAAAGATTAGTATTTGGACTAATGGTGATGGTTCTTCTCTGGAGTTAATGGTGTAGACGGTTCATCTTCGGGAGCTTTGAAAGAGATCGCAGGATTATATAAGACGTTGCCAAATTTGCTTGGATGTGGAGCAACAAACTGGAATGACTCCACCGGCATGGTTAGGTACAAGTTCTAGTACTCCTCACTAACCATACTGCTAGTTCTCTAGATGATATATACATTTGTCAAGGTATATTTTACGGTTTGATTTCGTTAGTCTTATATTGAATATTTTGGTAATGTTAAACTACATTCAATTGACTTTTCAATTTTACTATGAAAACTGCCTTGAAAAAATGAACTCAAACTTCAATCTACATAAGAAAACCATGCAGCGTCTTAACTTTATAAACTCAAACTTCAATCCATAATAAGAAATCACTGAAAACCTAAATGGATGAACTAAATAACAATAATCACCGGCTTCTCTATAAAACTTTTTCTTCGAGTTTCCACCGATTTCCTGAAAAACAAATAAAGACTATAATAATCTTTCAATTGCAAACATATTAGTAGAATAATAAACTTATGATGTTAAAATCCATTAAAAACAATCACCTCCCTCTTCTTTATCAAAATAACTCCTCCAGTTAAATCTAACAATCTCACTAGTTAATTTCTCTTCTATATGTAATTCAATTTGAGGAGATAATAAGAAATTTTGACTATGCCTATCATCCAGCCAAGAATCCCCAAAAAATTGAGAACAGAAAACCCTAGCACCTTGTTGATCCTTAATAGACATGTTACTGTTACCTGTGAAATTCGATTCCAGCATATAAGATTCCATACGAGTATCCACGATTCTTCGAGCATCCACCCTTCGTCTCTCGTCTTCATCCTCTTCCCGACATTAGAAGAGCCTTCTCAATTAATTACTTCTTCTTTCCGACATCACTTCAGCGGCCAATCCATGGAGTAAAACTTTAGAAACCTCCCTTGCTTGAATCTCCTATGACAGATCACCTTTCTGATTTTCAATTTACCTTTTACTCGCCAACTGAAATCATCTACTCGCACCGTTCCAAAATTCATCTCTTACAGACTTAGTTTTCATCTATCCCACTTTCTGTATAGGGATTAGATGCTTTAGAGCAACTGCAGTGGGCGACTAAACCCATTTATTTGGTCTCTGAACCAGGCGTAGCGGGACGGACCATCGACCAAATCCCAGACTAAATCAACAGTGGGCGATTATATTTGGTCGGCGACCAAAGACCAAACCCAAATTTTAGTCGAGCGTTGATATAGTGTTCGCCCCACACCAGGCGTTGATATAGTATTCTCCCCACACCCGGGCGGACGTAAAGTCCACGCCCCACAGCAGGCGTGGTTTATACCCCGCCCCATATATATATATATTTTTTTTTTTTTAATTTATTGTGGGGCTTGGTTTATACCACCCGCCCACTCAAAAAATTTTGAATCTTTATATGGGCGTGGATTATACCAACGCCCATTGATTTGTTTGTTTGTTTTTATTTTTTTTTCTTACCTTTTCAGACCGGGCGACGTACCCTCTCCCACATCGAGGTGACGTATACTTCACGCCCCACACCGACGTTGGTATAGTTTTTGAGCTCCATCAAAATTTAGTCTTCCTCCCATCACGTCACTCAACGGACTAAACCCAAATTTAGTCTTTTTTCCCCTCTTTGGTCTTTGGTTATACTCGCACTTTCGCCAGGTTGCTCAGGCACCTCTAATGTTATTGGGGCACCATGTACAGACATATATCCCGGGCCCACCTGTAAGGGAATATTACTAACTGCACCCATGATAAAAACTTCTAGTGGTATCGCTGGACTGTTAGAAAAATCACAACCACGAGCACTTGATGGCCCATCTTCTAAGCCCAAATGTAACGCCATGTCTCCCTGCACTAAAGGTTCAAAATTCAAGTCACATAGAACCTTCTTCGTGTTGGTAGGAACGGAAGATCCTAAACCTAGACTCAAATCAAATAAAGTCCTCCACTCTCTAGATCACCATCCAAAGCTGCATATGAACCCCTAGAAATAAGACAAGCATCTTTCGCAAGACCCCTTGGACTTAACAGAAAAACCTTTGGGAAGTACACTCCGATAACTCTTTTTCCTAGCAAGATAGAATCAGACCCCATGTTACATTGACTTCCCTAGGATTCTGAGGAATTCTTAGCTGCAGCATTAAATGACAATTCGAGATGGGTTGAATGTTGTTCTCGATGCTGGCTAGAACCTCCTTTAGATGGAGCCACAAGATTTGCCACCTCAAAGAGAGAAGATGTTTCTTCATGGTAGTCTCTTGTCTCATTAATAGGCTCTACCAAGGGCGGTATAGGCTTTGAACAAGTTGTAGGCACTGCAAAAGTTACGTATTCCGAGCTATGTTGAACACTTTCTTGATGGGACTAGACGAATGAATAGTTTTAAGAATTCAAATTCAGGACTTTCTTTGCCCTCCACGACGATGAAACGGCACCATTAATATTCCTAGATTGCACGAGATCGATTCTGGGAGATGGAGTGAATTCGGGTTCCTGTTGCCCTTAACCTTATCATACTTCTCAACTAGAACTTTGAATGGAGATTCTTTGATGCTATCCTTGTGAGAAAAAGGGGCCTATGATCTTTCTGAAGAGTTGACCAGAGTGCACATAATTTTTTTTTTTTTTTTTTTTTTTGTGTCCTCCTTTGGTCGGAAATTGAAAGTTGTAATTACCTTTGCAGTTGGTTATTCTTCTCCACCATATTTTTCCCTACAGTCAAAACCTCGCAAAAATCACCATCACCAGTTTCATATCTAAGATCGTACGCATACCATAAGCAAACTACTTTATGCTCCTTAGTTTCCGAATCAAATCCAAATCCATAAAAAGGGTCCTTTAATCTATGCTTTTGTTCCGACGGTACCCTTGAGTCAATCCAAGATGTTTTGTCTCCGGTGCTGGGGTTATAAATAAGAACACCAACCGTCGTAGGTCTCTTGAAGCACACCAAACCATTGACAGGATTCAGAATTTGAACAGGAAGAATTCGAGCAGGATCAGTTTTGGACGATAACTCTACTTTCGTCTGTTCTAGGAGCACTCCGCCTTTAAACAAGTCAACCGAGAATAAAAACCTCCCAATACTCCATCTAACAAAGACAAGGAGTTTTGGACAAACTTTTGATCGAGTGTAATGTAAATCAACAAAGTATGGATCTCTAACTATAGAACGCCAATGTCTACAAACACGCTTTGCCTGCAATAACGACTTGTTTACAATGCTAACATCAAACAACTTGTGGATGTTAGAGGACATGAATATTTTTCGTATTTGTGTCAGAAGACACAGATGGAAGCTGCAAATCAAGCCAAAATTGATGTCGCAGAAGCCAAGATGAAAGGTGAAGTTGGTGCGAAACTAAGAGAGGGACAGACCGTGCAGAACGCGGCCAAGATTGACGCTGAAACCAAGATTATATTGAGTTATTGGATCTATGGTTATTTATCATAGTGTTAGGTTGCTCAAATCTATATAGTTTTTTTCTTATATTGAGTTATTGGATCTATAGTCTTATATTGAGTTATTGGATCTATGGTTATTTATAATATTTTGGTAATGTTAAACTACATTCAATTGACTTTTCAATTTTACTATGAAAACTGCCTTGAAAAAATGAACTCAAACTTCAATCTACATAAGAAAACCATGCAGCGTCTTAACTTTATAAACTCAAACTTCAATCCATAATAAGAAATCACTGAAAACCCTAAATGGATGAACTAAATAACAATAATCACCGGCTTCTCTATAAAACTTTTTCTTCGAGTTTCCACCGATTTCCTGAAAAACAAATAAAGACTATAATAATCTTTCAATTGCAAACATATTAGTAGAATAATAAACTGTTTGCATTTTCTGGTCACTGTTATGCAATCTGTTTTTGCTTCATCTCCTCGATCCTTTCCCTTCTACTGCTTTCTGCAACTGGGTAAAGACTTTCGACAAACGTTCCACACACACAACCAGAAATAGATTCAGTTCCACACTTATAATCAGAAATCGGATTGCCAGTTTGGTTGCCGTTACTGACAGTATTGATATCAAGACAATCCAACGTTTTCGTTTTCCTGTCATAACAACAAAGAGAGAAGACACCTTGTCGTTGTTCAGGCATCATAATGATCAGGTTTGTACCTGTTATGGCATGAAAGAAAAGATCTGAGCACGGAATTGTTCGGATACAGTGGTTCCACTTTTTTTCCCATTCTAGGGGGATTAAAATCAATTCATGCGTCCAGTTAGAAGTAGTGAAACTATTGGCTTTTTGGTCATCATGAAATAACCACATCTTAATAACATTATTGTTATCTCCATCAACTATAAGTTTTCTATCCAGCAGACCAACAGATCCATCAATTACCAGTAAATCATGACGATTGTCGTAACTCTGGCGGCCATCAGCAATGACATCAGGGATGGGTATCACTCTAAATTTCTCTCTTCCAATGTCAAATGCCACTATGGATTTTGCATCAGCAGATCTTGGCGAATCGTGATGTCTTTGGTAAGTACCCAGCCAATAGACGACTCCATTAACATAAACAGATTCTCCGTAAGCCTTATAAGATGGGACGTCATCAATCCTTCTCCATTTATTTTGCCCTACAGTCAAAACCTGGCAAAAATCACTGGCACCAGTTTCATATCTAGTAGGATAAAACTCATGCCATAAGCAAACTACTTTGTGTTCCTTAGTTTCAGAATCAAATCCAAATCCATAAAAGGGTCTCTTTTGTGGTACCATTGATTCAATCCAGGATGTTTTATCTCCGGTGCGGGGGTTATAAATAAGAACACCACTAAATCTCTTCAAGCACACCAAACCATTGACAGGATTCAGAATTCGAACAGGATCAGGTTTCCACGGTAACTCTACTTTCATCTGATCTAGGAGCACTCTGCATTCAAACAAGTCAACCGAAAACAAAAACTTCCCTCTACTCCTACAAACAAAGATAAGGAGTTTTGGACAAGCTTTTGATCGAGTGTAGTGTAAATCAACAAAGTCTGGATCTTTAACAATAGAACGCCAATGTCTACAAACCCTCTTTGCCTGCAATAATGACTTCACCGGCAGCCGGGCCAGTATTTCGCACAAAGTGTGAGCATCAAGTAGACTAAAAGGGGTTCTAATGACATCTACACAACAATCTTTCGTTCTCTTCATCTTGCTCATGATAATAGTGTCCTAGTACTATATATAGACAATTTAATAATAAATTTTGGTGGTTGATTGATAATCAATTTAATTTGTTCTACAGAAGAAACTTATCTATATATAATAATAAATTTTTGTGTTGATCGATAATCAATTTAATTTGTTCTACAGAAGAAGCTTATTTATATAGCTATGAGTTTTGGTTAAATGAGGAAACATAAACTTAAAAGGAAACATATAATCATATAAAAGGAGGAGGAGTTTATGTTAATTGGGGATATAAAATCCTACGTGTCGTGAAAAACAAAAAGATTCACCCTCTGTTGGAGATACTCTTAGGTAAGTAGCAAAGCAATAATAGTGTTGGTGTATCAATTAATAACCGTATACCTGAATATAACAACCCTAAAATCGAAGTGTCTATGTTTTCCTATTTAAAGGTCCTTTGGCCGTAATGTATACCTGACTGAATATGCAATGACTATTCAAAATGGTTCTTGGCGTTTAAGAACGGACCCAATGAAATATTATCGATTTTTAGTACTCTAGCACTTCCATGTTTTGACTCATCATAGTTATAAAAAGGTATGAGGTTTATGTCCATGATAGCCAGGGCTATCAGAAGGACGGCGTTGAAAGGGGATCCTGATCCGAAGGTCGTGGTATTCCGAATGTGGTTTTGGCGTGGACGGCTGGGAAGTACTCATAAGTTCATAACTGGCTTTCCCTTCCTTTTATCTTTTTATTCCCGATTGAGAAACGTATCCATAATCTTTTTTTTCTTCCCTTTTCTCTGTAACCTTCCGTCAATCTCAGGAATTCCATCATATTGTTTTCATCTCCATGTTGATTTCTCGGATTCATCTAGAGCTGCTGATGGTGTTTAAATTAGGGTAATGGGGATTGGCAAATCCATAAACTAATGTATCTGATCGTAGTAGTGGAGAGAAAGGCGTCTTTTTCTTTCATCCGTTTCGTTCTTCATTGCTTAGTATTGGGGTTGTTCGATTTAGCACCATGAATTGTGGATGTATTCTAAATTTTGATTTTGGTCGTTGATTGAACCGCATGCTGATTTTGATTCTTTAATTTAGCCGGAGTTACAAACCCTGAATATGTTTCTTTTGGATTTTTTTTAAGGTCCCTCCTTTAAGAACCGGGTTATACAAAATCTGTACAAATTTTAGTTGATTTTTCTATATAAATTCTGTTTTATTCAAAAATTCCAATTGGCGGGTAATTGCAGACATATATGGTCAAGCTAATGTTTACTGATTTATTGGTAGGTAAACGCAAAATAGTATTGGAGTTACTGAATTACGCCCTTTGGTATCTATTTTAGCAAGGAACGTGCAAACCCTCTTTATACGGTAGTAACTTAACTTAACTGTCAATTATTTTATGGGAGGTTCTTTGGTTTTTCGACTGAAAGCTTACCGAAGATTTAGCCATTAATATCATTGCATACTGTGTTTTTTATTGCATTAATATGGTTTATACTGATGTAAGTTGTCATGTTTGTTATTTATTCCTTAATCAAGTTCTGATATTGTCTTGGATATTTTTTTATGCTTTCTTTGTTAAGGAATGAAGATCACTTATAGATATTCATAGAGTAGGTTGCTGCTCCTATAATGTACGGTGTACTGCACTTCAAGATCGGGTACGTTGTCTTTTTCTCATTAGCTTTGGAACAATATTCGACTCTTGAGATAAAAATTGGTTCCCACATTCGTTATTCTCATCATTTATGTATGTAATGTATAGTACTGTCCACTTACTTAGCTGTACCAAACTCCACATGGTAGCCTAAATATCCCACTTCATGTATTTTACGCAGTCTTCATTTCAGTAATTTTTTATCTTAAGAAATACTTCAGATTGTCAATTGTTCCATGATTCGTCCTAGAGTAGTTTGACTGCAGAACAAACTTAGTTGTTGTGTTAGTTTTTACCGTCTCAAAACAGCAATACCAACACACAAAAAATGAACCAGCACACAAAAAATGAATTTGACTGATGCAGAGAACCAAGTACGGGTTCTGCATGCCGGTAAGGTAGTTATGGAACACCCAAGTAAGGATTTAGATGCCGGAAACTGCAAGGTGTCCCTTCCTGATTAAAAATACCAATTTGTTGAAATTATTTTCCGACCAAAACAGTTGGAAAAACGAGCTTTCCCATTTGAATTGATGTATCGAACTTTCGTGATCAAGAGGTTGTTTGTGTTTATGGTGGGCTATGTCATCACATCATAGATATAGTCCTTTATATTAGGATCAATTCTCCGTCAATGCTTGAAGTAAGGCTTGAATTGTATAAAATGAAAAAAGGTGAATTTTCTCTTATGGGAGTTTTGGTTCTCATGGCACTTAGATATTGGGAGGTCTCACGTCTCTCTACAGTAAACAATTCAAGGGAATCCCAACTTTTATGCATTATACTATTTTGGTGATTGCAGGTACGCATTCAATTTGGAACCAGTCTAAGAAGACAACAAATGTATCTTACTTTTTAAATTTGGTTAAGTGTAAGAAGAAAGATTTTGATTTATCGATTTTTTGTCTGATCAATATGAGGTTCGTTGATTTTTCCAGGGATCTACTTTGTGCTAGGAGTAAAGGGAATCAGAAAGTTGATGACGAAGACGAAGGTAGACATATATGAAACCTAGAATTATATTCTTAGAGTTCTTTTTTTTTATGCATCTTCTGATTGTTTGCTTGATGTCATATATGAACCCTAGAATTATATTCTTGAGATTTTTTTTTGCATCTTTTGATTGTTCCCTTGAAGTTTATGTGTTTATTGATAGTGGTTTGTCGAATTCGAATTTTTTCACTTTGTTGGTTTTTTGGTTTTTAATACTATTCCAAGTTCATCAGAAAACCATCTCATGACTGTTTCCTCGGATTCGAACAAGGTATTTCTATTTATCTCCTAAGCTTCAACAAAGTGTCTCTAATAGCAAGGTATGTATAAGGCTTGATTATATTGAAATATTGTCTATGGAAATAAATTCATATCTTTGAAAATCTCTCTGTAATAATCCCATCCCATGTTATTAAAGTTTTCCGTTCAAGCAATTGTAACAGTAGATTTAGTGTAAGAATGTTTTCTTTCCTTTCAGTGACGCAATAACCCAAACAACCTGAACATTTAGAACCCAAAAAACCTGAACACTTATGAAAGAGTGGTATCGATTATGAACAAAACTCTTATATTCCCGTCATATGAAGGACACCTCAGTATACTGCTTTGTTTAGTTTCAGTTTTCTTTTGGATTTGGAGGGTCACATTTTAGGACACCCTCAATCCAAAGTCCCCAGGTCTCCACTTTATGGTATAGATTGAACTTAGATTGATCTTAAGTTTTTTGGGCCAACGATCTTCTAATCACCAGATCACTAGATCGTGATCTTGACAATTAAGGCTGCGAAATACATATAATGAGCTAATGTTGCTACTGAAGAGATTTCAGCAATGTATGCATGTTTCTATCATGTTTTGGGTTTTTGGGTCCTAATTTCAAGGTTTGTAAATTTGGGATTTCTAATGAAACAGATTACTTCTAATGTAGTATGAAACTTGGCAGCTTGACTTACGATCTACGCTTTTAGATTTAAGGATTGAATTGAAAGCCTACACTTAGTCACTTCTTTCCACCAAATCACTCCTTTATAAAACATTAACGTGTTATTCAGAGATTTTGATGTTGATCAAGTTATCATGACTGCCCCACCAGGGAAATAAGTCCTTTAGCATGTAAAATCGTTGTAATTATTGTTGTATAATTTGCAAAACTTAATAAGTCCTTTAGCATGCAAAATCGTTGTAATTATTGTTGTATAATTTGCAAAACTTCGGTTGCATGTATTTAGTAGTGTATGTAAATGAAAGTAATCGATGCTATTTCTTTTCAAATATGCAGGTATTGATTCGATATACTGTCTTATCATCGGGTAGAAATTGTTTATCCATTATCACGAATCAGAATTATACGAGTCTATATCAACAATTATATTATAGGCTGATGCCCAGGATTACATAAATATTTTTCTGCCGGGAAAGCTTGCACCCGGTAAATTATAAGAGCTTGGTTCTTTAGTTCCTCCCCTCACAAATAGTCACCCCGTAGAATTGGACCGAGGTTTTATTCGAGTTCTATTTTTTCAAGAAAATAAGGATGCATAATGACAAACCCTACCTTATTCAAGTGTGTCGAGATATTGGGTAAAATTCAATATGCAACTGGAAATTTGATAGTGGGTAAACTTCGATTGATCTTTGTCTTTGCAGATAACATTTCCTCTCCTTAGCCAACCACCTTAGATGGAGTTCCATTATTAATTCCGTATGTTTGCTGCTAGCATGAATTCTCTTACCCAATAAATGTTGTCTTTTAATGTGTAGCACAGTATAAAGAAGGTGCAATATATTCGTAAGTGGGATACAATACCAGTCAAGAGATAAGCATATTGCATACGATTAAGTATCATTTTAACTAATGCCTTTTTGAAACTATCCTGCATCAGCACCATTTAATGCCATGTATGCCTAATAAATCATAAAATAATAATTCTTTCAATTAGAACTGTATCAATGCAAAGCAGTATGGGTGCAAAGTAACAAAAATAAACATATGAGCATTTAATATGAACCTCGACATACTGTTTGCTTTACCACATGCAATTGAGGGGAAGAAAGTGTTCGACCATAATTAGTGTGGTATACAAGGCTGATACTTAATTATTTTGGCATCCTTAGCCTGGCTACTATGACACGATTATATAAACACCGCCATAATTACCGGACGACTAAAATTTTGTGCGAGGATACCTACCGACTGACCAAATTTGATAAGGCCAGCAAGACATCGGGTCTTCCTTATAGGTTCCATCCGCTAGATTTCAACCTAATCACGGCTAATTTTAAAGTGAGGATTATATTTGACTCTAGAAATTCTAATTCACGGACGGGGCCGTAGGCCCCGAATACTATGACACGATTACCTAAACACCGTCCTAATCATTACTTGATGACTAAAATTTTGTGCGAGGATACTGATTGGCTGACCAAATTTGATCATGCGCAAATTATCAGGATCTTCCTTATAGGTTCGACCCTCTAAATTCAAACCTAATCACGGAGAATTTTAAAGTAGGGACTATATTTGACTCTAGAAATTCTAATCCACGGCCAGGGCCTTAGGCCCCGGCTATCATGACATGATTACCTAAACACCGCCTCAATCATTACCGGACGACTAAAATATTGTGCGAGGTTACTAACCGACTGACCAAATTTGATCATGCCAGCAAGACATCGGAATCTTCTTTGTAGGTTCGACCCTCTAAATTTCAACCTAATCACGGCTAATTTTAAAGAGATGACTATATTTGACTCTAGAAATTCTAACCCACGTCCGGGGCCGTAGGCCCTGTCTATTATGACATGATTTCTTAAACACCGCCCCAATCACTACGGGACGGCTAAAATTTTGTGCGAGGATATTTCGGCTGACCAAATTTGATCACGCCAGCAAGACATCGGGATCTTCCTTATAGGTTCGACCCTCTAAATTTCAACCTAATCACGGTTAATTTTAAAGTGGGGACTATATTTGACTCTAGAAATTCTAATCAATGGCCGGGGCCGTAGGCCCCGGATACTATTAAACGATTACCTAAACACCGCCCACATCATTACCGGATGACTACAATTTTGTGTGAGAATACTTACCGGCTAACGAAACAACAAAAAAAACTCGAAAAAGGTTTAGTTTGGTAAATTAATGGCTAGAGAACGATGCTTCAGCTTATAGAGTATGTGTTTGTGTATACTGATAATTAGACCTTTTCAAATTACTCATTATGTATTTCTTTGATTGATTTTAGGGTATTGGTATGTGTTCATTCTTCAAAGAAAACACTGGGAACTGTTTAAGTCGCATCGGCTGAGCATGTAGGCCGATTAGTTTGGCACAACCAACAAAACACTAGGACTGCATGTTCTGGATAACTTATAGGCTCGACCCCCGAGATTTTAACCTAATCACAACTAATTTTGATGTGGCGACTACGATTGACAGTAGATTTTTTAATCTACGGCCGAGCAACAGGCTTCAACTAATTTGACCCGACCAACAAAACACTAGGGACGCATATGCCCCGACTAATCTATAGCCCCAATTTTTGTTAAAAACAACCTCATATTAAAAAATGGTTAAAAACAAATCTAGTAACAAAAAGCGATCAGAAAGGTTGAGCCCCGGCCGTAGGCCGGGGTGATACCTATAGTATTATTATAAAAAACTAGAAACCCCACATATAATGACTACAGTGATCGTAACATAACAGAATATGAATTTCTAGATGGGATTAGATTTGACTTAGGTGTAGATGATGAGCGGGGCATTTTCTGCTTTGGTACAAGGCTGAACTTTGTTTCTTCATCTTCACATTCATGTTCATCCTCATTCTCAGTCATAATTTTCTTCTCATGTTACAAATTTACAGGTGGTTGTAGTTGCAGAGATTTGGGGAAGCTCTAGATGGTATGGTCATGCATCTTTCGAATATCTATTCGCGTTGGATATGCGACTGAAATCCAAAGAATGCCACACTACTGTTGGATATGTGAATATCTATTCGCGTGGCTTAGAAGGTAAAATCTCGAAATTATCATCCTATGACAGGAAAAAGAGCTTCTCACCTGGATACTGGATAAGAAAGTTAAGCCGGTAAAATTTGGCTTCAAAACTCAAAAAATGTGATTTCTGAACTATAAACTAAGCATGAGGGCCATAGGTCCTGATGTTGATACAGTAAAACTGACCAATACATAGTGATTTTCATGACATGAATCACCGATACAGGAGAAAATGTCAAAAAAAAGTGTTGGCTTCTAAATTTAGAATGTGTGATTTTTAATGGTCGGATCTGGGCATCCAATGTCAAAAAAATCGTCGATACAATAAAACTGATCAATATAACATGACTCACCGACGTAAAAGTGAAAAAGGGATTCTTAATGGCCCTTATATAACACAACTAACTAAACACCGGCACTGTAAAACTGAAAATACTCCCTTCGTCCCACTATTAATTGACCTATTTATTTTTAGATTTTTTCCCATTAATAGTTGATTTTATATTATTTGATACACATGCGTATATTCATTACGTAGGTGTTTTAAAATGCTTTTCAATAATATAAAATTTATTTCTTTGGTATAGTTTGAGAGATAAATCATTTCTAAATTGTACTACTAGGTCAATTAACATTGAGATGGAGGGTCAAAAAGTGTTGGCTTTTAACTCAGAAAGTGTAACCCCTAACTGCGGGATATGGGCCAGATATGGGCCCCGGATATCCTATAAGCTCAATCAATGATATGTACATCCACCGTGAAAAAAGTATGGAACGAACGTTAATATTCTTTTCAAGAGGAATTTAAGGGCTACGGCCGATGCTATAAGCCTCAGTTAATTTGTCCCGACCAACAAAATATTTACGGGTTCAACCTTAATACAAGATCTGCGTTTCCGAATATAACTAGATTTTCTAATACATATAATATTCCAATTTTAACAGATATATAACGGCCAGGGTTGATTTGACCCGATTAACTGCATACCAGGCCATAGCCGCCTCTTAACCAATAGACCCAGTATTTGCTATGGTCCGGGTAACTAAAACATTATACTATGACACTGACTGATTAAATATTGGGTCTGTCCTTATAGGTCAGGGCCTTAGACCTTGATTACTACTAGCTAAACATGGTCCCGACAATTACAGTCCGACTAAAATTTAGTGGGAGGATACTAAGCGGCTACCCAAACAACAAACAAAAATAAAAAAAGATTGAGCTCCGGCGATAGATCAGGGTGATATTGATCGTCTACTATGACCCAACTAGCTAAACATGGCCCCGACCATTACAATTCAACTAAAATTTTGTGGGAGGATATCGACTGGCTAACTAAATAACAAACAAAATTCGAAAAAGATTGAGCCCTGACCGTCGGCATAATGAAAATAAAAATGCACTAGGTTAACCAAAGGTTGTTGTATGTTCTCGGATGAAGTTGGATATCCAATTTACTGTCGTATAATGAATGATGGAAAAAACCTAATTATCTGTGATTGACGTAAAAAAAAAAAACCACACAAGTGTTGTCCCTTCCAACCCAATCTGACATAAAATGTTTAATTGTCACGTTAATGTGTATGTTATTCCTATTATTGTGACATGTTGATGACTATTACGCATCCAATTATACATACATGTGCAAAGCATTGACACAAAAGTTGTACGATGTTTAAAATAAAGATATGGATAAGGGGATCTTAATCTTTTTGATATGCCGAGTGTCAAGAGTTGTCAAGAAAACAAATTATCAAGAACCAGATGTCAAGAATTGGATAATCTAACAAGTAATTGTATTGTTGATGAATACACATGGGAGATAGATATTGTTCAGGAACCCAACATCATGCTGAATTACTTAGATTATAATACTAATTTGGCATTTCAAGGTTTCACTTTTCATAGGTCCCTTGCATGTTCTAATTTATTAGATAAAAAATATATGGCATGATCAACAAAAGTCACAATGTAATTTGACTGTTATGTTCACCTAATAGGTAGGTGATATTCACGTTTATATGGTCAACATTCATTACCCTGGAATCGACGAATAAAAAGGGCACAAAGGATTATCATTAGCGATGATACATAGATAACAAATCATGGACCATATCAATTGGGATACCTAGATAACAGAAGAATATTAATGATATTTGAAAGTGTTTTCACGTAACATACCAATTTAAAAATCCTGTGTAGAATGCCGAAGACTACGTGACGCATGACAGTAATCAAAAATATTCGAGACCCAGTTGGTAGAAGGGAATTTATATTCCATCAAAAGGTTTAATCTATACGCCTCACAGAATTGTTGACTATAAACACCTTTTGTGGTTTAACAAGTTCACCAAAGTGAAGCAAGTAGACATTGGAGAATCAGGCTTTCCTGAACACATATTTAATTTCATAGATATCAAAAGTGCATTGGAAAAATTGAATGACACCACATTCCATCTTAGTAATAACGGAATTACCTTTTAATTTTCCATGTGACGTATATAAGATACACATAAGCGATAACTTTGTTACTTGCAAATGTTATTGGGAGATTGAAATTTGTTTCAGGTATAACTATGGTGGCATTCGGTGGTCAAAAAGGGTCCAACGAATTTCAGCAGAGAGACAGTCATTGAAGATACAAAGTAAGCAACTTTGTTTTAAAATTTATATGGGAAAAATATCGTTTGGTCCTTTTTTAGGTGGGCCCATGTCTGTTTAGTCCTTTGGTCAAATGCCTTTACTGTTTGGTTCAAAATTATTTAAAATTATTTAAATAGACAAAAATACCCTTCCGTGTTAAATTTTTATTTTTGTAGCAGTTCTTCCGTGCTAAAAAAACAGACTTCCCAGGAATGAAGTCCATACATCTTCATCTTCAAAATAAAAGCATCAGTTCTTGATTACACCTTCAACAACAACATCAGATCTTTATCTTCTTCATCTTCTTCACCATCTTCAACGAACAGCAACAGCATCGTTCATTCAAGAACACATCTGTATTCATCTTCGTCGTCGTCGTCGTCAAGAACACATTTGTATTCATCGTCACCAATATGATCAGCAGCAGCATATTCAACAGTAGCAACATCATCATATTCGTCGTTTACAACTACCAAAATCATCATCTTCATCGTTTTTCTTCATCTTCAACATTCAAACACCAGCAACAACAAAAAGAAAAAAAAAAAAACAAAAAACAGAGTTCGTCTTCGATCTATGTAATCAAATCAAAATATCTGTTTTTTGTTTCTCTGTAAATAGTCGCATCATCTCTGCAAATCTTCATCAAAATCTGCAAAATCTTCATCGTCATCTGCATATCTTCATCATCTCTGTTTCTTGTTTCCACAAAATTAAAACCCTAGAAAAAACATTTGAGAGGAAAAGAAAAACTAGATCTAGAAAAGAAGAGAGAAAAGTAAATGCGAGAATGATTCCATCTCTCTTACCTTTTGACTATATATATGGTCCTTATCCAAAAGGGTATTTCTGCCACTACAAAGTGACATTTACATCATCCATGACATCAGCGTAGGACCAAACAATAATTTTTAGGACCAAACTATAATTTATATTACCAAATAGGACCAAACAGACATTTGACTGGGTCAAATGGACTAGACTCATCCTAATATATTATTCCTAGGACCTAATGGTATTTCCTACAATTTATATTACGTTGAGTATATGGGTAATGAAGAGCACCACGAGCAATTATCTTCTTCGCTGTGTCTAAATTACAATCTAGGGCCCTTTAATCAATTGATGATTAATCTTATATTATTTTTAAAATAGGGGAGTTGATATGAAGGTAATCTTATGGGGGATGATGCAAATCAGTAGAAGAGAGTGTCATAGAGGGACACGAAAATACTTCGATAATTGTTATTATTATAAGAAAGTTTGTAAGGAAGTTTCGAGGTTAGTGATCTGCTACTGATTAACCACGTCATGTGCTGACATTAGCATTTATTTCTGTACCCGATATACAATTACATCTGGCAACGGTTACACCTGCATTAGCAACAACCACTGCATTTAGAGTGTGATCAATCAGTACATACCGAATGTCAATGAATTCGAGGGAAAGTATAAGTGTATAAAATATGACTTTCATTACATGAAAACTAAAAAATTAATCTATGCAGGCTTAAATCAGGAGGCAACAAAATCACAATGACTGACTCGCTATAACTGGATGATCCCAACGAAAATAGAAAGACTATACAAGAAGCAACCGACATGATACAATACAGTGAAAATATGGTAAGAGCATTTAGTTTAATTTTTTATAGTGCCAGAATAAAAAATATCTAAATGTGTGTAATTCCGAGTAAATGGAAGGGAAAACTATTCATGTGCGAGGCGACAATATTATGATTGGTTGAGAACAAAGAATAATACTATATGGCATGCATCAGATGTAGTAAAAAGGTTGAGTACGATGAAGACAAGGAACCTTGGTGTAGCAAGTGCAAAAACATATTTGAAGTGACATACCATGGTGAGAATGATTGACATTTTTTTATTATGGATGTGCAATACACCGAGACTTAGAAAGGCCTTAGAATATACAAAGGTATAAATTGAATTTGGATGTAAAGGATGACAAAGATACTGCAGCATTCATAGTGACGGGAAAGACAACACAATATTTGATGAAATGCACTGCGAAAGAACATGTAGATTACCTGGAAAAGATGCAATAAGGTAACGACATATTAGTATGGACAATTAACTTGATTATAGATAGATGTATTGTGAACACATGCTCCCCATATTATTTATTACCAAATGCATATAAAAAGTATTCAAGCCAGAAAGAGAGAATTACAGGAGATGTTGATACTGAATGCTAGGTAGATTTTGCAAGTGATTTGTACTAAAACATTTTTTTCAACTAAGATCATTGTTTACATGTAATACTCTCTTTCTCTACAGGGTTCAGGTCGCGAAAATAATGTTACACATAATACCAACTACAAGGAGATATCTGATGGGGTGGGGGGTAGGAACATGCATTAAGTAACGACAAGGAAGTAAAGCATGCAAAAAGACTCAGCGCAGACATCAAAATAAAGTACACTCTGATTATGAAGAGTGGCCGACCGATGATTTATTGAAAAAAAAAGTCTGAAGAAATAATAGATTGGTTTAGCTATATATATATATTTCTTCTAAAAATAAGATTCTTAGAATATTTGATCACTCTTTTCAGTACTAGCTAGCTTCTACATTAAGGTTCAATTATATCGTTTTGTATATATATATTTTTTTTTAAATAATAATTTGGGTTATTGTTTTATCGTTTATTTGGCATACTTAATGGATTATAAATCTATGTTTATCTTTATTTAAGGATTGTTGATGATCTTCCCTAGAAACCTAAAGTGCAGTATATATAATAACGGTAATTATGAAAATCAAGTAAACTTTTTTGGTTTTTCGGGTGGTGTTTATTGCAGACTGTCAGACCGATCAAATCCTTGAAAATTTAGTTTAGGATAATGTTCTATTATTAACCATCCAGTCCAGAATCCAGCAGCAGTTTAGACCGCAGCGTGGTGGAGTTTGTTTCTTAATAATTATGTTTTTACATTGATTCGGGTGCGTTTCCAACACATAGAGCACAAGTCGCAATTAAGTCGAGCTCTAACTTCTCGCTGGAACCAACACTTTGTTTGGATACTCTATCTTATATCGCGTTTAATATAAGGAGAGGTAATCGAGTTAATATCTCCAAGTGTTAGTGAACTTGGGATGTCGCAAGGTATTCATCTTCGAGTAGCTGCTTATCCTATAATTTGTGAAGTTTTTTCAATTCCCATGATTAAGATCAGTTACAGGGTCAATACTTCCAACATGGAAAATACTTCCAACAACAAATCGGACTCACTGAGGTGGAAACACAATGTTCACAATAACTGGGTATAGTTTTTCAAGAGCTTGGAAATTTAACAATGCAATAGAGGATAAGTGGTTGTGTTAGCATAAATTTAAGCATGAACATGTATAGAATCAACAATGGAATAAGGAATAAATGGTTGCACTGCCAGTATCTATCACATTTTTGTAATTTTATTTTATTTTCTTAAAGTTTCGACGGCTCATGGGCACAAGAATTACAGACTAAAGGTAAGGAGCTAATTCACAACCAACAAAACTAGATTAATCTATAGTTTTTTTTTTACCCCAATACAAACAAAATCTCTGGATTTCGATGAATAATTGTTTTAAGAATTTATTAAGTAATTATTTATGGTGTGAATTTGTTAAATTACGATGATTAAAATTAAGTTACAGGGTCAGTACTTCCAGTGGAAAAACTGGCTTACTGAGGTGAAAAATAAATGTTCACAATGATACACATACATACCTCAAATATACTTATGGTCACTAACTCCAAAATACCTTGAAAAATACAAAACGTTTCAAACAATCTACACAGTTTACAAAAACTAAAAATATCAAAAGCGAGCATCAAAAATAGGATATGTAAACCAACAAAAGAACACGGGTTTCTGCTACATAAACCTGGAAAATAACAAAAGTTTCATATTACAACAATTGAATTTTGAGAACCATAAAGATATGTTTGGACAAAACTAGAAAGAGAAAAATATATCTCTACAACAGATAGTTTAAACCTCGGATAAAAATAGCTCAATAGATGAAGAATATACGCTATCAATTAACCAATGTTAGGTATGGGATAGAAAAATAGACCCACAGACGATACCCTTATTTGCTTAATAAAAAATCTATGGATTCCAATGATAACTATGAGTAGGAACAATATATACATGGAGAAAAATATCGATACTGATCATGTTTTCACGGTATTATCCGATTGAGTTTTATGAATCTAAAAAAGATTGGATCAAGGATCATATATATGTACAACGAAAAACGAAGAAAAAGACAAGAGGTGATAGAGTTTAGGAAATATCAAAAATTAGACAAATAAGGAATGACATCATGTTTAGCCAATTTTTAGAATTGGCAGACACTGATGAAATCAACATTGCAGGAAAAGAATCCTACAACTCATCTATTATCACGTGACAGTAAAATTCTTGCAGCTTATTCATTTGAGAGAAATCTAAGATAAGATTCAGTGTCTAATGAGGGTCGTACGCAATAGAACTACAAAGACATCTTTGTAGCCTTTAAAAAACACACAATTTATGTTTTCCAGATATCTTTTAAAGAAGAAAATACCAACAACAAAAAAGCGAAGAAGCGATTTTATTCCTAAGAAAATAAGTAACACAATATATATATATATATATATATATATATATATATATATATTGAGAGAGAGAGAGAGAGAGAGAGAGAGAATGATGATATGAGTGTTTTCCCAAACCATGGATCTGAAGAAAAAATAGAAGAATTTGAGAATATTATTGAAAAGACGAACAAAAAGTAAAAAAAAAAAAAAAATGTAGGCTTTCAACGTTCAAAAATACAACTAAAACAAAAATACAATGTATATATGGATAAAATTTGGGATCAAGAAATACTGAAAATATGCAAACAAATACCGCTTATATATTTTGGTTGAACGTGAATATGTACTGAAAATATGGATAAAATTTTGTTCAAAAATACAACTAAAACAAAAATACAATGTATATATGGATAAAATTTGGGATCAAGAAATACTGAAAATATGCAAACAAATACAGACTACAATCGATATGAATATGTACCTATATATCTATATCGCTGTTAATTATTTTTTATTTGGAATTATTAAGTTACTCTTTTAAAAGGGTTAAATTTTTTCATCTGTAACTTTGTTGATGAGTTTCTGCAAATTTTTATATATATAGAATCATATTACTCATTGAGTTTTTTTGTGGTTAGTTTTCCACAGTTTTGTCATATTGGTTTCTTAATATTAAGTCTTTTTAACACCTGTCTGTTTGTTGATGAAATATGATGTATTGTTCAGATTCAGTTCAAAACAAAGTGCTATCATGTACACTTTTAGGTATGTAGTAATGTCATATTTTTCTTTAAAAAACTGACCTAATTTTTGTTGTCTGAAATATCATACCTCTCCGTGAAGCATGTATACCAATCTTTTAGTGATAAGCATAAACATTATTAAATTATTTTTTCCTATCGGTATGTATTTCATGAAAAACTTTTTATCCTTTAATGTAGATGTATTTTAGGTGTTTAATGAGACATTCTTACATTATCTTTTCATATCGGCATGTATTTCATGTAATACACAACGTCATTGACGGCCTTCTAATATACGTAGGGGAGTATCATAAATTTACAAACAGTAGCATCTTCAGTAAATTAATTGTGACATGTGAAGATCATTTAGGGTTTAAGTAACTTTGTCATGTTTTAACCAATGGAATTTGGTTATAATATGAAACACTATTTAATTTCTGAATTGAGCAGGCTGATATACCAATTGCTTTTAGCTAAACTGGGGGCATAGACGTATTGAGCATTAGTGTCAGGTCGTTGCACTGCACTCTACTACATGTCCTTTGTGTAGTCTCGCCTTAGCTTGGATAGATTAGGTTGGAAATCACATGTTAAGTAAATCACAGTTATTTTGCTAAAAAAGACTACCATACTGTACTTTCGAAATAAAACACCATAATTTTACATGAGCTGATCCAATTTGAGCACTTCTGCTATGTACCATTTTTTAGGTAAATTGAAATATGTTTTGTAGAGAAAAGTGTCACCTCATTTGTTGCTCTCTTTTCTTTATCACCTTTACGAACGACTAAACTAAACTAATTTATAGTTGACAACGTCGATCAATCTTTTATTTTGATTTCTCTATTTTGGTTTCAGTAATGATAATTAGTTTCAAAACTAACCAGGGATAAATATTGATGAGATTAAATCAAGCGATTGATATTTTCTTTAAGATATATTTTTGCTGGAACTATTAATACTGGTGTTAATGGGTGTTTACTGATTAGTTTATATGGAATGAAATTACCTTACCAAATAAAAGTAATTGCATCTTCAAATCCACACCAAATTACTGGTGCCAAAGATAATTACAATGTATATTTGTGCATCAGTAATTATGCGTTCACAAAATATACGGTTTGTGAATGCATAAATAAAGAAAGAGAAGGTAAATACGTTACATTACTTTTCCAAAATAAGTTGTACTAAACATGTTTAAATGCATATTTAAACAACAACTTTGGAGGTTGAGCCGGGGCCGTAAGGCCCCGGTGATACCTAGTACACGAATAGAATGTCACCATTCCTAGAACACCACTGAAGCTTAAAATAAACATGGTCACTGAGAATACTCTCACGTCCAATGACATAACGCTTGGTCCAAGATGCTTCAACTCCATAATCCACGATCTCCCGTACTTCAAAAGGAAGCGTAACACCATTAACAATTCGGAAGAAAAAGGCACTCTTCCAACAGTCACCAACAAGAATGCATATGCGTCATCTCCAAAAGTTCTTTTGTTTGTTGCAATTTTTTGAAACTCTCTCACTGGTACCCATCCATAGAGAATAATAAATAGTTGTCTTGAGCTATTTCTACCCAATGAGGGTCTCCATCAGCAAGCTCCCCAGATTCTGGCCCAAAAAGAAACCGTAAGGTACAATTTTCAAGCTTTTCCATGAATTTGATGCTAAAAACAATATAGTAGAAACAATATATGTGTTGATTCATCTCAGTTGGATATTTGTTTTCTTTTTCTCAATGAATCCTATTGGAATTGGAGTTGCTAGGGAAGAATCCTATCCAACTGGTTGAGTTCCATGAATCCTCTCTATCCTCTGGTTCAATCTTTTCTCCTGAGCATTTGGTGGAAGAATTATTTGGTTCGCTGACTCGGGATGTTGGAAGCCCAAGTTCAATTGTTGTGAAAGTTGATCAAACTGGAGGGACATATTCTAGAGATATTTCTTTACCTGGTGAGCTAGAGATGCATTCAGTTGATGGTGAAGATCGGCCTCATGTCTTTTGGACTAATTTACTGAATAGGAAGATCGCTAAGTGGATATATTTGCCTGCTGCATCCTGGTTCCGTAAACAAGTTAATTGTGATGCTGTCACAAAGAAGAGACGGAAAGTTCTCACCAGCACCAATGCTGCGGGAGCTCGCAAACTGATGAGCCCAAGGTTTATCAATCAAATATCAATGGTGAAATGAGAAGAATTAACAGATAAAGAGAGACGAAATCAGATATAGGAGCGGAAGAATTCATAGAATCAGACAAAAAGATTACGGACACAGAGATACTCATATCATGTTGACATCATTAGGAAATTCATATATACTAAGTTAGGCAAGATATCATCTAAATGAAGTAGGATATTATTTGTTTGCTTTTATGTGCTGGATACAGCATCTATATATTACCGTGTACATGTAAAGGTTCATGAAGATTGAGTAAATTGATTCTCTTCTTCTCAAACTTCTTTATGGCATCCGAGCCAAAAAACGAATTAATCAAATCTTTTATACTGAAATTTTTCTTTCTTTTGTCCGAGCCAAGCTTTGCATCATGACTGAAAGACTCTAATGGGAAAGACCCGACATCTAATGGTGAAAAGAAAAATTGATTCATCTTCACCATACTACCTCGCATCCTTCGGATCACACGGGTATGGTTATTTCCAAGTGAAACTTGAATGGTGATAACTATGAAGAATGGTTTCGATCAATGCGAAATGCGTTTGAGCCGACGAAAATATTCCTTTTGGATGGAAAAATTACCCAACCTAAGGAAGATGATCCTGATATTGAAGATTGGTGGAGTGTTAATTCAATGCTTGTTGGATGGATTGTTACATCCATTGAGCCGAATCTGGGTCAACTATTACTTACTATGAGACTGCAAGGAGCTTTGGGATGATTTGAAGAACCGATTTTCGATTGGGAATGGACCAAGGATGTTGCAATTGCGTTGATTTAGCCAATTGCGGGCAAGATGGACAGGCGATTGCCGCTTATTTTGGACGACTGAAAGTTCTATGGGAAGAACTCGGTAACCACCTTAAACCTCCCATGTGCAGGCGTAATAAGTGTACATGTTTACTTGCTTCCCGGTGGGATAAACAACGAGAAGAAGAACGTGTTCATCAGTTCTTGATGGGTCTTGACGATACGATATATGGGACGGTCCGCTCTCATATAATTGCTCAAGATCCTCTCCGTCACTAAGTCGTGTATATGCATTGGTTGTGCAGGAGGAAAGACACCAAACTATTGCCGGGACAAGAGACGTACGTGTGGAAGTCAGGGATTTGCAGTACAAGCCCCAAAGGTGACAAAGGGACCTGCTGCTAGGATGACTACAATGTCTGCAGACAAACCAACTTGTAAGCATTAAGGAAAATCTGGTCATGAAACAATCAATTGTTTCAAACTCGTTGGGTATCCAGAGTGGTGGTTAGAAAAACAGGGAAAGGAAATGGAGGGCGTGTACAACAAGGATCAAACGGTAGTCAAGGAAAGCCAAGGTTTGCTGTTGCCAATGCCACTATTTCGCCTACAGGTGGAGGTGAAAACTTTGGTGGTGTCTCTATTTCAGCACAAGATCGAGCAACTTGATAATGAATACTCTCACAGACTCTCAATTGGCCGCCATCGCTAACATCCTTAACTCATCGAACAAGGAGAGTTCGAAAGAGAAATTTTCCGGTAAGTGGATACTTGACACAGGCGCATCGAGACATATGACCGGACGTAAGGATTTATGCTTCACTTACAGCGGATAGGCTTGTCACCTATTGGACTTCCAAACGGCACTTACTTGCACGCTCGGTGCGAGGGAATGTTGTGTTTGGTCCTAATTTGAAACTAAATCATGTTTTATTTGTGCCTACCCTTAATTGCAATTTAGTTTCCTTGGGATGTCGATTAACGACATGAAATGCATGGTGACATTGAATGATAAGCTATGTTTGATTCGGGATCGCACTACGAGGACCTTGATTGGAGTGGGTGAGCAAGAGGACGGGTCTATATTTTTAGGGAGTGTGACACCGGCTACGGCAAATCGAGTAACTACAAGAAATACTTATTATTTATGGCATAGGCGTTTAGGTCATGCGTCGAACAAAATTATTTCCCTACTTCCTAGTGTTAATAAAAGCGATTGTGAAAATAAAAGCGATTGTGAAAATTCTCGTGGTGAACCATGTGATGTTTGTTTCAAGGCAAAACAAACTCGTGATATTTTTCCAATCAGTATGAATAAAGCTAATGATTTATTTGGTTTAGTTCATTGCGATGTGTGGGGTGCTTATCGTACTTCTTCTTCTTGTGGTGCACATTATTTTCTTTCCATAGTTGATGATCATTCTCGGTTGTTTGGGTTTATTTAATGGCACATAAATCTGAAGTGACCAAATCTTCAAAAACTTTTGTGCTATGGCTAAGACTCAATTTGATAAGCGGGTTAAAGTGGTACGAGAAGTGATAATGGTACGGAATTTCGACCATTAGTTCCTTACTTTGTCGAACACGGTATCGAATTCCAGGACCTCATGTGTCGATACACCTCAACAAAATGGACGTGTTGAACGCAAACATCGTCATCTACTTAATGTCGAGCTCTCTACGGTTCCAAGGTAATTTACCATTAAAATTTTGGGGTGAATGCATTTTGACTGCGCATATATTATCAACCGTACACCAACTCCAGTTGCTTAATGGGAAAACTCATATGAATTGTTACATGGGAAGCCTCCTTCGTATGCTCATCTGCGAATTTTTGGATGTTTGTGTTATGCCCGTTTAGTGTCTCGAGACAAGAATAAATTTAATCCCTAGAAGTCGTCGATGCATTTTGTTGGATATCCTCATGGAAGAAAAAGGTTGGCGAGTATTTGATTTGGAAAACCCATGAATTCTTTGTATCACGCGATGTGGTATTTTTGAGGATAAAAATTCCTTATCATGAAACGACATTGGATAGTCCACCAACCGATATTGAACAACCTTATAGATCATCACTTATTGAGGACTGTCAAGATATGGAAATAGAGTGCAATATGCAAACGTCACCTACTTCCTCCACTACTGGACATGAGTGTCCTCAGTCCCGATGATATGGATGCAAGTAAAACATCTTCTCTTTTGAAATAAGTTTGCTACGGAGAGGGGGAGCATTAATTCTACAGATCATTCTTCTCTCCCTGTTGACGTGGAGAATGAAAATAATGAAATTTCTGTACGTCGGAGTGACAGATCCGGAATTCCTAACACTCGTCTCACGTGATTACGTCCCAGCCTTTGCTCGAGTTATAGACCCCGCATCAACCTCCTCCTCCAAACAACGTCTTGGAGTACGCCTTATCCAATAGCTAATTATGTTTCTTGTGCTAATTTTTCAGCGAATCATGCACATTTTAAAGCAGCCATTACTACTTGCATTGAGCCTACTAGGTATGCGAGGGCAAAGTGCAAGACCCACGTTGGATCGAGGCAATGATCAAAGAGATTGATGCGCTTATTAAGAATGGTACATGGGATATTGTTAATCTTCCTCCGGCAAAAGGGCGATTGGTTGCAAATGGGTATATAAGATCAAGTATAATTCAGATGGTACTATTGAGCGATTCAAAGCTCGTTTAGTGATTCTTGGTAATAATCAAGTGGAAGGAGTTGATTATCACGAGACATTTGCGCCGATTGCTAAAATGGTTTACATTCGGACATTTTTGGCTGATTCTTGTTGCTCGTGATTGGGAGTTACATCAGATGGATGTAAATAATGCTTTTCTTCATGGTGATCTTGACGAGGAAGTGTATATGCAACTTCCACACAGGTTTTCTCTTGCTTCTCCCAGGTAAAGTATGTCGTCTCCGTAAATCTTTATATGGTCTTCGTCGGGCTCCTCGCAATTGGTTTGCTAAACTTGCTGGTGCTCTGAAATATTTTGGGTTTGTCCAATCATATCTGATTACTCACTTTTCACATTGAAGCGTCATGATAGTGAGCTTCATGTTTTAGTGTATGTTGATGATTTGATTATTTACTGGGAACAATTAAATTTGCAATTGCTTCTTTTAAAGCCTATTTGAGTCGATGTTTTCATATGAAGGATTTGGGCATCCTCAAGTATTTTCTCGGAATTGAGATTTCTCGGGGACGTGATGGCTTGTTCTTGTCACGGAGAAAAATATACATTAGATATACTATACGAAAGCAAGGGACTTCTTGGGGGCTTGACTAACTCTCCCATTGATGAGAATCATCGTCTAGCTCTTGACGATGGGCCTGTATCGAATCCGTCTCAATATCGTAGACTTATTGGGCGCTTGATATACTTGACTATTACTCGTCCTGAACTTTGTTATTCAGTTCACGTTTTGGCCCAATTTATGCAATCTCCTCGTATATCTCATTGGGATGCTGCGGTTCGGGTTCTTCGATATCTCAAGGTCATCTGGTCAAGGTATTTTCTGCGTAGGGATAGTGCTCTGAACTTAATGCGTATTGCGATTACTGATTGGGCTTCATGTCCTCTTAGTCGTCGTTCTCTTACGGGTTATTTTATATTTTGGGAGGCTCTCCTATTTCATGGAAGACTAAGAAGCAACACACCGTATCACGATCTTACGCGACGAATATCGTTCCATGGCTTTCACCTGTAGTGAGTTGACATGGTTAAGGGCTTTATTAAAGTCTCTTGGTGTTTTCCACTCGCAACCGATGCGTCTTCATTGTGACAAAATCAAAGCTACTTCATATTCTTTGCCAATCCGGTTTTCATGAGCGCACTCTACTCATTCCATTGTCGTTCCTATCATTTCCTACCGCTTCAAAACAACCTTGTGTACAGACTACCGAGTAATACTGTAAGGAAAAAATTACAAGGGAACAATAAAATGCAGAACGTTTGAATCTTGGCCACTTGATTAACGGAACAAGAAATGATACACCAAAGAATCACAACAATTCTTCCACGAATTCTTCTAGCATACTTGCTGCACTTGAATTCCAAAAGGAAGTAAACTTTTGTTTCATCAATGGAAGCAAAGAATAGTATGTAGGGTTCATCACTTGATTCATTTTGTGGCTTACGAACAGGCACATCAATATCTTGAAAATCTTCACCAAAGATCTGATAGAAATCATCAATATTGTATGATATACAATTTTGAAATTGTGTACAAACAACTTCATCTTTTTCTGCAAATATGTCGAACAAATCTCCTAGGTTGATGATGCAGTCTTCTTCTTCAATTTTTGCTGATATGTTCGATGAAATGTCCGCAACTGTATCTTTCATATGTGCAACAATATCTTCCATTTGTGCTAATAGAATTGAATTGTCCCTCTTAAATTCTTGCTTTTCCTGTCGGTGTTCTTCATGGTGTGCCAATAAATTTGAAATCAGGCCTTTGACATCATCATAATTATGCGGATCCATTTGTGTAAGGTATCAACCGTCCGAAAGAATCGAACGTTTCCATTCGTTCTACAATGAGGGCCTATCACAAACCCGTGGTAGAAAATAAAAGAGAAGTTGGCGTAAACAAAGAAGGTATATGGATAAATGATGCCAATGCTTCTGCAACTGATTATTTCTACTGCGCAGCGAAATGACACACTAATCATAAAGACGGCTTATTTCCCCTGCAGGGGCTTCCGGAACTCCAGCTGGTGAATGCTCTCAGACTCAGCTTCTGCCAAATCCTGCAGTTCCAACTAACGCTGCTCACTTTCATGAAGCTAATGAGACCTCTAGTGCACCTACAAACCGTATGCCATTATAAAATACAGTGCCTCAACTTCCTATATCCGTAGACAGATGTGTATCATCAGATTTCACAACCTTGGGAGTGGTTGCAGGCAGTAATAACCATTCTTTACAAACTTCTTGTTGCAACTGTAACAATAAAACACTAAAAGAATATGTGAAGATGTTAGAAATAAATTTTCTGAAAGGTAAATAAACACTCAAATGGACAGCAAACAGAGGACAGAGTCACGTGTTCAACACGCTGTCCTTAACACGATAGTTGACCGGTACGCCTCAAGAATGAGTGATGCCTATACCCCGTGGTCAAGTCGTATCCAGGATAAAACTGCCCGTTGCAAGCACTATTAGCACTACAGTACTTGCCCACTCTTACGAACTCAACAGCAATGGCACAAAAGAAATGAAAAAACCACACAGAGGGAGAGAGACGAAAAGAAGAGGATAGTAGCTCTTCTGGACACAAATTGAAATGAAGGTTTCGAGTCTCTTTTATAGAAGCAAAGGGAGAGGTGCGATAAATGCAATTGATGGAGAATCAATTCCTTGCGCCATGCAAGGCAATGAAGAATAAAACAGACAAAAAACAGCTATGACATTTACTCGAAATTATGTCAATATCTTTTGATTTATTTTGATTGTAAATTATTTAAGGAAATAATTCAAAAGAATTTTGTCAAAAAGATAAGTCTTGGTTGACGCAAGCACAAGCCCTAAGCCTTAGTGAAACAAAAATATTTTGCCCCCACCCGTTACACCCACATTGTTTTACTAACTATCCATAAAGGAATAGCTATATAGTGGAACTCCTCTTTAGTTATACCCAATGTGGGACTAAAGGTTCTATTTCATTCACTCATAAGAAAATGAGCAAGTGCTCTTAGAGACCCAAAGGTCCTAAGTTCCATTCTCACCAAGACTATAAAACCAATAAAACTATTTTCTCCAACACTTCTCCCTCGAATTCTTCTCAAACTTCTGAGACTTTGCTACAGCATGACCCTTTTTTATATGAATTGGGAAAACTTCACCAAGAGGGGGAGCATCTTGCGAAATTCGACGAAGAATTGGTTAGTGTTTACAGTATCATTACTATCCAGAAAATCAGTTATTTTCAAATGGATATTCTTTCTCTTAATTCTGTTTTTTGTGTGTAGAAAATGCAGGGCAGACTGGATTATTTCAAGGAGGTGCAAAAGATAAATAAGAAATATAAGATGCTTCATCATAATAATGATGTTGCATTAGCTGAAACACAGAAAGCAATTCGCACAACTTATAACAAACTCGTCATGAATGGGATGTTAGCGGTGTGTTTTAGGTCCAAGATCGAGTGAAAAGCGCGCCAACATGCAAGCTGCACCATTATATATATATATATATGTATAACTGTTGTTAGTATCAGGCTAGTGCGCTTTTCACTCAAAGCCGAAGAGTGCAATACCGGAAACCATGAAGTAGAACATCAAAAAGTATAAAATTGACCAAAGTCGAATACAAGAAATACAATATTTAAATGGAAACACAATATTTCAGCTTTATTAATTTCAGCAATGCTTGGTGTACCGGGAGTGAATCCCGCAGCCACCACCATGTGAGAGAAAAAAAAAGGTGGCCCCACCTTAGCCCCACCCCTGCAAATCTCCCCAGGGCTCCCTCTCTCAGCCATTGAATGATCCTGCAGGATTTATCACGGTTATTTTAGCGGTCAACGTAGCACTACTGTATTAATTTAGATGTGATGACCCAAAACCTCGTGAGAGGACATTAACAAATTCAAATTTCACTTGTTTTTCTTCCTTCCAAAGCATATCTCTCTTCATGGTTCTTTATATTCTATTATCCCATCACCCCCAACGTAAGTACCGGAATTGAGGGAAACTAAGCTTTCAAAATAATTCACCCATTCCGAGCAAAAAATACCATGGAATCTATTTATAAATTTTGGGTCATACAAAATTAAGCTATGAGAACTCCGTAATAGAATCTTACCTTTCTCCAAATACCTCACCAGAATTAAATATGGTTGGTCGCTAAAAATGTTATTAAAAATGTTCTTATTAGTAATGGTATAAACGTAGCGGTTAGTCCAAGATTCTTCAACTCCATAATTCAGCATCTCCCAGACTACAAGACGACTGTGAGCTCTGAATGCAAGTAAGCGAAGGCACCCTTCTGAGAATCCCAGACTCAAATCGTATTTTTGAGAATCTTCTGGTATTTGCAGTTTCCTAACAGTTTCCTCCCTGACATCCAAAGACACTATAACTCTAGAAGAGTTTCGGTCTAGGGCTAACCAGTGAAGGAATCCATTGAAAAACACCCCAGATACTTGAGCACGAGGTCCACGACCATGAGGAAAAGTATAAGGTATTGATGGAATGCTTTTCCACGAATTTGATGCTAATGAGTAGACTTGAACTTTAGAACTATAACCATCTCCATCCACGTTATCAACTAGTACCAATTTGTAATCATCAGTGTTGCCATCATAAGCTAAAGCACCAAAGCCAAATATAAGCGGTGGTTTGGGTATTATCTTGTATTCTCTTGTAGCTGGGTTCCAGAGAGCAATTAATGACCCTCCACACCCTGATGACCCTCCATATCTTATGCAAACAATACCATTACATGAACCTAACAATGTATAATAAGATGTAAATCTGAATCTTGGGCACAACGATCGTTTAGCATTAATGTTACAGTCGGATAGTTCTAACGAATCAGGCAGTATAGAGCGGACTACGTGATCTTTAATTATTATCAAGAGACTGGGTTTGTTTGTTTGAATTGTAAGATCAAGGTGCGACTTAACAAAATCAGGGTGAGAAATTAAATCATACCATGTCTTGCAAACAAACTTACAAGCTAATAGAGATTCCACCGGTAACTTCAAGAAGATGTCATGGTAGAACACTGCTTCTGGAATGTTGTCCATCTTTTGCTGTTTTCCCCTTCTTTTTTCAGAATGCATCACATAGAAAATAGATACGTAAAAAAAAAAATTAGGGTTTTGATTGGATACTAGAGCTTGAAAAACATGATGATCGATCAGACACGTAAATCTTTTGATTGAAGATTAACCACCTTAAAATAATTTTATATAGCTTAGAATTCGGCTAAAATAAGGAAACAAAAACTTAAAAAGTAAAACATCTGAAAAGTGACAGAAATACTGAATATAGAACGATACTAGTCTAGGAAAGAGTTTTCAAGGCAGAGTGGTGTTGGCGTCCCAACAGGTTTCACACGAATCACACCCACAATAATTAGGAAATCTAGTTAAGACATGGCTTTTGACAGAGATACGGGGTTTAAGGTTCAATTTATATCGGGCCATGGCATAATCTCTACCTATTTCCATCCAAATCTGGTTGATCGGGGTTCATATTTAGAGTATGAGCCACTTCTATTATCTAAGCGGTCTTTCGAGTAGGGATGTATCTTATTGGCTAGGCCTGTCAATATTTGTCCGATATCCGGAATCCGTTTCCGAATATTCGAGATCCTATAGGATTTTATCCGTTGTATTGGATATCGGATATTGGATCGGATATTTTATCGGATATTTCTTCCTTAACATATCGGAAACGGATTAGACCCTATCCGAAATGTTAATATCCGATATCCGATAGTATAGGAACTTATTTGTAATTTATCCTAATTTCGAGTCTAGTATCGGATATTTTCGGATAAATATCCGATAAGTGTCAATTATGAAAATGTTTTACAAGGGTTTTTAAGCTTTTTTGGTATAACCGGATATTATCGATATTTATCGGATATCCGATGCCTTAGCCTATCTAATCGATATCTGATTTTGATATCCTATAGGATATTATCGAATATCGAATATCCGGTAGTGCTTAACCTGTCGGATATCGGATTTCTAAATATCCGACGGATATTCTTCCATTGACAGGCCTATTATTGGCGTATTGTTTGAATTGAAACTTAAATCTTCACAAGATAACAGAGTTTACATAAAAATCTTCACAAGATAACTTGCAAGTGGAAAACAACCCAAATTATCAAAACTACAAACTTAACCCGACTTTGCTCGGTGTTTGCTCCACATACCTAACTGATATAGGTAAAACGAAATTAAAATCACCAAACATTATTGTTTGTACCATAAGTAAAAATACCACTTAATGGGCCAAATTGATACTTGAATCATCTTTTGGTCCTCATCCAAGCCCACTAACCAATCAACCAAGGAAGCCCACCAGTCTACACAGACCGGTCAATGGTCAAAGTCGGTCAACTATCAAAGTCAACTTCCGGTCAAGGTCAATGGTCAAATTCGGTCAACTATCAAAGTCAACACCCGGTCAAGATCAATGGTCAAAGTCAACGGTCGGTCAGCAGTCAAAGTCAACCGTCGGTCAACTATCGAAGTCAGTCGCACCCCTAGCCAATTTTCAGTCTTGTAGCCAACAATGCCGCTAACCAATTCTCAGCCGAAAACTCTTCCACATCACCAACCGCTTCCAATCATGTTTGCCAATCGACCTCCATCACACTCGCCATATCATCATGCTCACAACCATCAAGCTAGTCCCTACCCATATAGTCACCGTCTCCACAAAGAAATGTCCACCAATACGCGCCACCATCATTTATGCGAAATTTATCATGGAAACATAAATGTGCGCTTTCATGTAAATTGAATTGCAACGGATTTCGGCCATGCAAGACTAATTGCAAGAAGTTTCAAATGCATGCAAGATTAAATGCAAAGTTTACGCCATGCAAGACTAATTGCAAAAATTTCATACATGCAGAATTAACTCCAGCAGTTTCATACAGAATTGATGATGGAGGCATGAATGAGCAGTTAATGTAATTTATGTTTATATTTAGATATGGAAATGTATAAATAGGGGAGAGCAGAAATCAGGAGGGGAGGGAGCCAATAGGGGAAAAAATATACAATGTAATTTTACTATCAATACAAAATCACTCCCCAAGGGGATTCTCCCGAGGACGTAGGCAACCTATGCCGAACCACGTTAAACCTTTGTCTTTCATTTTGTTATTCAAATCGACCCCTAACCCAAAATACTCACCAAAACCATCCATTCATCGTGTTTCGTGCCCAAAAGGAATTTTGGGTACAAACATTGGCGCCGACTAAGGGAAATACGAAAAAGAAATCGTGTTTTCCCATTGAGAAAAGTTGTAAAAATGCTTCAAAATCGTGTCCGTGAAAAAGCCGTCGAAAGCGCTAAAAATCACTACCATAGCCCAGCTTGATCGCAATCGCCGCAGCCCACTTGATCATAGCGGGGCCGCAAGATAAATGATCGTATCGGGCCGGCCGATCAATAGTCGCACATACTACGTACAATGGATCGTAAAGCCAAAAATTCAGCTTTGGTCACAATTGCAATGATCCGTAAAATCGGAGTTATGCAGCCCACCGATCGCAGTTGGCCAGAATCGCGGTTCGCCGGGCCGCACTGCCCGATCGGGTCGGGCCGGCCAGACTGCTCACCGCCGCACTACCACCGATCAAGCCGCCGTATTCCAAATTGCTCACACTCCCGGCCAAGCCCGGTCTCCTCGCCGCCGGGCAGATGAGGCTCATCGCTTCCGTGATTCCAACTCGCCTGCACTGCCGCAGAGTGTTGCTAGTCGTTGTCGCAATCCACCTGATCACAATGCGGTAGCTTCAACTTTGCTTCGCCGTTGCGTGCACTCAGCTGACCGAGCCGCTGCATCCAGCGATGTTCGTGATCTCCTCGCGAATCCAACTGATCGTACTGCCAGCAGCGCTTCGCTGTTGTCGCTGTAGTCCAACTGATCGAATCAGCTGCATACTAAACTGTCGCAGAATCCTCGCAGTCCAACCTGATCGCACTGGTGCAGCGGTGCTTTGCTTCGCCGCCTCCGCATCTCAACTTGATCGCAGCTTGTCGCAATGCTAGATGCCGCCGCAGATCAACCGATCGGTCGCTAGCAGTCCACTGCTTCGCAACTCCATCACCCAATCGATCGCAATGCCGCAGCGCGCTTGCTCGCTACTCTCAGTAGTCCAACTGATCGCAGCTCGCCGCAGCAGCGCTTGCTCATCGCCTCGCAGCCCAACTCGATCGCAATCGCAATGCTCGATGGTGTCTTCAGATCACCGATCGGTTGAGTCCAACCGTTTCGCAACTCCTCGCGGTCCAGCTGATCGCAGCTGCATTGCTGCGCTTGCTCGCCACTCCTGCAATCCAACTGATCGCGAATGGCAGCAGTGCGCTTTGCTCGCCGCTTCCGCAGTCCAATTGATCACAAATATCGCACTACCTTCACTCAATGTTGTTACCGCTCATTTCCAACATCACTCTGCTCCATTATCAAGCTTCCGTTGCATCACTTCAATCTTGTTTTTGCAGCACTTGGGGGCGACTTGATTACGATCTCCACAATCAACGAATGAGGTTCTATTTACGCTTCAGAAACAGAAATTTACTCTTGGGCGCATCTTGATTTCCGCAAACAACAAGGGAAGTTCTCCAATCACCTCAATATCAATAGTCCACACTTGGGGGCGATTTTTATCATTTGGTGCATTCCAACATCGCAGTCGGAAGCCACCAGTGCTGATTCACTGCAAAAGCCACCAAGATTGTTGTCAGGATGTTCGATCCGCCTGTTCGAGTTCGATGTATGACAAAATCGCTACTGTCATGATCGCACGGATGGTCAAGTTGCCTACATCTCTAAGCGCTTGAAAATCCTATAGAATACCTCCGGAAAAGCATCTCAAAAAATTCCAGAAAAGGCTTGCTAAAATCTAAACTGCTTGCAGAAAAGTCCGTGAAAAATAGTAATGCTTAAATAAAGTCATTGTTGAAGGTTGAAGCGAAAACCACAAAGGAGGCTTGAAAGAAAAGGCAACAGCTTCGAAAAACTATCGCCAAATACACGGAGGAAAGATCACCGTCACGAAACCGTAGCGAAGGACCACAGCCGTGCGGCCCAAGATCTGTACACCTTCTTCAGGGTTTCGTTCACCTACCTTTGTTTTCACTCACCCACGCCAAAGGTGTCAATCACCCACGTCAGAATTCTTCGATGCTTCAAGTTACATCAAAGTTTAATGCGCAAAGAAATGACCACCGTGGATTTTCTTAGGTACATCAAACTTCGATGCTCATGAGACATCAAAATTCCATTCTCAAGAATGGTTCGATGCAATGGTGGTACATCAACCTTCGATGCTACTGACACACATGCACTGTTGATGCTCCCCGGTACATCCATTTTCGATGCTTTGTAAAACATCCATTTTCAAAATAAAAATAAAATAAAATAAATAATGTTTCACTAGGCTGGCGGCCATTACGAGCTGGCAGCTAATAACGGTGGCAATGCGTGACGATTTAACGGCGGCCAGAGTTTGATGCCTCCTCACCCACTTCTGGGGTATCTCTCACCCACGTTAAGAACCCTCACCCACTTCTAGAGGTTTTGTACACCCACTTCCATCAATTAGGAAAACTTCGATGATTCTTGAAACATCAAACTCCGAGAGCCACGAATATGAACCGTTGATGCTCTTTGGTATATCAAACTTCGATGTTCACGCTACATCAATTCAATTCTCAGAAAAAGTTCGATGCTTCATGTTACATCAAATTTCGATGATCTGCGTATGTCAACCGTTGATACTCAGTAGTACATCAAACTTCGATGTTCTAGGCTACATCAAATTTCAGCAAAAGACAGCCACATCATCCTCCCACGTCAGCATGCCACGCCAGCAAGGTTGTGCCACGTCATACTGCCACGTCAGCAAAGGTACGCCACGTCAGCAGTACCTAGTCGCGTTATTAGTGCCACGTCAGCATTCTTGTCGACAGTACCACGCCACGTCATCATTCCCATGCCATGTCAGCAGATCACGTCGTCATTCAATGCCACGTCAGCATGCCACATCAGCGTGGTAGTCCAGTCGGCTTGCCACGTCAGCGGCAACACGCGCAATCAAAGAAAATCTTGTTTCGTCGATAACTCCTTCATTTTAAGTCCGAATTAGGTGATTTTTGGCTCGTTGGAATCGCCTTTCAATTTCCTACAATATGGAGGTGAAAAATATTGAGATTGAAAGAATTTGTTTTTTGACATTCCGAACGGCACATCAACCACTAGCAAGTGAAAACCACATATCATATTCACAGTTCGCGAACGTTGTTGCGTCAAGTTTTACCCACAACCTACCCGGGTGCAAAGTTCGTGAGTGCTGGTTCGATTCTTAAACCTCGCAGATTAACATATTCAATCACCATCGAAATCATGCTACGCTCATTGATCGAACTATCAGAATCCGATTTCACAACAACAACTACTAGCCTATTGATCGAATCGCTGCAGTCCTTTTTAATTCCTACAAATCCGGTTAATTGAATCTGTCAGAAGATTTATTTTCCCCAAAACTGTCTCAATACAGTTTTTCTCACAATTGCTTCAGTCCAGTTCTATGCATAACTACTACAGTAGAGCTGATCGCAGCTGCTGAAACACAGTTCCGTGGCAACTTTCTTCAATCCAAGTTTGACTTAACTGGTGCATTCCAGCCCCACAGACAAATCAATTTACTAAGTCGACACGAGACGCTAAGGCAACTATACTAGTCATCGTCGCTGGAAAACACTAGCATAGCTAGTGGGCATCCTAATCATTTCATAAAAGAAGTCGCAATAACATTTTCAATATGGTAAGTATACAATTTACATGTTTTCGCATCTTTTCATTTATTCATGCATACTTTTGTTCAAGAGGACACCTTTAATGTGGCGAGCATCTTCTCACGAGGGGATGCACACATTTCAATTCTCACAACGCGCATATGGAATAGTGGGATTGTCCCCGCGCGAATTCCGGATAACGGACATCTTCAAAATCCCATGCGCGAGCAAAATGCAAAGAAGGCAAAGGTGCACCCTTGTGCGAGCATCAGTGCAAAGATGACAATCACTATCTTCCGAGGGCGAGTTTCATATCACTTAGATGTGACTAAGTAGCACTTTGGGGCGAGATATGTAACACCTCATGATATGAAATAACTCTTTTGGGGCGAGCCGCGTAACACTCCATACGCTTGGGTGCGAGTTACATAGCACCTAATTGCAATGCGGAATTAAGCTTCTAAAAATCAAAACTTCGTGTAACTCCAAACTTCTTAATCCTCCAACGAGTTGCGGGATTAAGAGGGGGCGAACGTACACCCTAATATTTTTACGCAATTTTTACAATCATCGTAATGTTAAACTCGCTATAGTTATGTTGATTGAATTATTGTACTCCGATTCAAAAGCAATCACGACTCGGTTGGACGTGACCGATGCAGTCCACTTTTGCCTATGAATTCTATACTCAATAGGGACGCAACTGATGCAGTCTGGTTGCACTCAGTTGGACGCAACTGATGCTGTCTAGTTTTATTTGTAACGGTTACACCTAGGTTCATCGAATTATTTAAATCCAAATCCCTCAAGAATGCCGCCATCCAATGATCAAGCTACCGTAGTCCGGCTCGCTTTTGTATTCCCGCAGTCCACCGGATCGCAGCTAGTCATGAATCGTGTTCGTGCCGCCGCAGCACTGCACTCGATCGAGCTGCCGCAGCTCGGATCCGCTCGCCATCAGCCGCAGACTCACCGATCGAAGCCGCCGCATTCCAACCTCCGCTCACAATTCCCGCAGTCCACCGTCCTCGATGCCGCAGCTGAGGCTCATCGTTCTCGCATTCCACTCGCTCGCAACTGCCGCAGTTGTTGCTAGTCGTTGCCGCAATCCACCGATCACAATTGCGTAGCTCAACTTTGCTCGTCGCTGCAGTAAACCACCGACCAAGCTGGCCGCAATCCAGCTATGTTCGCATCTCCCGCAATCCAACTGATCGCACTGCTAGCAGCAGCGCTACGTCGTTGTCAGCAGCAATCAACTGATCGAAATCGCCAGTAGCCCAGCTTGTTCGCAACTCTCGCAATCCACCGATCGCGAATGGTGCAAGTGCGCTTTGCTCGTCGCCTCGCAGTCCACACTGATCGCAGCTTGCTGCAATGCTAGATGTCGCCGCACTGATCGGCCGCCGCAGCCTCCACTACTCAGAACTCCATCACCCAATTGATCGCGGTGATTACCGCAGCGGTGCGCTTTTGCTCGCCACTCCTCGTAGTCCAAATGATCGCAATGCCGCAGCGCTTTTGCTCATCGCTTCTGCAGTCCGGCCTGATCGTACCGCCGCAATGCTCGATGGTGCCGTTGCACACCGATCGGTCAGCTGAGTCCAGCTGCTTCGCAACTCTCATGGCCCAAATTGATCGCACTGCTGTAGTGCGATTTTGCTCACACTCCCGCAAATCCAGCTGATCGCAGCTGCAGCAGTGCGCTTTGCTCGTCGCTCTCGCAGATCCACTGATCACAAACTCTCGCACTGCCTTCACTCAATGTTGTTACCGCCATTTCCAACATCACTCGCTCCATTATCAAGCTTCCGTTGCATCACTTCAATCTTGTTTTTGCAAAGACTTGGGGGCGACTTGATTACGATCTCCACAATCAACGAATGAGGTTCTATTTACGCTTCAGAAACAGAAATTTACTCTTGGGCGCATCTTGATTTCCGCAAACAACAAGGGAAGTTCTCCAATCACCTCAATATCAATAGTCCACACTTGGGGGCGATTTTTATCATTTGGTGCATTCCAACATCGCAGTCGGAAGCCACCAGTGCTGATTCACTGCAAAAGCCACCAAGATTGTTGTCAGGATGTTCGATCCGCCTGTTCGAGTTCGATGTATGACAAAATCGCTACTGTCATGATCGCACGGATGGTCAAGTTGCCTACATCTCTAAGCGCTTGAAAATCCTATAGAATACCTCCGGAAAAGCATCTCAAAAAATTCCAGAAAAGGCTTGCTAAAATCCGAAACTCATGCGGTAAAAGTCCGTGAAAAATAAGTAATAAGCTTAAATAAAGTCATTCTTGAAGGTTGAAGCAGAAAACTGTTGCAAGGAGGCTTGAAAGAAAAGGCAACAGTTTCGAAAAACTATCGCCAAATACACGGAGGAAAGATCACTGTTCGCGTAAACCGTAGCGAAGGACCACAGCCGGCGGCCCAAGATCTGTACACCTTCTTCAGGGGTTTCGTTCACCTACCTTTGTTTTCACTCACCCACGTCAAAGGTGTCAATCACCCACGTCAGAATTCTTCGATGCTTCAAGTTACATCAAAGTTTAATGCGCAGCAAATGACCACCGTGGATTTTCTTAGGTACATCAAACTTCGATGCTCCGCGAGACATCAAAATTCCATTCTCAGCAACGGTTCGATGCAATGGTGGTACATCAACCTTCGATGCGCTGGACACACAGACCGTTGATGCTCCCTGGTACATCCATTTTCGATGCTTTGTAAAACATCCATTTTCAAAATAAAAATAAAATAAAATAAATAATGTCGGCTGCTAGGGCCGGCGGCCATTACGAGCGGCAGCAACAGTGGCGGTGGGCAAATGCATGATTTAACGGCGGCTGAGAGCCTGGATGCCTCCTCACCCACTTCTGGGGTATCTCTCACCCACGTTAAGAACCCTCACCCACTTCTAGAGGTTTTGTACACCCACTTCCATCAATTAGGAAAACTTCGATGATTCTTGAAACATCAAACTCCGAGAGCCACGAATATGAACCGTTGATGCTCTTTGGTATATCAAACTTCGATGTTCTGCGCTACATCAATTCAATTCTCAGAAAAAGTTCGATGCTTCATGTTACATCAAATTTCGATGATCTGCGTATGTCAACCGTTGATACTCAGTAGTACATCAAACTTCGATGTTCTAGGCTACATCAAATTTCAGCAAAAAGACAGCCACATCATCCTCCCACGTCAAGATGCCACGCCAAAAGGTTGTGCCACGTCATATCGCCACGTCAAGAAGGTACGCCACGTCGCCAGCAGACGGTCGCGTTATTAGTGCCACGTCAGCATTCTTGTCGACAGTACCACGCCACGTCATCATTCCCATGCCATGTCAGCAGATCACGTCGTCATTCAATGCCACGTCAGCATGCCACATCAGCGTGGTAGTCCAGTCGGCTTGCCACGTCAGCGGCAACACGCGCAATCAAAGAAAATCTTGTTTCGTCGATAACTCCTTCATTTTAAGTCCGAATTAGGTGATTTTTGGCTCGTTGGAATCGCCTTTCAATTTCCTACAATATGGAGGTGAAAAATATTGAGATTGAAAGAATTTGTTTTTTGACATTCCGAACGGCACATCAACCACTAGCAAGTGAAACCACATATCATATTCACAGATTCGCGAACGTTGTTGCGCTCGTCAAGTTTTACCCACAACCTACCCGGGTGCAAAGTTCGTGAGTCTTTGGTTCGATTCTTAAACCTCAGTACGAACATATTCAATCACCATCGAAACTGCTACAGTTCAGTTGATCGAACTACTGTAATCCAGTTTCACAACAACAACTACTAGCCTATTGATCGAACTGCTGCAGTCCTTTTTAATTCCTACACCCGGTTAATTCGAATCATTTAGTAGTATTTATTTTCCCCAAAACTGTCTCAATACAGTTTTTCTCACAATTGCTTCAGTCCAGTTCTATGCATAACTACTACAGTAGAGCTGATCGCAGCTGCTGAAACACAGTTCCGTGGCAACTTTCTTCAATCCAGTTTGGACTTAACTGGTGCATTCCAGCCCCACAGACAAATCAATTTACTAAGTCGACACGAGACGCTAAGGCAACTATACTAGTCATCGTCGCTGGAAAACACTAGCATAGCTAGTGGGCATCCTAATCATTTCATAAAAGAAGTCGCAATAACATTTTCAATATGGTAAGTATACAATTTACATGTTTTCGCATCTTTTCATTTATTCATGCATACTTTTGTTCAGTAGGACACCTTTAATGTGGCGAGCATCTTCTCACGAGGGGATGCACACATTTCAATTCTGCGCGCATATGGAATAGTGGGATTGTCCCCCGCGCGAATTCCAGATAACAGACATCTTCAAAATCCCATGCGCGAGCAAAATGCAGCAAGGCAGTGCACCCTTGTGCGAGCATTGTGCAGCATGACAATCACTATCTTCTGAGGGCGAGTTTCATATCACTTAGATGTGACTAAGTAGCACTTTGGGGCGAGATATGTAACACCTCATGATATGAAATAACTCTTTTGGGGCGAGCTGCGTAACACTCCATACGCTTGGGTGCGAGTTACATAGCACCTAATTGCAATGCGGAATTAAGCTTCTAAAATCAAAACTTCAGTAACCTAAACTTAATCCTCCAACGAGTTGCGGGATTAAGAGGGGGCGAACGTACACCCTAATATTTTTACGCAATTTTTACAATCATCGCAATGTTAAACTGCTATAGTTATGTTGATTGAATTATTGTACTCAGTTCAAAAGCAATCACCGACTCGGTTGGACGTGGATCGATGCAGTCCACTTTTGCCTATGAATTCTATACTCAATAGGGACGAATCGATGTACCGTTGCACTCGATTGACGAATCGTCTTTGTCTAGTTTTATTTGTAGAATTACACCTAGGTTCATGAATTATTTAAATCGGTCCCTCGGCGCACTGCCGCACCCAGCCGATCAAGCTGCGTAGTCCGGCCCGTTTGTATTCCCCGCAGTCCATGATCCGGTACGTGTAATCGTTCCCGGGTCGTGTTCATCGGCTAACGCCGAACCCGGTGATGAAATTTCGCCACCGATCGGATCTGACCCGTCACTGATCGGACGGTGATATTCTTGCATTCCGCTCCGTTCACAATTCCCCGCTGATCCGGTGTCCTCGAGATGCTGCGGTGAGGCTCATCGCGTTCGCATTCCAAACGCCCCGCACACCGCAGTTATTGCTAGTCGTTCTTTTAATCCGGCGATCACAATGTGCGGTTCAACTTTGCTGTCATTGCAAACCACCGACGAAGTCATTTAATCCAGCCTATGTTCGCATCTCTGTAATCGGTGATCGCAGGCTGCTTTGCCCGATCACCCGATTACGTTGTCAGCTGCAGATCAACTGATCGAAATCGCCAGCAGTCCAGCTCGTTCGCAACTTCCCGCAGCCCACACTGATCGCACTGGTGCAAGATGCGCTTTGCTCGCCGCCTCCGCAATCACCGTGATCGCAGCTTGCCGCAATGCTAGATGCCGCCGCACTCACCGATCGAGCCGCCGCAGCCCAGCTTGCTCGCAACTCCATCAGTCCACCGATCGCAATCGCCGCAGCAGGCGCTTTTGCTCGCCACCTCGTAGTCCAGCCGATCGCACTGCCGCAGCAGCGCTTTTGCTCATCGCCTCCCGCATCCAACCTGATCGCACTGACCGCAATGCTCGATGGTGCTGCAGATCACCGATCGAGTCGCTTGAGTCCACATCGCTTCGCAACTCCCGCGTCCAACTGATCGCAGCTCGCTGCCGCGCTTTTGCTCACTACTCCCGCAGATCCACCTGATCGCACCGGCAGCAAGCGCGCTTTGCTCGCCGCTCTCGCAGCCTACATCCGATCACAATCATCGCAGACTGACTTCACTCAATGTTGTTACCGCTCATTTCCAACATCACTCTGCTCCATTATCAAGCTTCCGTTGCATCACTTCAATCTTGTTTTTGCAGCACTTGGGGGCGACTTGATTACGATCTCCACAATCAACGAATGAGGTTCTATTTACGCTTCAGAAACAGAAATTTACTCTTGGGCGCATCTTGATTTCCGCAAACAACAAGGGAAGTTCTCCAATCACCTCAATATCAATAGTCCACACTTGGGGGCGATTTTTATCATTTGGTGCATTCCAACATTGCAGTCGGAAGCCACCAGTGCTGATTCACTGCAAAAGCCACCAAGATTGTTGTCAGGATGTTCGATCCGCCTGTTCGAGTTCGATGTATGACAAAATCGCTACTGTCATGATCGCACGGATGGTCAAGTTGCCTACATCTCTAAGCGCTTGAAAATCCTATAGAATACCTCCTAAAAGCATCTCAAAAATTCCGAAAAGGCTTGCTAAAATCCAAACATTGCGAAAAAGTCCGTGAAAAATAGTAACGCTTAAATAAAGCCGTTCTTCGAAGGTTGAAGCAAAAAATCCGTTGCAAGGAGGCTTGAAAGAAAAGGCAACAGCTTTGAAAAACTATCGCCAAATACACGGAGGAAAGATCACTGCTTCGCGAAACCGTAGCGAAGGACCACAGCGGCGGCCCAAGATCCAGACACCTTCTTCTTCAGGGGTTTCGTTCACCTACCTTTGTTTTCACTCACCCACGTCAAAGGTGTCAATCACCCACGTCAGAATTCTTCGATGCTTCAAGTTACATCAAAGTTCAATGCGCAGCAAATGACCACCGTGGATTTTCTTAGGTACATCAAACTTCGATGCTCCGCGAGACATCAAAATTCCATTCTCAGCAACGGTTCGATGCAATGGTGGTACATCAACCTTCGATGCGCTGGACACACAGACCGTTGATGCTCCCTGGTACATCCATTTTCGATGCTTTGTAAAACATCCATTTTCAAAATAAAATAAAATAAAATAAATAATGTCGGCTGCTAGGGCCGGCGGCCATTACGAGCGGCAGCGCGAACGGTGGCAGCGGCGGCGACGAACGGCGGCCAGAGCCGGATGCCTCCTCACCCACTTCTGGGGTATCTCTCACCCACGTTAAGAACCCTCACCCACTTCTAGAGGTTTTGTACACCCACTTCCATCAATTAGGAAAACTTCGATGCTTCTTGAAACATCAAACTCCGAGAGCCACGAATATGAACCGTTGATGCTCTTTTTGGTATATCAAACTTCGATGTTCTGCGCTACATCAATTCAATTCTCGTAAAAGTTCGATGTTTCATGTTACATCAAATTTCGATGATCTGCGTATGTCAACCGTTGATACTCAGTAGTACATCAAACTTCGATGTTCTAGGCTACATCAAATTTCAGCAAAAGACAGCCACATCATCCTCCCACGTCAAAGATGCCACGCCAAAGAAGGTTGTGCCACGTCATACCGCCACGTCGGCAAAGGTACGCCACGCCGCCAGCATTTCTAGCGCGTTATTAGTGCCACGTCAAAGATTCTTGTCGATAGATCCACGCCACGTCATCATTCCCATGCCATGTCAGCAGATCACGTCGTCATTCAATGCCACGTCAGCATGCCACATCAGCGTGGTAGTCCAAGTCGGCTTGCCACGTCGAGGCAACACGCGCAATCAAAGAAAATCTTGTTTCGTCGATAACTCCTTCATTTTAAGTCCGAATTAGGTGATTTTTGGCTCGTTGGAATCGCCTTTCAATTTCCTACAATATGGAGGTGAAAAATATTGAGATTGAAAGAATTTGTTTTTTGACATTCCGAACGGCACATCAACCACTAGCAAGTGAAAACCACATATCATATTCACAGTTCACGAACGTTGTTGCGTCAAGTTTTACCCACAACCTACCCGGGTGCAAAGTTCGTGAGTGCTGGTTCGATTCTTAAACCTCAGTACGAACATATTCAATCACCATCGAAACTGCTACAGTTCAGTTGATCGAACTACTGTAATCCACTTTCACAACAACAACTACTAGCCTATTGATCGAACTGCTGCAGTCCTTTTTAATTCCTACAGTTCCAGCTTGGTCGAATCAACAGAGTACGATTTTCCCCAAAACCTGTCTCAATACGCTTTTCTCACAATTGCTTCACCAGCTTCTATGCATAACTACTACAAGAGAGCCGATCGCAAATTTTGGCACAAGCCTGTGGCAACTTTCTTCAATCCAGTTTGGACTTAACTGGTGCATTCCAGCCCCACAGACAAATCAATTTACTAAGTCGACACGAGACGCTAAGGCAACTATACTAGTCATCGTCGCTGGAAAACACCAGCATAGCTAGTGGGCATCCTAATCATTTCATAAAAGAAGTCGCAATAACATTTTCAATATGGTAAGTATACAATTTACATGTTTTCGCATCTTTTCATTTATTCATGCATACTTTTGTTCAGTAGGACACCTTTAATGTGGCGAGCATCTTCTCACGAGGGGATGCACACATTTCAATTCTGCGCGCATATGGAATAGTGGGATTGTCCCCCGCGCGAATTCCGGATAAATGACATCTTCAAAATCCCATGCGCGAGCAAAATGCGAAAGCAAGGCAAGTGCACCCTTTGTGCGAGCATTGTGCAAAAGATGACAATCACTATCTTCTGAGGGCGAGTTTCATATCACTTAGATGTGACTAAGTAGCACTTTGGGGCGAGATATGTAACACCTCATGATATGAAATAACTCTTTTGGGGCGAGCTGCGTAACACTCCATACGCTTGGGTGCGAGTTACATAGCACCTAATTGCAATGCGGAATTAAGCTTCTAAAAATCAAAACTTCAGGTAACCCAAACTTCTTAATCCTCCAACGAGTTGCAGGATTAAGAGGGGGCGAACGTACACCCTAATATTTTTACGCAATTTTTACAATCATCAGAATGTTAAACTCAAGCATAGTTATGTTGATTGAATTATTGTACTCCGCTCAAAAGCAAATCTGCTGCACTCGGTTGACGTGACCGATGCACCACTTTTGCCTATGAATTCTATACTCAATAGGGACGAATCGATGCGATCTCGTTGCACTCTGTTGACGAATCGATGTCAGTCTAGTTTTATTTGTAACGGTTACACCTAGGTTCATCGAATTATTTAAATCCAAATCCCTCAAGAGTCACGCAATCGGTGATCAAGCTACCGTAGTCCGGCTCGCTTGTATTCCCCGCAGTCCACCGATCGCACTGCCGTAATCGTGTTCGCTGCCGCAGCACGCGGACGATCGGCCGCCAGAGTCCAGATCTGCTCGCCATTTCGCCGCAGTACTCAATGATGAAGCCGCCGCATTCCAGCCTCTCCGTTCTTCAATTCCGCAGTCCGGTCTAAATTGTCACCGGGCCGCAGTTGAGGCTCATCGCTTCCTGCATTCCACTCGCCCGCACCGCCAGCAGTTGTTGCTAGTCGCTGCCGCAATCCAACTGATCACACATCAGGTAAGTCAACTTGCTCGTCGCCGCAGTACCAGCCGACCAAGCCGGCCGCAATCCAGCTATGTTCGCATCTCCTCGCAATCCAACTCGATCGCAACCGCTGCAGGCAGCGTCGTCATTGTCGCTGCAGTCCAACTGATCGAAATCACATGAAGTCCAACTTGTTCGCAGAACTTCCGTAGCCCACACTGATTGCAACTGGTGCAAAGCGTGCTTTGCTTGCCGCTTCCGCAGTTCCAACCGATCGCAGCTTGCCGCAATGCTAGATGCCGCTGCACTCACCGATCGAGCCGCCGCAGTCCAACTCGCTCGCAACTCCATCAGCCCAACTGATCGCAGCCGCCGCAGCGGCGCTTTTGCTCGCCACCCTCGTGAGTCCAACTGATCGCAACGCCGCAGAGGCAACTTTGCTCATCGCCTCCCGCAGCTCACCGATCGCAATCGGCCGCAATGCTCGATGGTGCCGCAGACTCACCGATCGGTCAGCTGGAGTCCAGCTTGTTCGCAACTCCCGCCCCAAATGATCGCAAATACGCTGTGCGCGCTTTTGCTCGCTACTCCTCGCAGTCCGGCCGATCGCACCGCAAAGCAGCTGCGCTTTGCTCGCCGCTTCCGGCAGTCCAATGATCACAATGATCGCAGATCAGCCTTCACTCAATGTTGTTACCGCCATTTCCAACATCACTCTGCTCCATTATCAAGCTTCTGTTGCATCACTTCAATCTTGTTTTTGCAGCACTTGGGGGCGACTTGATTACGATCTCCACAATCAACGAAGGAGGTTCTATTTACGCTTCAGAAACAGAAATTTACTCTTGGGCGCGTCTTGATTTCCGCAAACAACAAGGGAAGTTCGCCAATCACCTCAATATCAATAGTCCACACTTGGGGGCGATTTTTATCATTTGGTGCATTCCAACATCGCAGTCGGAAGCCAACAGTGCTGATTCACTGCAAAAGCCACCAAGATTGTTGTCAGGATGTTCGATCCGCCTGTTCGAGTTCGATGTATGACAAAATCGCTACTGTCATGATCGCACGGATGGTCAAGTTGCCTACATCTCTAAGCGCTTGAAAATCCTATAGAATACCTCCGGAAAAGCATCTCAAAAAATTCCAGAAAAGGCTTGCTAAAATCCAGAAACTGTTGCAGAAAAGTCCGTGAAAAATAGTAACAGTTAAATAAAGCTGTTGCTGAAGGTTGAAGCAGAAAACTGTTGCAAGGAGGCTTGAAAGAAAAGGCAACAGTTTCGAAAAACTATCGCCAAATACACGGAGGAAAGATCACTGTTCGCGTAAACCGTAGCGAAGAACCACAGCCGGCGGCCCAAGATCTGTACACCTTCTTCAGGGGTTTCGTTCACCTACCTTTGTTTTCACTCACCCACGTCAAAGGTGTCAATCACCCACGTCAGAATTCTTCGATGCTTCAAGTTACATCAAAGTTCAATGCGCAGCAAATGACCACCGTGGATTTTCTTAGGTACATCAAACTTCGATGCTCCGCGAGACATCAAAATTCCATTCTCAGCAACGGTTCGATGCAATGGTGGTACATCAACCTTCGATGCGCTGGACACACGCATCGCTGATGCTCCCCGGCACATCCATTTTCGATGCTCAGAAAACATCCATTTTCAAAATAAAAATAAAATAAAATAAATAATGTCTACTGCTAGGGCTTCTGGCCATTACGAGCGGCAAATAGCTAACGGTGGCAGCGGGCGGCGATTTAACGCGGCCAGAGTCGGGATGCCTCCTCACCCACTTCTCGGGGTATCTCTCACCCACGTTAAGAACCCTCACCCACTTCTAGAGGTTTTGTACACCCACTTCCATCAATTAGGAAAACTTCGATGCTTCTTGAAACATCAAACTCCGAGAGCCACGAATATGAACCGTTGATGCTCTTTGGTATATCAAACTTCGATGTTCTGCGCTACATCAATTCAATTCTCAGAAAAAGTTCGATGCTTCATGTTACATCAAATTTCGATGATCTGCGTATGTCAACCGTTGATACTCAGTAGTACATCAAACTTCGATGTTCTAGGCTACATCAAATTTCAGCAAAAGACAGCCACATCATCCTCCCACGTCAGTATGCCACGCCAGCAAGGTTGTGCCACGTCATACTGCCACGTCAGCAAAGGTACGCCACGTCAGCAGTACCTAGCCGCGTTATTAGTGCCACGTCATCATTCTTGTCGACAGTACCACGCCACGTCATCATTCCCATGCCATGTCAGCAGATCACGTCGTCATTCAATGCCACGTCAGCATGCCACATCAGCGTGGTAGTCCAGTCGGCTTGCCACGTCAGCGGCAACACGCGCAATCAAAGAAAATCTTGTTTCGTCGATAACTCCTTCATTTTAAGTCCGAATTAGGTGATTTTTGGCTCGTTGGAATCGCCTTTCAATTTCCTACAATATGGAGGTGAAAAATATTGAGATTGAAAGAATTTGTTTTTTGACATTCCGAACGGCACATCAACCACTAGCAAGTGAAAACCACATATCATATTCACAGTTCGCGAACGTTGTTGCGTCAAGTTTTACCCACAACCTACCCGGTGCAAAGTTCGTGAGTGCTGGTTTGATTCTTAAACCTCGCATTAACATATTCAATCACCATCGAAATCAAGCATAAAATTGACATCGAACCATCAGAATCCACTTTCACAACAACAACTACTAGCCTATTGATCGAACTGCTGCAGTCCTTTTTAATTCCTACAGTCCAGTTGGTCGAACTGCTGTAGTACGATTTTCCCCAAAACTGTCTCAATACAGTTTTTCTCACAATTGCTTCTACCCCGAGCTTCTATGCATAACTACTACAAAGAGAGCCGATCGCAATTCCGAAACACGCCTCCGTGGCAACTTTCTTCAATCCAGCTTTGGACTTAATCGGTGCATTCCACCTTTCGTACAAATCAATTTACTAAGTCGACACGAGACGCTAAGGCAACTATACTAGTCATCGTCATTGAAAACACCAAAGATAGCTAGTGGGCATCCTAATCATTTCATAAAAGAAGTCGCAATAACATTTTCAATATGGTAAGTATACAATTTACATGTTTTCGCATCTTTTCATTTATTCATGCATACTTTTGTTCAGTAAGACACCTTTAATGTGGCGAGCATCTTCTCACGAGGGGATGCACACATTTCAATTCTGCGCGCATATGGAATAGTGGGATTGTCCCCCCGCGCGAATTCCGTATAATGCACATCTTCAAAATCCCATGCGCGAGCAAAATGCAGCAAGGCAGTGCACCCTTGTGCGAGCATTGTGCAGCATGACAATCACTATCTTCTGAGGGCGAGTTTCATATCACTTAGATGTGACTAAGTAGCACTTTGGGGCGAGATATGTAACACCTCATGATATGAAATAACTCTTTTGGGGCGAGCTGCGTAACACTCCATACGCTTGGGTGCGAGTTACATAGCACCTAATTGCAATGCGGAATTAAGCTTCTAAAAATCAAAACTTCAGGTAACCTAAACTTCTTAATCCTCCAACGAGTTGCAGGATTAAGAGGGGGCGAACGTACACCCTAATATTTTTACGCAATTTTTACAATCATCAGTAATGTCAAACTCGCTATAGTTATGTTGATTGAATTATTGTACTCGATTCAAAAGAAATCGCAGACTCGGTTGGACGTGACCGATGCAGTCCACTTTTGCCTATGAATTCTGTACTCAATAGGGACGCAACTGATGCAGTCTGGTTGCACTCAGTTGGACGCAACTGATGCTGTCTAGTTTTATTTGTAACGGTTACACCTAGGTTCATCGAATTATTTAAATCCAGTCCCTCAAAGAAAAGGCCGCAATCCAAATGATCAAGCTATCAGAGTCCGCTCGTTTGTATTCCCGCAGCCCACCTGATCGCAAAATGGCCGTAATCGTGTTCGTCGCCGCCGCACTGCCCATCGAAGCTGCTGCCGATCCAGATCTGTTCATCATCTGCGACCAGCCCTCGAACGTGCTGCATTCCAGCTCCGTTCACAATTCCTGTGCATCCAGCTGTCCTCGAGCGTCCAGCTGAGGCTCATCGTTTCCGCATTCCCGCCCGCCCGCAGCTCGCCGCAGTGTTGCTAGTCGTTCTTCGCAATCCAGCTGATCACAGCTGTGTAGTAACTTTTGCTCCGTCGCTGTTGCAAACCAGCTGATCAAGTGCTTGCAATCCCGCCATGTTCGCATCTCCCAATCGGTGATCGCAACTGCCGATGCCGATTACGCTTCGTCATCTTCCTTTGCCCGAATCAATTGTCCAGCTCACAGAGTCCAGTTTGTTCGCAACTCCTGCAGTCCAACTGATTGCAGCTGCTGCAGATCGATTTGCTTGCCGCTTCCTGCACTCCCAAATTGATCGCAGTTGCCGCAATGCTAGATGCTGCTTTGCATCAATCGGATCGGCTATTGCAGTCACTGCTCGCAACTCCATCAGTCCAAATTGATCGCAGCTTGCCGCAGTGCATGTTTTGCTCGTCACTCCGTAGTCCATCGCGATCGCACTGCCGCAGCTGCGCTTTGCTCATCGCCCCGCAAATCGGTGATCGCAGTGCCGCAATGCTCGATGGTCTTTATGCATCCCGATCGGGGCGCTGGAGTCCAGCTCTGTTCGCAACTCCTGCGGTCCAGCTGATCGCAGCTGCTGCAGCGCAGTTTTGCTCGTCACTCCTGCAGTCCAGCTGATCGCAGCTGCAGCAGTGCAGTTTTGCTCGTCGCTCCTGCAGCGCCGGTGATCACAACTCTGCCCGCAGACCGGCTTCACTCAATGTTGTTACCGCTCATTTCCAACATCACTCTGCTCCATTATCAAGCTTCTGTTGCATCACTTCAATCTTGTTTTTGCAGCACTTGGGGGCGACTTGATTACGATCTCCACAATCAACGAAGGAGGTTCTATTTACGCTTCAGAAACAGAAATTTACTCTTGGGCGCGTCTTGATTTCCGCAAACAACAAGGGAAGTTCGCCAATCACCTCAATATCAATAGTCCACACTTGGGGGAGATTTTTATCATTTGGTGCATTCCAACATCGCAGTCGGAAGCCACCAGTGCTGATTCACTGCAAAAGCCACCAAGATTGTTGTCAGGATGTTCGATCCGCCTGTTCGAGTTCGATGTATGACAAAATCGCTACTGTCATGATCGCACGGATGGTCAAGTTGCCTACATCTCTAAGCGCTTGAAAATCCTATAGAATACCTCCGGAAAAGCATCTCAAAAAATTCCAGAAAAGGCTTGCTAAAATCCAGAAACTGTTGCAGAAAAGTCCGTGAAAAATAGTAACAGTTAAATAAAGCTGTTGCTGAAGGTTGAAGCAGAAAACTGTTGCAAGGAGGCTTGAAAGAAAAGGCAACAGTTTCGAAAAACTATCGCCAAATACACGGAGGAAAGATCACTGTTCGCGTAAACCGTAGCGAAGAACCACAGCCGGCGGCCCAAGATCTGTACACCTTCTTCAGGGGTTTCGTTCACCTACCTTTGTTTTCACTCACCCACGTCAAAGGTGTCAATCACCCACGTCAGAATTCTTCGATGCTTCAAGTTACATCAAAGTTCAATGCGCAGCAAATGACCACCGTGGATTTTCTTAGGTACATCAAACTTCGATGCTCCGCGAGACATCAAAATTCCATTCTCAGCAACGGTTTGATGCAATGGTGGTACACCAACCTTCGATGCGCTGGACACACAGACCGTTGATGCTCCCTGGTACATCCATTTTCGATGCTCTGTAAAACATCCATTTTCAAAATAAAAATAAAATAAAATAAATAATGTCGGCTGCTAGGGCCGGCGGCCATTACGAGCGGCAGCGCGAACGGTGGCAGCGGCGGCGACGAACGGCGGCCAGAGCCGGATGCCTCCTCACCCACTTCTGGGGTATCTCTCACCCACGTTAAGAACCCTCACCCACTTCTAGAGGTTTTGTACACCCACTTCCATCAATTAGGAAAACTTCGATGCTTCTTGAAACATCAAACTCCGAGAGCCACGAATATGAACCGTTGATGCTCTTTGGTATATCAAACTTCGATGTTCTGCGCTACATCAATTCAATTCTCAGAAAAAGTTCGATGCTTCATGTTACATCAAATTTCGATGATCTGCGTATGTCAACCGTTGATACTCAGTAGTACATCAAACTTCGATGTTCTAGGCTACATCAAATTTCAGCAAAAGACAGCCACATCATCCTCCCACGTCAGCATGCCACGCCAGCAAGGTTGTGCCACGTCAGCAAAGGTACGCCACGTCAGCAGTATCTAGCCGCGTTATTAGTGCCACGTCAGCATTCTTGTCGACAGTACCACGCCACGTCATCATTCCCATGCCATGTCAGCAGATCACGTCGTCATTCAATGCCACGTCAGCATGCCACATCAGCGTGGTAGTCCATTCGGCTTGCCACGTCAGCGGTAACACGCGCAATCAAAGAAAATCTTGTTTCGTCGATAACTCCTTCATTTTAAGTCCGAATTAGGTGATTTTTTGCTCGTTGGAATCGCCTTTCAATTTCCTACAATATGGAGGTGAAAAATATTGAGATTGAAAGAATTTGTTTTTTGACATTCCGAACGGCACATCAACCACTAGCAAGTGAAAACCACATATCATATTCACAGTTCGCGAACGTTGTTGCGTCAAGTTTTACCCACAACCTACCCGGTGCAAAGTTCGTGAGTGCTTTGGTTCGATTCTTAAACCTCAAGATTTAACATATTCAATCACCATCGAAATCAAGCATGATTCGGTTGATCGAACTATCAGAATCCAGTTTCACAAAGAACAACTACTAGCCTTATTGATCGAATCGTCATAGCCTCTTTTTAATTCCTACAACTCAGTTGGTCGAATCGTCGTAGTCCGATTTTCCCAAAACTGTCTCAATACGCTTTTTCTCACAATTGCTTCAATCCCGTTCTATGCATAACTACTACAAGTAGAGCCGATCACATTCTTGAAACACGATTAGTGTGGCAACTTTCTTCAATCCGGTTTGGACTTAACGGGTGCATTCCACTTTCTACGACAAATCAATTTACTAAGTCGACACGAGACGCTAAGGCAACTATACTAGTCATCGTCATTGAAAACACCAAAGATAGCTAGTGGGCATCCTAATCATTTCATAAAAGAAGTCGCAATAACATTTTCAATATGGTAAGTATACAATTTACATGTTTTCGCATCTTTTCATTTATTCATGCATACTTTTGTTCAGTAAGACACCTTTAATGTGGCGAGCATCTTCTCACGAGGGGATGCACACATTTCAATTCAACAGCATATGGAATAGTGGGATTGTCCCCCCGCGCGAATTCCAGATAACAGACATCTTCAAAATCCCATGCGCGAGCAAAATGCAGCAAGGCAGTGCACCCTTGTGCGAGCATTGTGCAGCATGACAATCACTATCTTCTGAGGGCGAGTTGCATATCACTTAGATGTGACTAAGTAGCACTTGGGGGCGAGATATGTAACACCTCATGATATGAAATAACTCTTTTGGGGCGAGCTGCGTAACACTCCATACGCTTGGGTGCGAGTTACATAGCACCTAATTGCAATGCGTAATTAAGCTTCTAAAAATCAAAACTTCAGGTAACCCAAACTTCTTAATCCTCCAACGAGTTGCAGGATTAAGAGGGGGCGAACGTACACCCTAATATTTTTACGCAATTTTTACAATCATCAGTAATGTTAAACTGCTATAGTTATGTTGATTGAATTATTGTACTCCAGTTCAAAAGCAACTGCTGCACTCGGTTGGACGTGACCGATGCAGTCCACTTTTGCCTATGAATTCTATACTCAATAGGGACGCAACTGATGCAGTCTGGTTGCACTCAGTTGGACGCAACTGATGCTGTCTAGTTTTATTTGTAACGGTTACACCTAGGTTCATCGAATTATTTAAATCAATCCCTCGTACAGCTGCCCGATCCGGTGATCGAAACTCACCTTGATCCGGCTCTGTTTGTATTCTGCTGATCCGCTGATCGCAGCTGCTGTAATCGTGTTCGTCGCTGCTGCAGACCAGCTGATCGAAGCTGCTGCAGTCCAGATCTGTTCGTCACTGCTGCAGACCAGCTGATCGAAGCTGCTGCATTCCAGCTCCGTTCACAATTCCTGCAGTCCAGCTGTCCTCAGTACTCTTTGCGTCAGAGCTCATCGTTCTGCATTCCCGTGCGCCCGCAGCTGCTGCGGTGTTGCTAGTCGTTCACGCAATCCGGTGATCCCGGTTTGTGCAGTTCAACTTTGCTCAAATTGTTGAACCCGGTGACCGAAGCTGCTGCAATCCAGCTATGTTCGCATCTCCTGCAATCCAGCTGATCACAGCTGCTGCAGTGCAGTTCTGCTCGTTGCTGCTGCAGTCCAGCTGATCGGTGATCAGCTGACTGCCGGTCCATCTCTTGTTGCCTCTCTGCCGATCCAGTTGATCGCAGCTGGTGCGTGCAGTTTTTGCTCGTCGCTCCTGCTGTCCAGCGGTGATCGCGATTCTGCAATGCTAGATCTTGCTGCAGACGGTGATCCAGAAAATGCTTCGATCCCGACTCGTTAGCAACTTCATCGGATCCGGTGATCGCCGATTCTTTGCTGCGGTCTCGATTTTGCTCGTCACTCGTAGTCCGGTGATCGCCAGGCTGCCGATGCGATTTTGCTCATCGCTCCTGCAGTCCAGCTGATCGCGGCTGTGCGATGCTCGTGGTGCTGAGACCAGCTGATCGAAGCTGGCCGGAGTCGATTCTGTTAGCAACTCCTGCGGTCGGTGATCGGCATTTCTTTGCTGCGTCGATTTTGCTTTCACTCTGCTATGATCCGGTGATGCGCAGCTGCAGGCCCGTGCGATTTTGCTCATCGCTCTGCGATCCGGTGATCACAGCTCATCGCAGACCAGCTTCACTCAATGTTGTTACCGCCATTTCCAACATCACTCGCTCCATTATCAAGCTTCCGTTGCATCACTTCAAACTTGTTTTTGCAAAGACTTGGGGGCGACTTGATTACGATCTCCACAATCAATGAAGGAGGTTCTATTTACGCTTCAGAAACAGAAATTTACTCTTGGGCGCGTCTTGATTTCCGCAAACAACAAGGGAAGTTCGCCAATCACCTCAATATCAATAGTCCACACTTGGGGGCGATTTTTATCATTGACTAAGGAACACGAAATTTTTCTTAACCCCCAACAAGTTGGAGGTTAAGGCTTAGTTTGGTATTGTCACAGCTTTTGTAAAAGCACTTTTCTCATTGTGCGTTTGTCTTTGTCTTTGTGAGAAAAAAGCAGTTAGACGTTTGGTAAAATATTAATTAAAGTTGAAGTTGATTAAAAAAGCAATCAAAGTGTGTTTGGTAAAATTTCGGATTCAACCATAGTTGTTGTAGCAAATGACAAAAACAGACATATCTCTAATGGTAGATTTATTCAATTTTATGGGGTTTAAAAATAATTAATTATTTTACTATATGATATTAATATTCATACTAATTACCACTATTATTATGATTTTTAAAAAATTATTTTACTTAAATACTTATATCTATATCTATATATATATATTTCAAAAAAAAAAATGAAACTAAAATTAAGTAATTATTAAATATTTTTTTATTTATACTGTTAACAAATTAATTAAATGAAATGGTATATAAAATAGTTTGAAAAATTAAAAAAATTAAAGAATGCAATATAAGAAATAGTAAAAAAATTGATTGTATATAAATTTAAGGGGTAACTTTTGTCATTTATAAAATAAAGTAGAGATAAAAAAGATAAATCAATCATTAAATTTAGGTGGGGCCACAGCTTATGCTTTTGTAGCTTTTAAAAGCTCCTCCTCCCTAGCTTTTAAAAATTGAGGAATTTGGGAATTGCTTTTAATAAAAAGCACTTTGATTATTTTTTTTTACCAAACACTAATTTCAAAAATTATTAACATAAATAGCTTTTGAAAGTGCTTTTGAATAAATAAAAGCATTACCAAACCAAGCCTAAGAGGGGGCGATGTTTGTACCATAAGTAAAAATACCACTTAATGGGCCAAATTGATACTTGAATCATCTTTTGGTCCTCATCCAAGCCCACTAACCAGTCAACCAAGGCAGCCCACCAATGCTGCCGCAGCATCCAGGCCAATGGTCAAAGTCGGTCAACTATCAAAGTCAACTTCCGGTCAAGGTCAATAGTCAAAGTCGGTCAACTATGAAAGTCAACGTTCGGTCAAGATCAATGGTCAAAGTCAACGGTCGGTCAACAGTCAAAGTCAACCGTCGGTCAACTATCGAAGTCAGTCGCACCCCTAGCCAATTTTCGCCTTATAGCCAACAATGCTCGCTAACCAATTCTCAAATGAAAACTCTTCCACACCGCCAACCAGCCTCCAATCATGTCACAAAGTCTCTCCATCACATTGCCCGGCCATCATGCCTCACAACCATCAAGCTAGTCCCTACCTATACGCTTAGCTGTCCCGCCAGCAAATGTCCACTAATACTGCCAGCCATCATTTATGCAGAATCTATCATGGAAACGTAAATGTGCAGTTTAATGTAAATTGAATTGCAGCAGTTTCAGCCATGTAGTATTAATTGCAGCAGTTTCAGCCATGGAGTACTAAATGCAGCAGTTTCTGCCATGCTGTACTAATTGCAGCAGTTTCATACATGCAGAATTAACTCCAGCTGTTTCATACAGAATTGATGATGAAGGCATGAATGAGAAGTTAATGTAATTTATATTTATATTTAGATACGGAAATGTATAAATAGGGGAGAGAAGAAATCAAGAGGGAAGGGAGCCAATAGGGGAAAAAATATACAACGTAATTTTACTATCAATACAAAATCACTCCCCAAGGGGATTCGCCCGTGGACGTAGGCAATCTATGCCGAACCACGTTAAACCTCTGTCTTTCATTTTGTTCTTCAAATCGACCCCTAACCCAAAATACTCACCAAAACTATCCATTCATCGTGTTTCGTGCCCAAAAGTAATTTTGGGTACAAACATTGGCGCCTTACTAAGGGAAATACGAGAAAAGAAATCGTGTTTTCCCATTGAGAAAAGTTGTAGAAAATGCTTCAAAATCGTGTCCGTGAAAAAAAAGCAAACAGCGTTTTGAAAATCACTCATTGCGATCCAGCTTGATTGCAAATCGGCTGCGATCGATTTGATCATAACGATCGCAGATCCACCTGATCGCATTTTCTGATCGACCGTATTATCGCACATACTACATGCACTCGATTGATCGTAACAATTGCAGTCAGATTTTGGTCACAATTGCAACGATCCGTAAAATCGCGATTCTTCGCGGTCGATTTGGTCGCAATCTGCTGTAGTCCAGATTCGTTGTTCGAGATCAGCAAAGACTATTACTTTCAGAAACTACTAAAACTGCATCGCAACAAAGACCGATGAAACCGCTCTCAGGACGTTCGGTCCACGGTGAAAAATGGCAAAAAAAAAATAAAAAATAAATCATCAAGATTATTGCTAGATGTTCGATCTGCAACATGGCTTGGTCCAGTTTTGTTTTCAATCACTGCAGTCCAGCTGATTGCAAAATGCGGCACTTCAGATTAATTACGATTCTTTCGCAGTCAGTTGATCACATTTTCTGCATTCCAACATCGCAGTCGGAAGCCACCACTGCTGATTCACTGCAAAAGCCACCAAGATTGTTGTCAGGATGTTCGATCCTCTTGTTCGAGTTCGATGTATGACAAAATCGCTACTGTCATGATCGCACGGATGGTCAAGTTGCCTACATCTCTAAGCGCTTGAAAATCCTAGAGAATACCTCCGGAAAAGCATCTCAAAAAGTTCCAGAAAAGGCGAAAATGAAGATGGAAAGTCCATGAGAAACGGCAACATCCTAGGAACGTTGCTAAAATCCGTAAACCATTGCAGAAAAGTCCGTGACAAATAGTAATGATTAAATAAAATCGTTCTTTGAAGGTTGAAGCAGAAAATTGTTGCAAGGAGGCTTGAAAGAAAAGGCAACAGTTTTGAAAAACTGTCGCCAAATACACGGAGGAAAGATCACTGTTCGCGTAAACCGTAGTGAAAGACCACAACCGGCGGCCCAAGATCTGTACACCCTCTTTAGGGGTTTCGTTCACCTACCTTTGTTTTCACTCACACACGTCAAAGGTGTCCATCACCCACGTCAGAATTCTTCGATGCTTCAAGTTACATCAAAGTTCGATGCACAACAAATGACCACCGTGGATTTTCTTAGGTACATCAAAATTCGACGCTCCGCGAGACATCAAAATTCCATTCTCAGCAAAAGTTCGATGCAACGGTGGTACATCAACCTTCGATGCGCTGGACACACAGACCGCTGATGCTCCCTGGTACATCCGTTTTCGATGCTCTGTAAAACATCAAAATCAAATTCAAATTTAAAAAAAAAAAAAAAAAAAAAAAATACCGGCTGCCAAGCCCGGCGGCAGCAGCGGCGCGAACGGCGGCCAGAGCCGGATGCCTCCTCACCCACTTCTGGGGTATCTCTCACCCACGTTAAGAACCCTCACCCACTTCTAGAGGTTTTGTACACCCACTTCCATCAATTAGGAAAACTTCGATGCTTCTTGAAACATCAAACTCCGATGAGCCACGAATATGAACCGTTGATGCTCTTTGGTATATCAAACTTCGATGTTCTGCGCTACATCAAATTCAATTCTCAGAAAAAGTTCGATGCTTCATGTTACATCAAATTTCGACGATCTGCGTATGTCAACCGTTGATACTCAGTAGTACATCAAACTTCGATGCTCTTGGCTACATCAAATTTCAGCAAAAGACAGCCACATCATCCTCCCACGTCAAGCATGCCATGCCGGCAAGGTTGTGCCACGTCATACTGCCACGTCATCAAAGGTACGCCACGTCGCCAGCACCCTAGCCGCGTTATTAGTGCCACGTCAGCATTCTTGTCGACAGTACCTCGCCACGTCATCATTCCCATGCCATGTCAATAGATAACTTCGTCATTCAATGCCACGTAAGCATGCCACATCAGCGTGGTAGTCCAGTCAGCTTGCCACGTCAGTGGCAACACGCGCAATCAAAGAAAATCTTGTTTCGTCGATAACTCCTTCATTTTAAGTCTGAATTAGGTTATTTTTGGCTCGTTGGAATCGCCTTTCAATTTTCTACAATATGGAGGTGAAAAATCTTGAGTTTGAAAGAATTTGATTTTTGACATTCCGAACGGCACATCAACCACTAGCAAGTGAAAACCACATATCATATTCACAGTTCGCGAACGTTGTTGCGTCAAGTTTTACCCACAACCTACCCGGGTGCAAAGTTCGTGAGTGCTGGTTCGATTCTTAAACCTCAATACGAACATATTCAATCACCATCGAAATCGCTACTGATTGATTGATCGAACTCATCAGAATCCAGCCACAAAGAACAACTACTAGCCTGTTGATCGAACTGATGCAGTCCATTTTAATTCCTACAGTCCAGTTGGTCGAACTGCTGTAGTCCGATTTTCCCCAAAACTGTTTCAATACAGTTTTTCTCACAATTGCTTCAGTCCAGTTCTATGCATAACTACTACAGTAGAGCTGATCGCAGCTGCTGAAACACAGTTCCGTGGCAACTATCTTCAATCCAGTTTGGACTTAACTGGTGCATTCCACTTACACGTACAAATCAATTTACTAAGTCGAGACGAGACGCTAAGGCAACTATACTAGTCATCGTCATTGGAAAACACCAAAGATAGCCGATGGGCATCCTAATCATTTCATAAACGAAGTCGCAATAACATTTTCAATATGGTAAGTATACAATTTACATGTTTTCGCATCTTTTCATTTATTCATGCATACTTTTGTTCACTAAGACACCTTTAATGTGGCGAGCATCTTCTCACGAGGGGATGCACACATTTCAATTCTGCGCGCATATGGAATAGTGGGATTGTCCCCCCGCGCGAATTCCCGATAGCAGACATCTTCAAAATCCCATGCGCGAGCAAAATGCAGCAAGGCAGTGCACCCTTGTGCGAGCATTAAGCAGCATGACAATCACTATCTTCTGAGGGCGAGTTGCATATCACTTCAATGTGACTAAGTAGCACTTGGGGGCGAGATATGTAACACCTCATGATATGAAATAACTCTTTTTGGGCGATCTGCGTAACACTCCATACGCTTGGGGGAGAGTTACATAGCACCTAATTGCAATGCGGAATTAAGCTTCTGAAAATCGAAATTTCAGGTAACCCAAACTTCTTAATCCTCTAACGAGTTGCGGGATTAAGAGGGGGCGAACGTACACCCTAATATTTTTACGCAATTTTTACAATCATCAGTAATGTTAAACTGCTATGGTTATGTTGATTGAATTATTGTACTCCAGTTCAAAAGCAACGGTTGCACTCGGTTGGACGTGACCGATCGATGCAGTCCACTTTTGCCTATGAATTCTGTACTCAATAGGGACGCAACTGATGTACCGGTTGCACTTTCGATTGACGAATCGATCTCTGTCTAGTTTTATTTGTAACGGTTACACCTAGGTTTATCGAATTATTTAAATCCAGTCCCTCAGCAGCTGCTGCAGTCCAACTGATCGAAGCTACTGTAGTCCGACTCTGTTTGTATTCCTGCAGTCCAGCTGATCGCAGCTGTTGTAATCGTGTTCGTCCGTCGCCGCACCAGCCGGATCGGTTGCCGCACCAGTCTGCTCGTCACCGCCCGGACTCACCGATCGGCCGCCGATTCCAGCTCGGTCAATTCCCGCAGTCCACTTGTCCCGCACTGCTGCAGTGAGGCTCGTCGTTCCTGATTCCAGCTGCCCGCAGCTCTTTCGCAGATGTTGCTAGTCGCTGTGCAATCTAGGCTGATCAAAGTCAGGTTCTAACTTTGTTTCGTCAGTCACGCAGATCGGGCCGATCGGCCGCCGCAATCCAATGCTACGTCGCAGATCTCCCGCAATCCAACTGATCGCGAATCGCCGCAGCAGGCGTTCGCTTCATTGCCACGGCAATCCAAACTGATCGAAATCGCCGTAGCTCAGCCTCTATTTGCAACTCCCGCAGTCCAAATAGATCGCAACGCTGCAGCTGCGCTTTGCTCATCACTCCCGCAATCCAAACAGATCGCACACGCCGCAATGCTCGATGTCATCGCAGCACTCACCGATCATAGCTCAGCCGCACTCAGTCTCACAACTCCATCACCCACTGATCGCACCGACCGCAACTGCGCTTTGCTCGTCAGCCTCCAGCATCCAAATCGATCGCATGGCCGTAATACTCGATGGTGTCGCAGATCACCGATCGGCTGCTGAGTCCAGCTGCTTCGCAACTCCCGCAGCTTCAACTGATCGCAATCGCCTGCAGCGCTTTGCTCACCACTCCGTAGTCCAAATCGATCGCACCGCAGCAGCTGCGCTTTGCTCGTTGTCCTACAATCCAAATTGATCACAAATGCCGCAGACTACCTTCACTCAATGTTATTACCGCTCATTTCCAACATCACTGCCCATTATCAAGCTTCCGTTGCATCACTTCAATCTTGTTTTTGCAAAGACTTGGGGCGACTTGATTACGATCTCCACAATATCTAAGGCGGTTCTATTTACGCTTCAGCAACAAAAATTTACTCTTGGGGGCGTCTTGATTTCCGCAAACAACAAGGGAAGTTCGCCAATCCCCTCAATATCAATAGTCCACACTTGGGGGCGAGTTTTATCATTGACTAAGGAACGCGAAATTTTTCTTAACCCCCAACAAGTTGGGGGTTAAGGCTTAGTTTGGTATTGCTGCAGCTTTTTTAAAAGCACTTTTCTGCTGTGCATTGCTGTGTTGTGCTGTGAGAAAAAAGCAGTTAGACGTTTGGTAAAATATTAATTAAAGTTGAAGCTGATTAAAAAAGCAATCAAAGTGTGTTTGGTAAAATTTCGGATTCAACCATAGTTGTTGTAGCAAATGACAAAAATAGACATATCTCTAATGGTAGGTTTATTCAATTTTATGGGGTTTAAAAATAATTAATTATTTTACTATATAATATTAATATTCATACTAATTACCACTATTATTATGATTGTTAAATAATTATTTTACGTAAATACTTATATCTATATCTAAATATATATATTTCAAACAAAAAATGAAACTAAAATCAAGTAATTATTTATTATTTTTTTATTTATACTGTTAACAAATTAAATGAAATGGTATATAAAATAGTTTGAAAAATTTTAAAAATTAAAGAATGCAATATAAGAAATAGTAAAAAAATTGATTGTATATAAATTTAAGGGGTAACTTTTGTCATTTATAAAAAAAGTAGGGATAAAAAAGATAAATCAATCATTAAATTTAGGTGGGGCCACAGCTTATGCTTTTGTAGCTTTTAAAAGCTCATCCTCCCTAGCTTTTAAAAATTGAGGAATTTGGGAAGTGCTTTTAATAAAAAGCACTTTGATTTTTTTTTTTACCAAACACTAATTTCAAAAATTATTAACATAAATAGCTTTTGAAAGTGCTTTTGAGAAAATAAAAGCATTACCAAACCAAGCCTAAGAGGGGGCGATGTTTGTACCATAAGTAAAAATACCACTTAATGGGCCAAATTGATACTTGAATCATCTTTTGGTCCTCATCCAAGCCCACTAACCAGTCAACCAAGGCAGCCCACCACCAAGCACAGCACTGGTCAATGGTCAAAGTCGGTCAACTATCAAAGTCAACTTCCGGTCAAGGTCAATGGTCAAAGTCGGTCAACTATCAAAGTCAACGCCCGGTCAAGATCAATGGTCAAAGTCAACGGTCGGTCAACTATCGGCCGGGCCGCACCCCTAGCCAATTTTCGCCTTGTAGCCAACAATGCCGCTAACAATTCTCAGCCAAAAACTCTTCCACACTGCCAACCAGTCTCCAATCATGCTGCCAGCCAGTCTCCATCACATTGCCAGCCATCATGCCTGTCAACCATCAAGCTAGTCCCTACCTATCTAGTCAGCTGTCCCGCCAGCAAATGTCCACCAATACTGCCAGCCATCATTTATGCAGAATTTATCATGGAAACATAAATGTGCGCTTTCATGTAAATTGAATTGTAGCAGCTTCAATGCATGTAGTATTAATTGCGAGCAGCTTTCGACCATGCAAGACTAAATGCAAAGTAGCCGCCATGCTTGTACTTAACTGCAATATAGCTTTCATACATGCAGAATTAACTCCAGCTGTTTCATACAGAATTAATGATGGAGGCATGAATGAGCAGTTAATGTAATTTATGTTTATATTTAGGTATGGAAATGTCTAAATATGGGAGAGCAGAAATCAAGAGGGAAGGGAGCCAATAGGGGAAAAAATATTCAATGTAATTTTACTATCAATACAAAATCACTCCCCAAGGGGATTCGCCCGTGGACGTAGGCAACCTATGCCGAACCACGTTAAACCTCTGTCTTTCATTTTGTTCTTCAAATCGACCCCTAACCCAAAATACTCACCAAAACTATCCATTCATCGTGTTTCGTGCCCAAAAGTAATTTTGGGTACAAACATTGGCGCCGACTAAGGGGAAATACGAGAAAAGAAATCGTGTTTTCCCATTGAGAAAAGTTGTAGAAAATGCTTCAAAATCGTGTCCGTGAAAAAGCAGTCTGAGCGTTTTGAAAAATCACTGCTGCAGTCCATTTGATCGCAACTGCTGCAGTCCAGTTTGATCATAATAGTCGCAGTCCAGCTGATCGCAGCTGCTGCTGACCGTATAATCGCACATACTACAGACTAGTTGATCGTAACAGCTGCAGTCCAGTTTTGGTGACAATTGCAACATCCGTAAAATCGCAGCTTCTCTGCAGTCCCAGCTTGGTCGCAACCGCAGTAGTCCGATTCGTTGTTCGAGATCAAAGAAAACTATTACTTTCGTAAACTATTAAAACCGATCGCAACAAAGACCGATGAAACCGCTCTCGGACGTTCGGTCCACGGTGAAAAATGGCAAAAAAAAACAAACAAAAAATCATCAAGATTATTGCTGGATATTCGATCTGGAACATGGCTTGGTCCAGTTTTCTTTTCAATCACTGCAGTCCAGCTGATTGCAATGCACTGCCGCACTGATTAATTACGATTCTATCGCAGTCCAGTTGATCGCATTTTCTGCATAACAACATCGCAGTCGGAAGCCACCACTGCTGATTCACTGCAAAAGCCACCAAGATTGTTGTCAGGATGTTCGATCCGCCTATTCGAGTTCGATGTATGACAAAATAGCTACTGTCATGATCGCACGGATGGTCAAGTTGCCTACATCTCTAAGCGCTTGAAAATCCTAGAGAAGACCTCCGGAAAAGCATCTCAAAAAGTTCCAGAAAAGGAAGAAAACAGTGATGGAAAGTCCATGAGAAACGACAACAGTCCCAGGAACCGTTGCTAAAATCCAGAAAATGTTGCAAAAAAGTCCGAGACAAATAGTAACAGTTAAATAAAATTGTTGCCGAAGGTTGAAGCAGAAAACCGTTGCAAGGAGGCTTGAAAGAAAAGGCAACAGCTTTCAAAATCGCCGCCAAATACACGGAGGAAAGATCATCATTCGCGTAAACCGTGGCGAAAGACCACAGCCGGCGGCCCAAGATCTCAGACACCCTCTTCAGGGGTTTCGTTCACCTACCTTTGTTTTCACTCACCCACGTCAGAATTCTTCGATGCTTCAAGTTACATCAAAGTTCGATGCGTAGCAAATGACCACCGTGGATTTTCTTAGTTACATCAAACTTCGATGCTCTGCGATACATCAAAACTCCATTCTCAGCAACAGTTCGATGCAACGGTGGTACATCAACCTTCGATGCGCTAGACACACAGACCGCTGATGCTCCCTGGTACATCCATTTTCGATGATCTGTAAAACATCAAAATCAAATTCAAATTCAAAAAAAAAAAAAAAAAAATGCTGGCTGCCAGGCCCGGCGGCCATTACAAGCGGCGGCAAGGAACGGCGGCAGCGGCGGCGGCGAACGGCGGACAGAGCCGGATGCCTCCTCACCCACTTCTGGGGTATCCCTCACCCACGTTAAGAACCCTGGCCCACTTCTAGAGGTTTTATACACCCAATTCCATCAATTAGGAAAACTTCGATGCTTCTTGAAACATCAAATTCCGATGCGCTATGAATATGAACCGTTGATGCTCTTTGGTATATCAAACTTCGATGTTCTGTGCTACATCAAATTCAATTCTCAGAAAAAGTTCGATGCTTCATGTTACATCAAATTTCGATGATCTGCGTATGTCAACCGTTGATGCTCAGTAGTACATCAAACTTCGATGCTCTAGGCTACATCAAATTTCAGCAAAAGACAACAACATCATCCTGCCACTTCAGCAAGGTTGTGCCACATCATACTGCCACGTCAGCAAAGGTACGCCATGTCAGCAGTACCTAGTCGCGTTATTAGTGCCACGTCAGCATTCCAATCGACAGTACCGCGACACGTCATCATTCCCATGCCGTGTCAGCAGATCACGTCGTCATTCAATGCCACGTCAGCATGGTAGTCCAGTCAGCTTGCCACGTCAATGGCAAGCTGCGTAAGCAAAGAAAATCTTGTTTCGTCGATAACTCCTTCATTTTAAGTCCGAATTAGGTGATTTTTGGCTCGTTGGAATCGCCTTTCAATTTCCTACAATATGGAGGTGAAAAATCTTGAGTTTGAAAAAAAAATATTTTTTGACATTCCGAACGGCACATCAACCACTAGCAAGTGAAAACCACATATCATATTCACAGCTTCGCGAACGTTGTTGCGTCAAGTTTTACCCACAACCTACCCGGTGCAAAGTTCGTGAGTGCTGCTTCGATTCTTAAACCTCAATACGAACATATTCAATCACCATCGAAATCAAGCATATTCAGCTTGATCGAACTATCAGAATCCAGTTTCACAAAGAATAACTACTAGCCTGTTGATCGAACTGCTGCAGTCCTTTTTAATTCCTACAGTCCAGTTGGTCGAACTGTTGTAGTCCGATTTTCCCCAAAACTGTCTCAATAAAGTTTTCCTCACAATTGCTTCAGTCCAGTTCTATGCATAACTACTACAGTAGAGCTGATCGCAGCTGCTGAAACACAGTTCCGTGGCAACTATCTTCAATCCAGTTTGGACTTAACTGGTGCATTCCATCCCCACAGACAAATCAATTTACTAAGTCGAGACGAGACGCTAAGGCAACTATACTAGTCATCGTCGCTGGAAAACACCAGCATAGCCAGTGGGCATCCTAATCATTTCATAAACGAAGTCGCAATAACATTTTCAATATGGTAAGTATACAATTTACATGTTTTCGCATCTTTTCATTTATTCATGCATACTTTTGTTCAGTAAGACACCTTTAATGTGGCGAGCATCTTCTCACGAGGGGATGCACACATTTCAATTCTGCGCGCATCTAGAATAGTGGGATTGTCCCCCCCGCGAATTCCGGATAGCGTACATCTTCAAAATCCCATGCGCGAGCAAAATGCAAAGAAGGAAGTGCACCATTGTGCAAGCATTGAGCAAAGATGACAATCACTATCTTCTCGAGGGCGAGTTGCATATCACTTCGATCCGACTAAGTAGCACTTGGGGCGAGATATGTAACACCTCATGATATGAAATAACTCTTTTGGGGCGTGCTGCGTAACACTCCATACGCTTGGGTGCGAGTTACATAGTACCTAATTGCAATGCGGAATTAAGCTTATGAAAATCGAAACTTCGGGTAACCCAAACTTCTTAATCCTCCAACGAGTTGTAGGATTAAGAGGGGGCGAACGTACACCCTAATATTTTTACGCAATTTTTACAATCATCGGAATGTTAAACCGCTATATTTATGTTGATTGAATTATTGTACTCCATTTCAAAAGCAAATCGCCGTACTCTGTTGACGTGACCGATCGATGCACCCACTTTTGCCTATGAATTCTCAGACTTAATAGGGACGAATCGATGTAAAATTGTTGCACTCGCTGGACGAATCGATGTCAGTTTAGTTTTATTTGTAACAGCTTACACCTAGGTTTATCGAATTATTTAAATCCAAATTCCTCAAGAACTGGCCGCAATCCAACTGATCGGCTACCAGTCCGCTCGCTTGTATTCCTACATACCCACCGGGATCGCAGATGTCAGAATCGTGTTCGTCAGCCGCTATGCACAACCTGATCAAGCTTCGCAGCCAGACTGCTTGCCACACGCCGCAGACCACTCGATCGGGCCGCCGCATTCCAGCCTGTTTCGCACTCCTCGCAAATCCACCGTCCGCAGCTGATGCAAAGAGGCTCGCTGCTTCTCGCATTCCAGCTGCCTGGCGAATTACTGCAGTTGTTGCTAGTCGTTGCGCAATCCAAATTGATCACATCCAGTGCCGCTCAACTTTGCTCGTCGTCGCCGCAGACTACCGATCGGCCGCCGTAATCCAGCCTTCGTCGTGATCTCCCGCAATCCAACTCGATCGCAATGCCGCAGCGGCGCTTCGCTGTTGTCAGCTGCGAATCCAACCTGATCGAAATCGGCCGCAGCCCAACTGCTCGCAACTCCTCGCAGTCCAACCGATCGCAGCCATCGCAGCTGCGCTTTGCTCGCCGCCTCCGCGAATCCAAACAGATCGCACTGGCCGCGAATGCTCGATGTCGCTGCAGCACTCAGCCTGATCGGCCGCCGCAGCCCACTGCTCGCAACTCCATCAGCCCAACTTGATCGCAACTGGCCGCAGCAGTAGTTTTGCTCGCCGCCTCCGCAGCCCAACTCGATCGCAGTGCCGCAATACTCGATGGTGCCGCAGCATCACCGATCGAGTCGCTGGAGTCCAACTGTTTAACTCCCGCAGTCCACTGATCGCAACTACGCCATGCGCTTGATTGCCACTCCCCGCAGCTCCAACCGAACGCAGCTGCAGCAGCAGGCGCTTTGCTTTGTCAGCTTCCCGCACCCAAATTGATCATCACAGCCTTCGCACACTTCACTCAATGTTATTACCGCTCATTTCCAACATCACTCTGCTCCATTATCAAGCTTCCGTTGCATCACTTCAGTCTTGTTTTTGCAGCACTTGGGGGCGACTTGATTACGATCTCCACAATCATCTAAGGCGGTTCTATTTACGCTTCAGCAACAGAAATTTACTCTTGGGGGCGTCTTGATTTCCGCAAACAACAAGGGAAGTTCGCCAATCCCCTCAATATCAATAGTCCACACTTGGGGGCGATTTTTATCATTGACTAGGGAACACGAAATTTTTCTTAACCCCCAACAAGTTGGAGGTTAAGGCTTAGTTTGGTATTGCTGCAGCTTTTGTAAAAGCACTTTTCTGCTGTGCATTGCTGTGTTGTGCTGTGAGAAAAAAGCAGTTAGACGTTTGGTAAAATATTAATTAAAGTTGAAGCTGATTAAAAAAGCAATCAAAGTGTGTTTGGTAAAATTTCGGATTCAACCATAGTTGTTGTAGCAAATGACAAAAACGGACATATCTCTAATGGTAGGTTTATTCAATTTTATGGGGTTTAAAAATAATTAATTATTTTACTATATAATATTAATATTCATACTAATTACCACTATTATTATGATTGTTAAACAATTATTTTACGTAAATACTTATATCTATATCTAAATATATATATTTCAAACAAAAAATGAAACTAAAATTAAGTAAATATTTTTTTATTTATACTGTTAACAAATTAAATGAAATGGTATATAAAATAGTTTGAAAAATTAAAAAAATTAAAGAATGCAATATAAGAAATAGTAAAAAAATTGATTGTATATAAATTTAAGGGGTAACTTTTGTCATTTATAAAATAAAGTAGGGATAAAAAAGATAAATCAATCATTAAATTTTGGTGGGGCCACATCTTATGCTTTTGTAGCTTTTAAAAGCTCCTCCTCCTTAGCTTTTAAAAATTGAGGAATTTGGGAAGTGCTTTTAATAAAAAGCACTTTGATTTTTTTTTACCAAACACTAATTTCAAAAATTATTAACATAAATAGCTTTTGAAAGTGCTTTTGAGAAAATAAAAGCATTACCAAACCAAACCTAAGAGGGGGCGATGTTTGTACCATAAGTAAAAATACCACTTAATGGGCCAAATTGATACTTGAATCATCTTGGGAACATTAATTAAATACCCCTCCTTTTCAAGGTCTTCACAAATACCCCTAAGATCTTCACAAATACCCCTAAGGGGTTATTTTAAGTGGATAATGAAAATGAACTAGTACTTTTTTGGATAATGAAAATGAACTAGTATGTTCTTGACGCGTGAAAACGTCAACCCAACCTCCTATGGAGGTTGAATTGACTTAATATAATCTTAGATGTGCCAAAAACTATACCCTAAAAACTTAAAATATACCCTTTAGGGGTATTTATAAAGTTCTTAGGGGTGTTTGTGAAGACCCATGAAAAGAAGGGGTATTTATTTAATTCCCACAATCATCTTTTGGTCCTCATCCAAGCCCACTAACTACCAACCAAGGCAAACCCACCCCACCGCACTGCACCAGGTCAATGGTCAAAGTCGGTCAAGTATCAAAGTCAACTTCCTGGTCAAGGTCAATGGTCAAAGTCGGTCAACTATCAAAGTCAACGCCCGGCCAAGATCAATGGTCAAAGTCAACGGTCGGTCAACAGTCAAAGTCAACCGTTGGTCAACTATCGGGCCGGGCCGCACCCTAGCCAATTTTCGGTCTTATAGCCAACAATGCCGCTAACCAATTCTCAGCCGAAAACTCTTCCACACTGCCAACCAGTCTTTCATGCTGCCAGCCAATCTCCATCACATAGCCAGCCATCATGCTCACAACCATCAAGCTAGTCCCTACCTATACAATCACCGTCCCCCAAAGAAATGTCCACCAATATCGCCACCATCATTTATGCGAAATTTATCATGGAAACGTAAATGTGCGCTTTCATGTAAATTGAATTGCAAGCAGCTTTTAAATGCATGTAGTACTAATTGCAAATAGCTTTGACCATGGAGTACTAAATGCGGCAGCTTTACTATGCAAGACTAATTGAAGCGCTTTCATACATGCGTAATTAACTCCATCCTGTTTCATACTGAGACTGATGATGGAGGCATGAATGAGAAGTTAATGTAACTTATGTTTATATTTAGATACGGAAATGTATAAATATGGGAGAGAAGAAATCAAGAGGGAAGGGAGCCAATTGGGGAAAAAATATACAATGTAATTTTACTATCAATACAAAATCACTCCCCAAGGGGATTCACCCGTGGACGTAGGCAACCTATGCCGAACCACGTTAAACCTCTGTCTTTCATTTTGGTCTTCAAATCGACCCCTAACCCAAAATACTCACCAAAACTATCCATTCATCGTGTTTCGTGCCCAAAAGTAATTTTGGGTACAAATAATTATATAATAGATAGATACATGGTTTAGCAAATATTAGACATAATTAACTGATAACACTTTATCGTTGAAAATTATATCGATGCTTTTTACTGTGTCTGGTGTTCTGAACTTTGATATCAATGGTAAACAGATTTGGCACCAGACACCGGACACAGTTTTTTTTTTTTTTTTTTTTGATCGTGAAAGGAGAATTTTATTAAGGAGAGAAGTAAAAATGATAATGCTAAAGGTACAAATTGTAAGTGTAAAATAGAATCAAAAAGAGATACAATCCTAATACTTAGGAAGTAAAAAGATAAAACAAACAGAGGTTGATGTCAGTGGAACATGCTTTCCCAGGAAAATATGCACTCATCAAGCCTGAAGTTGAAATTCCTTTTAAAGGCAGAGCTCCAAGCCAAGATCAATGCTTTGACCTCCACACTGATTTGAAAATCAGATAGATACTTTTCTTCGAAGATTCGGTTGTTTCGCTCGTTCCAGATAGCCCATATAATAGCCGCCGGAACCATGTCCCATATTTCCTTTGCCGTACCATTAATGTCTTTAAATGACCAAGATTGAGCGAGGTGGAGAATTGATGGTGGTGGAATCCAAGGGATATGGTCGGGGAGGATTAGAGTCCATACCGTTGGAGTGAATTTGCAGGACAGTAAAAGGTGTTGGGTTGATTCACACTCAGAATTGCACAAGGGACAACGGCTCGCGAGATTGTAAGATCTATGCTGGAGGGAATCTTGAGTGGAAATTTTATATAGTGCTGCAGTCCAGTAAAAGAAACATACGTTTGGGGGGGACATGCTTGTTCCAGATGGACTTGTAAGGAAAGGGAGGGGATGATGGATCTTGAGGGAACTCCAATAGTGATAAGTAGGTGGATTTGACACAAAAAGTGCCAGAATATGACGGAGTCCATGACCTTGAATCAGGCATGTTAGATAGAGATGGTGGAGAATGACCGATTAGTAACAGCATGGACATAAGTTGACTTACTTCAACTTCTCTAAGGATTCTTTTGAAATGGAAGGACCAACAATTATTGTCTTCAGAAATGTGATCTCGAACGGAGACACCGGACACAGTAAAAAGCATAGATATGATTTTCCATCCATGGTGTTTGATTTTCCTTCGTATAAGAATTTTAGGCTAAGTGATGCACAATATTTAGCTGACATCTATGTTAGTCGTAGTCTCCTAGATAACTTATACTAAGAAGGCATCGAATATATATAGTGTTTAGAATTGATCTAGTTTAGGTAACTCAGTATTAATAGTAAACCTACCACTTTTAGGAAACTGTTTCCGTTTTGGACATTGGAATGCAATCAATATATGTAAGCCATGTCCAAAATTAAGCCATTCTAATCAAAAAATAGACAGCATAGTATAGTTGCGGCAGTCTGAGAAGGAAACAGGTGAAATACCAAATCTATCAATTACGATCTACTAACTAAGGATTGAATTTAGCTTTGGAAATTGGTCTGACAGTCACCATTTTTGTGTTTCCGCGCTTTCTTAATGAATCAGAACGTATCGAGCGGACTGCGTCCTTTTATTATCACAAAATTGGTCAAAAAGACCAAAATTAATAATTTCTGGGTGAAAAAGACACTTAGGTTTTGATACTGTTTAAATAGCCAAAAATTAAAAAGATACTGTTTAAATGGACAAAAATTTAAAAATAGGCAGGATGTAACTAGGTTTCATCCTCCCATTTTCAAATATTTTTTTCTTATTTTTATTTTACACATGATACATCCAGTTTCATCTTGCTATTTTTTTAAGTATAAGCCAGGATGAATCCAGTTTCATCCTTGCTTTTTTTTTTGGCTATTTCACCCGTACTTTTTTTTACTTGTCCATTTGAACCGTATTTTAAATTTTTTTGGACAAATGACCCATTTTCTCTTTTATTATCAAAGCAAGAGATTGGATTCCTTTGTTTGAATAGTAAGATCAAGGTGTGATTTAACAAAATAAGGGTTCAAAATTAAAACATACCATGTCGTGCAAACAAACTTACAAGCTAATAGAGATTTCACTGGTAACTTTAAGAAGATGTCATGGTAGAACACTGCTTCTGGAATGCTTTCCATCTTTTGCTGTTGTTCCCTTCTCTTTTCAGAATGCATCACATGGAAAATAGATACGAACCAAAAAAAAAACTTTGATCGGCGATCAGACACCTAAATATTTTGATTGGAGACTAGCCACCTTAAAATATAAACTTATAGCTGTACAGAGTTTATATAGCTTAGAATTCTGATAAGGAAACAAGCATTTTTAATACACACAGGATTGTCAACTATAAACTCTGCATACACATATGCTATATACATTCAAACACATAGGCACAGTCACAAAATACGGCATCGGGTCAGAAAAGCTAACTAACCAAAACTCAATGCACGACCACATCTACACCTCCTGAATCAAGAAGCTGAAGGCCAGCTGCCCAGTGCAAGTAAATGAAGTGATAAATTTCGCACGTACTAGTATTGAAGATCATTAAATCCCAGGTAATCCCAGGTAACAAGGATTTACACTAATCAGTTCAAAAATTACCGACATTAAAAAAAAGAGAGAACAAAGTATTCTGGTACAATGCTCAGTATTAGGCATCAACATTTTTGAACCTAAAATCCCGACCGCTAATTAATCAATGGGACATCAGCATTTCTGAACCTAAAAATCTCGACCCCCAAGTAATCGACGGGACCTAGAATAGATACATGAGGCTTCCCAAGCTTCACACGAACAGTAGATATCTGAGAGAAACTTTGGAGTGTTCTTGTGGCGATGAGGTGAGCCACCGACTCTAAGAGATTATACCCAGGTCCTTCCATTACATCCTTTGCAATGCTGTAAATCATTCCAATAGAAAAAGGAAATAGGTATTTCAAGTTGTGACGAGCGCATAACAAGAGTACTAGGAGAAAACTGAGAGGCACAAAATACTGATCTAGCACAACATCGTCGACATGTAAGTATTCATGATCCAAGAGAAAAAGTTGGATGAATTACCTAAATGTGCATGCATGTGTATGAAGAATTGGTACTAGTTTTAATCGAATATGGAATGAGTCAAGTGTGTCGATTATAGCAAATTGTTTTAACATTCATTCATGACCATTTTATGAACACTACTCTATATTCAGGGATACATTGGTGCAGTAGGTTAACAAGGAATAGCAAGAAAAGCCCAAATGCCCAATGCATAACTAATTAACTATCGTAATTAAGTAAGACACATTAGCAATAACGATGTTACTAGCTTTTGCTTGCTTTGACAAGAAATGAAGACGCATTTTCAATAACGTTACTACCTTTGACAAGAAATAAGCCCTAAGTTGCTTGGTATACTCACTTGTAAATGTCCACATAGCTTACACTGTCATTTATGTTATCAGATTTACCAGCCTCACGAAGATTAACCCATGCATCTATATCAATCACAAACTTCTGACCCAGAGTTTTCTCTTCTGGCAAAACACCATGATATCCTTGAAACATCAAGCCTCTTAATATAAGTTTGTCACCTTTCAAAATCATACCATCTGCTTCCATCTACACATTAAGACAAAATGAGAGAACTAGAATCAGTCAGCACATTCAGTAACACTCCAAAAACGGTACTACTGAATATAAAACAAAATCTCTTTGAGTCATTTTATCAAACAGTTAGACAGCAGAATTGAAGGTACTAATGAATATACAACAAAATCTCTCTAAGTCATTTTATCAAACAGTTAGACAGCTGAAGTTTAGCACAAAACCAAGAATTAAAAACTGATTCTGGTTAATCTACTGGAAGAAGACGAATATTGTTTGTATTTCGCAGAAAAATGTTGGAACTAGAGTCTTACGTTTTGCTGTAAGGATGTTTTTGCAGTAGCACACAGTAGATATAATTAGGAACAAGTACATATAATTAGAAAATTGTTGTCGGGCCTTGAGCCCATGTATGTGCGGCCCATATAGATGTAGTCAGGGTTTACCTCCAACTGTATGCTACTGCAAAAACATCCTTACAATAACATCTGACTGCAGTTTAGAACTACAAAAAATGCATGATCTTAGAGAGCTAATTGATAATCTTAAGAGTCGAATATAAAATGAACTGCAAACTTGTTGGTTGACAAATTATGTAAGAAGATGCACTGCTCTAAACTGGATGAATAACAAAAAGTATACTCCCATTACGTACTCTTGGAAGCTACACGCGAGATAGTAACTTCTTCAGGTTACTATCGATTCATCGATTTCATCCTTCTCCTGCACATAAGTGCCAGCATTGGGTGAAACTAAGCTTTCAAAATAGTCTTATCCTCCTCTCCAGCATTGGGTGCCAGCATTATAAAGGAATCACTCTCATGGCTTATGGTATACCGTTTTGTCCAAGATTCTTTGGCCTCCGTAATCTTGCATTACCCACACATCAATGCAAACACCAAAATCAGAATTACTGAGCATACAGAGGCACCCTTCTAACACCACCAAAGTTAACCGCTCAGGATCATCTGAAAACTTTTTCGGTAATTGTATTTCTTTGAATATCTCAGGACTTATATCCAAGGAGACTACATTCCTGTGATAGTCTTGCATTTGCGCTTGGTCTAGACAAAGGTACACACGGCACGTGATCTCGATGATTTTCCATGAATTCAATTTCAACGATAAGACTTGGACTACACTATCATAACAAGTTATCCAATTAAAATCCCCACTCTTGCCATCATAACCAAAACAACTCACTTGAATTTTATTCATACCATCTATATCTGGCGATTTGGGTAATTTCCTAAACTCTCTGGTGGCTGGGTTCCAAAGACAAAAGAAAATCCTAGCAGTATCACAGCAGAAGTTATCACAACAACCGATTATACAAACTTCCCTACATAGTAATTTGAATGGGTAATCTAATTCAACTTCATATTTACAAAAATTATTTGTGTTCGACAACCATGATTGTAACGAATCATGATCCAAGGAGTAGAATGAGTGACCATACCCTCTATACCCATTCAAAATGAGACTAGGGTTGCCTTTACGAACAAAAAGATTAAGATGCAATTCAACAAAACTAGTGTTAGAGATTAGAGCATACCAGTTCTTGCAAACACACTTACACGTAAGTAATGACTTCACAGGTAACTTTAAAAGGATTTCATGGTAGATCTCTTCTGTAATGCTTGACCTTTCTGCTGCTTCTCCTTCTTCTTCTGCCACTATTTAACCTAATAAAATATTTAGAAGCTGATTTCTTGAATGATAAGGGGTAGTAGTGAACTTATCATAGAAGAAAAAAAAACAGAACCTACATGCTGGTGAGCTGCATAAAAAAGGACTTGAGACAGGGGAACACTTAACTACTGAGAAACAAATGCTCAAATCAATCCTACCTGTTGTTTGAAAACTTCAGCAAGCATACATCCTTTATCAAGAATGCTGCACCTCTTGACTCAGTTTTCACACTTTATGACGACACTTCATAAAGAATCAATTTTCTAGCTCGAGTCTGAATCACACCGAGGGCCAACCGGCCAAGAGAACAGCTGCTGCAAATATTGACACTGTTTTCCATTAATTGCTAAAGTAAATCTGAATTTCTGAGTAGGACGTTGTGTATGTATTTGTGGTTTGCTAAGTGTGGTGAAAGCAGATATCACAGACAGAAACCCAGGATGAAGTCTTCAGCATCCAATGCGATAGCAACCACGGGATGGAGGTTCAGAGTTGGGTTTTTTTTTCTTGCATTTTTCACAATGACGTGACACAGAATCCAGCACGCACTGGTTCAGAAAGAGCATAAGCTGACATACCTATCATACATCAAATGCTCATACTAAGCGGATATATTTCATGGTTCAGAAAGTAGCAATTACATATACACAGCCAGATATGACAAGAAAAGATAGCAGCTGCACAGTGCGAGTTGCTACCAACTAGAAAGTAGAGAGTTCATAAATGAAACTTTACAATCACTTCAATATACTTTGATGACACTAGAAACTACTTACTATTCAAGGAAAACTAACTTCTGCTTATGTGCTCTGGCAAATCAGAACCTTAAAGTGATCATAATGGCGACCAAGGAGCTTAAATTGCTCTCAATTCTGTACCCTTTGGCCTCTAGCTTAGAGATGGGAAGTCCCCCAGGGATCATAAGTTGCTGAAGAAAGAGCAGCATGTACTTTTAGTGCCTTCCAGAAACATGAGTTTATAGCATATTGGCTAATCTCTAAATCATGCTACAGGGTGAGGGATTCAAGGTAATATAACATAAACCAGATTATTGAGGGAGTTGAACTGAACAAGATATTTATAAGGGAGGGGTTAAAAATGTTGTAATGGTTTTGATTTTATAAAAGCAATTGCCTATTGTGGTCATAAATAGACAAGAAACCACCACCTGAATACCCAAATAGCAGTCAACTTTAAACAACCACGTCATATATAAGCAAGAAGTCAAGTAGCATGCTGGAATACATGAAAAAATGTTATCAATGCGAAATTATAAAATAGGCAGGATGCTTCAGTTACCTGGTCACAATAGATACACCCAACACCAGTTCAGTAACTCAGGTTGTAAAAGCGAGGTTTTCGCATATCAGTAGCTTTGGAATTAGGCATGTGAAAGGTCTTTGTATCTCCAAATAATATGCTACTGTTCACCAGATAGAACCACTCTCAGTTTAAAAATCTGCAGCTGAGGGATCTCTCAGAATGTTCACAACATGCGTCCTAGAGAACTTGAACCAGTATCGTGCCAGATTTTTGTATATGCTGTAAATATAACTACAAACAAATAGAATAACATCTAAATTTACTTCGGTAAGAGCAGATAAAAAAACAGAGGATCTCTGTAGAGCAAAGTCCATCTGCAAACGATGTAAAAGGCAACAGAACTGATGATATTTATTGTTCTGAAGACATTCACCTTCCGAATTTATAGGAAGGGTACTAATTATTTCCAAAACTGTTACCTTACAAGATCCAAGTGCAACTTCAACAGCATTCAAGATTCCAGAAACTGTGGTTACTCAATTCGATATAGTTAGTACAAGATTAAAAGTAGCCCAAATGCTCCCAGCAAACATTCAGTCTCCTATACATCTGCTCACATATTGAGCCTAGGGCATAAAAGTAGAAAACAAACAAAGTTTTTAATTTCCAATTATCTTAAGTTCCTAGCAATTTGAGGAGCTTCCGTGGACCATATAAACACATCTAATGGGTGGGTACTTCCACACAATCCTCAGTAAGAGGTCCAATATCCTGTTTCATATGTTCCACCATTTTCAGTTCTTTTTGGCAGAGGTTCATTTTACAATAAGCAATAGCCTATTTTGCAGTTTCTAATGATCGCCACCAGAAGATATAAATAAACAAACAGGAAGGGGGGAAATTTGAGTATGATATTATGCAGATCCAAGAGAAAGACAGAAGACTAAAAAGTTTCTTGTGTAGGTTGCAATACCACTCTACAAGTTCTTTCATTACTAATCTTTTTGAGTGCATTCCAGTTTCCATCAAGTTTAATTTTTAGCATTCTAGTGCATTCAGCAATCTCATGACACAGAACATTCACATTTATCAGTACTATTCGAGGATAAGAAACCAAACAGTAGTTCGAACAGGAGAACAAGCATCTCATAACACGCAGGTTGCATCATTAGTTTTTTATTTGATATCAACTGAAACAAAATACAGAAACAATATGAAAAGTTCAGAAAGCAAAACAAAATGTACTGCAAAAACGCACCTGTGTTCCTTTAACCAAAGGGCTTCTCTGAGGGGAGAAATAGAAAGAATGTCAGGTCTGCAAACGGAATTTGATGTTTATCAACCCAGAAAAAGGCTTACTCAGGCTCCGAAAAACACCACAGTGATCAATAAGATAGAAGAACTAAAACAGAATCTTACAAGATCCAACTAAGGAAATGAAATTGCGTATATATAAGTATTTTGATTGATGTCGACTCTGTGAAAGATTGGAATTAGAAACAGATGCATCATTACATTTAACATTCAATAGACATAAATTCATTCAATCCTTATCTCCATCTTGTATTAAGTTGTTGATCATGTTAACCAACGGACCAGTACCCTTGGCCATAATCTCTACCCTCGAAACATTAGAGGCATGAGAAAACAAAGAAAGACCGAAAGATATAAGCTCAGGAAGAAATAATCTAGATGACAAGAACCCATGCCAATAACGAGGTTCCAAATCAAAAAATGCACTAAAAAACCTCCGTGTTCCGGGTAAATCAAGTTTCAGGAGAACATCCATACCGAAGCAGAAGAATTCCCGTTGCCTTCTCCTCTCTATAGGCCACAAATCTTTCCAAACTCCTGCAGATAGATCATTACCAGAAAATCCTTGTTCAGATTCAAGAAACTTTATTATCGCCTTTGCAACTATTGGAGCTGCTGCAAGAGTTCTTGCAACCATGTATCCTGTCGAGGGATGTACCATACCAGCAGTCCCGCCAATTCCCACAACCCTTTGAGGAAGTACAGGGAGTGGTCCACCCATTGGAATAACACACCTTTCATCCTCTTCGATGCTTGTCACTTTAATACCCAAATGCTTCAATCTAAGAACCATTCTTTCTTTTATGTCGTCTATCATAAGTCCGGGACGAGCAACCAGAGACGTCTCTTCGAGAAAGATTCTGTTTGCTGAAAAAGGCATAGCATACAAAAATGTTGGTATCTTAGAATTCTTCTCTTTAAGTTGTTGATTCGAATTCAAATGAGTATCTCTCCAATCCATGAAAAGCATCTTATCTACATCAAATGGGTGCTCTTCTACTTCTGCCAAGATACCATACGCAACTTGATACCCAGGATTATAAGGTTTATCATACTGAACCAACGACCGCGAAAACCCCGTCGCATCAAGCACAACAGTCGCTTGTACCGTCACACCATCATTACATATCAAAAGCGATTTCGTCTCCTCATGAATAACCTTAATAACCTTAGCTTGATGAAACTTAACACCATTACTTACACATTTCCCCATCATCTTAGATTTCAACTGCTTCCTATTCACCCTCCCGTACGGCCTATCAAGAGACTTCTCCGAATTATCATCTATATACACAACTGCACCTGACCAAGTAGTGTCAAGACAATCAAGCAAATCCATTGCTTCAAATTCATCAACCCACACACCATAATTATTTGGCCACACCAATTTAGGAAACGGATCGATCGAACAAACCGAAAGACCAGCTTCTGATACTTGTTGAGCTACTGCAAGACCAGCAGGACCACAACCAACAACTACTAAATCAAAAGTAACACCACTTTTCGACGTATCATACATTGGTAACTCAAATTCAAGATTCTCTTCTAGTTTAGCTTCTGGAACAGGCAACTCCAGAACTGCACTACTACTAATACTGGCCTTGAGGACTGTAAGTCCGGTATTAGTTGACCAATGTTGACTATTTTGACCATTTCTCTTCTTGGGTTTTATCCTAAATTCATGGTGTTGCAGTGGGTAAAGCAATTGAAGCTGATTATGGGTTCTAAGCAGAGTATCCATAGGACAATTTAACTAAATTCAAGCGAAAAAAATTGTGAAAAATCAGGGTTTCATGATTGAGCAGAGGATGGTGAAGGAGAAGCTAATCAGAACAGAGAAAGAAGATTAATTACCGGAATTTGGTGGAGAGAAGTGAGATCAGACATCCATCCAGACAGAAGGGGCAGAGAAGAACACAAACTTTTTTAATCCACAGAGAGAAATAAATGGAGCTAACTACTCAAAAGAAGATGAGTGAAGAAGATAAAATGAAATAGGAATCGGTGGTGATTATGATTTTATTTTGAATCGGTGTCAAATCAGTTTTACAAAGTGTTTTGGGCTTTACAAAGTTAATAGTTTAGCCCAATTAAGAGGTTTCTTCTCTGTTTGAGGCCCTACTTCAGCTGGAAATACAATTTAAATTTTTGTTTCCTTTTAAACAAATATATGGAGAATATTTTATTATCATGGTTAATTAACTTAATTGCCACATGTCATATTCTGGTTGGTTGAAAGAAAAGTTACTCCTTATTTTAGGCATGGATTTTCTAGGTATATGAACTGTATTTAGATGAAGTTTATATCCCTGTTCATGTAAAGTGATAAAATCTTGGAATGCAGACTAAGTAATCTGAAGATTCTCACATGGAGAACGTCTGACGGTCTGAGAGCTTAGAAATTCGCACCAGGTATTCGGTGTTGTTATAGAAATCAGGCTGGAATCATGGACTCCTTAACTAGGATGGATCTCTAATACTGGGGAGGTAATCTCATCTCTCTTCTTTTTTATTTTATTTTCCTCTTTTTTTTTTTTTTTTTTTTTTTGTAAAGAAATATATTTTCTCTTTAGTTTTCCTTGTATTTGTTGATTTTCATCATCTTTATGATCCTAGATCCAATAGGAGATTAGATTCGGTATCACTATAGTACAGTGGTAAAGTTATTGGGTGACGTTATTAGTTCATATGGATTTACTTGATAAATTAAGGTTAGGGTCTTGAAAAAATATAATTTAATTGAAATTTTTTCCAAATAGAAATTTTCTGGCATATTTTTGATTAAAAAAAAAACATATTTTATCAGGAAGTATTAGGGCTTAATCCGTGTCGTAACAGCACGGGAAAGGATATGCATTTCAATTATAACTTCGTACATATATTGCGAAAATCGATCTAGTTGATCAAGGTCTAATTGTTTTTGAGGTGTTAGTTAACAAACATTATCCTCAAATTTTTTAATATTATGTATGTAAGTCATACAATCCTTAATGGTTAACCAACTTCTCAAAATCCTACTGGCCTATGGATACTACTATTTCAAAAAGAAATAAATCATCAAAGGTCGTTCACCAAATTCGTAACAAAACTGAAAACACAAAATTAATCAAATTATTAAAAATTTACAAAAATTTGTGTTTATTCATTTTCCTAAAGTTTAATAATCTGTAATTCTTGACCAATTTTGTTTCTTATTTACTTATGTTCTCTCTTTACCTATTCAATATCAATCTTGGTAAAGGGGCGGCATGAATTGGTAGAGGGGCGGCAAGTGTGATAGCAATGTCCCTCTTATTGGTTAGGGGGTGTCCTATAGGGATGTAGATTGACTAGATTACCCTTTCACCTTAAATCAACCAAAATCAAATCAATTTTTTTTTAACCTAATGAATCAAAAAAAATCAAATTAGTTTTTTTTTTCATCTTCTTCTTCATCTTCTCTTCTCCTCCATCAATCCTAACCTCCATTAAAACCGAAAATTTCATCGTCTTCGATTAATCGGCGATTTGAAAAATGTTTGGAAAAACCCAGTTAGGGTTTAGTTTATCGTGTTGAATTTAAGTTAATTTTGTATCAAAAATTAGGGTTTTGTATGAAAATTGAAATTGAAATTTCTGGGTTTATGCGAGTTACGGTTGGTAATAACTCAATTACCAACCGTAACTGGATATTTTGAAGAACATACGGTTGGTAATAGTTCAAATACGAACCGTACCTTAAAAAAATTGAGAATTAGGTTTAGGTACGGTTGGTACGAAACCTTAGTTACCAACCGCATTTAGGTTCTGGTTGGTAACTTAATGAAAGTTACCAACCGTATATCATCCCGAATGTTAAGAATTTTTGAAGTAGTGATGTACGGTTGAAACTATAGATGACTTACCAACCGTAGTTTAGTTACGGTTGGTTTCGATTCCTTTTTTATGAACCGTAATTAGTTACGGTTCGTATCCAAGATTTTCTAAGAACCGTAATCGGTATTACGATTGGGTTTTTCCCCAAATTGAACCATTACGGTTGGTAACTAGCTTATTTCCAACCGTATGTTCTTCGAAAATTTTAAAATTTGATCTTTTTACATATTTTAGATAATTTTGATCAACAAAAAGCTAATGGGAACTAATTTTGATCACTCACCTCTAATTTGCCACTTGAATCACTCATTTTGGTTGAGTGAATCAAAATCTAGGGTTTCACAAATATCACATAATTTTTATTTTTTTTTATAACTCTAAAAATCTAATTTTAGAGTTATTATAAGTGAAAATTGATTATCAAACACTAATCTTGATTATCAATAATAAGGGTTAATTGGTCATTTTCATTTTTTTATTAATAAGGGGCACTTGAATTTACTTCTAATGACCTTTTTTGTCTTATTAGGTTGCCGCCCCTCTACCGATTCCTACCGCCCCTTTACCAAGATTGTTACCTATTACCATGAACATTTGTCTTAAGCATGCATAACCACATGAAGTCGAGGAGAAATGGCATAAACACAAATCATGACAAAAGTGGGAATAGAGAGAGCTATGAGAAACTAAATCAATTACAATTGATTCCCCTGTAGCCTTGTATATGGTCAACATTTTTTATAGGGTTTAATCTTCTTTCCTGCCCGACCCGACAAATCTTAAAACCACAGCTATTGATTTATCTTCTCCCTAGAAAAAACTGGCCTTTAATATTTATTCTAATTTAAAAAATTATAAAAAGAACAATTTTAAAACTAACATCAAATAAAAAAAATTAACCCAGGGTAGTTAAATAATTTATCTACCTTGCGACACCTTTCTCATCCCACTATTACTACTTCTTCAACCACCACCACCATCACCACTATTAACGTCATCAGTACACCATTTTCACCAAGACCCACTATCCCCATTGCAGATCCAGCATCCCCTCCCACCATCACAACCTCTGTTAACGCCATGATGTTTTTTGTGATTTTTTGTGCATTAAATGTAAATTTTATTTTTGAGTAATTTTACGATTTTATTAGAGTTAAAAATAGTTATTTAATATGTTGGAATTAATTGTAGTTTAGCAAAAGCTTACTAGGATAGCTTGACATCTTCAAGGTGAATGTTTAAAACTATACATTCACCATGAGAATATCTAACAAAAATCAAGCCATATCATCTTCACATTGACTTAAGAAGTTGGAGTTGGAGCAGATATTTAAGGAAAATGAATGTTTATCTTAGGTGGATTTAAACATTTATCTTCACGTACATTTCATTGGAGAAACTCTAAAAGATTAGGTTTTAATGGTACTTGTGTTCACGTCGGTAGCAATTAAAAAATCGAACCTACATCAATATGCGTGTTAAGTCGAAGTCGTGTCTTTTTGTCGAGGAGTTATTAGAATTCAGTCACTTAGACTTATTTTTTGAATTGTTTTTAGAACTCAGTTAGTTAAACTTATTAAGCAATTGATTGGATTTGACCTATCAAAGTAACACTTATTCTGAAAATAAAATAAAACCCAACCAGTATAGAAAATACTCATATCTTAAGGTCAAGTCCTATTGGCTAGATTGAGTTGCTAGACTAACCAAATAATGTTACAACTCAAAAAAAAAGTGTTTTCTATTTGTTAACAATAGTTCTCTCTCCTATCGTTTGCTCGCACCTGAACTAACAACGAGATAGTAGCGTTGAATGGTTCAGCGCTACAAAAATCATCTTTTCGCTGAATGGTCCAGCGCAAATTGATTTATTTTTTGATCTGGCGACTGATATTTGTTGAGCTGAACCAAACATCACTCGGCGGTAGTCCTAGCCGACGTGAACTGCTAATCTAGCTGCCAGATTGGCACACCCATAAAATTTAAAAGGTATCCATAACTGACGTGGACTGCTAATCTAGCCTAGATAAAAGTGCGAATTTAATAAATACCCCTCCTTTTTATGGATCTTCACAAACACCCTTAAGAACTTTATAAATACCCCTAAAGGGTATATTTTAAGTTTCAGGGTATAGTTTCTTGGCACATCTAAGATTATATTAAGTCAATTCAACCTCCGTAGGAGGTTGGGTTGACGTTTTCACGCGTCAAGAACATACTAGTTCATTTTCATTATCCAAAAAAGTACTAGTTCATTTTCATTATCCACTTAAAATAACCCCTTAAGGGTATTTGTGAAGTTCTTAGGGGTATTTTTTGAAGACCTTGAAAAGAAGGGGTATTTAATTAATGTTCCCAAAATAAAATCCGGAGTCCTCCACTACTTGTACTGGAAGTGACAAAATCTCATAAACTATGTAACCTCAAGGCGCCCCCACCTATAAATAAAATTCTTTTAAAAGCTTAGAATGTTACACCAGGTGTGGTTGCATAAAAACCGTTCCAATCCAAGCAAATTAGTGCCCTTATTCCAATGTTGCATGTTTGGTTTTAATATAATGTTACCTTAAAAAAAAAAAAAAAAAAAAAAAGAAAAAAAATTCCAATGTTGCATGTTGGGGCACTTGTAAGTTGTCATCCCCACTACTAATATTATTAAACGTTGGTGGACTAAATTACCCTTTTTCATTTTCCTTTTACAGAGGCTCTTCTTCTTCCAACTTCCCCACTACTTTACTCCACCAGGCATCAGGTACTCTCTCCCTCTCTCTCTCTCTCCCTCTCTCTCTGTAGAAAACCCATTATTATCTCTTCAATTTTCATTTCATTTGTTGATTCCCAGCATCATTTTGCCTACTAGTGAATCCCCTTTTGGCTTAATAGAATTACAATATTGTGTTTTTGTTTTTTATATGATTTTTGTCTGAGAATAAGAATGAATTTTTTATTATTTAGGATTTACAAAATGATGTGTGTTTTTTCTTGATAGAACTTGCTGAACTGGCTAATTTGTGGTCGAATTAGATTAGTTAGTTATAACTATGCAGTGTTGATACACCACAGTTGTTTGATAAAATTCCTCAAAGGGAAATTTTTATTTCCTGCTACATGATTGAATAAGTTAGAACCCACTGTTTGAATTATACAATGTTGATACACCACACTTGTTTGATAAAATTCCTCAAAGGGAAATTTTTATTTTTCTACTACATGATTGAATAAGTTAGAACCCACTGTTTGAATTATGGACTGAAAGAAACTACATTTTAGGGCCTGAAAGTTTTTGCGAATTTTTAACCTTGCTTTTACATATCAATATGCTGTGATGAGATCCTGTCCCATTTGGTTATTTCTAAGTTTAGCTTTACTTTGTTTGAACAGCGCAAATGGTGGAATCTACAAAGTGGCCATCATCGAGAATGGGGGTTTCAGTTGATGGCGTGACCTCCTTTCGTGATAAGTATAAACGGCGAAAAGTCTCTGCCACAAGAGATTTTCCGGAAGATTGTGGTAGATGTGCTGCAAGATTGAGTACTACAAAAGTTGAAGAGCCTCTGGTTTCAGAGCATTCAAAGTCTTTGGATCAGATGGAGTTGGTTAGTGCATTAAAAGGTGGAGAAAACAAAGATATTGAATTGTCAAAATCTCAGAACCAGATGGAATCTGAAGAACCTCATCCGGCAATGGATGTTGTCACCAAAGATGCATTTGTGCCTTCGAAAGTTGCGGATGGAGCTGAAATGTCTTCTTTAAATTTGGGAAGAATTCGTAGAAAATTTCCTCCTAGAAGAACACTTTCAGCTGTGCGGGAATATCCAATTGGATGGAGCAACGTTCCAAAAATTAGGAACGAGTCTTTGAAGGACATAAGTGTGGATGATGATAATTCAAGTAGTAGAGAAGATAAACAACCAAAACAGATTGTTGAGGATGTTCAGGATGATGTGAGGAGCACTTTGAAGAGGAGTGTTATGAAAAACTTTGTGGAAAATATTAAAATTGCATCAGATCGAGATGTTATGACAACAAAGGCTGAACATATTGAAGTCGGACGAACTGCAGAGGAGAACGATTTCAAGTCACCACTCACAAGTAATGTGGATGGATCAAACACAAATCCTTTATCATCAGTTCCAAGGCCATCACATTCGACTTTGAGTGTGATTCCGTTTGGTCGTCCAGCCTCTAACAATGACAACGTTGTAACTCGCAGCAAGGTTAGAGAGACTCTTCGTTTATTTCAAGCAACGTTTAGGAAGGCTTTACAAGAAGAGGAATCAAAGGTGAAAGTACCCGGAACTCTTTCCAAGAGGATTGATTTGCTAACTGTCGATGAGATGAAGAAAAAGCAGAAGTGGGTGAACACCGGTGGTAAAATAGTGGGTCATGTACCAGGGGTTGAGGTTGGAGACGAGTTCCAATTCAGAGTGGAGCTTTCTATCATTGGTCTTCATGGACCTTTTCAGGCTGGTATCGACTTCGTAAAGAAAGATGGTAAATTTCTGGCAACAAGTGTTGTCTCTTCTGGAGGATACGATGATATTGATAATTTTGATGTATTGGTATATTCTGGTCATGGAGGAAACCCAGCTGGCGGGAACAAGAAAGCTGAAGATCAAAAGCTTGAGCGTGGAAACCTTGCTCTAAAGAATAGTATAGATGAAAGAAGTCCGGTTAGGGTTATTCGTGGATTTAAAGAAATGAAAGGACCCGATTCTCTTGACACAAGGGGCAAGATGGTTACTACATACACTTATGATGGGTTGTACTTCGTCGAACGTTATTGGCAAGAAAAGGGACGCCATGGTAATAATGTCTATATGTTCGAACTAAGAAGAATTCCAGGGCAACCCGAGCTTGCTCTAAGAGAAGTACAAAAATCGAAAAATTCAAAAGTACGTGAAGGTCTTTGTGTAGATGACATATCACAAGGGCAGGAGAAGATGCGAATTTGTGCTGTGAACACAATAGACAGCGAAAAACCACCTCAATTTACGTATATTACTAAAATGAAGTACCCATCAAGCCACAATCTTATTCCCCTCGAGGGGGGTTGTGGATGCACAAACAGATGCTCAGATTCAGAGAAATGTCTTTGTGCAGTCAAGAATGGAGGAGAGATCCCATTTAATCGCAATGGCGCTATTGTGGAAGCCAAAGATCATGCAATTTATGAATGTGGACCCCTTTGTAAGTGTCCTCCATCATGTCATAATAGAGTTAGCCAACACGGCATCAAGTATCAATTGGAGATATTCAAAACTAAGTCAAGGGGATGGGGAGTCAGATCCTTGAACTCGATACCTTCTGGAAGCTTCATTTGCGAGTACACGGGGGAGGTCCTTTCGGAAAAGGAAGCGGATCAAAGAACTGGAAATGATGAGTATCTTTTTGATCTTGGGAGGAGTAAAAGCAGCAACCAAACTATGGGGGGCGACTTGCAATCAACTAGTATCTCTGACGAAAATGTGGAAGACGAGGAGGGATTCACCATTGATGCCCTTGAGTATGGAAGTGTTAGTAGATTTATCAACCATAGTTGTTCACCCAACCTTGTGGCCCAGAATGTTCTTTATGACCATGATGACAAGAGGATGCCGCACATAATGCTATTTGCTGGTGAGAACATCCCTCCGTTGCAAGAATTGACATATGATTACAACTATGTGTTGGGCACAGTTCAGGATTCTGCGGGAAATATAAAGATTAAGGAATGTTACTGTGGTTCTATAGAGTGCACTGGAAGGATGTATTAAGGCAAATTGGGAGTCAGATTCTCTGAATTCAGTTGGAATCTGTTGAGTAAGAATCATTTTAAATTCGGATGGTCCGACATATCGTAATGCAAGTACAGGCATTCAAACCAAGGGATGCAGAATCTACAAGAACCAACTTAGCGGCAGAAGCTTCAACAGCTAATTAAGAAGGCTTAACGTGGACAGGGGGATAGCGGAAAGAAAGAAACTGTAAGTGCATTGCAATACCAGGCGTTTGAGCTTTAATCAAGATTTTTTTCCTTAAATTGCAATAGAAGTGTTGGTTTAATTTCAAGTACAATTTCTATTTCTTCTTTCCTAGTAAGAAGCAAATAAAAACTTGTGTTGTGTTATCTACTGCTGGTGTTAACTGAAATTAAAGTCCAGCTTTTTTTTTCATTTAAAGCCCCACCTAAGAGCAACTCCAATGGTACCGATAAACAAGTAGATTTGCCCATCATACACCTACAGTGGGGCTGGCAAACCATTAAAACGGATGGACAAACTCTTTGATTTTAATGGACAAACCTTTAAACCAAAGAGTTTGTTCATCGCGTCACAAGTTGAGTCGAACGAATCAATCTGAGATGGCGGGCTTAAACTGGACTGACCGGCTCACATTATCCCGAGCCTCGGTTCCAGTTGAAGCGACAATCTTCACGCACTGAGCCGGTCGGCACATACTGAAGTGACCACGGCTAGTCCATCCAACGGCTATCAACTTCCTTCCTATATAACAACAAATTTTCTAAGTAATGGCTCTACTGTATGTATATGAATCCAGTGGAACGTATGATCAATGAGATTTGTCGCTTTGTCGAATCTACATAGCTCTATATCCCTCTAGGGGTGCAGATCAACGCCAAATGAGTACGAGTTATATACATAGAATCTATGAAGGCTTCTACAGTGATACCGGTGCCCCAATAACCGCGATGCGGTTGGGTTGTTTTGTCGAATCGGTGATACAAAACAAGAAGTTGGGGAATTCATAGCTTTGATTCGGCTTGTTAACTGTTATCGACTTAGGGGTGAAACAAATGATGATGTTGTATTGCAAGCTAGAGAGGAATGGTGAAGATGGCAAAGAAAATATGAAACTCATTACGCAATCTTAAAGGATTTTTTGATATCTCGTTTTATACTTCTAATCATCTCAAATTAAGTTTTAATTAACTTTCTAGTTAAATTAGCACTGATTACATGTAACGGTTATATTAACTAATATAATTTCAGCTTACAGATATTAAAATAAAGCACGATTTTAGCTATTCGGCTTCACTCCAGTTCCTTTAGTAAGTCCCTCTTGCATCAAACTCTCAAAGCCACCATAATTTCCTCAGGTTAAGACCCTTAAGCATCATGTCATCCTGTTTGCTTTCCTAACCATAGACATGAAGGATCAACTGGTGACCCATCGAAGTTTAATGATCTCTTATAATCTTGATAACCTTTGTGACATTTTTCACTGTCCAGACGATACGGAGATTGTTGCACTAGATGAATTGGTGAACATAGCACTTGATGATAAGGAAATTGTGGCACATCAGGTACTTGTGTTTCTTGCACTACTTCCTGGGAATATGGAGTTGTTGAGGTACTTGTGTTTCTTGCACTACTTCCTGGGAATATGGAGTTGTTGCACGCTGAGAAAAATTACGACTGAAGTTCATCGTATCCCCAAACGTGCGCAACTGTTGGAGGTATATACGTCTAGTTCCAATATCTCTTAACTCCACTTGATTCAATTTTTCGATCAATTGATCTTGAGTTGTCGATGTGCCTGTAAAAGAATTAGGACAATCGGGACCTTGTGAGACAATGAGAAGAATCTGACTCTCTCCGACAAGATTATAAGTCTTTAGCTCCCAATTCAAAACTGGCAAATCAAACCCAGCCGATGAAAAAGAGTATTTGGTTCGTCATCTTGATTGAGTCGACCAAGATAAAGCTCCCGGTGTAAGCAGGTGAAAGATGGAATCACTGGTGGTGCAGGTGGTGGAGCATCCAATTTCGTTAATGCTCTACCTAATGCGATAAAATCCAGCGTATAGACGTGTAAAACTTCTCTAAGAATTATCCTCTCTGTAGCACTCTTGTAAGAGCAAGTCTTATGGTGGAATCCAAGCTATTCCAAGTGTGGAAAATCCATGGAATGTCAAGTCTAATGGCTTCCAAGTTGGGGTCTTCCACAGAAAATCCAAGCAACCTTCCATGGTTTCGTGGAAGGGTTCGTGGAATCCATAGAAACGCCATTAAGAATAGCGCTAAACGCCAATAAAAATAGCGCTAAAAAAACGCCATTAAGATCTGCGTTTTTTTTTTTATCCATAGATTTGAAACGAGTTGTTGAAATCTAACGGCTGAGAAAAAAACGCCATTGTTAATGGCGTTTTTTTAGCGCAATTAAGAATTGCGTTTTTTTAGCGCAATTAAGAATTGCGTTTCTGCTATTCCACCATTACACTTGCGCTTCCATCCACACTTCCAAGTGCTGAGGTGACGTGGAATATGGAAGATGGATGGATTCCACCATAAGACTTGCTCTAACATCTGTCGTAATGGTCTTCGTAACAAGGAGAATATTTAATCTCATACCTTTCCCATCCTCCTGCCTTTATATATACTACCTCGACCAGTACACAATAGTTATACTTGGAGGTGGGTGTGCCTCTCCAACTTAACCAACTGTCTAGCATCACTCCCAAAAAAATAAACACCAATATCCCTGACAAGGACGTACAACACTATGTGCGAGAGTCAAAAGTGTATGATCCTTCCGAAAATATCGATGTTGTGTTCTTCAAAGTACACATATGACCTCCAAATAACATTATATTTGTTCCTAATCGACTATTGAGATCTCCACACATGAATGTCTTCTCGGTCATACTTTTTGTTGTATTGGCTTCCAGTTATCACCTTCCTACTTCACTATCATTGGACAATATTTCTTCGTGTAATCATAAAGTCTTGGTACACCAATGTTGAAACATGCAGACCACCAAAGTTGGGTAAAAAACATGTGAAGGAAAGTAAACTATATTTTGTCTAACTTGTTAGATATTTGTACACGGATTTAAAGCCGAAAGAATGTATCGACGTATTTACCTCAAGGATACCCCAACAACCTTCGATGTTTCACGCCCCACCCTACTTGAGTACTTGAGTTTTAATCGGGGAAAAGCCATGAACCAAGTATCCATAAAATAAATACCTTAGCAATTTTTATATCATTAGCAGAGTGATACTCCTCGGAATCGGATCGTTACAACCATGCAATTGTTTGAATATAAAATCCTTTAAACCGGAATTAGGAATTCCACCACTTCTTAAAGCGATATGATTTTGTTGTGTTGTTAAGCGAAAGTACACCGTAAGCGCATCTTTGTATCGCTCTTCTGCCAACCAACTATTTTGGTCAAATGGAACATCATCATCTCCCTCCCAGAAGGTATCCTAAGTTAGGAAATACAAATTTAATGGTGTTATGCCTGAAAAAAATGAATTTGTTCATTTCATTTGTAATCTTCGAATTGATTGCATAAAAAAACATAAATCAGAAGATAAGATATACCTATTTCGAAGTCATGAAAATAGAACGTATGTAGTCTACCACCAACACTCCATCAATATACCCACCAGTTCGGGAAAAAATTTATGCGCTTGTATATGTTACAAAGTAATCTAAGGAAATCTATCCACAATAGTTTTAACACAATGAGGGATTTTTCATAAACTTTATGAATTTCTTACCAACCACTCTTACCTTCTGTAGAGAACTATCTTTTGTATGGGATGCACCACTTAATCCAACTTTGCCATACATGTCCAAAGCCACATTTATCCAAAACCAAATCATTAAATTAATGTTGTTGAAGGCTTTCTCGAATTCCACCTTACACAAAATAATGGTTTTATTTTCTCTCTTCCTCGAACTAATTAGCTCAGCAGCGATCACAATGCCGTCATTAATTCACCTATCATGGACAAAACCACCTTGGTATTCTGAAATTATACTCCCTCTATTCCTAACTAATAGGCTGGTTTTGTTTTTAAAGAAAATTAAGGAAATTAAGAGAACTAATCATTGAAAGTGGTCCTCATAACACTTGTCAATAAAAGAAGTGAAGTGAAATAGTTCCCATGACACTTGTCAGCAAGAGAAGTAATGTGAAATGGTCCACATGACACACTTGTCATCAAAAGAAGTTAAAAGAGAAAAGTGGTCTCAGAAAACTAAAGTAACTTTTGACTTTCCCAATTAGTAAACCAGCATATTTTTTGAAACATCTATTTATAGAAACCAGCCTTTTATTTACGAGGGAGTACTTGGGAGAACCAACTTTGAGTCAATGTCAACCTCAACTGAGATGGCCCAGTTGGCCAGGGTCGAACACTTATGTTAGAGGTTCGACGCCCACGCTGTATGTAAAAGAAAAAACAAAAAAACAGACAAACTAGGTAATGCTTACACAAAGAAATTTACCTTAATCCTTCCTGTCAAGATCGGGTTGTGGTGTAAACTTGTCCTCAGCCTGCTGTAGTTTTTCTTGGAAACCCTAATGAATAATGAGGTACCTTCGTAGCCTTGACCTGTGTTAATTTGCTGATCCCATGATCCCACCTCCATTCAATCCCTATCTCCATCTTGTATTGAATTGTTGATCATGTTAATAACCAAGGAACCAGTATCCTTGGCCATAATCTCTACCCTCGAAACAGAGGCATGAGAAAACAAAGAAACTCCAAAACATTTAAGCTCAGGAAGAAATAATCCAGACGACAAGAATCCATGCCAATAACAAGGTTCCGAATCAAAAGACGCACTAAAAAACCCTTTTGTTCTATATAAATCAAGTTTCAGTAGCACATCCATACCGAAGCAGAAGAATTCTCGTTGCCTTCTCCTCTCTATAGGCCACAAATCTTTCCAGATTCGTTACCAGCTAATCCTTGTTCAGATTCGGGGAAATTACCCATCGCCTATGCAACTAGTGGAGCTGCTGCAAGAGTTCTCGCAACCATGCATATATCCTGTCGATGGAGTGACCCACCCATTGGAATAACACACCGTTCAACCTAAGAACCATCCTTTCTTTGAGCAACCAGAGATGTCTATTCTAGAAAGATTCGGTATGGATTTTATTGAATCGGTATAAATCAGTTTTTGAAGTCTTTTGGGATTTACAGTATTAGGGTTTCCGATTTTTGTTTTTGGCATGTCATCCGATATTTTTTCTACGCGTTTCTGACCTTGACCAGAAGGAGATGAGTTCGAATCATGATTTGACACGGATAAAAGCAAACCCGGAGTTAGTTTCCTTTTATAACAAATATATTGAAGATCTTATTTAATTTGACTAATTAACTTAAATGCCACGTGTCGTATTTTCGTTGGTTTTTCATAAATTCATTCCTTATTTTAGGCATGATATTCCTAGAAAGTGATAAGATCTTGGAGACCAAGTAATTTCAAAGCTCTCACCTATAAATAGAGAACTCATGGGAGCTTAGATCATTATACCAAGTATTTAGATTTGTTAAAGTTTTAGGAAGAAGGAAGGAATAACTGATCAGGTATTCTCACTCTCTTTTACTTTTTCATAGAAACCTAATTTTTCTTCGATTAACATTATGATTATTTTGCCGATATCTCTGTAATACAGTAGTAAAGTCATTGGGTGATGATACCAGTGGCCTGAGTTCGAAACTCATCAGTGTCAATTCTTTATTGATCAAGAAAAAGAAAAAAAAAACATTATAATTTTTTTTATTCCCTTTACCTTTTTCATAGAAAACCCCATTATAATTTTTGATTCTCATCATCTTTCTCACTAGTGAAAAAAACTTATGATTTAGGTTTTAATTGAATAACTTATATAGAAGATTGGTTTTAATGGTTGACTTGTGGCTGCTATTATTTTGGAGTTTTTGTCGGCGATTCCTGTCTAAAAATCTTGATGAGTTTTTTATTGTATAAGTTTTAAAATCAATGGTAATCGCATAGTATAAATTATTGCGAAGATTCATGTTGGTTCTTGAAAAGATTTTCTTTTCTTTTTTGGAATATGTTTCGGATACTTTCTATGTTTGAGGCACTATACAATGTCTACATGCTTATTACCTTTAAAAAACAAAAAAAAATAACAATTGGGTTAAAGCTCAGAAGTTATATTAAAGTTTAAACCTTAAAAATTTTAGTTACAAACCTAGGTAGCAAAACAAAGAAAGAAAACCCTAGCGCTAACGAGTTTCGAACTCAGATCGCTGGTATCATCACTCAACGATTTCACTCATCGTACTACAATGACATCTGCTTACTTGAAGTCTACCAAGAAATTTCATCAGAATCCAGGCTTGTTATTTATATGAAGCATGACTAATTACTTGAAAATCGAGCTTGTCACCGTAGACTGATGACGGTTAACTAGGGTTCCATCCCTCCTTGATTTGGAAATAAAAACATATTTAGCATATAAATTTTTTCGATTTCTATCGGCTTCGTAGTAGGTCATAACCCATGCCATATTAAACCCATACGAAAATTATGTTATATGGATTGTTGCCTTAGATGTTACCTTTAGTTTCGGTTTTGCTTTATTCCAGAACCAATTTTCTACACTTTCAAAAAATAAGGTGATTAGCCTGTTTAATTGGATACACATCCATAAGTAAAAATATCTCATATGTATCCCCCAATTAATCCTTCTTTAATAGTATTTTCTGGTATCCAAACATACTATTAAAGAAGGATTAATTGTGGGATACATAGGAGATATTTTTACTGTAGCCGCCGGCATAGTTTTTTAATGGAATCGACATAGTCGATGGATTGACGGCATTGAAAAACTATGCTGGCAGCTACATTGAAATATCTCTCAATTCCTAATTAATTATTCCTATTAAAGTGCACCAAAATCTATAAACACTTTCTAGCTTGTTTCCCCCAAGCAAGTTGTTGCCTCATGTTGCACTTGTAAGTCATATAATCATCACTAGTATTGGATATATATGTGGACTTAATTATCTCTTTTTCTTCCTTTTGCAGAAGTTCTCTTCTTCTTCCAACTTACCCATTACTTTACTCCACCAGGTTCTCTCTCTCTCCCTCCCCATCCACGTAGAAAACCCATTATTATTATTGTTTCCACCGGTTTTCATTTCATTTTATTTGTTGATTCCCAGCATAATTTTCTACTAGTGAATCCCCTTTTTATTTAATAAAAGTTGAAGATTGGGTTTTTAATGGGGATCTATGGTTTTGGTATGCTTGTTGTCTGAAAATATTTATGGGTTTGTTATTTTCAAAGGATTTTGATGAAATATAAAAACGAAAATGATTTATATCCCACGGGTTGTACCGAGTGAGAGAGTGAAATAGAACCATCATTAAACTCGTCTTCTGCTAAACCACGGGTTGGAAGGAGACAAGGAGTCCAATCCCACTCTCTCACTCGGCACAACCTGCAGGATGTATGGCATTTTCGTTTCGATAGAAGTATTGCCAGAACTGTTAGAGTACCTATCCTAACTCATGATAAGTCCACGGGTCAAACTCAACTCGGTCTTCAAGTTGAGGGATCCCATCGACTTATAAACTACCCATTTAAGGAATTTGGTGACAAAAACATCAATTCGTAGGTGCTCCCATAATTTGTGAATGCATCCACCCATTTCGTGGTGCCGGGCACTGATCATGGTGGTACCACGGTGCGGGCATTTGTCGTGGTAGTTGGCTTTGATATCATATGTTTGGGTACCATTTTATTCGTGCCGCCATTGATCGAGGTGGTTGGCTCTTGTATCAAATGTTTGGGTATCCATCCTAATTCATCATAAGTCCATGATAGAACTCAACTCTAAAATCGGTCTACAAGCTGAGGATTCCATTAACTTATAAACTACCCAATTAAACACCATCTGAGTAGCGTGGGATTAATTTTTTTTATTTAGTTATGGAAATGTGATATGAATGAATTTCTTAATAGTCTGTTCATTTTTTAAGTTTTAATGGAAAATAAAGTTCCTCCATGGGAAAATTATGTATTTCTTGTACTAAGAAAATAACATGTTAAGTTGAATACTAAGTAAAGAACCTGATACGTTTGAATTATGGATTGGAGAAACTGTATTATAGGGCCTCACAATAAGTGATGCTATTTCTAACCTTACTTTTACTTACTCCCTCCGTTCTTTTTTAATAGTCTGGTTTTGTTTTTTGAGAAAATTAAGGAAATTAAGAGAGTCAATCATTGAAAGTGGTCCTCATGCTACTTGTCAATAAAAGAAATGAAGTGAAATGGTCCTCATTTGACACTTGTTAAAAATAAGTAAAGTAAAATGGTTAAATGTGACACTTGTCATCAAAAGAAATTAAGAGAAAAATGGTCCCAGAAAAATAAAGTAACATTTGACTTTCCCAATTAGGAAACCAGCCTATTTTTTTATAACATTTATTTATAGAAACCAGCCTATTATTTAAGAACGGAGGGAGTATCAATTTGCTGTGATGAATTATGAAAAATCATGTCTCATTTGGTTATTTCTAAGCGTAACTTTACTTTGTTTTAACAGCGTCAATGGTGGAATCTTTAAAGCGGCCATCATCTACGATGGAGGTTTCAGTTGATCGCATAACCTGCGTTCGTGATAAGTATAAGCGGCGAAAAGTCTCGGCCACAAGAGATTTTCCGAAAGATTGTGGTAGATGTGCTGCAAGATTGAGTACTAAGAAGTTTGAAGAGCCTTTGATTTCAGAGCATTCGAAGTCTATGAATCAGATGGAGTTGATTAGTCCACTAAACGTTGAAAAAACCAAAGATATTGAATTGTCAAAATCTTTTAACCAGATGGAATCCGAAGAACCTATAATCGGTGAGTTTCAACCTCAGCCAGCAATGGATGCTGTTACCAAAGATGCATCTGTGCCTTTGAAAGTTGCGGATGGAGCTGAAACGTCTAATTTGAATTTGGCAAGAAATTGTAAAAAATTTCCCCCTAGAAGAACAGTTTCAGCAGTACGAGATTATCCGATTGGATGGAGCAATGTTCCAAGATTAAGTAACGAATCTCTGAAGGACACAAGTGCGGATAATATTAATTCAAGTGATAGAGAAAATAAACAACCAAAACAGATAATTGAGGCTGATTCTAGGCTAACTGGAGAAAATGTTCACGATGATCTGAGGAGCAATTTGAAGAGGACTGTTATGAAAAACTTTGTTGAAAATGTTAGAGTTTCGTCAGATCGAGATGTTATGAAAACAAAGGATGACCATTTAGAAGTTGGACCAACTGCAAAGGAGAACGATGTCAAGTCACAAGTCACAAGTAATATAGATGGATCAAACACAAATCCTTCATCGTCCGTTCCAAGCTCAGCACATGCAACTTTGAGTGTGAATCCGGTTGGGCGTCCAGCCTCTAACAATGATAGCGTTGTTACTCGCAACAAGGTTAGAGATACTCTTCGTTTATTTAATGAAACGTACAGGAAGGCTACACGAGAAGAGGAATCAAAGGTGAAGGTGCCCGGAACTCATTCCAAGAGGATTGATTTGGTAACCTTCAATGAGTTGAAGAAAGAGGAGAAGTGGGTGCACACCGGTGGTAAAATAGTGGGACATGTCCCAGGGGTTGAGGTTGGAGACGAGTTCCAATTCAGGGTGGAGCTTTCTCTCATTGGTCTTCATGGACCTTTCCAGGCTGGTATCGATTTTGTAAACAAAGATGGTAAATATCTGGCAACAAGTGTTGTGTCTTCTGGAGTTTACGATGACATTGATAATTTTGATGTATTGGTATATTCTGGTCATGGAGGAAACCCATCTGGCGAGAATAAGAAAGCTGAAGATCAAAAGCTTCAGCGGGGAAACCTTGCTCTAAAGAATAGTGTAGATGAGAGAACTCCAGTTAGGGTTATTCGTGGATTTAAAGAAATGAAAAGACCAGATTCTCTTGACACAAGGAGCAAGTTGGTTACGACGTACACTTATGATGGGTTGTACTTGGCTGAACGTTATTGGCAAGAGAAGGGACGCCATGGTAATAATGTCTACATGTTTGAACTGAGAAGAATTCCAGGGCAACCCGAGCTTGCTCTAAGAGAAATACAAAATTCGAAAAAATCGAAAGTACGTGAAGGTCTTTGTGTAGATGATATATCACAAGGGCAGGAGAAAATGCGAATCAGTGCTGTGAACACAGTAGACAATGAAAAACCACCTCAGTTTAAGTATATTACCAAAATGAGGTACCCATCAAGGCACAATGTTATTCCCCTCAAGGGGGGTTGTGGATGCAAGAATGGATGCTCTGATTCAAAGAAATGTCTTTGTGCCGTCAAGAATGGAGGAGATATCCCATTTAATCGCAATGGTGCTCTTGTGGAAGTAAAGCATCCCGAAAGTGTTTATGAATGTGGACCCCTTTGTAAGTGTCCTCCATCATGTCATAATAGAGTTAGCCAACACGGGATCAAGTTTCAATTGGAGATCTTCAAAACTAAGTCAAAGGGATGGGGAGTTAGATCCTTGAATTCGATACCCTCTGGAAGCTTCATTTGTGAGTACACCGGGGAGCTCCTTTCTGAAAAGGAAGCTGAACAAAAACTGGATTAGACGAGTATCTTTATGATCTTGCGAGAAGTAAAAGCAGCAACCAAACTACGGAAGATGACTTGCAATCAACGAGTATATCTGACGAAAATGTGGAAGATGAGGATGGGTTCACCATTGATGCCCGTGAGTATGGAAATGTTAGTAGATTTATCAACCATAGTTGTTCACCTAACGTTGTAGCCCAAAATGTTCTTTATGACCATGATGACAAGAGGATGCCGCATATAATGCTATTTGCTGCTGACAACATCCCTCCGTTGCAAGAATTGACATATGATTACAACTATGAGTTAGGCTCAGTGCATGATTCCACGGGAAATATAAAGATAAAGGAATGCTACTGTGGTTCTGTAGAGTGCAGGAAAAGGATGTATTAAGGCAAATTGCAGAGTCAGATTCTGTGAATTCGGTTGGAAACTGTTGAGTTCGAATCATTTTAAATCCGGATAATCCCACATATGATCCGAATGCAGGTACATGCATTCAAACCAGGGGATGCAGAAGCTACAAGAACCACCTCAGCCGCAGAAGCTTCAACAGCTAATTAAGGAGGCTTAACTTGGGCAAGGAGATGGCGGAAAAAAAGAAACTCTCAGGTCCACTGCAATACCAGGCATTCGAGCTTTAATCAAGATACTTTTTCTTTAAGTGTTCGTTTAAGAAGCAAATAAAATTTCTATGTTTACTTTCCTACTAAGAAGCAAATAAAATTTTCGGGGATCATGATTTATATATGAATAAAAGTTGACATTAATTTTACCTGGATATAGTGGATTTATAATGTTTATTAAAGGAATCCTTAAGATTCTTATAAATGATCTAGTGGACTGAGTTTAGATTAGTTTAGATTTATAAAAATTAATGTGGATTACCGAATAGTAATATATATAGCTGAAAAAAACAGGGTCATTATGTTTACCTTTCAAAAAAACTCATCCAAAAGTTGAGGAGGTGGTGGGTTGTGGTGATTGGTATGTGTGTGGTGGTGGCGGTGATGGTGGTTGTGATGGTTGGTGGTGTGTGGTAGTGGTGGTGGTGGAAAGAAATAGCCGGTTGGCGGAGCCAAGATTTCCAGGTAGGGGTGCAAAATTTTGCTTCGGGGTATACAAATTTTTTTAGGGGTGTAACCAAGGAAAATTGGGCTTGTAAATATTGGAAATTTTTTTATTGGGCCTAAATTAGGCTTTGGAGCCAGCTGGGCCGGGTGCAAGTGCAACCCCTTGCAATGGGCTGGCTCCGCCCCTGGTTGTGAGATAAAAAGAAAATCAAAGACAAAAAGATTGTCTATAAAAATCCGTCAAACTCTTGTGGTTTGGGTTGAGAGTGATATTGAGATAATAACACACATATTCTGCTTACACGTATCCATAAGAGTCTATTTAGATATTGACCCTTAACTATTCTAAGTAATCTTAAATAAATTGAATACCTGGGATATTTGTGGAATCTAAAAGAATCCACTTCGGATACTTGTTTGTACCATAAGTAAAAATGCCACATAATGGCCAAATTGGTACTTGATCATCTATTGGCCCTCATCCAAGCCCGCAAACCAATAACCGGGCGGTCCCACCTACACGCCCGAAGATTACATAAAATCAATGACCCAGGTCAATGACCAAAGTCAACACCCGGTCAATGGTCAAAGTCAACCATCACCAATGTCAAGGCCATGTTGCCAATGGTACGCCATGCGATTTCCACTCATGTTGCCGGCGATCTTTGCCAACCAATTCCTGATAAATACTTTCATCCCATTGCGCCCGGTCTCTACCCGTCTTTGTCACGGTGATGCCAGCCATCCTCCATCCATGCTGTCAGCCATTATGCATGTCTTCCAGTCAATCAAGTCTACCCGTGCAGCCAATCCAGTCTGCCAGCCAGCATCCATCCATATTGTCAGCCATTATGCATGTCTGCCAGTCAATCTAGTCTACACGTGCAGCCAATCCAGTCTACTAGCCAGCATCCATCCATACTGTCAGCCATTATGCCTGTCAACCATCAATCCAGTCTGCCAGCATGCAGAATTTATCATGGAAGCATGAATGAGCAGTTTCATGCAGAATTTATCGTGGAGGCATGAATGAGCAGTTTCATGCAGAATTCATCATGAAGGCATGAATGAGCAGTTTCATGCAGAATTCATTAATGGATGCATAAATGCGCAGTTTCATGCAGAATTCATCATGGAGGAATAAATGTTCATTCCATCATGCAGAATTAACAGAGGGAGGCATGCAAGGACGGTTTCATGCGGATTAATGTCGAGGCATTCAAAGCCGCAAGTGCGTAATTAAAAAGGAGGGCGGCTTCATGCATTTTCGAGCGAAATTGATTCCGGATGCATGCAAGCAGTTTCATGCATAATTGATTGCAGTGCATATTAAAGCCATTTAATTCCATCTCGAAAGGAGGGGTAAAAGTTGTATAAATAGGGATGCCCAGTTAGAGGAGTGGGGTAGCGAATACAAGAAAAGAACACTGTAATACAAATATCAATAAAATATTTCTCCCCAAGGGGATTCATCCGTGGACGTAGGAAAACCATGCCGAACCACGTTAAACTTGTGTCTCTTTATTTGTTCTTCAATTCGTCTCCTAACCCAAAATACACTCCAAATCATTTATCCATCGTGTTTCGTGCCCAGAATTTATTTTGGGTACAAACATTGGCGCCGACTAAGGGGAATACGAGAAAAGGAATCGTGTTTTCCCATTGAGAAAAGTTGTTCAGAATTCTTTAAAATCATGTCCGTGAAAAAGCTTTTGAACGTCGTGAAAAATCACTGTTGCAACACAGTTCGATCGAAATAATCGCAGTCCAGCTGATCGCAGCTGCTGCTGACCATATAATCCCACATACTGCAGCCCAGTTGATCACAACTGCTGCAATCAAGATTCATTGTTTCATATTTGCTGAAGCTATTACCTTCTGATACCGCTGGAAATCGCATCACTACAAAATCTGATGAAAGTGTTGCCGGGACGCCCGGTCCGCGGCAAAAGATGTAGTGAAACACCATCAAAACTGTTGAAGGATGTTCGATGCGCAACATGAAATGGTCAAAAGTTCGTTGCAATTTGCGCCAAAGATCTTTAAGATTGCTGTGAAACGAGGAAAAAAACCTTTAAAAAAAAATAAAAATAAAATCCAGAAATTTCCAGTTTGGATGCCTTCAACAGTTACTCTTGCAGTCCAGTTGATCGAAACTGCCGGTCAGTCGATCGAAAGTAATGCGATCCGATTGATCGCAATCGCCGCAAATCCGTCCGCGATTCGAGCTTTTTCGTAACTATTACCTTAGGAAAGCACCCAATCTATACCACTACAAGGGTTGTTAAAACTATTGTCAGGACGTTCGGTTCATGGTGAAAGATGACGTAATAACTTCATCAAAATTGTTGTTGGATATTTGACATGCAACATGGCTTTCAACCCGATTTTGATTTCAATCACTGCTGATCCAAATGATCGCAGCATTTGTAATCGATTAATCATCATTATTCTTTGCAGTCCAGTTGGTCGCAACTGCTGTAGTCCAGCTTCATAGTCAGAGGCCACCAAGGCTGACTCATTTGAAAGATCGCTAAGATTATTGCTAGGATGTTCGATCCGCAGCATATTCAAGTCCAAAGTTGGAAAAAATTGCTTCTCAAATAATGCAGTGTCCACATGTTCGAGTTTGTAGTTCGTCAAAAATACTACTGTCATGATCGCAAGGTTGCCGTTGCCTACATCTCAAGGTGCATGAATACCCAAAGGAAAACCTCCGGAGAAGCATCCCAGAAAGTTCCAGAAAGGGCCACAAAAGTACAGCAAAACCATTGTGAAAGGTCCGTGAGAAACAACAACAGTCCCTAGAACCGTTTCTAAAAATCCAAAGGAAAAGAAGAAAAACAGAAAACTGTTGCAAAAGGAAGACAACAAAGTCAACATTTACACCAGTCGTTGCTGAAACTACAAGAAAAAAGACAACAGTTCCGAGAAACTGTCATCAAATGTTCGGAGGAAAGATCACATCTCGTGTAAATAGTGGCGAAAAGTTCAAAAAAAAAAATCAGAGAAAAGCCGGCGGCCGATCCATTCACCCACTTCAGAGTTTCGGTCACCTACCTTAATTTTCCGTCACCCACTTCAGGGTCTCCTTCACCCACGTCATAAAATTACGATGCTTCGAGTTGCATCAAATTTCGATGTTCTGCGTATCCCAAGCGTTGATGTTTTGTGGTACATCAAACTTCGATGCTCCGCGGTACATCAAAATTCAACCCCTGCCACGTCATCCATCTGATCCAGTCAGCAAGATGGCCCAGTCAGTAGTGCCACGTCAGCAAGGTGATCCAGTCAGCTGCGACCCCATCAGCAAGGTGATCGAGTCAGCAATGACACACCAACAAAGTTGCCCGGTCAGCAGTGCCACGTCAGCAAAGTTGTCCCCTCAGCGTGCCACGTCAGCAAATAATTCCTCGTTGGTTTGCCACGTCAGCAAATCGATGCCTCGCCAACGTGACACGTTAGCAAGTGATTCCACATCAGCATGCCACGTCGGTATACCATGTCATCAACTGGTCCAGTCAGCGTCTTCCACGTCAGCAGTATCGGCCAACCAGTTAATGCCACATCAGCATCGTAAATCCTGTCAGCAGGTACAGTCATCAACTTAACGGCATCGTCATATTCCTAACGGCATTATCATATTCTTAACGGCGTCAGCATCTAACTAACGGCGTTGGCATATTCCTAACGGCGTCAGCATCTAACTAACAACGTCGGAATATTCCGTTAATGACGACAACATGACGTCATCATCACCGATATTGTCATCTTCTCCGACAACGGTGAATGGCGGCGGCCAGACCCGGCGCCATCGCTGGCGGCCACTGTCGGCGGCGAATCCTTTCTGTTTCGGTGTTGCGAGATGCAACATAATATCATAGACCTGATTCGGTGTAGCAGGATGCAACATAATATCGTAGACCTGATTCAGTGTAGCAGGATGCAACATAATATTGTACATCTGATTCTGTGTAGCTCGACACAACTTAATATCTTAGATCTGATTCGGTGTTGCTCGACGCAACTTAATATCTTACATCTGATTCGGTGGGGGATGACGCAGTTTACTATTGCACGTCTGATTCGGTGTAGCACGGTACAACTTAATATCGTAGATCTGATTTAGCGCGTCACGGTACAGTTTAATTCCATGGCCCTTAGATAATTCCGCCCCATACTCTTAGCCTTGAGGAGAATTACGCCCCACTGTGGACTTGAGAACATTTTCTTCATTTTTGCATCCTTGATATCTTCTTCATTCCACATCCAAATAGGGTGATTTTCGGATCATTGCGATCGCATTTTAATATTCTACATCATGAACGTAAAATTCTTACGTTTGGAGAAGAAAATTTTTGGAGCAAGGGCTCACCGACCAATTTTTTTTCCTCGATAACTTCTTTATCGTGCATCCAGACTGAGTGATTTTCGACTCGTCGTGATCGCATGTTAATTTCCAACAACATGAGGGCGGAATTTCAATGTTTAAAGAACAATTAAAAAAAGGACGCACTGAACGTTTGTGAACGTTTTTGTGTCGATTTTTATCCAAAAATTTCTCATATGCAAAGTTCGTGAGTGCATATACAATCACTCTGATCCATTGATTGAACCGATGAAGTCCAGTTTCTCAAAGAACATCTGTGCATCTAGTTGATCGAATTGCTGCAGTCTTTTTCCACATAACTGCTATAGCCCAGTTGATCGAGCTGCTGTAGTCCAGTCCCTCATCAAATACTGTAGTCCAGTTGATCGAACTGCCGCAGTCCTTTTTCGTATAATTACTACAGTCCATTTGATCGAACTATTGTAGTCCGGGTTTTCCTCAAACTGCTTTAAGTCTTCCTCGCAATGACTTGATGCGGTTTTACTTATAACTGTTACATTTTAGCTGATCGCAGCTTCTGAAATACAGTTCCATGGAAACTGTATTCAATCCAGTTTTGATCCAACTAGTGCATTCCAGTACCCGCAGACAAACTTAGTAGCTGAGTCAAGCCTCGCTAAGGCAACTACACTAGTCATCGCCGCTTGAAAACGTCAACATAGCCAATGGACATCCTAATCACCTCATAAACGAAGTCGTAATAACACTTTTAATACAATACGTATACACTTTTCATATTTTCGTATCATTTCATATAATCATGCATACTTCATTCACCGGGGACACCTACTGATGTGGCGAGCATCTTCACATGTCAAGGCATGAGGAGATGTACACATGTCAATTCTGTGCGAATCTGGAATAGTGGGATTGCCCCCCTGCGCGCATTTCAAATAGCAGAAAAACTTTCAACCTCATTCCATGAGCGAGCAAGATGCAAAGAAGGTTGTGCACCCTTGTGCGAGCATTGAGCAAACATGACGATTACTATCTTAAGGGGCGAGTTGCATATCACTTCAACGTGATCGACTATCACTTGGGGGCGAGATATGTAACACCTCGTGATCTAAAATAACTCTTTTGGGGTGAGCCGCGTAACACTCCATACGTTTGGGGGCGAGTTACATAACACCTAAATGCAATGCGAAATTCAGTTCCTGAAAATCAAAACAAAAGGTAACCCAAACTTCTTAATCCTCCAACGAGTTACAGGATTAAGAGGGGGCGAGCATACACCCTAATATTTTGACGCAATTATTGTAATCAGTAATGTTAAATTGTTACAGATTAAGTTGATCGAATTGTTGTAGTCAGGTTCTTAAGCAAACCGCTTTCGATTGACGCAACCGATGCGATCCAGTTTTTGCTCATCAATTTTGTATTCAGTTGGTCGCAACTGATGCAGTATGGTTTTATTTATAACTGTTGCACTCAGATTTATCGAAATGTTTAAGTCTACTCCCTCAGCAGCTCCTGCAATCCAGCTGATCGCAGCTGCTGCAGTGTAACTTTGCTCGCAGCTGCTGCAGTCCAGCTGATCGAAGGCTAGTGCCGATCCGGCAGCATAGTCGTAAACACAGCCCGGTGATCGCCGAGCTGCTGCATGTAACTTGCTCGGCCGGCTGTCGCAGTCCAGGCGATCGAAGTCGTTGCATTCCAAGCAAAGCTCGTTGCTTCGGCAGTCCAGTGATCGCACTCGCTGCAGTGTAAATTTGCTCATTCTTTTGCTGCGGTTAATTTGAATTGAAGCTTCTACATGCCATCTATGTTCAGCTCTGTAAAGATGTAGTGATCGTAGGTGCTATAGTGAGCTTTGCTCGTTATTCGCAATCCAAATGATCGAAGCCGTCGCGGTCAGCCCATGTTCGCAGCTCCCGCAAGATCTAGGGCGATCCAGCCATCAGAGTGCGGCTTTGCTCGTTCTTTGCTTCTATGATCAAATTGACCGAAGAGCTCTTTGCCTATATAGCTCGTCAGCACGCAGTCCGAGTATAGCTCTCGCTTACGCGATCCGCCCGATGCAGCCTTCGCAAAGGTAACTTTGCTCGGCTGCTGTCGCTGCCAGTTGGACGATCGAAGCTCTTGTAGGCCAGCTATGTTCGCAGCTCTCCGCAGTCCGGTGATCGCGCATTTGTAGTGCGGCTTTTGCTCGTTCTTCATTGCAATCCAGTGATCGCGGCAGCCTGCAGTCCGGCTACTGTTCGCGGCTCTGCCAGTGGTGATCGTAGGCCCTTTCTGACCGCACTTTGCTCAATCTTTGGTACTACCCGTTTGCTCATTACTACACAGGGGTTTTTTTGTGGCCGTCGCAGTCCAGTTTTCCGCAATCATGGCAATCGGTTCTTCAACAACAACTATTGTGATCTAGTCGACATCGTTACTGCTATCCTGATTCATGTAACAATTGAAGACATATAAAGATCAATGTCACATTCAGTAGCACAGCCAAAACCGTTGGAGGTCCAACAACACGCAAAATATGTTGCCATCTCAACTACAAAAGGGTCACACCCTTTCATTCACAACTACCACAGTCAAGTTTTACATCAAAAGTTGTCGCACACTTTCAACATCACTCCGCCCCAATATCACGCTTCCGTTGCATTCTAATTCAGCCTTCAGTCCAGTTGTTGCATACAACAACTGTTCATACCCAATTGTTGCACGCCAATCTCCCAATCACAATAACCTCACTTAGGGGCGTCTTGATTGTAATTTTCGCAAACTTGGGGGCGAGTTTTGTTATTGACTAAGAAAACGAAAATTTCTTAACCCCCAACAAGTTGGAGGTTCAGAGGGAGCGATGTTTGTACCATAAGTAAAAATGCCACATAATGGGCCAAATATGTACTTAAATCATCTATTGGCCCTCATCCAAGCCCGCTAACCAGCCAACCGAAGCAGCCCACCGGCATGCCCAGTGTTACATAAAATCAATGACCGGTCAATGGTCAAAGTCAACACCCGGTCAATGGTCCAAGTCAACCATCAGTCAATGTCAAGGTCGTATTTCCAAAGGTGCTGCCATGCAGTTTCTACTCATGTTTCCAGCGATGCTGCCAACCAATTCTCAGATAAATACTCTATCGCATTGCCAGCCAGTCTCTACCCATGCTTTCAGCTGTGATTCCAGCCATCCTCCATCCATGATGTCAGTCATTATGCATGTATGCCAGTCAATCAAGTCTACCCGTGTAGCCAATCTAGTCTGCCAGCCCGCATCCATCCATACCACAATCATTATGCATGTCGCGCTATCAATCCGGTCTACCCGTACAGACCAAATCAACAACTAGACCGGCAAGATCCATCCATCTTGTCGGCCATTATGCTCACAACCATCAATCTAGTCTCGGCATGCGGGAATTTATCATGGAAGCATGAATGAGCAGTTTCATGCAGAATTTATCGTCGAGGCATGAATGAGCAGTTTCATGCAGAATTCATCTTGAAGGCATGAATTAGCAGTTTCATGCAGAATTCATCATGGATGCATAAATGTGTTGTTTCATGCAGAATTCATCATTGAGGCATAAATGTTCGGCCCATCATGCAGAATTAACAGAGGGAGGCATGCAAGGACAGTTTCATGCAGATTAATGTCAGGAGGCATTCAAAGCCAGCAAGTGCAGAATTAAAAAAGGAGGGCAGCTTCATGCATTTTCAGGCAGATTTGATTCCAGCATGCATGCAAGCAGTTTCATGCATAATTGATTGCAATGCATATTAAAGCCATTTAAGTCCATCTCGAAAGGAGGGGTAAAAGTTGTATAAATAGGGATGCCCAATTAGAGGAGTGGGGTAGCGAATACAAGAAAAGAACACTGTAATACAAATATCAATAAAATATTTCTCCCCAAGGGGATTCATCCGTGAACGTAAGCAAACCATGCCGAACCACGTTAAACCTTTGGCTCTTTATTTGTTCTTCAATTCGTCTCCTAACCCAAAATACACACCAAATCATCTATCCATCGTGTTTGATGCCCAGAATTTATTTTGGGTACAAACAATACTATAGACATTTAATGATTCTTTACATATCCTAGTTAAAAATGTTGTGATTTCTGACAGAATCACACCTTCCTGTTTAGGCTAGTCCAGCTTATTTTTTATTTAAATCCAATATTGTACAGTGAGAAGATAAAAATACAGAAGAAAGAAGCAGAAAAGTAAAACAAAAAATTTAGGTACTTCTTCGGAATTTATTTCCCAGATCTTTTAGGTAAGTCCTCTAGTTTGGTTTAGTATTTTTCTTCTTAGCAACATGCAAAAAAGACCGATAATCATTCAACGTGGAGGAGTATCTTCTACCACCATGTGCTCCAATACCAACGATATTGGATAGTCATTTTATTTATTATCATTTGTATACAAGACTGGCCTACTAAATCTGTTATTATTACTTTAGCAACCATATTTTATTTCCCGGAGGAGATCCATTTTCTTTTGTTGTTCTTTGTGCTTAAACCTCACCTTCCTCCTTAGATAATACCGCCCATCGAGTTCCCTGAGTGCCAGAACTTATAGTACGAATAATATTGTTGTCAAGACTAGTATGGGAGACAGGAGTCCAAATTTGTTCAGTCTCCTCTAACAAGTGTATTTTTCTCATATTCTTGTGATTGATTGACTGATTATTTAACTGATGGACCCATTAACTTTGAGCGCATCTACTCTAGCCATATTTTTGGGTCTCAGAGAAGTTACTGTATTTGCCAAAATAAAGCAGCACCAACAACCTCACTTACAACTTATGTGTTAACTACACTTCTTATTTTCGTTATGTTATCCTCTTTTCTTGGAAATAATTTTAGTAGCACAATAGACGATATGGGTGCATATTCTCTAAATCAAAGTAAGCCATAAATTTGAATCTGTTAAGCTCTACTAGTACTTTGTCATGTAAAGGCATCGAGAAATCAATCTCAACCTGAACCCTTACGAAGTGACCAAAGGTTCGACATTATCCAAGCGTGCGGGCGTGCCCAATAATCTTCCACTCCTTTAAGATATTCATCCTCTAAAATCTTCATCGATAAAACGTTACCCTTAATCAGGGTTTAGGGAATCGGGAAGGAAGAAACTCCATATAAAGTGCGGGTGCAACAGCAGCCGCATGGAATTAAGGTATGCATGCGTTGTAATATATATGAACTGGATCGATATGATGATGAATTCCTTGATCAAAATGCATAGGATCCGAATGGAAAATATGGTTTTCCATGTTTGCCCACAAACCCTAGTTTAGCCATATTTTCTCTCTCCTCATTCCATTTTTTCCCAAACTTCTCAAATAATCACCCATTTCTGGCTAATTGTTACATAATTGCTTGAAATGCTAAACTAACTGCGAGTTGAATCCCTTGATATGTCCCCAAAGACATAGTCGGGTGAAAACCCTCCTAACTTGATGGTTATGGTGGGTCCCACTACACTGTTTCTGTGGGGACACAACACTGGATTCAACCCGTGGTGAGGGTAGCAGACCCGCATAATTGCGGTAATGGAAGTTCAAACGGAAGAAAAAGAGGAGATTATTGATTCAAGGTGAAAAAATACCGGTTGCAAACTTTGAGGCAGTGCCAACCTCAACCGGGAATAGTTGGCCTGGGGTTGAGAGGTTCGAAGTTCAACTCCTGAACTGTCCGCATTAAAAAAGAAATTTACCATCACACCCCCGCGATGTTCCGTATCCCAAAAAAAGAAAGAAAAAGAAGTAACCAGGTAATGCTTAGACAAAGAAATTTACCTTAATCCTGTCAAGATCGGGGCGCCACCCCACCTGATCATATAGTGGTGGGGTGTAAACTCGCTGTCGCCAGACTGCTGTAGTTTTGCTTGCAAACCCTAATTGATAGTGAAATACCTTCATAGCCTTGACTTGTGTTTGCTGATCACGCACTTCCACTGGTATTAGCAGTTCAGAAGAATAACTGAAGAAACCCTTTTTGCACGTCGTATCCGATGTAAGAAACTCTTGTAGAAGATCCTTCAAGGTGTTATTCTTACCATTCTAGATATCAAGATGAAGAGATTAGCCTAGCCGCGCGGAGACAGAAAATTGTGATATGTTTCTCAGGATATCTACGGAATTTCTAGATTAAGGCAAGATTACCCCAAACTCTTGTAGTGATCGTATTTATAGAGTAATTGTGCCGCGGCTGACATGGTTTTGTAAACCCAGGCCCGGCCGAATTGAGAATTTAGATGAAAAGTGGAAACACCAATCAGTCTTCTAAAACCCTACTTTGTGAGATTAATTAGGGTTTGTTAAGTGCATGCAAACAAAATGGCTAGCCACATATCAGTCACCTAATCCTACAGATCTGTAGTTTAGGCCGGCACCCTTTCGTGGCGCGGACCTGTGGACTGACTCTTCTCTCTTTGAGACACCGACATAAGGTTTCTTTCCTGGTAGTTTTTTTTGTTTGTTTGTTTGTTTGCTGGCTCGACCGCATTGGCGCATTGCCATACGAAATTGTTTGTTTTTGGCAAGTACAACGTAGAAATGCATCAGAAAAATAAAACAGGAATGATTTAACAAATTCCCATGCTCTCTCTTCTTCATTTTATGTAAGGCCAAGCAATATGGTGTGCCATTTCCCTTTCCTATCCCCTATTACTATGGCTCTCATATCCCATTAGAGAAGGGATATCCCTACCCTACGCTTAGAAGTGGATCAGACCTGATCCCTTTTGTAGAAAAGGGAAATCACACGCAAACTCAACCTCTGTGTGATTTTTCACTTTATGAATACTTGTTTCCGTTTTTCAATTGAAACGATTACTTAGTATTTGTGACCTTTACACGGAAACTAAGTATCCGTTTTTGGTATTCCATGTTTTACACTAAAACTTTCCTTTCCATTCTATTTTCTACAAAAACTATCTTCTTTACTTATTATATCTCGCTCTTTTATTCTACATTATTTTTTTTACCTATACAAATATTCCTATAAAAAAGAATTGGTAAAAAAAAAAACGGTTACTCGGAATCCGTTTGACACTATTTACAAAGAAACCGAGGTTGCCTTGTGATCCATATCCCTTCTCCACAAATAGGGGATAGAGAAGGGATATAGCACACCATACACTACAAGAAAATCAAGCTATTGCTACACCATATATTGCCACACCTTCAATATAGGTGTTGCAAAAGTAAATTTCTAGCCACAATACTTGTCAGCTGCAGCTAAAAGCTATAATTTACTACTGCAAAATGAAACTTTTGCCACACAACTGTAGCAACAATATAAAAAGAATGTGGCAAAAAAGTATAATCTCTTGCTGCAGCAATAAAGATTGGGTGCAACAATAGACTTCTTGTTACATAGCAATATATTATAAGTTTCGTGTAGTGATAGTGTTTGGCCTAAGTATACGATAATTGAGCGGAACTAATTTTTCATAGTAACTCTCTTCTTTATACTAAGCTTATTTTATGTGGCATTGTTAAGAATTATACTCCCTCCGTCCCTAATTAGATGAGCTACTTGTAGTTTGCACAAATTTTAAGACAAGGAGAAAAGTGGAGTATATTTAAGTATTTTTTTACAATTATACCCTTATGGGCAATAATTAGTAAAATTTAGAAACGATTTATCTCTTAAACTATACCACGGTTTTTTATAAACTTTATACCGTTGAAAAGCATTTTAAAACACCTACGCAACAATTATAAACATGACTATCAAATTATACATATTTCTTATAGAAAAAATAATCAATTAAAAAGGTAGTTTTAGAAATATCCTCTTGGTTAGTGAAATAGCTCATCCATCTATTTGTGGACAAAACTAAAAACTAAATAGCTCATCTAATTAGGGACGGAGGGAGTAATAATCTAAGAGATTCTAAGGCTTAGTCCTATGGGCTAGATATCTAGCTGCTAGATTGGCCATCCACGTCAGCCTGGGCAACCTCCTAAGTCCTATGGGCTAGATATCTAGTTGCTAGATTGGCCATCCACGTCATCTGTGAGCGCCGAACGGTTCAGCGTTTTGGTTACTTTTTGAGCGCCGAACGGTTCGACGCTTAAATCTCAGCCGTTAAATTTTTGTGATTTTTCTGAGCGCCGAACGGTTCGGCGTTGAGACAACTTTTTGAGCGCCGAACGGTTCTGCGTTTCAATCTCGCCGATAGTGCGACTGCGAGCAAATGCTAGGAGAGAGAAGTAGCCAGATTGAGTGTTAACTTTTTTCCCACACTTTTTTCATGATTTGCAATACTTTTTGGCCAATCTAGCAGTCCAATCTAGCCCGTAGGACTTAGCCTAAGGCGAAAAAAGCAGAAGCTAAAATAGTTTATCTTGAAATGATAAGCTTGGAAGAGGGAAGAGAACTCCGGCCCGCCAAGATACGAAGCAGAAGGGTTCTTCGGTTTGCTATTAGTTTATTTCTTTGTGTTGCCTAGTCTTTGTGGATTTTTAGGTTTGGGTTGCTCTTGCCTCCCCATTGTACTTAGCGTCTTCTCTTCTTGTTTCTTTCTCCTTTCCAAATAATAGTCTAAACTTCTTCTTTTTCAGAGAAAAAAGAAAAACTCTTTTCCTGGTGCAGATACCTATAGACGATAGATTATCCTTTTCTTTGCCAACCTATTAAGCATAATTCAAAGCTTCCTCGGATAATTCCAAATAAAACATCACTTGGACTATATGATGTCAGTTAACTCCACTAAAATGGTCGGCTTCTATTTTTCTTTTTCTTCTTCTGGCGGCTTCTAACATTTACCGTCCATTGTAATAAGTCTGGTTGAGCTGGTAACATGTTCCATCTCATGACATAGTATTGACGAACGTCATCGTTTTGGGACCGTATGATCTAATACAATAATGATTCACTGAATATTACAAATGAAACTTCAGAGAAAACTCTTCCGTTGTTTATACATACCAAATGGTCAACATTAAAATTTTAGAATAATAGTGAAAACGAATCTAAAAGAGGTGTGAATGTGAATCCAGTCACTTTTGCCTCATAGAGGCAAACGTTAAGAAACTTACCTATCCAAGAGGTCTTGGGTGGGTGAGAACCTTTTGAGACTTCGGGGTGTCGAAGAGGTCATTGCTATTTGATTACGATTATTTTTTTTTCTTGGCTTCTTTAATCGAAGCTCACATGGAGTAAGTTTCCGATGAAAACAAAAGACGAAAAAAAAATAGTAAAATAAGATGAAGAGGGTGCCAGCCAGGTATGAGTCGTGACTTCACCAAAAAGAAGAGCAAGAAAAAAAAAAGAGTCTATTTAAGGATGTTCACAACCATTTGTATTTTGGATATACACAAGTTCTACCAAGTGACTGTATTCATTAGCAAAAAGCATTCCCTACTAGTCTAATTCACCAAAACTTAATTTCCAGCATCAAGAAAGATGTCCAGTATGGGGGATATTTGGATGGGAATGGGAACACTCATGGGAGGTGTCATGTTTGTTTACACAATGATTCAACAATTTGTTCCGAGACGTGTTGCTGATTATTTATTGGTGTATGTATACCGAATTACAGCATATGCCAATCCTTACATGGAGATAAGCTTTGATGAATTCGTTGGTGGTGAACGGTACGTTAAGCTTAGTGAAGCTTACACCGCAGTTGAAGCTTATCTTGCTCCTAAAAGCAAGAAACTTGCAAAGCGACTTAAAGCTCAAATAGTCGAAGGGAATAAGGACCTTGCACTAAGCATGGCTGATCACGAAGAGATATTTGATAATTTTGGAGGTGTAAAAATCTGGTGGTACTTGGGAAAGACTACCCAAGAAAGCAAGTCTTTCTCATTTTTTCCTTCCGCAACTGAGAAACGGCATTTAAAGCTCCAATTTCATCGTCGATACCGTGAAACCGTCACCAAATCTTATTTAAATCATGTCATCAGGGTGGGAAAGGAAAGCATGATCGAAAACAGGCACATAAGGCTCTACTCTAACAATCCAAACCGAGGGTATTATCAATGGAGCATGTCATTGTGGAGTCATGTAGATTTTGAACACCCAGTGACATTCCATCACATAGCCATGAACCCAGAAAAGAAGCAGGAGATTATTGATGATCTTGAAACATTTCGTATGGGAAAAGACTACTATTTACAAATTGGGAAACCGTGGAAACGTGGGTATCTCTTATATGGCCCTCCGGGGACTGGTAAGTCTAGTATGATCGCTTCCATGGCTAAACTTTTGAATTATGATATTTATGATCTTGAACTAACTGCGGTGAAGGACAATAGCGAGCTTCGCAATCTCTTACATGATACATCAAATAAGTCTATTACTGTGATAGAGGACGTCGATTGTTCACTCAACCTTACGGGAAAACGTAAGAAGAAGAAGAAGAAAGATGATAAAGATGAAAAAGATCCAGTCAAGGAAAAGGAAGACGAGGAAGAAGAAGAAGAAAAGAACGACAGCAAGGTTACACTATCAGGGCTTCTAAACGTCATAGACGGGTTATGGTCAGCTTGTGGCAAAGAAAGAATCATTGTGTTCACCACTAACTACGTTGAGAAACTAGACCCAGCTCTAATTCGAAGTGGTAGGATGGATAAACACATTGAAATGTCATATTGCTGTTACCAAGGATTCAAAGTGTTTGCGAAAAACTACTTGAACCTTGATTCACATGAATTATTTGACACCATAAGACGTTTGATCGGGGAGGTCAAAGTTTCTCCAGCCGATGTTGCCGAGAATTTGATGCCGAAAACCATCAAAAGAGACTCCCAACTTTGCTTGCAAAACCTGATAAAGGCTCTTGAGAAAATTAAAGCAGATGAAAAGTTGAAAGCTGAGGAAGAAGAGGCCAAAAAGTTGAAAGCCGAGGAAGAAGCCATAAAGTTGAAAGCTGAAGAAGACGCAAAAAAGTTGAAAGCCGACGAAGAGGCAATTAAGTTGAAAGCTGAGGAAGAAGAAGCCAAAAAGTTGAAAGCTGAGGAAGATGCAAAGAAGAAGGATAATGATGGTACTGCTGACGTAACAAGTGTTTTGTGAGTCAATTCCTATAAGTAACTCTGGGTTTGCTGTTTTTCTTTGTATGTAAAAAAGTATGGACTACAAATATGTTAGTTTTCTTTGTAATATCAAGTACCAGATGAAATGGCCAAGTCTGCAAGGACAAACAATGTAACTTAATGTCGTATGTCTGCGAACCTGTTTATGTAAATTACTGATTGAATAGTGACACTTTATTCTCGTATGTATCTTACCCAGTTCTTGACGTTTTTTCTATCAATCTGGTAATCATCTGAGAAAGTATGTACCAGTGACTTACGTAAATGCCTGATATACTATTTGTACAGGGAAAGTAAAGGTACATAGGCTTGGAAGCCTTGAAGTGTACCCGTAAAAAAAAAAAAAAAACCACAAGGACCTGTAAGATGAAATCCACTTCAGTAAAGCAGGAAAGGGATCCGACTAATGCAGAAATCAAGACATTCAATGTCATGCAAGGCTAACATTAACAAGATACAGGAAACATTGTGTATAAACGGAGTTGTTGTAATCAATGTAGGCGAACTTGTTATTCAGATGCTACTCAGTTGTGAAGGAGGAATGACAATCAAGGTTGAGGAACACGTCACTACTCGACTAAACTACTTGCAGACTTAGGGTCATTCTAATAACACACTCCCTCCGTTCCGATTTACTTGACGTTGTAGAGTTTTTCACGGATATTAAGAAATATTTCTCAAAGAGAGTAAAATCTTTCCTATAATACCCCTATTAATTCCTACTTAAAGAGTTAAATGACCTAGCTTTGTGTTTCTAGATTGTAGAGAAAGTTGTCAATCCCGTAACAATTACTTGGGATGAAGAGATGATGAGTAAAGAAGTAAACAAGATTGGGTATATATCCTCCATGGGGTATATTTCAAAATTAGAGTAATTGTTTTTGTGCTGATTCCCATGAGAATTAACTCTCTGGTGTGATTCCAAAGTAGGGGTAGATTAGTGAAAATTGGAGAATAAAACTAAAACTATCATCTAATTTGGAACACAAGAAAAACCCTAAAACATCAAGTAAATCGGAACGGAGGGAGTACATTGTTATCAACATGACTTACGATGAAGTAAATTATATCAAGGAAAGCCAACACCATAGATCAATGTAAATCAACATAACATCCATTCAACGTCAAGGAATCATTCAAACAAACAAACAAAATAAAAATTCAAACCCAAACACGCACAAAGCTCGGTGAAACCCTGCCATCTTCAATGATTTACTGGCCGAATAGCAAGCACTCGCAAATAACTCGGCCAGTTTGTGGAGTTTGTAAGAATCTGCTAATGTATACATATAAGTTTGTGAAGTTGCAGTTTCATATGCTGATAAGTTTTGGTAACAACAACCAAATAAAAACAATTAAAAAAAAAGATACCGAGATTCAGAGAGAAGATAATTATCATACCTTCTTAAACAAACTGACTTCTCATTCCTCAACTTAGAGCTTGCTTTTTACGTTCAAAAACCCACTTCCCAGCCCATTAAAACCGTTTAAGGTAACATGAGTACCAGAGTTAAGGGAAACGAGGCGTTCGAAGTAGCACATTTCTTGGCCTATTGATGTCGCAAGATATGAATCTATGACACTTCTGTTTTTAGGATCATATATAACAATATTACCAAATCACCCAAAATAGTATCTCATCACTCTTAAAAGAATGAATAAACCTCACATATGTGTCTCTCATAAATCTTTCCTGGGTAATTGAACAATGTTTCGTCCAAGATTCTTGAACTCCATAATCCCGCATCACCCATAATTCAACACACACCTGAACTACTTCAACACAAGTACACATAGGCACCCTTCCAACACTCCTATTAGAGATATAAACCAATGCTTATTCTTCAAAGGTTCTTTTGGAAGTTTCAATTCTTCAAAATGCTCAGTGCTGATATCCCAAGATACAACAAATCTGCTAACCAATGAAGATTTCTATGCACTGAACCCCCCACCCCCACCCCAATAAACTTGAATTCGTGAAAGACTTATATATATGTTCACAGTTAGAACTACTTAGGGTTTAGGTTTAGATTAACTTTAGAATAAAAGAAGAAGATAACACAAAACTAAGTATTATTGATTTTTGTTTGTACAAGAGAAACCGTGAATCATACAATATATTTATACATAGACTTGGCTTAAACTATAAGCTAAAGATGGTTTCCTAACATACAAGGAATTCTAAAAATAAACTAACTCTGAAAAGAGTAACTTGGGTCACGTTTTATGTTGACATAATGATGTGTTAACACCCTCCCGCAAGCGCAACGGGTTATCTTGAACCGTTAGCTTGAACCTTAATAAAGAAAACCGGTCCTTAGATAATGGTTTCGTAAATATATCTGCAATCTGATCCTTAGATGATACAAACCGGACATCAAGAAGTTTTAAAGCAACTTGATCACGAACAAAATGATAGTCAATCTCAATGTGCTTTGTTCTCGCATGAAATATAGGATTGACAGTGAGATAGGTTGCACCAAGATTATCACACCATAGAACAGGAGGTGATTGAGTGGAAATACGAAGTTCTGAAAGAAGTGATTGAATCCACATAATTTCAGCAGTAGCAATTGCAAGTCCCCTATATTCTGCTTCAGTACTACAACGAGAAACTGTTTTCTGTTTACGAGCACTCCAAGAAATAATATTACCACCCAAGAAAATGCAATAACCGCTTGTAGAACGTCGATCTTCAATAGAACCAGCCCAATCTGAATCTGTATATGCACTAAATGATAGCTGTATAGAGGGAGATGGCCGAAGAAGTATACCAAAGGTAGACGTATTTTTAAGATATCGAAGTATACGCTTTACCAAACCCCAGTGAAAGACAGTGGGTGCATGCATAAATGGACATACCTTATTAACAACATAGGCCAAGTCGGGACGAGTAAATGTCAAATATTGTAAGGCTCCAACAATACTACGATACTCAGTAGCATCAGATAATAGGGTACTATAATAAGAGGACATGTCGCCAGAAGTACTAAGTGGTGTTTGAATGGGTTTAACACCATCCATTTTGGCCCGAATAAGAAGATCATGTGCATACCGTTGTTGAGAAAGAAATAATCCCGAGGAAGTACGAACTGCTTCAATTCCAAGGAAGTAAGACAACGCACCAAGATCTTTAATTGCAAATTCTTGCTGCAGACGAGTGAGAATAGAAGTAATACCAGAAGAATTGGAGCCTGTAACAATAGTATCATCCACATACACCAACAGATAAATAGTGCCATATTGACCATTGTAGATAAAAAGAGAGGTGTCACATTTTGAGGTAACAAATCCAATTTGTAATAGAAAAGTACTGAGCCGGTGATACCATGCACGCGGAGCTTACTTAAGTCCATAAATAGAACGATGTAGCTTGCAGACATGTGTAGGAAAACGAGAGTCAACATAACCTGGAGGCTGTTTCATGTATACCTCTTCTTGAAGTTCACCATGTAAGAAAGCGTTCTGCACATCAAGTTGGTGAATAGGCCAATTAGAAGACAGAGCCAATGTAAGAATAATACGAATAGTGCATGGTTTAACAACCGGACTAAACGTTTCAGAGAAATCTATTCCTTCTTGTTGATTATATCCTTTAGCAACCAAGCGAGACTTAAAACGTTCAATTTCCTCATTAGGCTTGCGTTTGATACGAAATACCCATTTACATCCAATAACATTCATAGAAGGATCATATGGTACTAATGTCCAAGTACCATTACGAAGTAATGCATTGATCTCAGTATCCGAGGAAACACGCCAATCTGGATTTTTATGAGCTTCGGAAATACAAGTTGGTTCTCTAAGAGAATCACATACCAGAGCATATTTGGAGTTGGGTTTAAAACTTCCATCCTTTGCTCGAGTCACCATTGGATGAGTACCTGAAGTAAATGGTGCATCAGGTGTAGTGGAGACAGGCACGTTAGGACTGGACAGAGAAGTAGGATCCAGTGCAGCAGATGTCGTGGAGTCATTTGACCGAGGAGCATCTTTGTCATGACATGGCGAGGCTGGTCGGGGCAGGTGGAGACAACACTGAAGTTGTATCGTCACTATCATTTGTTGATGCTGTTGACCGAGGAGTAGTTTGCACAGGAGACTGACGAATCACTAATGGAGAGGAAGCATGACGTGTAGATTCAGCAGGAGGTTCACGTGCATATGAAGACGAAGCATCACGTGAATCAACTAAGAATAATTCTTGTGCGGGTGCATGCTGGGTAGGTGCGAACTGAGTAGTAGTACGTTCAACTGGAACTGAGGAAACCGCAGTAAAGTAGTGGAACGAGTAACCGATACTGGTGGTAATGTAACAGATAAGGGTGATGTAGGAGTTACCTGAGAAGTGATCGTTGCCGGTGAAGGTGCTAATGCGGACGCAAAGGGAAAGGTAGTCTCATCAAAAATAACATGACGACTTACATAAATACGCCCCGTAGGAATATGAAGACACCTGTAGCCCTTTTGAGATGGACTATAACCAATAAACACACATGGAGAGGAAAGAGGTTCCATTTTGTGAGACCGATCTGAGGCGTAGGTAAGGATAACATAAACAACCAAATACACGAAGAGAGGTGTAATCCGGTGCAAGGCCAAAAGAGCTTCATATGGATATGAATTATTAATAGAAGTAGAGGGAACACGATTCATTAGATAGCAAAGCGGTGTAAAAAGAATCATACCAATATGAGGATGGTACGAAGCCATGTTTAAAATTGTAAGTCCAAGTTTCACGAATATGACGATGACGGCGTTCCACTAAACCATTTTGTTCAGAAGTGTGTGGACATGAAAATCTATGAAAAATTCCAAGTTGTTGAAGATGCGGAGTAAGTTTGCGATACTCAAGTGCATTATCAGATTGAAAATTTTTTATTCGATTAAAAAGATTTTCAACATGCTTTTGAAACAAAAAGAATATAGAAAGACATCGACTTTTGAGACATAGGAAACATCCAAGTAAAATGACTAAACGCATCAATAAAAATGATATAATATCTGTATCCTTCATTAGATAAAATATGAGAGGGTCCCCATATATCTGAGACAATTAAATCTAATGGATTCAAATAAATTGTTTTACTAGGATTAAAAGGTAACTTATGACTCCTATGCTCATGACAAGAGGAACAAAACTTAATAGTCTGACTGGAACCTAAGTGAAAACCGAGAAACAACTTTTCTTAACTGTGCGCATCATTGGATGCCCCAATCTAAAGTGCCGAGTCTTGTAAACTAGCACGTTCTCCTATGCAAACTTTCTTAGACGAATCATGAAGAAGATAGAGACCACCCCTCCTACTGCCGCGAAGTAGAACCTTCCCGGTACATCGATCCTTCACAAGATAAAAATTCGGATGAAATTCAAATAAGACATTATTATCAGTTGTGAGACGAGAAACTGACAAGACATTATGAGAAATTTGTGGTGAAAAGAGGACATTACGAAGTTTCAACCTACGGTTGGGAGTTCCCAAAACAGAAGATCCAATATTAGAAATCGGAATAGAAGTGCCATTACCCATATGAATTTGATCAGGACCAGTGTACTCGGTTGAGAATTGAAGACGAGAGAAGTCATTAGTTATATGATCTGTAGCTCTACTGTCAGGAGTCCAAGGAGGAGTTGGCAATAATCCGGTATGAGCAGTGTAGGCACGCGGTGCGGAATTTGGTGGTTGACGGTGCGGAGGTCGAAAACTTCGATCAAATCTGTTCCAACAGTCTGTAGCTTCATGATTCGGACAGTCACAGAGTTGACAGTTGATCTCCGAACGATCACACCCAGGATGAAGGAGCCGAATACGAATTTCCGTTGGTAGGAAATCTGGACGTGTTTTTGTATAGTTGGGCGAGCCTGGTGCGGGGAGTTGATTGGGCCGAGTTGTTGCGGGGAGCTAGTTGGGCCTGAGCGTAAGTTCCAGAAAACGAGATGAATTTGACAAATAGTTACGAGCCGGTGCAAGAAGATTAGCCACCTACGTGTGTTCGATGCTTTTTGCCGATTCTCAACGCTGTGCTTCAAAAGTGAGAAGAAAAGTAAGAAAATCTTCTACAAAGAAGAGAGCTCATCGTGGTAGTCAAGGATGTAATAATGGCATCATATGAGCCGTCAAGACCGAATGAGAAGGCGATGACGAAATTCTTTGTCGATGAATCGTTGTATTTGCAACAAGAAGATTATCCACTAAATTTCGAGCATGATTTATATATGCACGCATGGTTTTTGACCCTTTTTGAAGAGAACGTAGTTCACGGTGAAGATGGTGAATCGAGGCGTCGGATTTGGAGTCATATTGAGCTTCATGAGAGTCCCAGTTGCTTTGGAAGTTGTAAGATGATGAACATGACGAAAAACAGCAGGTGTAAGAGAAGAGAACAACCAACTTACTAGTTTATTATCTTGTTTTATCCAAGAGAGAAACTCCGGTGTAGGAACTGCACCATCAACAGGAGACGCTGGACAAGTTGTTGTGCCAGTAATATGACCATCGAGATCGTAACCTTGGAGATATGGTAGGAACTGAGCGCGCCACAACGAGTAATTGGTTTCATCCAATTTGACAGTGATGATGTGATGAGGTTGGGAAAATTGCACAGACGACATAACAAGATTTGTAGAGAAGAGATACTCGAGTTTATAACAAATGGAAGTGGTTGAAGATTCAATTGACATGTTGTAGAATCAAGGTAGTTGATGAAAAAAAGGGGTAAAAGGACCTAAACCTAGCTGATACCAAGTTAGAACTACTTAGGGTTTAGGTTTAGATTAACTTTAGAATAAAAGAAGAAGATAACACAAAACTAAGTATTATTGATTTTTGTTTGTACAAGAGAAACCGTGAATCATACAATATATTTATACACAGACTTGGCTTAAACTATAAGTTAAAGATGGTTTCCTAACATACAAGGAATTTTAAAAATAAACTAACTCTGAAAAGAGTAACTTGGGTCACGTTTTATGTTGACATAATGATGTGTTAACATTCACCAATGACCAACTTGTAATCATCAGTTTTGCGATCATAACCAAAACCACTGAAATCAAATAGTCCGGATATATCCTGGGATTCAGGGATTTCTTTGTACTCTTTAGAGACTGGGTTCAAAATACAACATAATCAGAGTTAGAAATGAGTTCATACCAAGTTTTGCAAACACACTTGCAAGTAATTAATGATTTCACGGGTAACCTTAACAGAATGTCGCGGTAGATTTCCTCTGGAATGCTAGACATATTGTTTCTCCTCCTCGTCCTTCTTCTCCTGCTTTGTTTTCGGTTTCTAAATTCTTTGGGCCTTCGGGGAGTTTAAGTGATTTTTATTGTTCACTGAGAGAGGGGAAGTTGACTTTTAAGAGTGTTTTTTGGGTTCAACCTGGTTCGTTAAAATATCAACATCTTGCCACGTGCGTGGTTTCTGACGTCAGTGAATGTGCTTGGCAACGCTTTGCTCTAGAAATAATGTTGTAGTCGTTAATTTTTAACGAATTAATTGAAACCTGTTTCACGCTCTTCAAAAGTAAATAAATAAACTAGATGACCGCTGCCACGGTGGGAAGGCCGACCGAAGAAAAAAGGAAACACTCCTACAATTGGACTGTAAAAGAAAATTTATGGCTAAAGTGAAAATATCATTTTTATTGAAACGGAAAGAGTACATCGTTTTATTAGTTGTAAAAGAAAATTAGTTGATGCATAAAACCAAAATATGGTTACATAAAGTATTATGTATCCTTTTGTGGTAGTTTGCACAATGGATCTCCATTTTATTTTCAAAATTGTGCCTAAAATGATAAATATTTTTTCAAATTTTTCGTAAAAACTCTAAATTGAATATTGTTGTTTATACTCATTGCGTAGATTTTTTAAAACCTTTCCAACGAGATAAAATTTGTAAAATTCCAATGCACGGATTTTTAGATATGTTATATTAAAGTTTGGTTGTCAATTATACCCCTAAAGAAATAAGATACATGGGAATTATAATAAAATTTGGGGCTTATATCTAGTTGCCCTTCTTTTTTGGTTTATTTACGAAAATGTCTAATATCTTACTGCCCTTCCTCTTTGGTTTATTTACGAAAATGTCTAATACCTTAGTGCTCTTCCTCTTGAGTTTATTTACGAAAATATCTAAATGAAAAAAAAAAAATTGATTTAGAGGGGCAGTGTCGTCCTTTCATCGTTGAACCAAATCCAATCTTTTGTGTCTAATTGGAAAAAATGTCACGCTTCACATTGACACAAAGTCACCATATATAAAGCCCTCCCTCGCTTCGCTCGGTCGGCCTAATAAGTGGTTGCTTTGGTGACCGACATCAATCTAGAGCAGCTCGCAGCGCTCCCATTTAAACAACTTTGGCACGTTATTCATTCTAGGCCAAGCAACCTTCCTATTTTGCTTTGCTTTAGCTTGAACATAGCCAAAAACAAAAAAAAATAATTCAGAGTTAGAAACTGTTTCACACCTATATGTTGACCGAAAACTAATAGCATTTAGACTACAGGGTGGAGTAATTTTAAGGGAATTTTGATAAACTGCCCCACTTCCAACTTCCGGTTTAAAAGATTACCCCCGTTATTTTTAATTTTTCAAAACTGCCCCCAGTTACAGAATCCGTCAAAAGTCAAATATCTATTGGTCAACCAAGCCCTTGGCCTCGCCATGCCAAGACAAACCATTCACGCCAAACCCTTGGCCCCACATGCCAAGCCAAACCGCACCTTGCCTTGTCCCTAGCCATGCTAGCCTCACCATGCGCCCATGGCATGCCAAGCCCTTGGCCCCGCCATGCCAAGCCAAACCATTCACGCCCAACCCTTGGCCCCACATGCCGAGTGAAACAACACCTTGCCTTGGCCCTAGCCATGCTAGCCGCACCATGCGCCCATGGCATGCCAAGCCCTTGGCCCCGCCATGCCAAGCCAAACCATTCACGCCAAACCATTATCCCCACATGCCAAGCCAAACCGCACCTTGCCTTGGCCCTAGCCATGCTGGCCGCACCATGCGTCCATGGCATGCCAATCCCTTGGCCTCGCTATGCCAAGACAAACCATGCCATGCCAACGGCATGCCAACCTAGCCGTGCCACCATGCTGTCTTTCCCTACGCGGCTACCAAAACGAAGGCGTGCGACAATCAACGATCCCCCTTCAATCCCAGGAGCAAATCCTAGCCATCCAAGGTTAGCAGACAACGCATGGTGACCTTTGGCCCGAAAACCTATGTTTGGCCACGCCAAACCATGCCATGCCAACGGCATGCCAACCTAGACGCGCCACCATGCTGGCCTTCCCTATGCGGATACCAAAACGAAGGCGTGCGACAATCAACGGTCCCCCTTCAATCCCATGAGCAAATCCTAGCCATCCAAGTTACCAGAAAATGCATGGTAACCTTTGGCTCGAAATCCTAAGTTTGGCCATGCCCAAACCACGCCAAGGCATGCCATACCCACGACATGCCAACCTTATCGTGCCACCATGTTGGCCTTCCCTATGCGTCCACTAAAACGGAGGCGTGCAACAATCAACGGGCACCCTTCCACCTTAGATGCAAATCTTAGTCGTCCAAGGTTGGAAGCCAACGCATGGTAACGTTTGGCCCAATTCCAAAACCCTAATTTTGGCCGCGCCTAAACTATGCCTCCTCGGACCCGCAACATCCCTCCTGAATTCTTCCTGAGTTTTAATGTCGGGATGTTTTCACCTCCCGAACGAGTTCAAAACCTAAATATCCCTGCTTGGGAAGATAGGAAATTCTTTTATGGTCGATTTGAGGGGCGGACCGTAAAAATCAGAGTCCGTACGAGAATTATACATCGATTCTAGTAAAGGGAGCTAATTAGGGTCGCCCTTCAATCCCAGGACCGAATCCTAGCCATCCAAGGTTACCAGACAAACGCATGGTAACCTTTGGTCCGAAAACCTAAGTTTGGCCACGCCAAACCATGCCATGTCGACGGCATGCCAACCTAGCCGCCATCATGCTGGACTTCCCTACGCGGCTACCAAAACGAAGGCGTGTGACAATCGACGGTCGCCCTTCAATCCCAGGAGCAAATACTAGTCGCCCGAGGTTACCAGACAACACATGGTAACCTTTGACCCAAAACCCTAGTTTGGCCATGCTAAACCGCGCCAAGGCATGTCTTGCAAACGGCATGCCAACCTTGTCGCGCCACATGCTGGCCTTCCCTATGCGGCCACCAAAACGAAAACGTGCAACGATCAATAGCTACCTCTCATCTTAAGATACAAAATCTCGACCGCGGAGTTCATCAATCTAGCGAGTCTCCTAAGCACGACTTGCTAGGCAACAATAATATGCTACACGTTTTCCACAAAAACATTCGAGACATCAACGCATATCACAAACTGTGGGATCCTCTTTGGGTATTGGTTTGGCGGTTTACAGCGTGCGGCGTACACTACGCCCGTCATAAGGAAGTGTCACAAGCATCAGGCGGTTAGTAAATACAGGGAGTCAATGGTGAAACATTTTTTTTATGGAACATCAATTCCATGCGTTAACGGTTTTATGGAACATCAATTCCATGATTTAACGTTACCACCTCCTCCCATTTACTTACCCATTTTTCCATTACTTAATGTGACCATAGTACGTTTTACTTCGACTTGTATTAATAGGTCTTACCTATTTCCACCGAACAACAAGTTCAGTCAGGAGCATACACCACCCTAAAAATGTTTGCTAGCTTTTCATACGTTAGCTTCCAACTTTCTGATATAAGTCGTAACACAACTACTCTACCAGAATCAACTATTCTGGTCTCATCACTTTCCTTGCTTCCCTCCCCATAACCAACCCATTCTCCTCCACTTTGTGACCGAAGCAAGTCTGGAACGGCCATTTCTTGGTTTAGGCAAGACTTGTACAGATTGATCTCTCAAATCTAAAGTACTCCCTTGCAGTACATTGTTTAGGGTTTAAATTCGTTTCTCAACCACACACCCGAAATTACCGAAATCAGCAGAAACCATTTTCACCCACAAGCAACTAGTAAACTAGTATACTAGTACATATGTTACTACTAATATAGTAAAGTAGTTACCTAATTTACTAAAATTATTTTTGTTACTACTAGTACAGTACATATTAATATATAGTATCACCATATTGATACTACTAGTATGTAGTAACATACTACTAGTAACATTTACATGTGTTGATACTAATTAGATCTGGAAGGGTGTTTTAGGCATTTAGAAAATATACTTTATAATCTCCACAAAGTTTTTGGACTAGCGAGTAAATAATCTAGTCCAAAAACATGTTTTTGGACTAGCGAGTAAATGTTTTTCACGGGTGGACTAGCCATTAACTGGGTGATGATTATTTTCAATGATGTTGTAGTAATAGGTTCGTTGAGACTTGTGAAAGCAGATTTTTAGACTTAATTTTTAAAGCAAAAATATAACAAACTCAAAATACAAGATGTTGTGAGAATTATGGAGAGGATGGAGCTAGGATTTCACCATTCATCAATACTTATGTGGTTTTAAATTAATTTAAATCATGCAATTTAAACAATTGATTTGATTCTAAAGTATTGCCAAAATCAGATTTTCAAAATATCAAATGTTAGTCGCAAGCATAACGCATCAAGAGTCTAAAACTAAGCATGCATCATCAAGAGAAAACACATTTGATTAATAAAAATCACTTAATTCATTTTTCATCAATGCAATTAATCATATAAAAATATTGCATAAATTAATAAAGTAAATGTTACCACATAATTCTTGAAAGAATGGCTTCCTCCGTCGCTCCAATGGATGGGTTTAGCTCATCATGTTGGAAACACGCTCAAAAGTTGATTTCATTGCTCAAGAATGGTTTACAAATGATGAATAAGGGAGAAATAATGAAAAATCGGGTTTGTAACAATTATTTTGTTACAAACCGAATTGTTACAGAGATCGATAAATATTAACTGTCGCTGTTACTATTTCTTTAAGTCTGCCTCCAATATACGACCCACATATGCGAGTCGTTAGCACTGTTGAAGAACGACGGTCCTTCGTGCGTCGTATGTTCTTCGAGCTCTCTTCAATGGCAGCAGCAACAGATTTTTCAAACTCTATTCTTTGCTCTGTAGTCTCCCCAAAACCTCCAAGACTCTCTCTGTCCTCGACTCTGACCTCTAGAATGCCCTTTTATACTACTCAGGCCAACAAGTCTCGAGTTTAATTCACGAATCTTCTCACATAACTCGATATTATTTTTTTTTTGATTTCCCATATCTGCAGCTGCAAATCACGAGCAAAGCTTCCTTTTTTATCGCAATCACAGTCCAATCTCTCTTAACACGTTGATCTCGAGTTTCAGTCAGCGGAAAACTCTGTTATCACACGTCCAACTAAAAAAATACAGGCGAGAATATTTTGTTTCCCTGTAGTGAGAATAACACGTCACACTCGTTTTCTTCCGGAAATCTTCCCTGTATCTTCCCTGTTTTGACGTAACACGCCAACAAGCATCGAATCCCAGCCAAATCTCCGCATAAATCTCTTCAAAACCAAATCAGAATAACCCCGATAATATACTCCCTGTTTTATCCAAACCATGATTCTAGCCAATTCTGGTTGAATCGAACAGACATACCAAGCCTGTTAAGCCCAAACAGGTTGATTGAAAATGATTCCAGCAATTGAATCACTCTCGAGATACCCCCAAAAATCCAACCCTAATACTGTTACTTGCTGCAACATTTTCCCGCCAAAACTGGAAATTTAAATGGTAGGGATGACCTCCCCCTAACAGACATGGGGTTCGAATAGAAGTTGCCGCTCCTGGGGTGTAAATAGTAATTGAGGCGCCCCTTAGTAATTGAGGTGCCCCATAATCAAAAAGAGAGTCTGAATAGCACGTGTCCTCCGGGTTGCTTTAGACAACTTTTCGAGCCGAATTTTCCAAAAAAGTTTATTGCCCAAAAATACCTACAAACACATAAAACACCAAAATTAATACAAAATCGAGTGCCAACAATAAATAGTATTGAGATCAAATTAGACACAAAAATGTGTCTATCACTGGGTCATCAAAAACTGGATTAAACAGTAATTCCTACATTAATGATTAAGGTTGTTTCAAACATAGAGATATACAATCATCCTTAACTAGTACAGTACATATTAATATGTAGTATCACCATATTTATACTACTAGTATGTAGTAACATACTACGTAGGTCAACTTCATTTGGACAAAACCTGAGTACCAAAAACAAAATAACCCTTACTTTTATATCTTACCTATCAGAATTACCTGTTTACATAAGAATTTATTGCGGATCACAAGAGTCTGAGACGAAGAACTGTTGTGACCTATCGGAGATAAATATCGAGATAATCTTGGAGAAGATTAAAATCAATATGATAGAATAGTAAAATCATAATATGCAACTACAGAGAAAATAGTTGGACATGGATATTCACGAATCCAAAGCGAAGTATTTAAGTCGTTAAACCTAGTAATGGTTTTCAGACGAACTGGAAACCTAGGTTGAGAGAGAATCGACTATTTTTTGGAACTAGGATACACAGAAATGTCGGGATTAGGTTTCCCAGCTATTAGAGCTTCTCCTTATATAGTCTTTCAAATCAGGTTTGTTTACAATCAAAGCTAAGATAGCTTATTAACAAAGCAATCAATATTCATCGTTATTAGATGAAAACCTGACTTGAGATTCAAGCTAAGTTTGCTTAGAAAATACGTAATCAATCTCCACCCTTATATGGTTTATCTTGATATACACAGATAAAATATACTTATATTCAAATATGGATAAACCGTACCTAAACACGTATAACGAGTTGGCTCAATAACAGTTAACCGAATTTAGCCATACAAACAGTTCTAGACTCAATCTGATAATCAAATCATCATGATTGATGATAAAATGTATCTAAATGTGTTTTAAGAGAGTTGTTTAAATGCTTAATTTCTCAGGGAAATATATGTGAAACATTCGGCTTGATTTGTATGTGTACAAATTACGTATACTAGAACCAATTCATGAACGTAATGCCACGATTTTCAAACCGACTTCGCATATCTTAAAGGCATTGAAAATTCAGGAACTTTAGCTCACAAACAAACCTAAGTTCATGAGTATAGACAATTTAGTTTGCATACTAAATATGTGAACAAGTTGTCTTAACTGCCGATTTTAGAACATAACCACTGAGTTCGCGAACCACGTTTCCTTCCTTCCAGATCTAACATAGTTTTTCCATTCGAAAACACTGTTCACAAACAAGATTTTTCGAACCAAAGTAGTATTTCACGGTTCGCGTACTGGTTACGCATACTGTGTTATATCCAGACTTTGGTAGTAAGTCTATTACTCTCGATAATCGATTTGAAACATCCTTATAAGAAAGAAAAATGGTTATCTTACACATACCACTAGCTTCAAGTAATTTTCGAATGATTATTTGATCAATATGAAACATTCCAATAGTTAACACCAAATGATTGTCTCACCTGAGATCATGTAAGATGTTCAAGGTAATTTTCACATGATAACCTTGACTTAATATTTAGTTTCCAACAAATGAATTGTTCATAAGCAAAGTTGTCAAGTAGATGATAAAGCATTCTAAGCTTTAAACTCATATTTCGAAAATTATATTAACGAGATAAACTCGACTCGAAATTTCAATGTCTATAGAATAAAGTCTGTATATATACCACTTAGTCTCATTAGTAGATAGAATTGAATAGACTTCTGAGTGATAATTAAGTTTTAGTATCCACATACCTTTTGTCGTTGAAGTTTCTCCAAAGTCTTCAGTAGATTTTCTTCTTCTTCAAATGGTGAATTCCGTGAAATCTAAGGCTCAACCGCACGCTTCTATCCCAATCCGATACATATCTATAAGTAGACTAGAAATCAAAATATAGTTTTGATCAATATAGTTTTAATCAACTAAATTTGATAATAAGCTTGAGATAGCAATGCTTGTGAGTTCTTCCGAGCAACGCTCAAACAAGGGTGACCTAATTTATAAAAAAAAATCCACAAATACCCTTTGATAACAATATAATTACCTAACGTAAATCTAAATAAAAAAAGATCCCAACTTCTTATTTTGGTTTTCAAAAACTAACTATAAATCAAATTATTAGTCAAATCTAATCACGCTAATTTTATTTAATTTAGTTAATCTAATTGGTAGCACCAACAAATCGAGTGCATTGTACGCATTAGCGTGATTATTATTTGGTTTTGATAACAATATAATTACCTATTTTTAGGCTAAAATAAAAAAGTGAAAGTATCTCTTTTCCTAAAACAGAGGGAGTATGATAAGAGGTTTTGGAGATTATTATTTGGTGACATGACCCAATTTTATCATCTTACCCCCTTTAATTCCCGGATTTCTCCCGTAGTCATTCACCGTTATACTTCTATTACAATTTCAATATTTGGATCAAAATGGGGAAGCCCAAGTCCACATATCTTGTTCAGTATTACTTTACAATCAAAAGATTCAATCTCAAAAAACGGAGAAATCAAAAAATTGAGTTTTTTTTTTTTTAACTATTAGATAAGTACAATTAATGGATACTGAGATAAGAAATCGAAACTAATTCACGGGTAAGTTGCTAGTATTAACAATTTAGGAGGAAACCTACATCGCTAATTCGTCTATGGGGAAAACTCAAAAACCCCTAAATAAAACGAAATTAATTAGCTTTTCTTTGATTCTCCTTCGTATAGTCATCGACAAGCTTCCTTAATGTGAATAATGCATCACCAGTCATCATTTGAAGATCAACCTCGAGCTCACCATCAGCAGTGTGCCTAGTCCTTTGTTTTGCTAGGAATTCAATAAGATACGACGGGAATTCTCTAATAGATTGCAAATCATTAATCAATTTAAATTGTTCCGTAACAGTCATTTCCCTCTCATGACCTGGAGATGAAATTTTCATCTTTTTTGATGGTGGAATAGATTCGTCAGGTTCGGTGTCTCTATCATCATCCGTTTCCACAGGTACTGGTAGAAATTTGTTCTCAATTGCTTTCCACCTCGCTTCAAAAAAATTTCTAAGTTTACCAGCCATGGTGTGGACATGATGCCCAGGTGGGTTATACGTCATAGCGTTAGAGAATGTAAGCCTCACATCATCACCAAATTTCAACGGACATGAATACTCACCGTTAGCAATCTTACTCTTAACCGTCCCCAAATCCATTGGATGCTTGATACGCTTAAAATAATCTGGAATGTTCAACTTCAAAATGTCCACTGGAGCATTGAAAACAAATCCATATGGATGTTCCATCAAACGTCTCAGAAGTTGTTCACATTGCTTCATTAACTCCGCAATTGAAGCGCATGCTGGGATAACATGGTTCTGCCTGTCTGCGACTGTCTGGCAAGTCAAATTCAACAAGTGCTTAATATTCAAATAATTTGCAGCCAAAATAAGATCAAGCAATGTATCTTGATCGACTTCAACAAACTCCGCATCCCATTTCTGAAGCTCTAGATCCTCAACTTTACCATCATTCCCTTTAGGAATATCACCAACATGTTTCTTGCAATATTCAAGAACTTTAGCCAAAATATTGCTTGTTACATTTGTTAATGGAATCCCGTTATCAGCACAACCGTCTTCAATCATATGCTTAATGGTTTGAGATTGAAGAGCAACAGCTTCTTCAACATCAAAAGGTACTCCATCAGAACTGCTCAAAGTTACCATCTTTGAAGTCGACATGACCAATCAAAAAACAAAAAGTTTGAAAGAAAGTAAACTAAGAAATATTGCTTCAGCAGAGAAAGAGTCGAACGTGAGAGTTCGATACCTTAGGTCGCACATATATATAGACTTTATTGGAACCCAAACTTATAAGGATTATTATTTTTGGGAACTGCAGAACTTGCCTTCGTTTAGGAAACGTCTGCTATATTTTAGTTTGGAAACTGAGACGTCACGTACCTAGACCCAGCTAGTAGCAAGTTATCCAAGCTAATTGAAATTTTGCATGAACCAGCTGGAGCCTATATTGTTTCTGAAACTTATGACTAGCCAGCAAAGAGGAATTGCGAACGTGATCATTGAGGGTGACAGCTCATCGATATCTTAATGAAGGAGGTTTTGGTATGATAAAACGATTCCAAGACTATCTTCAACACCTCAGCTCTATTTTGCTCATATCAAACAAGAAGGAAACACAGCAGCATATATTCTCGCCGTTTAGAGCATCTCCAATGCATAGGGTCAAGGTCATCCTATGTGGAGGTCATATTAACACATTCTTATGTGTGGGTCATTACTAAATGACAAAAAAAAAATTAATGTAAATTTTTTTACCTCAAGTTGATTTCCAACCCCCAAGGTATTATCTAACAAACTTTATTCGAATTTAGAGATAAAATAATGGTGTGGATTTAAGATCCAAGGTCATAGAGAAAGTCTTATTTACACTTTCTCCATTACCCCCACTTAGCCATGTCATCTATCTCTATAACCTTGACCCTTGTGTGGGATATGAAAATTTGGTACAAAAAGTCTTAAATTCTAGGTGTCATCCAATTTTAAGACTTTTGCCCCTTGCATTGGAGATGCTCTAACACTAGTTGCTTCACAAAGTCCACATGAGGTGGAGTTCTCCAACACCCCCGCAGCATTGGTCATATGCCAGGGCATTAAGCTTCCGTTGTTATTTCAATTTTTTGTTTTTTATTGTCATCCAAAAAAAGAATAAAAAATAATAATTTACGAACTATTTTATTTTTGCATGTGCTCCAGTGTTTTTGGGTTCTATCAAAACTCTCCCATAGTCTCCAAAATAAAATAACTACATCCGTTTTTTTATTAAAACAGATCAAAGTCCAATTACATACTAGTATTTTTGTTAATGAAAGAGTTATGATAAGGTTGAAATATGATTGATAATTACATTCTTAAACCAAAAATGGAATACTCTAGACAATCGAATAATCGAGAGAACATTAAAACCTAAGAGCATCATATCCTATGTAACAAAGCAATAACCAAAGACTGAAAACACCCAAACTCTTATCGCCTGTACTGCAAGGTAATCATTACATGTCTAGAGTATTCCTCCACAATGGCAGCCGACATATGAAATCGAGAACGGGTAAGCAGTTCGTACTGCAAACAACTCACTCCACAAGTAAAATCTAGGAATTTATTAGTTATGTTGCTGTAGTTTAGTCCACTGGCTTATAGCTGGTTCCGTGTATGATTCTTCGATTTTGGTCTTGTCGCTTAATGCTCGAAACTACTAGTTGGTTCCTTGATTAGTAAAAGATTAAAGGATTAAAGTAGATTGATGTTGGAAGACGACAAGTATCTCACTCCAATTTCCACTAAAAAAAATAACCGCATGCTATTTATTCCAGAGAATCTGGCTCTTCTTTTTGTTCCCCTCCCGTTACATATGTTCTGGACTTGACTGAGACTAAGCTTTCAACGTAACAATCTTCTCGGTATAAGAGTATCGAACTAGGAATGTATGTTTTCGTAACCATGTCACGTTCAGGGTTATATAAATATAGATAAGCAGAATCATCACCAAATAGAATCTCACCGCTCTGAAAGAACCACATAAACCTCAAATACTTATTTATAATTGTTGCATCTTTGACAATATATCGTCTAGTCCAAGATTCTGGAACACCATAATTTTGCATCACCCATATTTCAGCACGAACACGATCATTCACAACAGATAAACAAAGACACCCTTCCAACACCCCTAAACTATGAAATTCAAGGTGGTTCTCCAAAGGTTCTATTGGCAGTTTCACTTCATCGAATATCTCGTTACTGATATCCAGAGATATAATAATATCACAAGAGTCTTTCATTTCGGCTAACCAATGAAGACTTCCGTTAACTACCACTCCTGATGGTTTATTGGAATTAAATTCATACGGTAGGTTTTTATCAACTGTTCTCCATGAGTTTAATCCTAGTGAATACACTTCGAACAGACTTTCAGAATTATTACCAGCTAATAACTTGTAATCGTTACTCTTGTAATCATAACCAAATGCAACCATATGGAAATCATGCAGATGTTTACTAGATTTTGGTAATTCCTTGTACTCCCTTGTGGATGGATTCCAAAGACAAAAGAACTGATTATCGTACCGTAGGCAAACCAGACCATCACAGCAACCCATAAATTCAACATAACGTTTGGGTTTGAATGGGTAATCAAGCTCCACCGCATCTTCAAGTAATTTATTTGTCGACAAGAACGACCCTAAAGAATCGTGGTCTATGCAGTAGAATAGACTCGAGTAACTCCCCATCCTGTTTTTATACCCCTTAAGAAAAAGATTAGGTTTGTTCCCTCGGGCAGTAATTTGAAGGTGCATTCTAGCAAAATCAGTGCTAGAAATTAGAGAAAACCATGTTTTGCAAACACACTTACAAACTAATAAGGATTTCACTGGCACCTTCAATAAAATTTCAAAGTAAATCTCCTCTGGAAACTTTGACATTGTTTCTCCTTAGTATAAACTATGTCTTGCAAATTTACACACAAACAAGCCTATTATTTAGAAACGGAGGTAAACCATGTCTTGCAAGACACTCTTATATGGATTTACAAAAAACCTTAAAACTTGGACTCTACCAAACCTACAAAATTGGCAGGACTCGGAAACTTGAGACAACTAACAAAATTTACCCAAAATATAAAGTGTGGAATTAAACTGCAGAGAAAAATAACAAAATTTACCCAAAATAATTACGTTTGAAGTGGTCCATTGTCTAGTACAATGGAGTCACTCACATCCCCTTCCCATGTCGGAGGTCGAGGGTTCCAGCCCTTGTGGGCTTCTAAATGTCATAGATGGGTTATGGACTTATGGTTAGCTTGTGGCAAAGAACGAATCATTGTGTTCACCACTAACTACTTTGAGAAACAACGATAAGAATAGTGTTTTGTGTTCTCTTGCTTTGCTTACAATGTCTGTATGGCTAAATCCATGTGTTGAGCTAGCGAGATACGATGGTGTCCTCGTATAAGCCTTCAAAATCAAATTTTGAAACCCCTTTAAAATTCCCGGATTTCTCCCATACATTTTCACGGTTATACTATACCCAGTCACGTCCCAATATAAAAATACTTCTATGACAATTTTTGGATCAAAATGTGGAAACCCAAAGTCCATATTTCTTCTTCAGTGTTACTTCACAGTCAAAAGATTCAATCACAAAAACAGAGAAATCGATTTTTTTTTTTTTTTTTTTTTTTTTTTTTGAAAATATTAGAAACAATCAATGGATAGTGAGATGAGAAATTGCAATTAATTTAGGGGGTAAACCTACATCGCTGATTCGGTTAGGGGAAAAACTCAAAAACCTTTAAATATTAGCTTTTCTTTGATTCTCCTGTTGATCCTGCATATAGTCATCGACAAGCTTCCTCAATGTGAATAATGTATCACCGGTCATCATTTCAAGATCAAGCTCGACCTCATCATCATCAGTGTGCCTAGTACACTGTTCTGTTAGGAATTTAGTCAGATATGACGGGAAGTCTCTACTAGATTGCGAATCCTCAGTAATAGATTGCAAATCTTCATTCAATTTAAGTAGTTCCATGTTAGTCATTTTCCTCTCATGATCTGGAGATGAGATTTTCATCTTTTTTGATGGTGGAATAGATTTGGAAGCTTCTGTGTCTCTAGCAGCATCCAGTTGCAAAGGTACTGGTAGAAGTTCATTCTCGATTGCTTTCCACCTCGCTTCAAAAAAAGTTCCAAGTTCACGAGCCATGGTGTGGACATGATGCCCAGGTGGGTTATATGTCATAGCATTAGAGAATGTCAGCCTCACATCAGCACAAAAATTCAACGGATTTGAATACTCACCCTTAGCAATCTTACTCTTAACCGTCCCCAAATCCATTGGATGCTTGATACGCTTAAAATAATCTGGAATCTTCAACTTCACAATGTCCACTGGAGCACTGAAAACAAATCCATATGGATGTTTCATCAAACGTTTGAGAAGTTGTTCACATTGCTTCATTAACTGCGGACTGGAAGTGCTTGATGTAGAAACATGCTTCTTATTCTGGAATGTCTCATGATTACCTCTCTTCCTGTCTGCAACTGTCTGGCAAGTCAAATTCAACATGTGCTTAATATTCAAATAATTTGCAGCCAAAATAAGATCAAGCAATGTATCTTGATCGACTTTAACAAACTCTGCATCCCATTTCTGAAGCTCTGGATCCTCAACTTTACCATCATTCCCTTTAGGAATATCACCAACATGTTTCTTGCAATATTCAAGAACTTTAGCCAAAATATTGCTTGTCACATTGGGTAATGGAATCCCGTCTTCAATTATATGCTTAATAGTTTGAGATTGCAGAGCAACAGCTTCTTCGACATCAAAAGGTACTCCATCAGAACTCCTCAAAGTTACCATCTTTGAAGTCGACATGACCAATCAAAAAAATAATAATTTGAAAGTAAGAAATCAAATATTGGTTGAGCAGAGAAAGAAAACCAGACAGTGAAAGAATCGAACGTGAGAATTCAATACCTGTATGCGAATATATATATAGACTTAATGCGAACCCAAACATAAGGATGATTACTATTTTAGGGAAGGGCAGAAGCTGTCTTTGTTTAGGAAACGTCTGCTATATTTTAGTTTGGAAAGTTTAGGAAACGTCTGCTATATTTTTAGTTTAGGAAACGTCTGCTATATTTTTGGGAAGGGCAGAAGCTGTCTTGGACCACTACAAAAAACCTGATCAATGGCAACCAAACCAGTTTAGTTGCCTAAGATGAGATTTTAGTTGCCAAACAGAAAGGCAACTAATCGTAGTTGCGGAGCTTAAGTTGCCATATGGGTTGTTTCCAAATGTAAAGGCAACTACTAAAAATGCTTTGTTGTTATTTGCGCTTTTGGCAACTTGCGTTGTTGTAGCCAAACACATTATTTGTTAAATGCAGTAGATTAGACCCACTAATTTTTGTAGTTGCCAAGTACTTGCCAAACAATTTAACAACAAAACTATGATAGTTATCAGGTACTTGCCGAACACTATAGCAACAAAGTTTATGTCCTGTTGCGAATTTCTTTAGCAATTCATTTGGTAGTAACCAAATATCTTGATTCATAATTGCGATAAGTTAAAACAACTAATTTGTAGTTTGCAAATTGTTGGCGAATCATTTAACAATCAAATTCGTAATTGCCATTTGGTTCCTGAATCATTGAGCAACGACAAATTTTGATAGTTGCCAAATGTTGAATCTAGGTGAGATGAATATCTGGTCAAATATCTAGACCAATGAAAACTTCATCGGTTGTGGTGCCAGGGATCAGGAATTAATGATGAATTAACTATGAATTGGTCAAATATTAAGACCGATGCAAAAATTTATTAATTAGCATTAATAAAAAGATAATTATTAATTGATCAAACGTTAAGACCGATGCAATTCTTTTTTGATTACAGTGCCACAAATTGGGACCGTAACAAACATTAATACAAAATTAATAGTTATTTGGACAAATATTTAGACCAGTGTCGATTTCCCATGCCCCATTGGTATTTTGGGACTATAAACAGCATTAATACAAAATTAAAAACAAAAATTAAATAAATGCCAGATAAAGCTAAACAAAATATAATATTTCAGAAAAGTAATTTTTGTTATTATTTATATTTATTATTTCAGTTACAACAAAGTATAGACAATAGATCACATTAAGATGCATCTCATAAAAGAAAAAAGAAAATATCACTATTTACACTCTAATTGTACAATCCTGCTTGGTCCGCTCGAACAAATCCTTCCTGACAGATGCACTGCAAGTCTGCAACACAAAAGCCAAACAAAAAAAGAAGATCAGATGAAAAATATGATAAGCTGCAAGTAAAATAGTCATTTTAGTCAAAAACCAATGAGTTGAATTGATTGCCTTTCCCTTGATAACACTCTGGTTAGATTTGTTAAGGACATAAAACCTCAACATAATTAAAAACACAAGCTAAATTCAAATATACACATTTGAGTATCACAACTGAAACTGTTCATTGCTCATTAAACTAAATACTTGAAAGGATTTCAAACCACAATCCAAATTCATTTAAATCTATTAGACATCAGAGGGGAGACTACGCAAATGAGTGAATCTGCCTTACCTAGAATTACATGAGAAACTAGAGATCGAATCATGCATGTTCAGCTAGTTATTCAAAGAAGGCACTACATAACCTAAAACCCATATTGGTTGCTTAATGCAATGCTGATAAAAAATTAAGTCACAAAAGAAAATCCACATTCGATCAGGAATTCTTTCAGGAACTGTTATCCCAAATTCAAAACCTAGCTAACTAATTCACAATCCTTTCAGGAATAACAAACTTAACCCACAAAATCCATTCCATAAATAAAACATCAAAAACCCCTGAATATTAGTAACATATAAAGAATACTCAAAACTAACCCCAACATTTTCAGAAATTAATTCTAATAATACTCAAACTTAAGCAAACAACTCCAACCTTAGTAACACCCAAATTCCAACAACATATTTAAGATATTGGTCTCAGAAATTCCAATTTCCACACTCTAAAACGTTTTGACCATGGATGAATAGGAAGTATTGTTGCGGAAATAATAGAAGCAGCAGCAATACAAGATGAAAATTTTACCTCTATGGTTTTTGGTGCTCTAAAACATAAAAGTGAATCCAAAAGCAACCTTAACTCGCCACCATCTTCCAGATGCAATTTCAGAGAAAAAAACAAATTGAAGGCAAATTGAGATGCAATACCACGAACTAAAATGGGGTTCCTAATTTATTTACTTTTGTTTTTCATCATCTGGTTATAAATCAGATTTGATGAATTTAGATGGAAAACGAGAGGTTGAGTTAGGGTGAGGGAGGCGGAGAGAAAGAGGAGAGACTGTGAGGGACAGAGAGGAAGAGATAGAGATTAGGGTTAGATTTAAGGTTTTCTCTTTTCGCTTATATCAGACCTCTGAGTGGATCTCGAGGCACTAATAAACTAGATATGTGGCCACGATTTTCTAGCCGTGCATTTCCACATGCACATCTCCTTTGTTGTAGTGTAGCAAGGTTGGATGGTTATCTGACACCAATTTGATTGGCCTCCGTAGGTTAGCATAAAACCATGTGTCGAGAGAAAAATTAATCTAACGGTTCGCATTAGTTCTAAAAATAGATCATACATTTTGTGGACTTAGGGAACCATGTGACATTATTGTGCAGGGGGTCTAATTTCTAGAAAAAAAAATCTTATTCCCTCTATTTTTGTAAACCTGGCTAAATTGTGGCCTATAAGGATTAATTGGGGCCTGTCATTACATGACAAAATAAAGACATTTTGAAGTAAAATAAAAAACCCCTTAACCAAATATTTTTTTGGTGACAAATTTACCCTTTAATTAATTAGTGTTAATTCGGTGATTAGTGGTAAAATATAGTGTTAGATGTGAAATTAACGTTTTAATGAATCATCTGAACATGAAAAAATTTGAAAATTTGAAATTGTTTGAAGAACACCAACTCAGAATCGGTATATGTTTTCATTGGTATCAACCGATTATCCAGAATCGGTTTATATGGGCATGAACATAAACCGATTGTGGGTAAATTTTTCTTTTTTATCTCATGAATTATATGTTGTTAAACATCAAATAAAATCAAAATTCATTTTATACCCGAGTTAAAAATGAGTATGACTTCATACTCAATCTCGGATCGTTTAAGATGTTATACTCGCTTTCAATTCGCATATGAAGTTATACTCGCTTTCGATTCGAGTATAAAGTTATACTCGTTTTCAAATTGGGTAAAATCATACGGAACTATTTTATTTTTCATTTGTAATCGAAATGAAATTGAGTATGATTTCATACTCATTTTATGATCGAGTATTAACTGAAAAAAAAAATTTGGGTTAACCAGAATCGGTTTACACGATACATATGTAATTCCTGACATTGCACAACAGGAATCGGTTTATAAGAATGCTCATGTAATCCGATTCTAACAACAAAAAAAAATTCAGAAAAATTGAGAACAACAATCGGTTTACTCGACACACATATAAAATCCGATTCTAACATTATACATCAACAATCGGTTTTATAAGTGCTAATGTAATCCGATTTTGGTTCAAATTTCTCGAACCAGAAAACATATCAAGGACAATCGGTCTTTGTGGGCATGAATATAAACTGTTTCTATTTGCAATCGGATCACATATACATTAACGTTAACTGATTCTGATAAACCAGGAAAAATTTGATTTCAAAATTTTCAATTTTTGAGCAATTTTATGTTACTAAAAACTAGTTTATAGGATTGGGTTGAGAAGAAGAAAAGAAGAAGAATCAGTTGAAGTGGAGATGGAAATGAATTTGATTTTGATTTTAGTTTTTAATTTTATGATTTTAGTTTTATGATTTTGATTTTGATTTTGATTTTAGTTTTTAAATTTTATGATTTTAGTTTTATGATTTTGATTTTAGTTTTTAATTTTATGATTAGGATTTGATGGGGACAAATTAGTAGTATTAATATTTGGTAGAGGATAAAATGGTAGTTTCATCAAATTTAGACACTCCTTATCATTCTTTATGGGTTGGATGAAAAAGTCCATAGGCCCCAATTAAGTGGCATAGTACCCAATTTAGCCAGGTTTTGGAAAGGCACTTTCATCATTTTAGGCTTTTAGCTTAAAAATTGGCTAATTATTATTATTTTTTTGTAGAAAAAAATAGGTCAAATTGAAAAAGTGAAAGTATCTCATTTAGCCATAGCTTCTAACTCATAGTTCAAAATAAAACAGCCAACATGAATTCAAAATCGCCATTTAGTGTTCTAAGCTAAAGTCTAATTCCAATCCTAAACTTCAAGCTAAGATTTAATATGAGCATCAGTTTACACCCCTAGACGTGATCAAAAAGAAATGGAGATTCAATCACGAAATTGTAAATGTTCCCTTAGAATTACTTAACCTACTGATTCATACCTAGCATGCATAAGTGTGTTTTTCTTTTTAAATTATCGAAGTAATAAATACAAATACCTATGAACAATCTCCTCACTAGCCTCAGCTGCTTTCACTGCTCAAACACCACTGCTGCTACACCTGCTACTCAATGCCTACCACTTTCTTGTTGGCGGTAACCGTAGCCTACTGCAACCAAAGCCATCACCTGCAGCTGCAGTACCAACTCCACCTGCATCCATTCCATAACATCCATCACCTACAATTTCCCATCTATCTTCAACATCTCTTATTCAGGCAATAGGTTCAGTTCAGGTCAAGTTCAACATCTCTTAAGCTCCTGCCATACATTTCTCTACTGCACTTCTCAAAACCACCAGTACAAACTCAATTTCAGCTTCTCCACTCCAACGCCATCTTCTCCATGCTTTATTTCAAACTCAAAACTACCACAGACCCATATCTTCTCTCTGTCTCATCTTCGAATTAAACCCAATTTCATCTCCAGTTCCAATCCTAACAAAACCATTCAATCATCAATCAACATCACCAACTCCAAAACAACATAGAGTCTGGTATCACCAGCAACAAATCACCCACAACTTCAACTAAATCACTGCCAAGACCCATTCCACATCAAACCCATCTCAGATTCAGAAACAAATCCATTAGCAATTCAGTCATACCACCTGAATTTCAACCCTGTCCTAACAAGAATCTAACCCTAAAATTTAAAATGAACTCAGCCACCAAATCAATCTCTTTCTGCATCAATTTCACCATCAACAACGTAATCATCATCACTGATCTCATTTCTTCTTCATAACCCATCTATTCCATGAGCTCAAACAGTAATCCAACTGTCAGAATCATCTCAATTTCGATCTATTTCTCTCAGCAGTAATATCTTATCAATCAATCTCAGAAATTTATCTTCACCATGTCTTCTTCTTTATCTTCTCTGCCTGATCTGCAATTTCCGGTAGCAGCCAACACAACCACCACTCGTAATCTTTCACTCACCGTTTTTGCTGCTCTAACCCTGAACACCCAAACCCTAAGGGAAAAAATGAAAAATGAATCTCTCTCGACAGGTTAACTCTGAACCAAGGGTAAACACGTAATTTCTTTGGGTATGTTGACCACGTGTTGACCAGTTTGACCAAAAATTTTTGACTTTAGATGGAGAAAGTAACTTTGGGGCAGTTTTGAAAAGTTGAAAAAAACGGGGACAACTTATTAAACCGGAAATTGGAAGTGGGGCAGTTTATCAAAATTCCCCACAAATAATTCGACATGTGTGATCCATTTTATTTGGTAGAAACATCCAAGTATGGCGCTCTAAATTCCCACTAAATTTTATTTCCCAAAAAACTAATCCCCTCCGCATGATTTACATGTCGTACTATCTACACCAAATCTAACGATAACAAAATACGACAAGTATTGATCCGTATGCACTCGTGGAGATGTTCACTATTGCAATCTTTATCGGCGGGAATGATTAAGTTTTGGCGCACTAAATCCCGCGAAATTTTCAACCAAATTTTCACCAAAATGATTTTCCCTCCCCTGGAACCCTAGCCGCATCTTTGCTTATAATGTTTCATATTCGTTTTCTTGACTTAAGCTTGTAACTAAACCCACACACAGAACTTCATTCCCATTCACCAACAAAAGATAATCAAACAAGAAGATAATTTTCTCTCACCAAAATCAAAATCAAAAACCCAAAACTGCTTTTAGTTTTTAATTTACGCTAACCAAAACCCATTTTCGAATCTGAATGATTTTTGTTCGACAGAAAAACTCATCATCAACAACAACGATGGCCACAAGTTTATTCCCATTAAAAAACCTATAAAAGAATTTGATTTACCAGTCAATTTTTAACCCGATTTGGAATCTGACTTCAGATGGATGCTTAGTGTGTTGTAATCTGAATTACCCATGAAATGTTTTCGTATTCAAATCATTTACAATTTTTCTATCTAATAGAGGAAATTAGAGTTCATCCGATTGTAACTGCAGAAATCCATTAATCTGGTAAGTAAACTTGATATGTTCATCTATTTACTTGAAATATGTTTTATATGGATTCAATCTTTTGAAACTTTGCGGCGATTACATCTTTGTTTTTCTAATTTTTTATGATTCCCATTAGTTTCTCAAAAATCTATTCGAGTCTTGTATTAATCTAAAGAAAAGAAATTGATTTGGTAATTGGGTTTTTATTTCGTTGCAGTTAGGCGTGAGTTTTGGTTCGTTTGAAGGATTTGGACGTTTTGGCATCCATCAACAACTGAAATAATCATCATTTCGGGGTAATTTTCTTATTGTCTTTCTTTCCCCCCTCGTTTGAGCTAATCTTAGTCATCAACTTGATACGTGTTACCTGTTTGAGATAATGTCTCACTTTTGAATGTTATGGATTGGTATATTTTGAAATGGTTATCTGATCAATTTTGCAATTTATAAATATATGAATGCCCATGATTCAAATAACCTTGAAGTGATTGGAACATATCTTTCTAAGAGATGTCATACTGCCTCTCAATATCTAGATCTGTTTTTCAAAAATGCAAGAGCAAAAGCCAGTCCTATTCAAAGAGTTTCAGTGGTTAAGGTTAATGTTTTTTTTGGCTGTACCATTCACTAAAATGAGGGAGTAGACTAGTGCAATTATGGCATCATTATTCGATATGATTCCGTGTTCTGTGGTCATGTCACAATTTGCTAATTGGGAGTCATTCATTTCAATTTCAGGAAGATTTTTGATTTGTTGATATGGTCACGGCCTTAGGTTCTTTCAGGTTGTTATTTCCCACGCTAATCATTTTGAACATTCGTTCTAGTTTCAGCTGTAGATCCCACTACGGTTACTGCACAAAAGCATATAGTTGAATAGTTTCTAGGCTCTTAGATCTTCGCTCTAACCATGCTTGAACATTTCTGCTTTCTACTTGGAATGGGTTTTAAGATTTACGCACAGATGTAAGTGGAGTTTGTATGATTTTCCAACACAAATTAAAATGTTTGAGAAGTTTTACCAGATTTATTTATACATCTACCTTTTTATGTCCTAAATGTCTTTTGTTTTAGTGAAATGTCAAAAACTTCATTACAATTGAATATATTTGAAACAAAGGTGCACGGATATTTCCTAAGCGTCTCATTTAATACTTAGGGACCCTTTGTTTTTCGATCCAGGAAAAGGCAAAGCAAGTGAGAAGCTAAAGGAAGGACCCAGCTGAGAAGATATGTGCTCTGCAGCATGATATATACTGAAAGAACGGAGGTTAATACTGTGAGTACGTAGTTCTTGCACTGGGCTTTCTTGTTATTTATACAATTAATGTATATGACCTACCATGTATCTTGAGCATGAAGTGGAGTCCTTATTTGGTATCTATGGTCTGCTAGAGTTCATTTTGTTTCGGGTTGCTTCTGGGGCAGATGACAGATTTTCCAAAATTTTCAGAGCCAAATATATGATCACTACCAAAAAATAAGTCACACTAGTTAGAATTCAGAAATACCATGTCAAAATGCTGGGATGAAAATGTCCCATGAATAGCGAATGACCTTAATTTAAAGCAGTTTTGCGAGATACATACATTTACAGTTTTACTCTATAATTTGGTCATGGGTTTAAAAATACTCGTTGATTTTAATAATACCGATACTTAGGATTTTAGTTTAAGAATCACATATTTGAGGATGAAATATTAGGTATACATTGTATGGCTTGAGTGACCTAGAATGTAGATTTTTTTACGAGACATTGGATTTGAAATGGATTGGGTAATGGATGTCTAAGAAACATTTCTGACAAATCGTTATATCTAACTACTGCTGAAGTGTTGTTTGTATTCTTTGGAGGCAATTTGTTTACAAGTTGACGGTTACCAAGTCGATGTTGAGCAATTTTTCTTTTATGCACAGAGATGTTCAGTTTGGGAGAACAGCAGGTCTCATACTGGATGGGTACATTATATTATTAGCAACAGTTGTATGGAGAAGACTACCATGTTGAGTTCCCCTTCTGAGGCTCTGGCCAAATGACACGTCTCTTTTTAAATGCTTTTATTGCTTACTGTATCACTTCTTAGAGCTGATGTTGGATAGGCATCATTTCAAAGACTAGGACAGTACAAGAATGCCACAAAATACCACTCAATGGTATTGGAAGTCTTTGTCTGAGAATATGAGAATCTGGTAATACTGAAGCTTATAGAGCTGTTGCGGACTGTTATGCTGAACTTAGTGAGCTTGAACAAGCTGGGAAAAATGTTTATTACATGTCAACATTTAAACAGACTTACAATCTTTTGCTAATACCACACAGAGAAGATCACTTCATTTTCGTCTTGTAGACATGTATGTATAATTCTGGATGACATGAACAGATTTGTCACTTTTATTATATAATTACGAAATGTATCTTTCCATCTAATAAAACATGAGTGTTCAGATACTCTTCAATTAAAAAGTCAATCTTGGTCCTGGATTTTGCGACTTAGTTTTGTTTTTAGTGACTCTAAATGGATTGGGACTAAAGGCTTGGTCGTCCTTGTATAAAATCAATCTCCGTATTTTTTTTTATCTTAATTTGACGTCTTTTTACAATGTTTAAGAAATGCAAAGAGGTTCTTTGTTTAATGTTGTCGTAAGTGTACACCACCACATCTGATTAGGATACAGTTATTGCATACGATAACTTTTATTAATAAAAATTACATAAAAACTTTCTTGTAATTGTTGAGTTTTAATGGTTGGATAAGGTTTAACAATTAACATAATGTAGTTGGTGTTATTGTGTTGCTCAAACCTTCGGCAATTTGAGGTTGCCGGCGCTTAGTTCCCGAAGGCTTAAGCAACTAGGCAATCGGTAAACTGTCAAAGCTTAGTTGCTTAGATATGAGGCTACTAGCATGTTTTAGTAAGCTGGCATATGCTTGTTGCCGACGTTATTGGAAACTAATGGAAACAGTAGTTGCGATTAACTTGTTGCCGAAGTATACGGGAACTAGCAGTTGTCTTTTCCTAGTTTCAAAAACATTAGGCTACTAATATATTTCATATAGTTGGTATATCTTTGTAGCTAAAGAATTCAGAAACTAATAAAAGTAATACTTGCGATCAACTTGTTACCGAAACATATTGGAACTACTAGTTGCCATTGACTAGTTTCGAAAGCATTTGACAACTAATTTTAGGAGGAAGTTGCCAGATTTTAGTGGCCTTTGCTAGGATTTTTTGTAGTGTAATATTGGATTGTACACGCTAACTCAGAGTAATAATGTTTGAACTTCAAAAGATAAGATGATCACAGAAAGCAAATAGAAAATGAATTACAAAATCAGACGATTTTTTTTTTTTTTTTTTTAATTTAGGAGAGCGTACTTAGGACTATACCAACTAACCAATACGTTTAAATTAACACAAAACATAGGGAATACATTTGGACATTCTTCTTATTATTAGTATTCTTCATACGTATCGGAGTCATCTTCTAATATAAGTTCCAGAATGGAGTGAAACTAAGCTTGCAAAGTAACACCCTTCTTGGTATACGTGCGTCAGGTTGGTGATATATGGTTGTGTAACCTCGTCATCTTCAGGAAAGTATAAAAATAGACCGGCAGAAGCACTCCCGAAAAGAACTTCACCACTCTTAAAGGACCAAATAAGCCTCAAATTATCACAATATCTAACTCTTTTATCGTTCATAGTATAACGTTTAGTCCAAGATTCTGGAATTCCATAATTTTGCATCACCCAAACTTCAACATGAGCGTTAACATTCACAGCAATCAAACAAAGACACCCTTCCAACAACCCCAAATTATAAGCTCGAGAACCCTTATCCAACTCTTTTGGTAATTCTATTATTTTAAATATCTCATTGCTAATACCTAGAGAGCCTAAAAGAACATTGGAGGAGTTCCCCTCGAGTAACCAATGAAGATCTCCATTAACAAAAACCCCAAATGGTTTATATATGTAAGGAAACTTATAAGGTACGTTTTCAATGATTTTCCATGAGTTTGATCGTAGCGAATAAACTTTGAATGAACTTTTATAAACAGCTACTAAGTTGTAATCATTATTCTTGTTATCATAACCAAATACGAACATACTAAAATAATTCATATATGGTTCGGGCAATTCCTTGTATTCCCTTGTGGCTGGATTCCAAAGACAAAATAAAAGTTTATTGCAACACCATAGGCAAACAAGACCATCACAACAACCCATGAATAGGACTGAGTAACCTAAGGATTTGAATGGGTACTCAATTTCTTCTGCATAATCAAGACCTATGGTGTATAATAGGTCATAGCACCCACTCCTATTGTGAAACCCTCTAAGCAATATATCAGGTTTGTTTCTTTGAATAGTAAGATTAAGTTGCTTCTTAACAAAATCAGTGCTAGAAATTATGGTAAACCAATTCTTGCACACATACTTACAGGCTAATAGAGATTTGATTGGTACCTGTAAAAAGATCTCAAAGTAAATCTCGTCTGGAATCTTTGACATCGTTTTTACTTCTTCAGAGTATCGACTGAGTTTTAATAAGATTCATGAAACCCTAAAAAAGATGACTGAGTTTCAATAGCATTCACGAAACCCTAAAATAAAAACTTGGACAATAAGGTCGCAAATGGCGAACAAAACGGATTCTCTTTTGGTTAGTTGAGAAAACTTTCCCAAAATAGACATTCCGATCTAAAATATACTCCATCAATTTTTTTATTGACTGCACGAGACTTGCTATGAACTTCGAAATCGGAAGGGTTTAGTTTCTCACCTCAGATTTGACACACAATTGGCATTCCGCGAGGAACCAGTTTTCAAGCATGACATTCAAGGAGAAATCCCACACTGAGTGGCAAGAGATCAGCTGCAACAAATAGGAGTTTGATGGTTGTTTGAGCTTTGAATTTTCCTATCGGTGACCCGATTTATTTGAATGGTATGATTTAAGATGAATTTTAGCAATTTTCCTTCTTCTGCTTTGTTTCAAGTTATTACTTCAATATTGAAATAAAAATTTCTAAAAAGGAGCAGAAGAAGAAAGGAATACTGATTTGGGTATCATTGAACATCAAGGAAATCCAAAATCATCCACACAAAATTTAACTAGGACTAGAGACAAATGCATCATTTGAAAACTGTCGATTCAAAAATATTTTGGGACAACGAAGAATAAGTAACAAAGAAAGAGTTCACACTTGACATTATATTGCTAGCTGATTTTAATACAGCTGCTTCTGTTGCCTATCAGGTTCTAAGTACTAATAAGAGAAGGGGTATAAACAGATGGTTCACCTACAGGTCCGTCAACATCAATGTCTCCCATCCCTGTATCTTCCTCTTCACTATCGTCATCACTAGCGGCATCTGCATTTGATAGGCGAAGTAATCCTATGTGATAAGCAAGTAGGTTATCATCATGTTCTCCCACCTGCATCCCAACCCAGTTCCATCCACTCAACGTCAGTTTCAAAATTAAGAATAACTAAAAATGGATAAAATCGATTTAGGTGTCTCCTTTACGACCCGTTTCCCCTTGTGGCTATCTATTATTTGAATGCAAGCTTGGATTGCATCAGTAAGAACTTTTATCCCTTGCTCCTGTGTCAACCAAAAGAAGCACAACGTAAATTATCTAGTGCTCGATAGAAGGTACAGCAACGATGAAAATGGAAACATCAAAACCAAAGCACATTGAATCCCTTGAAAATAAATTGGGCTTAATTCCGAACGACGCCAAATACTGTCAAACAAGCTATTAGGATTCTCACAATGTGAATAGAAGTATACTGTTGTATCTTGTTCCCTTTAGAAACTTGTACACCAGTATAATACCAAAGAACAAGGCATCACATGCCTCATATGTAAAACATTAATAGTTGAATTGGTCTAAATTATGGCAAACACCCAACTGACCAAGAGTGTGAGTCGTCAGAACATAGAGAGGAGGTGCCACCAGTTTTATTTTAACTGGACAGTCATCATTACCAGTAGCTTCAGCTTTCCTCATTGCTTCCTGCAAATAAACAATGATATAAATTTGAATCTTGCATATTAGTATTAAATTATACCATATGCAGGAACTATGAACACTAAGCACCATGGCAATAACAATATCACAGAGAAATACTCCTAATAAGAAAGTTAAAAGGATGTCATTGTCAGCATTACCTTGATATGGAGAACCCCATCAAACCGAAAGCATTTCATTTCAATATCTGCACGAATTTTGATTGGCTGTGGAGTCATATGCCTTCTGATGTTATTAATCAAAGCATCTTTAACCTCCTCTGTTAGAGCAGGTACTACTTTAGTCACCTATAACATAAGGATTGACAAGTTCTCATCAGTCTCAAAACCAACAATAGCGAATTTGGCAAATTACTGTTAAACCAGCTTTACCTCTTGTCCATCAGGGCCAACTTCCTTAACTTCACGTGTGAAGGAATCGAGAATGGTATCAGGATCAGCAACGATTAACCTGAAGGCCTAGTAAACAATAAAATATGAAATCAAACATGAACAGTAGATTAAAAGTAAAAGGTAAAGACTCTATATAAGAGATTCTCAGGGCATTACCTCATACGCATGCCCATACATTCGATATAAAGGCCAGCCAAAATGGATATACAGATCCTGTCAATAGAAATTATCATGAGACAGTAGAATTATAGTAAAAAAATAAAGAACATATTACCAATAGAATGGCGAGATAGCCAAATCAATAGAAAAGTTTGAGCAACAGATCCTGGCCTGATACATCTTTGTAATGAAAAGAGAGTGGAAATATAGGAAATTGAGTACCATTGTTGTTGAAGGTGCTTAAGATAGGTCTTGGCAATAGTCTGACTCCATGGACTTACAACTATTATATCAGACAGTAGAATTATGGAAAAAAGGTATATTATCTATATAATGGCGAGATAACCGAATGAATGTTTAAAAAAAAAAAATCAGTGAGAATACATAGATGCGATAGAATCCTATGCCCAAAAATTACGAGTCACAAGATCACCCCTATTGGTTTACCTCAGTCCTCCAGCTTTGTTATTTTACCAACACTCTTACCACATTACTGTTAACAAGAGGCAAAAAACATTCGTCTAATCGATGATGTTACAGAATCATACTTCTTTTCAGAACATTTTTAAACTCACAACCTTCTAAACAGAAGTACTCTATACCAAATAGACGTCGATATGAAGTTACAGAGCACGCAAATTTTACTACTTTAATATAAAACTTGCCATGCCAGTAGCTGACCATCCATTTTTGCAAATACCTTTTAATACAGACTTGAATTACAAAAATAAAATAGAAATTATCAGAACCCACGAACACCACATTACGACTGAAAACTCAAATTCATCCTGAATTAACACTACAGTACGTCGATTAGTCTTTTCTACACTATATGGAGTAACAGAATTAAGGTTAAAGCATGTTCAGCCCTAAAATTACGGGTAACTTGAACAATCCCTCATCCCTAACCTTAATTGTGCAATATCATGGACTTCTAATTAACATAATCGATCAAAGTCTAAAAAAGGGGAAAGGTTTGATGATTATACCTCCAAATCGAGTTGCGTAGTCTCAGCAACATGCCTCGTAATAGAATGAACAAGTTTACTCTTATGATATCTTTCTTCACAAGTTGCAATATCTTCTTCAGTAACTCTTCTTTTACTCAAATCAATATAACCTTTATCTTCATCAACTCTAATGACCATAAATGGTTCTTGTCTACCAACTTTGATCAAACTCCTAAAACTTCGAAGGGTTAAGTGGCAAAATGCCCCAAAATGGACCCAAGGTTGTGAAAATGGCCGGACGATTGTAATGAAATCATAAATAAAATACTCTCACTACATCAATGATGACAAATTGACTCTTCTTCTAAGCCTTTAGTCCCAAACAAGTTTTCGTAGGCTAGAAAATGATTAACAGGACTTTCGAAGTGGTCACCCATCTAGGTACTGCTCCCACCCTTTATTATGGGAATGGCTGGTTTTCAACCAAACAAAGGTACATAAGAACTTCCCAAGAAGTCACCTATATTGGTCCTGCTCTAGCCTATATTGGTCTATCGCCAATCCCATCAAGACCGTTCCTCCATTATCCTGGCTACAAATGGTTGTGCAGGAAAACTAGAAAGAATACAGAGGCAGATTTTATGATAACAAATTGATAATAATCCAAAAAAAAACTAAAAAAATCAATGACGAGAGTTAAATTTAAAGATGCAGTGCTGCTTAAAACTGGATATAAAACACAACCTCCATTCCATGCTACGTACACACTACTGTAACCAATATGTTTTAACACCCATAGGAATGCATCAGAATTATATAAACTATATATGCGGAATAACTTAACAAATTCTCACGCTCTTAAGTCTTCAACTTCTTCTTCATCCGATTTACGCCCTCTTCTCCTGTTACATAAGTACGAGACCAGAGTGGAACTAAGCTTTCATAGAAACACTCTTCTTCCCACAAGTTCATTGACCTAGGTCTATTTGGTTCAATAACACTTCTGTTCTTAGGGTCATATATAACTAGGTTATCAGAAACCCGAAACAGTATCTTATCGCTCTTTAGAACACTAATCAAAGTCGCGAATCTGCAATTCATAATTCTATCATGGGTAATGACACAACGTTTATTCCAAGATTCCCGAACTCCATAATCTTGCAAAACCCATACTTCTAAGCGAACATTAATAGCATCAACTAGTACACAGAGGCACCCTTCTAACACCCCCAAACTACGAAGCTGAAGACCTTCGTCCAATATATCTTTTGGTAGTTCTATTTGTTTGAATACCTCGTTGTCAATATCTAGTGAAACGACAGCAACATCATCGGAGCCTTGCCTTTGGGCTAACCAATGAAAGTTCCCGTTAACAAGCACGCCAGAAGGTTTAAGACCATCGAATTCATATGGTACGTTTTCAATGGTTCTCCATGAATTTGATTTTAGCGAATATACTTCGAACAGAGTTTCAGTATAATTACCAGCAGCTACTAACTTATAATCGCCATTCTTATAGTCATAGCCAAATGCAACCATGCAGACAGAATGAGTTATATATGATTCGGGTAGTTCCTTGTACTCCTTGTGGCTGGATTCCAAAGACAAAAGAACTGACTATCACTGGCGCCGTAAAATAGGCAAACCAGACCGTCACAACTACCAATAAGTTTAGCACCACGAAAGCGTTTGAATGGGTATTCAATTTCCACCGCATACTCAAGTAATTGATTCGTCGACAATAAAGACCCTAATGAATCGTGATCAATGGAGTAGGATACGTTCCGGTGAAGCACCTCCCTCCTAAAATCATATAATGTAAGTATAAGATTAGGTTTCTTTCTTTGGATAGTATGATTTAGATGCATCTTAACGAAACGAGGGCTTGAAATTTGAGAACACCATGTCTTGGAAACACACTTGCAAACTAATAAAGATTTGACTGGTACCTTTAAAAGGATTTCAAAGTAAATATCATCTGGAAAGCTTGACATTTTCTTTTTTTTTTTTTTTTTTTAAGGTAGAAAAAGAGATTGCAGAGAGAAATAAAATTACAAGCCACAAAAAGTTTCCTTCATATATCAACTGAATTTTATTACTCATGAAACCCTAAACCTAGCTTTTAAAACATGAAACTGAAGTTTAGGCTGGCACCTATTGCTGGACGGCTCCACCAAATTGTTCCGGTTCAAAGCTTAGGTGTTGTTTTGAACAGATCTAGCAGCTATGCTTTTTCGCCGTTATTTTTTATACGAGATTTGTTGATTTTGACACACAAAAAAGAAAGAAAAAAAAATTGAATGGGTCCTCCTCCAATGCGAAATTCATTGCCCATGAATGATACATTTCCTAGGGTAATGGATTCCTTCCGAGTTTTGGTCCTAGGCATATTGCTTGTGGCGATTTCTTCCTTTACCCAATAAAGAAAATTAACCTGGCATTTTTAGGGGCGACCCCAAACGAATTAGGGGCGACACTAAAAGACAAAAAAGGTCACCCAAGCGTAAATCTAAGCTACCCCTTATCTTCGATTTTTCGAAATGTCCAATATGTCCTTATATAATCGGTAGCCAACACCATAATCGTTAGGTTGAAGGTGAATCGGTAGGTTAAATTGAAACTATACCTACCGATTATTGTGTAGATACTTCGGCTAATAATCCATTTTATAATCGGTAGCTTATCCAACTTGTAAGACTACCGATTATAAGGAGCCCCATGTCCAACCTTGGCCAAATTCCATAGGTTTGAGTGTACACAGCCAGCTATAACCACTTGGCTTGACCTGTGGATGTAGCCATAATCGAAAGCCTAATAGGTTACATACACTATCGATTATAAGTTGCCCCAAAAAGAGTTTTTTCTAAAATCCTTCACGTGATGAATTTTGAAATATACCATAATCGGTAGGGTATATAATTATATAACCCACCGATTATAACGAGCCCCCGATCCAACCTTTGCCATATTTCATAGGTTTTGAGTGTACACAGCCAGCCATAACCACTTGGTTCGTGTTTTGGATGCAGCGTTAATCGGGAGTTAAATATATTACCCATCCGATTATGGGTTGCCCCAAAATGAGTTTTTTCTAAAATCGTTCATGTGATGAATTTTGAAATATACCATAATCGGTAGTCTATCCAACTTAACAACCTACCGATTATAAGGAGCCCAGATCGAACACCAATTGTATAATCGGTAGTCAAATGAAGTATTTTCACTTCCGATTATACAGTTGCCCCAAATTTTGTTTTTGCAGAAATCTCAATTTTTTCGAATTTGAGAACTATATTAATCGTTAGTTAATAAGACTTCCGATTATACAGTTGGCCCAAATTTTGTTTTTGCAGAATTGTCATTTTTTTCGAATTTGGGAACTAGAATAATCGGTAGTTAATATGACTTCCGATTATAAAGTTGCCCCAAATTTTTTCCTTAACGAAATCACTAATTTTAGGAATTTAGGAGCTTTAACAATCGGCAGTCTCGTGAGGTTGTTTTTCCTACCGATTATTATAGAAGCAAGATACGCGTTTGGCACAAATAGATATTAATCGGTAGTATAATATCGTTACTAAGATTCCGATTGCTTTATAATAATTGGGCACAAAATTGCTTTATGTAAGGGCATTAACGTATTCTCCGCGTTTTTGGTCATCCCTTAATGGTGTATATGGGTTGGGAATAAAAAAGTCGCCCCTAATTCGTTTGGGGTCGCCCCTAAAAATGCCAGGAAAATTAAGGGGTGTTTAAATTTGCTACTACCAGTTTACCCTTTATGATAATCTGTTCTAAATTAAAATTTCTGTATTCAATTTTTGTGTTTCCTAAAACTGCTTAATTTTGGTACCATTTTACTCAACCCATACAAATTTTTATTTTTATCTTCTATTTAAACATTTCTATTTTTATAAATAATAAAATTATTGAAGAATAGATATTCAATGATAATTGATATACTTTCTCTTAATTTTGGTAATACCATAGCAGTTAATATTGGGTAGATTTGTACACTCCTCCAGTCTCCATAATATCTTGACTTAGTCAAAGTGGACTAATAATTTAGGACGGAGGGAGTACCATTTTACTCCCACTAAATCTTAATAATAAAAAAAAAAATCTAATTCATTTCCATCTCCACTTGAACCGATCCTTTTTTTCTTTTTTTTTCATGTGTTTGCAACTTTTATCATCACGTTTACAACACATATATTCTTTTTTCTTTTAATCAACTTTTGAGCTATCAACCAATATTTTGAGCAAGTGATTATTATGAGGAGATAAACCCTTAGCTGAGGAGATGGAGAAAGCCATTGTTCCAAGAAAATTGGTTTTTCTCTTTTGTTAATGATTTTTGCAATTTGTTTTATGATTATTTGCCTTTGTTTTTAAGGATTATATATAACTGAGAATTTGTGATTTCTTTTGATAGAGCATGCTTAACCAAGAGCTTTTGATGTTCTATGCTTCAGATTTATGATTTATACTTTGCAAATCTACTTTTGCAACATGATAGAATCACTTTAAACGAAAAAAAAAATATTAATTAGATTGAATCACTTAATTGGTCATTGGTGGAATCCCGAGTCTCATTGCTTATTATAACTTTGATACCAACTTTGTCTTCAGTTTTCTATTTTAATTTGAGTCTAAAACGAATCTTAACAAGTCTGAGTGAATGACATCTTAATTACCACTATCACTACTACATCAGTTAAGAAGCGGTCTTTATATATGTATCGTGTAAACCAGTTCTTGGTGGCAAAAATGCCCAATAATTCTGTTTACTTTTTTGTTAAAATCGGATTACATGAGCACTTGTAAACACTGATTGTTCTAGTGAAATGTTAAGAATCGGTCTTTATATGTATATCTTGTAAACCGATTTTATACCTTAAATTCAACAATATACAGTAAATTCCATTTTTTGTTGTCGTTTATCTCCATGCTCTTCAGGGAAAACAAGGGCAGGCATCAAAGGAAAGCCGAAAGGAAATATAAGACATGACCTTCCTTCTCCTGAGAGTTTGGAACCTCGTCGAAAGGAAGGTAAAAATTTGGTTGCTTCCCACCAAAGGGGCTCGGTAGGTTAACCCCAAAGGGATCCGCATCAATGAACCACCACCTCAAGCGGAGAAACCAACACAAGAAGATTATGAACCTGCTACGCCTAATAAATAAGAAAGTGGTGACGAATAAATTGATGAAGAGTATAGTGGCAACTGGCAAGGAAGTTGATGAACAAAATAATGGTGAGAAAAAGTTGATGAAGAAGAAAGAGGCGAGGAAGTCTTTGAAGAAAAAGTGAGAAGTAATGAAAGAAGAATAACAAGGTAACAAAGATGGTAAAAATGATGGTAAGAAGAAGAAGAAAAGGGACTACATGCCCAAACCGCTGAAAATGTTTCCTCGCGGCCCTACCGATCTCATTTACGGTTTATCCAGCGATGAAGTACAGTTTTTATGAGTGTACAAAAAGAGTTGGGTCGTTGCCGTCTGTTAAACCATAGTAACTACCTCAACCTTATGCAAGATAAAACTTATTATTTGTTTAGTGTTCTGATTAATGTTTACCGGTTTTATTTTGTTTTATAGGATCTCAGGGATGTCGTTCGTCGTACGAAGCCAGGAACGTCAGCGAGTATGATAAAAAATTGGACGCTGGAAGCAATATAATAAACCTTAATAGAAGTACCGGAAGTAGTCGATATAGTAACTTCTACGGGATTATTGGATGCGTTGATCAATTCGATTGTTGGTCACGACAAACCACTTGTTACGCCTGTGCCAAGAGATTTTACTGGTAAACGAATACTTTTCATATTCTGATTGGGGAAATGACGATAATTCATAATGATGAGAAGTTGATTATTGGGTAAGCATAAGAGATAAATTCGTGAAGCACAAAGACTTTGTGAATGAGCTTGAGTGGGACAAGATTTACGAGTTCACCAAGAATGTGTTCTACTGGGATGAGGATACGACCAAGTTAGAGATGCGAGTAGATGAAGCATAGCAGAGGATATTCCATCTCATGAGCTTAAGGCGGCACTTTATGAGAACTAAGAATCTTCGTGCTGAGGGAAAACTGGAACGTATCTTCTCTACGTCCAACGCATATGTCCTCTACATATTGGGAGTTATTCCCCAATATTTCTGGTTCCCGTGATAACGCCAATTTTATTCATCTATTGCAACCATTTGTCAAGATTCGTGACTACTCTTGGGGCCCTGCCATCCTCACACACTCTTTGAACGAGTTGAAAAAAGCTTCTAGGGCTTGAAGGAACCGTATATTTTTACACTTCCCAATGTTCGCCGAAAGGCTTTTTAAGAACCAGCACTGGGACGGTCACTGTTATGGAGACAAGTATATCCTCAACGGTAGGTTTAAGTCCCAAGATGATGAGTATCTATATTTGAGACGCCAGTTGGACAACTTGACGACGATGTTGTCCTTCACCCTTACAAGAAGTATTTGGATAAAGGAAATATGGTTGGGTGCGCGGAACAAGAACTTTTTTGGCCCTTTGTGTCACCCAAAAGGATATGTTATGTACAACCCGACAAGAGTCACAACACAGTGCTGAGGAGCACCAGAAGTTTAGAATCGATGAGACCAAAATCAAGTTATTTGATAATGATATTGAGGTTGTTCACAAACCTACATTAGCATCTTAATACAAGGAAGATAGAAGGTTCAATAAACATGATATGGATGGTTGTTCGAAAACAAATGATGACGAAACTTCAGGTTATATGTCATGATACCTCAACGTTTCACATACTCGAGTGATACGATTAGATGAGAGGACCCAAATCAAAGACAAGATACAACTGTCGAATACCTTGTGCGTATCTCAACTATGCTTTTGTTAATTGTAATATCATGATTTGTTGAATGCTTATTGTTTAAAACGGAAACAGAGAAGACGAATAGGGCATTTGATAAACCAAGGATGGCTATCTAATAGGGAACTCAATGATGTTGAGGCCAATGAAAAATTGATTGACGTATTGAGCAGTCTAGAAGATGTAGATGCGGGTTCAAATTTTTGGGAAGCGTTGGTTGAGAACACAAAGAAAAAGAGGAGGAATGTCCTTCCAAAAAGGTATTTTCAAGGTGAATCGAGCAGCGTCGAACATGACGTCGACAAAGAAAGACCTGTTAAATGAGGACGAGGTGCTCGTGCTACTGGAAGTGGTCGTGTTGGGGATGTCGATGAATGAATGCAAACGTATGTCTTTAAATATGGATAATTACGGAGTCAAAATTTATTGTCGAACTATGTTAGGTTATGTTCGCTAGTTTATGAATGAATGAATTTGGTTAGCTTTGAATTTTGTTTGTGTTTGCGTAAGATGGAACAAAGAACTACAATTTGTGAACAAAAATGCGGGATTCAGCGGTCTCTTGATCGGATCGGTTTATTTTTACCTACATAAAAATCGATTCTGACAATTCTCCAAGATTAAAATTTAATAATCAGGTTTTACAAGTACACCACATACACCGATTTCGAGAATTTCATTCCCTTGTTTCGTAATTATACTTCCGAATCGGTTTACATAGTTATAGATAAAAGACCGATTCTGAAAATGAAAAAAAAAAACAGAAAATTGACACCCTCAGAATTGGTCTATGTGGTGAAACATGTAATCTGGATCTTGTAAGGAAAAGTGGAACTTTTTCAATATTTTTTTTTAACAAGAATCGGATTACATGTGCAATATAAAAAAACGATTGTGGCGAGATAGATTTTATATGATTTTGGTAGGCCAAAATTGGTCTATATGGACATCCCCAAAACCCAATTGTGTCGATTAATTTCGGGAAAAAAAAATAGTTGTTAAGTTTTTATCTATATAAGGACAACCTTTAAGAGCCACTCCTACATCATACATTGATCCTAGAAAATGGAACGAGATCCGGGAAGCGAGATATGCAACTTATGAAATCGTTTGTTTCGCCTTTCTTTTGCAAACGTCCCAGCGAACTATATTCAATGTTTTGGAAGAGATTCAAAGATTTCTATCATGAGCGCACCACGAATCCAAAAAATCGTAAATGAGAGCTTAGATTTCGATTCGCATACATAAAAAGTGCAATGCAAGAGTATGTTAAAATTAGAAGAATATTGTAAGGACACCATCTGCAAGCTTCTCTAAATGAGAAAGTGAGTCATCCGGTATTTTTTTTACCCATGTCATCATTTAATGTTTGCATACTAATAATTAATTCATTTAACTACAGCATGAACGATTTAACGGATTATGGAGAATTCGTAATGCAGTAAAGAAGTTCATTCACCACAAGGAATACGTGGTGTTGTACCATCGTGATTGTATTCTCTTTCTTATGATTACATTTTCTTTCCTAGATCAAATGGAGAAATTAATCAAGGATAATCATGTTGTTGTCGTCAATTGATAAGATTTTTGGAAGAAGATTCAAAGTGATTCCATTTTTAGGTTTTAAATCTGTGATGTTATTTCAATCTTCAATGACGAAAATCAACCAAAATAGTGGCTACGTAACTTTTATAGAGGCATAACTTGTTATGCAGTCGAGAAAATGGTTGCGTAATTCGTTATGCGTCTGTTTTTTCTGTTGGATTCAGGAATATACAACATTTTAGTGGCTGCATAACCAAAATAATAGATACACGAACAAAAATATGGTTCAATTCCCGCTGCAGTCTGATCAAAAAAAATAAAAATATGGTTGCATAACATGTTGTGCATCTTTTGTGGTGTGTGCATATTGTATTCATCTTTTTCAGAGGCTGCATAACAAATATGTAGTCAGTTTTCGCATTTTTGCCTAAAATGATGATCACCTCCAAATTTTTTCGTGAAAAACAAAAATTTGATATTGTTGTTTGTACTCGTTACGTAGATCTCCTTAAAAGATTTTCAACATGATAAATCTGTAAAATTTAAAGGCGCATTTTTTAGATATATTATATTTAAGTTTCCTTACCAATTATACCCCTGAGGAAATAGAATGCATAACGAGTGATGGGATTACCAAAAAAAATAACTTTGGATAATTTTAGGTTTCACGGAAACTGAAAAATATCTTGTGTATGAACAAATTTTTTTTTTTTCGGGGTCATAGACTAATTAAGTTCCCAAGTAAATTTCCTTTATGCCCAAATAATATGCCTAGGCCCCAAACTAGGAAGGAATTTTGAGGAACCATAAAAGAAATAATATTCTCTTGGTAACAGAACATCAAAATGTTGTTTCACAAAGTTGAATACTAAACAAATTTGGGCCAAAATCTTAAAAGACACTTCTAAAAACAATCTTTCAAAAACTAATAAAATTTAACATGATACTCGATAGATCACCGTCATATAAGCTACAGGCCTATAGACCTCCAGCAACATTAATCTACACACAAATGAAGACACAGTGTTTTCTCCCCATGGGTTTGTTCATGTTCCAGGTTTTCTAAACTTGGTACGTAAATCTGGCAGAATCCATAATCACATATCTGCCCCTAGTGGTTTCATTATCCGGACACACTGAAAGACTTGCCACATGCTTAAATAGCGAGAAATCAACATCCGTACAGGTAATACTGTCGACAGAACAGCCAAAGGTTGCTCCACCCAGACAATACAAAAGAAAATTGGGCAACATGAAACCTGCATACGCAAAATATGACAATCCCCACAATCCTGACATTACAGGATTCAGAATCTACTCCCCTAATTTGTCATGCCACTCATAAAGGACCTTCAATGTTAACTCTTTATTCTCGGCATGTGCCAGCAATTGTATGCAAGAGCCTTTAGTTCCTACTCATAAGTCGTAATTAAGTAATATTTCAAAACTCCTACAGGACCCACACCCCTAACTTCTGAAACTGGAGCAAACACACTTCTAACGGTCTCTGCCAAAAGGTATGCATCAAAGTTGGGCAAGCAGCTGGTACTGCCACTGACTCCCACCACAGTAAAACAAAAAACAACATATTCTAAACTCTGAACGGTTTTATGATTGGGATTCAACAAAGGTCAAAAACTAATTCAAGTATCTTGTGATTTTAGTGTTAGAACTAGATGATTAGGCCAGCCCACCAGTCATTATAAACCTTTAAGCAGGGGTGTCAAATTTAAAGACTCTAGAAAACGCCTCCAAATACCAAGATGAATCAAATATTCTGCCCTGAACAAATAGCATTCTTTAACAGGGATTAAAGCGTCTGTTTTAACTGTTAGGATGGAAGACAGCTATGTCACACAGCAAATATAATACTGCCTGGGTGCAAGGCTGCTATTTGGTGGACACGGTGCATATAAAGGCAAACAAGGCAGGATAAAAATGGTGTTTAATTAGCACTACATTAGACTCCTGAAACCCATGGTTTTATTACTAGCTATTGAAATTGTGAAGCTGGTTACGCATTACATCTTATGCTTTACCTGATCCAGGGTCATAGCAAAAAGAAGAAATTGTAATATAATGGATTCCTCGCTAGTAAGTAACAACATAGGATAATCTAGCATGATTACATACATTAAGAGAATATTATTGGGATCAGACACACTGACTCATAATAACACACTTAGAACTTCAGATTATAGGATGATCCTATAAAGGAACCTTTTTATTTAGGATCACGTACTGGCCAAGGATTAGAGACAAACAAAGTGTTGAATCCATTTAATGCTGCATAAGAGCAAAATATGCTATAAGGTCTTACAAACATATTCAAGTTTCAAATACTTCCTCTTTTTGTGTTCCTAACAAAAGTGCCGACGTATTGGAGGTGCATAATAATAAATAAGAAAAGCGAATTCAAGCATTCAAACAGCACTAGATTTGGCTGATTAAAGATTGAACTAATAGGAATCTATTGGGATCCCCAAGAATGACTATATAGTCACTCAAAACCAAATATTACTAGAATAGGCATCGCAATCGGATTTAACCAAAGAAAATGTGGAAATATCCAAGCATGATTACTAAGCACGGACGCTAAACTCAAATATTCACAAGTACATACACGGAAGTTACCAGATTGTACGTATTCCAGAATCAGAACTCTTCCCACCTACTGCTGCTTTATGTGCCAACCCCTGCCTTGCTTCCTCCGTTGTACTTTCACCAGGTTCCATACTTCTTGTGTTTTCTTCTCCAAATGCTTTCAACGAAACTAAGGAGTTCAGATGAGGAATTGCTTGATAAATCGTTGTACCAAAATCCTTCAGCATTATAGAAGAAGAAGCTTTCGGGTCATAAAGATGGAGCTTCATATCCGAAAACCATAAAATTTTACCACTACTCGTAAGGGTGGGCGACACAATGAATGAATGGTTACTGATTAAACTGAACTCTGTACTCCAACTGAACGACCCATCTTCTTTTTTCTTCAGTAACCATACATCAGGATTTTTGCCGTCTTTTGTATAGAGTGTACCATTGAAATAAGTTCCCATAACCCCAAACCAAAGATGGTTGTTCCAAAATTCATCTAATTCTAAGAAAATTTCATTAGCCAGATCAAATGCCATAATTCTCCCATTTCTAAAATTCCAATAAATAAATCCATCAACAAAGACAGCATGTTGTCTAGACATGGAATTCAATTTCTCATTTATCTTCCCTGCGTTTCTCCATCCCTTACCACTGCCAAGAGTGTAAACCTCAATCTCTGCAAATTCGTGCTTCTCCACGGAACTCATAAAAGTGTAAAGCCTAACCACCTTGTACTCATTAGTTGAAGCAACGTAGCCAAATCCACACACCATGAAATCAACAATATGATAATATGTGTCTCTATCAAGTTCTGGAAGAGTGATAGATTCTCTAGTGATGGGATTACAGATACAAGCAACATATGAAGCACTAGTAGACTCATCTACGGTATAATGATTAGGTAATCCAATTATACAAACCAAACCGTTGCATGAACCAATCACACTGTATATTTCAAATTTAGGGTTCAAAATCAATTTCCTAATTCTATGAGAAGAAACCTCATCATCATATTCTAGATAATATAACCGTTTTGAATACTGCTCAGAAAGATCATTCATTCTTAAAATAAAGTTCAATTTACCTGAATCGGCAGTAGAATCGTGATTACTGAGGAGGAGATTTGAGTGCATCTGGTTGAAGGATGGATGGCGAAGAACTCTTCTCCAGGTTTTGCAAACAGATTTGCAATCTGAAACTAATTCCGTTGGTAATCGGGTGAAAATGTCTGACATGATCTCTGCTGGAAGATCACTAAATTTCCCCATGAAATCTCTTTGATGTAAGAATTTCAGAGTTAGGGATTTGAGAAGACGATAGAAATGAGCAGAAGAATTTCGATTCTAGATTTATAGGAAGAGCTCATTTGGATTTGGTTTACCGGGTCGTGAGTCTCGTGACCTTGTTGAATAATACAGTCAGCCCAAACAGCTAGCTGCGGTATGACCCTTACGCGGTTTCCTAGTGGCATAATTTTTGGAGAAAAAGTTACAATCGCTCTTCAATTTGGCATATTCGCAGGTTAAAATTGAAGCTGATAGTAAGGCTAGTTTGGTTTTTATAAAAGCATTTTTCTGTTGTGCGTTCCTGTGTTGTGCTGTGAGATAAAAAAACAGTCAGACGTTTGGTAAAATTCTTTATATAAAAACAAAGTTTTTTCGAGCAACGTGGTTAATCGGAGCTTCTGGTTGATTCTGACCCCACCATTTTAAATTTCAGCCAATAGAATTCCATTAGAATCTTTTGGGCCCGCGAAATATTTTTTGAGCCAATCACATTTTAGAAAATAAATTCCTAAATTTACTAAATCTTATTTAATCTAAGAAACATATCAAAACAAATATAAGCAATTTAAACATTACCAAAAAAAAACATCAAATAAGATAAAATGTTCATCATGATTTCATCGTAAAAATAAATCAATCATATGATTAAAAAAATAAATCATATAAATAAATAAAAATAAATCAATGTCCAATGTCCATTTACAGTTTTTGTAATAAAATTCCCCTAATTACATCTCCAAACTACGAGTAAAAGAAAAATACTTTCATTTACCTAAAAAAAAAAAGCATGAACCTAATTAAAAAAAAAAATTAGATCGGCGATTAAAAGAAAATACCTGATTTGTGGCAGTTACGCGTGAATGGAGTGAATCATGTACAATAAAAATAATTCAAAATCATTAGGACTATGATTCCAAAGAAAAAAAACGTTATCAGCAACAACAAAATAAAATGAATTGCTATACAAAAAAAAATACAAAACCATTCCAAAGAAGGAAAAAAAACGCACCAAAATAAAATAAAATAAATAAATGGGAATATAATTTTGAGATATACCAAATTAAATGTGGAAAAAAAAAAAGAAATTGGAATATAATTTTGAGAGACACCAAAATAAATATGGAAATCAAAATAACAAGGAAGAAAATTTTGGAATATGATATCAACATGAATGTGAATATCAAAATACTATATTATTTCCAAAAAATGGGAATATAATTTTGAGAGATACCAAAATAAATGTGGAAACAAGGAAGAAAATATTGGAATATGATATCAAAATAAATGTGAATATCAAAATACTATATTATTTTCTGAGAAGAAATTTTTTTTTTTTTTGGAATTTTTTGGGTTTAGTAGCTCACTATATAAGGCCAAATTCCCAATGTTTTTGCTGAGGTTTTCTTGCGATAAAAGTCTTTATTGTTTCATTGTTTTGATTCCAGAAACAGGTTTATCTTTTGGATCACCAACTCCAGGCTACATCACGGTGATAAATTTTGTTTTTTTCTACTATTCCCTTTGTTTTTTCTTGGGTTTTCTTGCGATAAAAGTCTTTATTGTTTCATTGATTTGATTCCAGAAACAGGTTTATTTTTTGGATCGTGTAGCGCAGGCTACATCACGGTGAGAAACACATCACTTTTGATCTATTGTTTGTAATACCACGATGTTTTTTTTTCGATGTTCAATAATAAGTCGCAAATTGATCGTGTGTATCAAACGGGATTTGAAGATCCTTTTGATTCCATATATGAAACTAGCTATGGATATAGATCCAACGACTCCCGAGAAGGCAAGGGTGAACCGTATGAAGCTTAAGGGCGTGATACTTGGGAGAAAAAACAAGAAAATATGTCGATTTGCTCGAAAGTACGGATGCAGGTACATGCATATTTTAACGAATAGGATCACATGATAAGATCACGTTCCAAAACATTGTTTGATTTTATTTTATTGTTATTTTTAATGCCTACAGGAAGTTCACAGTAGATACCAGTGCCAGGACAACCAAGTTGTGAACCAGAACAAGCTTGGGTGAATCGACAGAGGCGTAAAAGTATAGTAATGGAAAGGAACTGCAAAATTTATTTCCGCTGATGATTATATACATAATTTATTTCTCTATTTAATTCTTTTTGACTGAGTTGCATCTGTTGATGACTATGAGTGAGTTGACAACTAATCTGTGAAATTTATATTTGTTGTTTTGTACTTAAGGGGTGCATAAGAGGAAAATGGCATTAGAGGAAAGTGGTCTTGGATCCCAGAGTGGATCAATGGACATTGTTGAACATTCTACAAAGAAGTTAATATTTCACCGAGACTGCATGCTTTTTTTTTTCCTATTTTGTGGAGGTATTGTTAAATCAAATATATATATTGAGCAGTAAAATTGATAGTAGTGCCAGCAAATATATATATTGAGCAGGTTGATTTATGATTTGACGTGATCTGCTATAAATGATAGTAGTTCCTGTATTGGTATTGGATATGATGTTCTTAAGCCAGTAATTCAGGTATTTTTCATAATCCACGAGTTTTTTTTTCTCGCTCAAATTCTCCACTTTTACAGATCACCATTCTCTGGGTTTTTTTTGTGTGTATGTATCTTTAGATCTACCATTTCTGGCATTGATTTTTCCATGTTCAAGGGACACCATCAATGTAAGTGTAAGTTTTCAATTTGTTTTTTTTTTTTTTTTTTTTTGTGTGTATGTATCTCTAGTTCTCTACCATTTCTGGCCATGAGTTTCCATGTACAAGGGACATTGTCAATGTAACAGTAAGTTTTTAATATGTATTTCCTGATTTTGCGTACTGGACTCTGTATAAAAAGCATATTCAAGCAAAGTCCTAATCATTTTTTCCACGTTGCTTCTTTCTTTAACTATTTTGTTCTTCTTTGTTTTTATCTTACTGGTGGTGTTTTGGTGACTGATTTACTACTTTTGTTTGGTCTGCAGGTATCCTCAAAAAATGTAATCGATTGACACTAAATGCTAAAATATTTCTCTAGGCTAAGATTTTAACTTTTAAGTTTTTATTAAGTCTCTTTTGTTGTTTCTATATCTCATGTGCTCGATATTCATCTTATGTGTTAGGGATTAAAAAATTTTTGGTAGGTAAAATTATGCAGTATGAGTGATAGGAATTAAATCACATTTAAAGAAGTGAAAATTGCACTCGAGAAAGTAAATGACATATTTTGTGAAATATAAAAATATTAATTAATATGAACAAAACTCAGAAGTTTGTTAGAAGAAACTGCCATGAATGGTAGCGATTGACCATGCCTTTACTTGATTCATCAAGAAGGACTTAAACAAAAAATTGTATCATATTTAGGTTTTGTTGAGTTATATCCAGTTTTTGTGGTGTGTCAGTGTCGTATTACCTTTAGTGTAGGTATTAGATTATAACATGAGTCATGACTATTTTGGTTACTGATTGTAGGTTATCTCAGTTTCACGTGATTTGCCAGTTGGAGTTAAAAGATGAATCGGTTCTTAAGCACCCGTAGGCCGTACCTTTTCTTTTTTGAAAGATTTTAGTAAGTTACAAGGCGTGAGATGTACTAGAAAAAATAAGCAAAAAAAAAAAAAAAAAAAACTTAAGGAAGACGTAATATTTTTTCCGTATAATACGGAAAAAGAAGTTAAGTGGTCCTATATGAAACGGAAAACAACACTCAATATTATATTAACTATAAATAAGGTACAATACAGTCCTAAACTACTCTGGTGACACCAATTAATACTTTCATAAACTTCATCCGCAAGAATGAAAAGAAAAATGGTGCAATGGGAGTCCCATTAATGATTAATGTGATCCATGCGCAATAAGGTATATAGAAGTAAAGGAGTAGTTGTTATATGACCGAGAATTTTCTTATTCTGAAATGTAACCACATAGATATAGAGGTAAGCGTATGTCAAGAGTGGCCTCTATAAAACGGGTAGAAGGCCCCAACCTGCAGTGAGGCAAAGCGGCTAGTTATTACTCCATGTAATGAAAAATGGACGATTTTCTACCGTTGCCTTAATACAATGTCGAAGGAAGTCAGGCCAAAAGAACTTGCCCGTTTCTTGTGGTAGTGTTACGGACAGGTAAGATTAGCGGGAGAACTTGCTAGCTACTGGTCTCGAATGATCCATTTTCTACATGTAAGATAAAATTTAGATAACTTAAGAGGCTGTAAGATAACTTAGCCTATGAAATCATAAATAAGAATTATGCGCACAAATGTACCCTCCAGGGAGGTACTAGGAAGAAAAACAAAATTTGTCTGCTTGAAAAAACGCATATTATCCGACTACGAAGTTTTATCATTGGGTATTCTTATCACTTAAGTATTCTAGATAGCTTCTTATTAATTCAGAACATGAGACGTTTAAATATCTCCAATCAATACCATGGTTCTAAGCATGTCATAATTATGTTCAAGAATCGCTAATCCTTTAATTTAGCGGAACATTTACACGCACTTAATATATTTAAGATGTCCATCTTATAATTCTAGGTACATACGCATACATACATACACTTGCTAAATTTGTACAGTATATAATCACTTCATTCCTTTTTTTCTCTCTCTCACAAATGAAACATGCGTTCCTTCATAGAGTGCATATACAAATGAGCATAGTTTAATGAGTCACATGAAAGCAATACAAATATATAATTCATAATTCACAAGTTTAACATACTCTCATGGGAGGAATTTTGTTGTTGTTGTCTATAAAGGAATAAAAACATGTTAAAGAGGACACCAAGAAACTAGCAGAAAAGAAATCAATGCAACGGTTCTGAGAATGAACATTAGTGTTTTTTCTCTTCATTACATTTGTTTGCTTTGTTTTTTTTTATTTTAAAAAAGCACTTTATAAGGATTTTTATCTAATATTATTTTTTAGACAATTTTAAGTAGCTAAGTTTGAAAGTATTTTTCACTGGGATAATGGATTTATGAAAATAATATATTATTTATAAAAGTCATGCAATGGTTTGTTAACTTTAGTTTGTGATTCTTTGACATAATTCAAATTTTATCATGTTACGTGAATCAAAAATCAAAATAAATAAAACCAAATATTATTATATAAATTATACGTATGATAATATATAATAATTATTTAACCTTGATAACAATTATTTAATTTTATAGTGCACCTTTATTTGAGCGACAAAGACAACATGAAGAAACTCCAAAATCCATTTTGAACCGACAACACAGGCGGAGCAAATATAACTATTTGAATACTGATACATTCAGAGATAGGCAAATGTACTTCACAATTTCCCCATCAACAGGACATCAGAATTCACATTTGAATATTATGCCCTTAATTCTTCTGAAAGTGGATACACAAAGACCATTTTACCGAAACCGGTAGTTGACAACGTATGTCTTATAGATCGATTTATTAGCGTGACAAGCACAATTTCATTTTAGAATTTATACTTAGGCCCTTTATTTATTAGGAATACTTGTGTTTAGTTTACCTTTTACTTCTGTTTAGTTTACCGATAATAATTTTATTTTGTCTTTTTTGGTGGGATTTTGAGAGTTCAAAATTTAATTATTTACCTCTGAGCCTTGAACGAGCAACCAAATCCTTGAAATTATGGGAGCAACAGAAACATATTTTCTTTTCTTTTTGGAAATGTTTTACTTTCAAAATTTTTAGGAATGAAATTTGCCAGTTTATAATATCAAGAATTTTTTTTATGAAATTTCTGGATTGTGAATTTTGGCTATGGGGCTTATTCATTATGAATCAATACGCAAGGGGCTGGTGGAGGTTCAATACGCCTATGTCCATTATGAATGTAAAGGGCTTATTCTATCGAAAGTTCACTACGCCTATGTCCATTATGAATAAGTCCATTTCCGAAAATCTGAGTCCGTGGGCACAAACCTAAGTCCATTTCCGAAAATGGATTTAGATTAAAAACTATATATACCTCTAATAAACTAATAGACTGGAACCCTAATTTCATATTACAAAGCTAATAGAATAGCTTTTCCGTTGTTTTTTACCTTTTTTTCTTATAGTCGTGGGTAACACCTAAATTAATACTTTATTTTGATACTGATATGCAGAAAGAAGCATAAAATATGGCTGAGAGCAACCGCAGTGGGCGACTAAACTCAAATATTTGGGTTGAGAACGAGACGTAGTGGGACGTACTATCGACCAAATCCCAGACTATATTTGGTCGGGGACCAAAGACTAAACCCAAATATATTCGAGCGTTGATATAATGTTCGCCCCAAAACCAGGCGAACTTAAAGTTTACGCCCCACACCAGGCGGGGATAAAGTTTACGCCCCACACCAGGCGGGGATAAAGTTTACGCCCCATTTTTTTTTATTTTTTTTTAGTCGGGCGAACATAAAGTTTACGCCCCACACCGGGCGAACTTATAATTTACGCCCCACCAAATTTAGTCTTTGTTTGTGCCCAAAATTACTTCTGGGCACGAAACACGATGAATGGATAGTTTGGTGTGTATTTTGGGTTAGGAGACGAAATGAAGAACAAAATGAAAGACAGAGGTTTAACGTGGTTCGGCATAGGTTGCCTACGTCCACAGGCGAATCCCCTTGGGGAGAAATGTTTTATTGACTTTTGTATTACAAAGTATGTTTTTCTCTCCTCCTCCTCTTGGCCCTTTCTCTCTGATTTCTGCCCTCTCCTATTTATATAGTTCCACATCTAAATACAAACATAAATTACATTAACTGCTCATTCATGTCTCCATCATCAATTTTGAATGAAATAGGCTGAGTTAATTCGCATGTATGAAATCGGGCGCAATTAGTACCGCATGGCTAAAATCACCGCATTTAGCACCGCATGGCCGAAACCGAAATGAATATTGCATGGCCGAAATCTATTTGGACTTCAATTCGCATGGCCGAAATCTTTGCGGAATTCATTCTGCATAAAATCGCACATTTATGCTTCCATGATAAATTACGCATAAATGATGGCTGGCGGTATTGATGGACATTTTTGGCGGAACAGTTGTTGCATGGGTAGGGGACCGGCTTGATGGTTGTGAGGCATGATGGGCGGCGGTGTGGATGGAGGCCGGTTGGCGGCATGGTTGAGTTTTTGGTCGAATTGGTTTGCGACTTTCTTTGCTACAAGACCGAAAATTGGCTAGGGTGCGGCCCGACTTAGATGGTTGACCGATGGTTGACCTTGACTGTTGACCGACGGTTGACCATGACCTTGACCGGAAGTTGACTTTGATATTTGACCGACTTTGACCATCGACCTTGTCCTAAGTTGACTTTGATAGTTGACCGACTTTGACCATTGACCCGGTCAAGTCTGGTGGTGGGCTTCCTTGGTTGACTGGTTAGTGGGCTTGGATGAGGACCAAAACATGATTCAAGTATCAATTTGGCCCATTAAGTGGTATTTTTACTTATGGTACAAACAGTCTTCTACCGCTGTGTCACAGCACGGACTAAACCCAAATTTTGGTCTGTTTTTTCCTCTTTGGTCTTTGGTTATACTTGCACCACTGCAGTTGCTCTGAAGAACAAGAAAATGCGAGCATAAACACAGTCGATGTAGCTTCTTTTCCGTATGCTACGGATTTTTTGAACACTTTGGAGTTCGACAATGTCCCACAACATCTTATTAGACTCCAAACAGGCATGATAATCGGGAATGAGAATAGTATGGTTTTATTCAACCAACCAAAACAAGTTTAATAATCGGGAATACAACTAAGGATCCATCAAACCATAGACGACAATGAATGTTTGCTATTTTCGATCAATTCTTTGTTGGTTGAAGAATCAAAAAAAATAAAATTTTATTACTATCAATATTTTTGGCCCTTTTTTGTTCATTTTTTTTTTCTTGCACACTTTTTGGGATTACTTTGGTTTTGTGATATAATCTCTATATAAAAAGAGCATTCAATATTCCACAAGCAATAAACAGACCCGTGCATCGCACGGGTGACAATCTAGTATTAATTAAAATTAAAGTTCATCAAAAAAGCAATCAAAGTGTGTTTGGTAAAATATGAGATTCAACCATTGTTGTTGTAGCAAATGACAAAAACAGACATATCTCTGAAAATAGTTTTATTCATTTTTATTGGCTTTAAAATTAATTAATTCTTTTTACTATTAAATTTATTTACTAATATATTATGATTATATATATATATATATTAAATTTACTAATTGTTAAAAAAAATATTTCACTTAACCACTTTTTAATATAATTATATATATATATATATATATAATTTTCAAACACTTTTTAATATAACTAAAATTAAGTAATATTTAATGTTTGTTTTTATTTTTGACAAATTAAATGAAATTGTGTCATAAAATGGTTTGAAAATAAATATAATAATATTTAAAGAATAAAATATTATTATATTTTAAATGAAATTAAATGAAATATTGCATCATTAGTCGAAGAAACGTAGCCAAATCCACACACCATGAAATCAACAATATGATAATATGTGTCTCTATCATGTTCTGGAAGAGTGATAGATTCTCTAGTGAGAGTCCAAATCTATTCACACTCCTCTAACGAGTGTATATTTCACATATTCTTCTGATTAGTTGATTACTTAACTGATGGCCCCATTACCCTCCATGTTAAGAATCACGACCCTCGTTACATAACTCCCTAAATTAAATCAAGGTTAGAGATTGAAATGTGAAATATACACTCGTTAAGGAGTGTGCACGAATTGCACTCCTCTGGTGATGGGATTACAGATATAAGCAACATAAGAAGCACTAGTAGACTCATCCATGGTATAATGATTAGGTAATCCAATTATACAAACCAAACCGTTGCATGAACCAATCACACTGTATATTTCAGATTGAGGGTTCAAAATTAATTTCCTAATTCTATGAGAAGAAACCTCATCATCATATTCTAGATAATATAACCGTTTTGAGTACTGCTCAGAAAGATCATTCATTCTTAAAATAAAGTTCAATTTACCTAATAAGAAAAGCGCCTAAGGCGCTAAAATAAAGCTAAGTTCAGTTGTTTTCTAAATCTCAGGCGCTCACCTCGCCCAGCGCCTTTTACAACATAGTTCCAGTGAACTCCCAAAGAAGCAGGCTATTATTTGTAAGGTTTAAATTACACTTTTACGGCCAGTGGGGAATAACAATTACCAAGAATGGTGAATCTCTAACCTCAATTTTCATACAAGACTGGTTTTCATGAGGAACCAATTTTCAAGCCTGACTTTAAGATGCAGACTGTGCAAGAGACCGTCGGTGGCACACGAGTGCCAAGATAACAACTGCACCTTAAGGGAGCAGAAGAACACCCATTTCATTGATGCCATAAATAAGATGCTTTTTCAATTTTCATACACTAAAACAAACTCCTTCGGCCGTTTGATTTCGGATTTTCAAGGAGGTTAACAGAAAATACTAACTTTCTGGCTAAGTTTAGTGTAATAAAAAAACACAAAATTGGTTAAAAAGACCAAAATCAATAATTCCTGGGTGAAAAGGACATTTAGATTTTGATACTGTTTAAATGGACAAAAATATAAAAATAGCTAGGATGTAACCTGTTTCATCCTACCCATTTTCAAATTCTTTTTGTTATTTTTAATTTACATCAGAATGCATCCAGTTTCATCCTCGCTATTTTTTAAGTTTAAGCCAGGATGAATCCAGTTTCATCCTTGCTAGTTTTTTGTGTCCATTTCACCCATAATAATTTTTACTCGTCCATTTGAACCATGTTTTAAAAAAATTTGGACAAATGACCCATTTTCTGATAAAAAAAAAGCAAAAAATTATGAAAACCAAGTATTTTTTCCTTACATGATGAACCTAACTAACATAATAAGTGAGTTTGTAATTATAATGACTACTGCTCCACAATGAAAAAAACTGTATCGGAACCTATAGACAAAAAAATTCAACTGAAATGTATGGTAGAAATACAATCTTCATTCCTGCCGCTGTATGACAGGTTTCCAGAATTTTCTGCTTCTATGTTTTTCTACATAAGTACCGGAATTCAGTGAAACTAAGCTTTCAAAATAAGACTCATAACTATATTCGATTGGTTATTTCGGTAGTACTTCCACTTTTTTGAGTATCTCGTTGCTAATATCTTGAGCTAACCAATGAAAATCTCCATCAACAATCACCCCGGATGCTTTACTAACACCAAATTCATCAGATACGTTTTCAATGGTTTTCCATGAATTTGATCGTAGGGAATAGACTTTGGATATGCTTATGATATACGAATTGGACATTCTTTCATAACCAGCTAGTAACTTGTAATCTTTATTCCTGTAATCAAAACCAAATGCAACCATATGGAGATAAACAATATCGGTATTTGATTTTGGTAATTCCTTGTACTCTCTCTTGTTGCTGGATTCCAAAGACAAAAACGCTGCTTATTCCCAAACCATAGGCAAACCAGACCATCGCAACAACCCACGAGTTTAACTGAATAACCTGAGGTGGATTCAAATGGGTAATCAAGTTCGGATACATAATCACGTCCACGTCTAACTGAGGTCGACCAAAAACACTCTAATGAATCGTTACTTATGGCATAGATTACTTCAGGGTCCGCAGGCCCCCCCATCGAAATTGTATCTGCCGGACCCTTGAAGTATGAGATTAGGTTTGTTCCTTTGTATCATAAGTTTAAGATGCATCTTCACAAAATTAGGGCTAGAAATTAGAGAACGCCATGTCTTGCAAACAGACTTAAAAGCTAATAGGGATTTAATTGGTAACCTTAAAAGCACTTCAGAGTGAATTTCCTCTGGAACTCTCGGCATTATTTCTCTTAAGTATAAACTTCGAAAAATATCGTATAAACTTTTAAAAATCTTCTCCTTCGCAGTAGTTCTCGACAGCTTTTGTTCTTCGTACTCATCAATGCTCGACATTATTTCTTTGTCATATAAACCTTGAAGGTATAAAGTTTCAAGGTATATACTTTCAGAAGCGTCATCTGCAGTGCTCGACATTGTTTCTCCTTCGTATAAACTTTCGATTTTCTCCATCAATAATTGATAAACTAAGTTTTAATTACCTAAATTAATCGGAACTCTTATATATCAATAAAACCCTAAAACGTGGACTCTAAGAAACCTAAAATTGGTAGGCTTGGTTATGCAAAATATGGCAAGTTCGAGACCCAAAGTAGAGTCCAAATTCAGTCCATCCTAGTTTCTACTTGTATCTCGCCTAATTGGAGTAGGATTATATTAAGAAACTCTCCTATGGACAATTATTAAGAAACTTCCTGCGGCTGCGGATATATAAAACACAATTTCGAAAATTTGTTGTCTTCACTAGCATGCACAGCATTTGCGAATTGCGAATCCTTACATGAGTTCATTGGTGGTGAACGGATCATGAAGCTACGCGAAGCTTACTGCTTACACTACAGTTCATGCTCATCTTGCTCCTAAAAGCTCAAAACTTCCAAAAATGACTTAAAAGATCTAACAATAAAAGTGAATAAGGACCTTGCACTTGGTAGGGATGATGATCATGAAGAGATATTTGATGATTTTTAAAGACTACAAATCTTGTGGTATTTGGGCAAGACTAACCAAGAAATCAATATTTTCTCATTCTCCTTCGGCAGAAACTGAGAGACGTCTCTTGAAGTTCCAATTTAGTCACTGATACCTTGAAACCTTCACCAAGTCTTACCTAGTCATATCATCAAGGATGGAAGGGAAAGCATGATCGAAAACTGGCACATAAATGCTACTATAACAATGCAACCCAAGACTATAAATTATCATTAAGACACAGTGGAGTCACGTAGAATCTGAACATCCTGTGACATTCGTTCACCTGGCCATGGACCCAGAAAAGAAGCAAGACTGGCTATTTAATTTGATTCGTAACTCGTAAGGTTTAAACAATTGCGGAGTACAAGGATTTATCTTCCAAAAATTACTATACTAAATAGTGGGAAAAATATTTTATCTAAGATACATTAGTTACCAATTCCTATATTAATAAAGTTTTTGGCAGAAAAATTAAGGAAAATATTACGAAAACCAAGTATTTTCCAAACGAATATGAACCCAACTTGAAAAATAAGAGTTGAGAGTAACTAGTACAACCGTTGCCACAGTGGGAGGGCCGACCGAAAAACTTGACGAAACAATACCACTACATAATTGCATGGATTCAGATTTGTAAAAGAGATGTTTTTACAAATTGTATCATAATTTTAATTTGTAAAATAAAATTGTGTAAAAGAAATTTCTTCTTCAATCGCCAAGTAAAAAAACTTCTAAGTCACAATTGCTCACTGTTATAACCATCTCTTGCCCGTCTTAGAAAAAAACCATGCAATCCCAATAAGAGGTTCAGAAATAATAAACTTTAAAAACATTTCCCAGACAATGGCGGAAGCAGGAACTGAAATTGGCCCGGTCTTGAGCACATACTGGGCTTATAGCCGGCCCTGCATCCACCCTTTTTCATGGATGGAACTTAAGCTCCTGAGCCCTGATTACTACTACGGGTTTTATTGAATTGACCTTCACAGAAAGATTACGAACAGCATAAATCCTACAAAAAACTGAGCTTCATATTTATGAACTGCCTTACATCTTCATAACGATCCGGAAGGAGGAAGCGACTTATCAAGATATGCTAGCATAAAGCCCACATAAGGCTCTACAATCTCAAATAGTAAGTCAAGTTTCACAGAACGATCAAGCCATCTTTAGTACGTTTGTATAGGAGGCAACTTTTCCGATACCCAAGATGGTGCACTGCTAAGCCATTTACCTTCACACGTAACTTTGTTCCTAAAATCGGGAGCCTTCGGATTGAGCTAAAAAATCAAACATTGAACAACGAAAATAAAAAGTGTTAAAACAAGTTCATGAGCTAACCATTGAAAATGATTGAAAACACGCAATTGAAACGATTCTTACCCTTTTAGCTTTGTTATCCCACCCGGTTTGTTGGGTCGTCAATTAAGTTTTTCCAAGACACGTCGAACTCCTTTTTGTATTGCTCTTGGAGGAGCTTTCTCATTGTGTTTTGAGCATTGCTCTAGAAAAATCCTCTCGCTTCAAAGAATATAATTAGAAAATGTTAACGAAGGTGCGGGAACTAATAGCATATAAACTTGTCATCAACGGAAACAAAAGCAAAAATTCCACATACGAAAAAGATGTTATTTCGATTAAGCTCACCTTTCCCGGATGTGAGTTGAAGTTACAAATTGCCCATTTTGGTGCACCGTCAATCCATAGGGCTTGGCCACCATCCTTGTGCTTGAAATCTGAAACTTGGTTTTACTGCGCCAACATTTGTTTAACAGTTATTATCTAGCACTAAAACCACAATATTAGTCATGTATTTAGAGGAATAGGTGATCACCAATCCATCAAGTTTATCCTTCCTGTAATCAGTCCACTACTCCACTGACTCGGGTTGTCAAGAAGGTCTCTCCAAGAGGCATCTTCTGACGTATTAACTGAAAAACGGGAGAAAGAAACAGAGACCATTCATACTTATGCGAAAAATATCACATTCAATAGAGAAACACACTAGTGGATAGAAAGAAAACTAACGCATCAGAATTTACCTGACAGGCCTAAAGTTCGTTCATCTTGCTTACTTGTTCTGAAATTTTCCTTGCCTCAAGTGGATTCATTGACAAAGCTAATGTTACGCACCATAAGCTATAACATGGATATATCTCGAATGTTAATATCATTTCATTCACAAAGCAATGGCGATAAGTTATACTAATACTAATATCATATTCACGGTAAAGTGGCGGATTACACAAGGCTTATCCACAAGTGGTAAAGTATTTATTCCAATATAAACTAATACTATTTTGAATGCCTACGTTGGTCGTTCTTCATATATTTCAAAACAATCCTAGGCTCCAAATAACGAAGAGTATTTAAGTATGTTCTCAATTTTGTTTTATCTCCTTAAGTAAATGCTAAGTATGCTAATATTTATTTTCATCACAACTTTATAAGAGATGGCAATTGAAGCTGAGGGTTGGTCAATAGTGGTAAAATATCACAGGGCCTATGGCTTAAGAAATTCAAGTTTAAGGTGCCGAATTAATAACAACAAATGAAGGTATTTCATGATATTGTTCTGACCCAACTTAACCATAGTATACTTGTGAAAGCATCGATTCATTATTAGCACAACAACAATCAATCAAATAAATTTGTAAAGCTTCAAATAGCTAAAATTTATCACATAATCAAATACATATGGAATGGAAACCCGAATCAAGAAATGAACACCGAAAACTAACCTCAAGTGCGTCAATTGATTTGAAACATCCATTTGAACAAAACTCTTCGTAATATCATCTGCAACCAACACACCAAAATCACCAACTTCAGTCCCTTGAATACAACCTCATAACCAGACTCTGCTTCATTCTCCATATCCTGCATGACCCATTGAATACAACCTCATAAGCCATTGTCGTGATAAGTCCATTTAGCCTAGGAAAGAGTGTGTAAGTTTTTTTTACATTACATCTTATCCTCTCACGCCAATGATCCAGTTTATCGTACACTTGCACTAAAGATATCAAAAGGATTGTCGGTGTACATGACAGACAAAAACAAACTAGGGACCAAGCATTTGAATTATAACCGCAAATGTATGTTTGTGCCAAAAAACCACTAACCCAACAAGATTGATATAGCTAACAATTTTTATTAGACAAGGGTCAATAGTTAGCGAACATCCAACAATACTCCTTCTCATAAGTTTGCTTGGACTCTTTTTGAACCTACTATCTCCATGGACTTATTAGTCTATCAACATACTAACAATCGGTTTCCTAAATGATGACAGGTAGAAAGGCACTGAAACTATATATCTAGCACAAGCCACCATGACGAGCATAAGAAGTAATAGAAAATACCCATTTTCGTATATCGTGTTCAAAATCAAAGGCTTTAATAATGTTAGTATAGTTACCGCTTTGTTCTCTGGTAGTCTGAAGGCGTCTCGCAAAGTTCGATTCATATTGCATAACACACCCATCCAATCAATTTCGCACGGATGAGCTCAAACACCAACAAAAACAAGATTCTCCGCAAACCAACTTCTCACACTCTTGAACTCGAGAACTGACGATTACCCATTCCTCCATGTGATAAACAACTTCAAGATCTACTTTCTCATCCTCATCAATTTCATCTTCTCGACCATTTCTACATCTCAAATTCAGAAGCCAACATCAATTTCATCAATTCTTTACTGCAAACTAAGATTTAATCGTTAAATCCTTCTCCCTTACTCTTAACCATAAAAACCCATCACTAATTCATCCCCAAATCACATAAACACTCAATCGATTCTATAAACCCTAGTTTTCACCGAAGTAATCAACCCTAATCACCTCCATCGATTCTTTCCCGTTCTTTAACACCATCACCATCACTCATCACTCATCACTTAATCATTTTCCTCATCAAACCCTAGTTGGAGTTTGGGGACGGGGGCGAGAGTTTCTCTGTTGGAGTTTCTCGTTACAACAAGAAAAGAAGAAAAAACAACAAAGGAGAAGGAAGGAGAAGGAAGAAGAAAAAAAAAAGAAAAAAAAAGGTGGCCGGGATTCGAACCCGCAACCTTTGGGTCATTTTACCACTGGTTTTACTAAACTGCCCCTAAACAATTAAACCATTTCCAACCTCCGTGTCCTTTTTTTTGCCCGTGAAATTTACTCCATTACCCTTCATTTTGTGTCATATTTACGCCAATTTTAGTGAGAAATTGAAACATGGAGGGGCTCTTTAGTCATTTCATTGTCGATTGAAACCAATTTGGGACACCAAAATCAATCTTTTTGTGTCAATTGATGACTTACAATTTACAAAAAAGTGGCCATATAAAGGTCCTCCTCGCTTCGCTCGGTCGGCCCAATTACAATGACTGCTACTCCATAATAAAAACAAACTCGCAAAATGCAAAAAATTGGATGACCACAAGTATCGTAACCCAAAGAAGGCAACCATACATTTTGGTCCTGACAAAAGAGTTAAACCGAAATTCTTATATGGACAATCTTCATTCCCAACGTTGTACGCCGATTTTCTAATTCCTGTGTTTGTTTCTTTAGCTACATAAGTACCGGAATCGAGGGAAACTAAGCTTTCAAAATAATACTCAGAGCCATGTTAAAAGTGTTTTTCATTAATACTTCCAGTTTGTTGAATATCTCGTTCTTTGATATCTTGAGAGACTACAAGACCATCAGAAGAAGAAAAGTCTTCTTGCCTTGGGCTAACAAATGAAAATCTCCCTTAACAAGTGATAGACACATTTTTATGTCTGATTTAATCTCAATTGTATATTTTGTAGTGCTCGATTTTGTATTTATTATGGCTTTTTGTGTCTTTGTAGGTGTTTTTGGAGAAATACACTTGTGCGGAGAAATTGGCTCGAAAAGTGTTATTTGCGCTTGTGGGAGAAAATTACTATTCGAACCACTGAAATGGATAAGGGGTACCCACTTGATAAGGGGTAACCCGGGCATTTACTATCGATACCCCATCGAGGATAGGGGCATCCTGTTCTTCCCGTTTGAACCAATTTGGCGGGAAATTTTATCGAGACAGGCGTGAACTTTCTTCGAGTTGGAAATTGGTCGATATTTTATCGAAGTATTTCATGGGAATGAGTTTGCTTGGCCTGTTCTATCAAAAAACAGGATTGCTAAGAATGTTTGAATCGGAAAAGAAGGAAGTTACCATGATTATTCCGTGAAACGGAAACAGAGTTTCTCGGGTTATGCTTGGTTTATATTTGGGATATGCGAATATTGTGAGAAGATATCCTAAGTGAAGATTAGGTCTTACAAGAAGAGTTTGGGTTAAAACGGAGGATTAATACGCGTACAAATAAAACTGGAAAGAAGAAAAATAAAAGGTGTCGAGACATTGGGGGAGTGGGGAGAGCCAACGAGAGGCTTAGGAGCGAAGAACAATAATTGCAGAGAAGTTCTCTCTCTCTTTCAAAGAGGAAAGGGACGAAGAACATTGAACCGACAAGGACGATCGCGAAAACTACGACCAGAGAAGACGGTCTTATTTGTAGCGATCTTATTCTTCCCTTACCTTTGTAATTGTTATTCTGCAACAAATATAAACGTTGCGATTGATCTGTTTTATTCTTTTTGAGTCTCTTCCCCTTTGTAAACACCTTTTGAGCAATGGAAAAATCTTTTGAACGTGTTTTTGACATGAGGAGCTAAACCCCAACACTGGGATGACGGAAGAAGCCATTCTCTATGCATGTGGTAAATCTATTTAATTCCTTTATGACTTTTGCACTAGTTTAAATCGTTTCATGACTTTTCTTAATTGATTGTGATTTTGTTTGATGACGTATGCTTGGTCTTAGTATTTTTGATACGTCATGCTTGTGATTTACAGTCAATCTTTTATAAAATCTACCTTGGCAAAGAATAAAGAGTCAATATTTATATGTTATGAGCTATAATTGTTTGGAATTGATAGTCGAACCGCATGAATATGAGAATTGGTGGAATCTTGAGTCTCAGTACCTCTCGATATTTTGTGACAAACCTGTGTAAATATTATCTTTGTTTTTAGAGTTTTCTTAAATCAAACCTTTACAAGTCTGAGTTGAACGAACTTTCTTACCACTTTCCAAACAACTTCAAAATAACATCAATTTTTGGCGCCGCCGACCCAGACTTGTATTTAGATTTGTTTTAGATTTATTTTTATTATTTTTTTTTTCTCTTTTACGCCTTTGGTAGTGTTTGATTCTTTTCAGATTTGGAGCGAAGCTACAAGGAGACAAAAAGTGCTATAAAAGGAAAGCATCGCCAAATAAGGAAAGAAAAGAGGAATCCGAAAGGAGTGAAGAGGAAGATTTTTTTACATATTTATTTTATTTCTTTTTATTTTTAGAAACTGTAAATAGGGTTGTATTTTTGTAATTTTTCTTTTTATTTTTGGACATTTTTGTTTTTGGACTTTATTTTTTGGACTTGGACATTATTTTTAAAACCCTAAGGAAGGGTTGAAATTAAATATAAACTGTTTGCAGGGAAGGACGACAATTCACGATCTGTCTCGGCCCCTGGGTTCGAGACACCGACATCGGAGTCGGTGGCCTGAGTCGAATTTAACGGTTCATCGCCCGTCTGGTACGGGAGGTAAGACTCTATCCACCCACGACTCCCCTGTCAGTGGGTTTTATTTTGTGTGACAACTCACACCTCTGCAATAGAATGTCGAACTGGTATTACAATAGCCAATACAACGAATATCCGACTGAGTTTCAAAATGGACGTTACTTTGACCATAATGTGAATAGTGGTTGGGAACATCAGCCTTTTGAAGGTTATGGTCCATACCAGGGTGAGCCCAATTACTATCCATATTCCCACCGGTCATACGAGCAAAATTCCTCTCTACTAGAGTCTGCACGTAAGTTAGCTGAGTCAGCACAAAAGATACTTAAGTCGACACGTAGTTCAGATGAGATGAATGACTTAGTTATGGACGAAAGCAATACAACATGTGAACTTTCTTTCCTAGACAAAATCAGGAAGTCATGTGAGTCGACTCAGAAAATGTTGTTAGAGGCCCAGGAAAGAGCTGCTCAAGATAGTCTTAATTTCCAATATAGTGTTTCCAATAGTACCTTTGAAAATGAGGATAGTTATTTGCATAATCAAGATGATGAGGATAAATTTGGTAACACTACTTGTTTAGATGAGGTTCAACCATTTTCATTGTTTATAATAATGATTATGATGAGGATAGTGTTGATGAAGAATTTGAAATAAGTAGGCATAGTGATTAGGAATTTGTTACTCCAATTGAACTTAATAATGATAATGTTTCTAGTTCAAATCCAAATAATTTTAATAATTATTCACCTATTCAAAAGGACGAGGATTTAACTAGAGATTCCACCGTTTTAGATGATGTAGTTTTTCCTTATGATTACGAAGCCGATGATGGTTTAGAGGAGCGAGTTTCTTCTGAGAATAGTGTTTTAGAGTCTAGCGATTTAGAAACATTAGTCTTAGACAAAGAAAATGAACTCGTAGAGATGAATGAGAATGAACCTGACTTATAAGAATCAATTGACCATTTTCAGGAATCAGATGACCTTGAAATTAGGGAAGTTGTGACTAGTCTTTCTAGAGACACCTCCCGAACTCTAAGTTTGGGGGTGATTATCATTCTCCATGTGCCTTAACTCTTAGAAAGGTCCCTCACTTGGGACTTGACATTTGTGCCTCAACCATTTTACAAGATTATCTTCATACACGTTTTCTTGAACCTAGTGATGTCCATAGGGAATTTCAGTTGTTAGAAACCCATCCTCTGGTTGATGTGGTTTATTCAGGCTATGATACCCATATTGACTTTGTTTTCCCACCAAATATTTTTCAACCAATTGTGGGAACGTATAAGCTTCAGATGTGTCAGTTATTAAGTTTTGAGACTGAGCCTAAGTACTTTAGGAAATTAGTATCGACACATTTTATTATGATTGACCGCCAGTTTCATCGTGGTCAATTGTGTGAGTCAAAACTGATTGACTTTAAGGATCCGCAATTATTCAGGTTATTATTATGTGCTTCTAAGTTCTTATTTGAGTTTTTACAGACTTTACAACCTGAACCGGATCTTAGCTTAGAGGAATTCCAGCACATGAAAATATTTTATCTCGACCCAGTTATAGAACCTGAACCTGAACCTGAACCACAACTAGATGTAGTTGTTCTAATCAGGAAACTAGACAAGGGTGTGCTTCATTTGTTAATTTTCTTGGCATGTTGCAGATATATTCCTTTTACTTGTGATAGCTCTATTTGATTTTGATGACCCATAGATATTTCGGCTATTACTTTATGATTTTATGAGGTGACTAATCCTTTCTTAGTCTGGCTGAAGACTTTAAACTTAGCACTTCTTGGGAGGTAACCCAATATTCATGCGACACGGTAATATCTTTCCTTAACTCTTTTACTTCAAATGGTAACAGTTTCTCCTTGTTCATGCTTTTAATTTTATCTTTAGAACATTGAGGACAATGTTAGATTTAAGTTTGGGGGTATGGGAGAAACATTTTAGTTGCATTGTTAAACTCCAGAGCCTAGAAATTTATGCTTATTAAGGATGGCACTAACCAATCTAAGTGGATGGAAGCATTTTGGTTGTAGGAGTTGAGGAACCAATCTGATTAGATGGAAACATCTAAAGAGTCTATTCATAAAAGCACAGATCTCAGGTGTTAGAATTAAAGAAAAAACATGGTAGTTTCGCCATATCTCGTTGAATCCTTTTCACTTCTATTTTTATTTTGTTTTCTTTAAAATATGTTTCTCTAAGTGATTAGGTGGGGCTCACGATTCAAGTTGTTACCACTGCTAGGGTGAAATAGAGTGATTGAGATACCAAAAAAAAAAAAATATAGTGAAAAAAAAAAGTGAAAAAAAAAAAAAAAAGAGAATTATTATGAAAAAAAAGTTTAAAAAAAAAAATTGAGACTAGACCATCGACCAACTAATAAATTAAATAAAGTCGACCACTGGTACCCTTGTATATGCCAGCTGAGTTGACCTAGAGTTAGGATTGTCGACCATTGGTTCCCTTGTATATGCCAGTGTGTTGATATTAGTCCAGACCAGTATCTCAGTCCATTAGGATAGGTTTATTTTGGCAGTGGCCTTCAGGCAGATATGAGAAACACCATTCACCTTAGTCAACATCAAAACCATCTATGTTTTTCTATATCCATTTCTTAATCTATCCATGTGATTGGTTGACTCGGTTATGATGTCCGAAACTATCCGAGTAGAGCTCTCATCACTTATATATGAATTTTAGTATGCTTGAGTGAAAACTTCGTGTACAAAGAATTGGAATTTCGCATCAGGGTACTTCCTCCTGTAGTCAATAAGTATGCCAACCAAGGAGATTCTTTAGTGCCTTCCAAGGTTCTGCGTAGATAGCTAGGTTTGAAGTAAAGGTCTTGTGGGTACACCTCTGGTAAACCCTCCCGAGACTATAACTCGGCCACTAGAGACACCTAGGGGTTTAAAGGCTTGTTGCATACGCTAAATGCAATCGACGATGCCTGCGACAGTGAGTTAGGATTTTATTTTATTTTTGCTCGAGGACTAGCAAATAATAAGTTTGGGGGTATTTGATAGACACATTTTTGTGTCTGATTTAATCTCAGTTGTATATTTTGTAGTGCTCGATTTTGTATTTATTATGGCTTTTTGTGTCTTTGTAGGTGTTTTTGGAGAAATACACTTGTGCGGAGAAATTGGCTCGAAAAGTGTTATTTGCGCTCGTGGGAGAAAATTACTATTCGGAACCACCGAGATGGATAAGGGGTACCCCAAGGCATTTACTATCGACACCCCATCAGAGGATAGGGGGCATCCTGTTCTTCCCCATTTGAACTGAATTTGGCGGGAAATTTTATCAGACAGCGTGAACTTTCTGAGTTGGAAATTGGTCGATATTTTATCGAAGTATTTCTTGGGAATGAGTTTGCTTGGCCCTGTTCTATCAAAACAGGATTGCTAAGAATGTTTGAATCGGAAAAGAAGGAAGTTACCATAATTATTCCCGTGAAACGGAAACAGAGTTTCTCGGGTTATGCTTGGTTTATATTTGGGATATGCGAATATTGTGAGAAGATATCCGGTGAAGATTAGGTCTTTCAAGAAGAGTTTGGGTTAAAACTGGAGGATTAATACGCGTACAAATAAAACTGGAAAGAAGAAAAAAAAAAAGGTGTCGAGACATTGGGGGGAGTGGGGAGAGCCAACGAGAGGGCTCGGGAGAGAAGAACAATAATTGCGAGAGAAGAAGAAAGGGACGAAGAACATTGAACTCGACAAGGACAGACATAAAACTACGACAGAGAAGACAGTCTTATTTGTAGCAGTCTTATTCTTCCTGTTACCTTTGTAACTCTTATTCTGCAACAAATATAAACGTTGCGATTGATCTGTTTTATTCTTTTTGAGTCTCTTCCCTTTGTAAACACCTTTTGAGCAATGGAAAAATCTTTTGAACGTGTTTTCGACATGAGGAGTTAAACCCCAACACTGGGATGACGGAAGAAGCCATTCTCTATGCCTGGGGTAAATCTATTTAATTCCTTTATGACTTTTGCACTAGTTTAAATCGTTTCATGATTTTTCTTAATTGATTGTGATTTTGTTTGATGACGTATGCTTGGTCTTAGTATTTTTGATACGTCATGCTTGTGATTTACAGTCAATCTTTTATAAAATCTACCTTGGCAAAGAATAAAGAGTCAATATTTATATGTTATGAGCTATAATTGTCTGGAATTGATAGTCGAACCGCATGAATATGAGAATTGATGGAATCTTGAGTCTCAGTACCTCTCGATATTTTGTGACAAACCTGTGTAAATATTATCTTTGTTTTTAGAGTTTTCTTAAATCAAACCTTTACAAGTCCGAGTTGAACGAACTTTCTTACCACTTTCCAAACAACTTCAAAATAACATCAACAAGCACCCAAGATGCTTTACTAATAACAAATCTATAAGGTACCTTTTGAATGATTTTCCATGATTTTGATCTTAGCGAATAGACTTCGAATTCTCGTATTTATAAACGAATCGTATTTCCTTTGACAACCAGCTAGTAACTTGTAATCGTCACTCTTGTAATCATAACCAAACGCAACCATACCGATATGGTGTAGTTGTTGATGGTGTTTTTTAGCTTAGGGTTAAAATCGTAAAACACTAAACCCTAGCAGATAATGATCTCACAACATTTAAAGTAACAAGCATTTACTAAGCACATTTACTGAAACCTTTAATGTGTCCCTAAATAATTACTGTGGTATCTTTTCAAATTAGGGTTACGACAAGCCAAACCCTAATTCCCACGTGTGCCAATGACAAATCATGCCGACCACATCGACCAGCGCCAAAGCATGCCAACAATGCTAGCCACACCTCGTGCCAATGGCAAATCATGCCGACCACACCTCTCACGCCAAAGCATGCCAACCATGCTAGACGCACCTCTGTGCCAATGGCAAATCAAGCCAGCCACACCGACCGCGCCAAAGCATGCCAACCATGCTAGCCGCACCTCTGTGCCAATGTCAAATCATGCCAGCCACCCCGACCGCGTCAAAGCATTCCAACCATGCTAGCCGCACCTCTATGCCAATGGCAAATCATGCCAGCCACACCGACCGCGCCAAAGCATGCCAACCATGCTAGCCGCACCTCTGTGCCAATGGAAAATCATGTCAGCCACACCGACCGCGCCAAAAGCATGCCAACCATGCTAGCCGCACCTCTGTGCCAATGGAAAATCATGGCAGCCACACCGACCACGCAAAGCATGCCAACCATGCTAGACGCACCTCCGTGCCAATGGAAAATCATGCCGACCACACCCCTTCGCGCCATGCAAAAAGTACCTCGCCATGGCCCCATGCCGCGCCACCATACTGGCCTTCACTGCGCGGCTATCAAAACGAAGGCGTGCAACAATCAACGGTTGCCCTTCAGTCCTAGGAGCAAATCCTGGCCGTCTAAGGTTACCAAACGACCTTTGCCCCAAAACCCTAGCTTGGTCATGCACCTATCCCAAGCTAGTCACGACATGCGCCTATGGAAAACCCTTGGGCCCACATGCCAAGCCAAAACCGCACGTAGCCCAAGCTAGTCACGCCATGCACCTATGGCAAACCCTTGGCCCCACATGTGAAGCCAAAACCGCACCTAGCCCAAGGCGAACCCTTGGCCGCCCATGTCGCGCCACCATATAGGCCTTCACTACGCGGCTATCAAATCGAAGGCATGCAACAATCAACGGTTTCACTTCAATCCCAGGAGAAAATCCTGTCCGTCTAAGGTTACCAAACGACCTTTGCCCCAAAACCCTAGCTTGGTCACGTACCTAGACCAAGCCAGTCACGCCATGCTCCTATGGCAAACCCTTGGCCACGTACCTAGCCAAAGCTAGCCACTCCCAAGGCGAACCCTTGGCCCCATATGCTAAGCCAAAACCGCACCTAGCCAAAGATAGCCATGCCCAAGGCGAACCCTTGGCCCCACATGCCAAGCCAAACCAAACCTAGCCAAGCTATCCGCTCCATGCCAAACACACTTTGCCTTGGCCCTAGCCATGCTAGTCACATCATGCCAAGCCAAACACCCTTGCCTTGGCCCTAGCCACGCCATACGCCCATGGAAAACCCTTGGCCATGCATGCCAAGCCAAACCAAACCTAGCCAAGCTAGCCACGCCATGCCAAACGCACTTTGCCTTGGCCCTAGCCATGCTAATCAAATCATGCCAAGCCAAACACCCTTTCCTTGACCCTAGCCACGCCATACGCCCATGGAAAACCCTTGGCCATGCATGCCAAGCCAAACCAAACCCAGCCAAGCTAGCCGCGCCATTCCAAACGCACTTTGCCTTGGCCCTAGCCATGCTAGTCACATCATGCCAAGCCAAACGCCCTTGCCTTGGCCCTAGCCACACCATACGCCCATGGCAAACCCTTGGCCCTGCATGCCAAGCCAAATAAAACCTAGCCAAGCTAGTCGCGCCATGCCAAATGCACTTTGCCTTGGCCCTAGCGATGTTAGTCACATCATGCCAAGCCAAACGCCCTTGCCTTGGCCCTAGCCACGCCATACGCCCATGGAAAACCCTTGGCCCCACATGCCAAGCCAAAACCGCACCTAGCCAAAGCTAGCCACGCCCAAGGCGAACCCTTGGCCCCACATGCCAAGCCAAAACCGCACCTAGCCAAAGCTAGCCACGCCCAAGGCGAACCCCTGGCCCCAGATCCCAAGCCAAACAAAACCTAGCCAAGCTAGTCGTGCCATGCCAAACACACTTTGCCTTGGCCCTAGCCATGCTAGTAACATCATGCCAAGCTAAACGCCCTTGCCTTGGCCCTAGCCACGCCATACGCCCGTGGAAAACCCTTGGCCCTGCATGCCAAGCCAAACCAAACCTATCCAAGCTAGCCGCGCTATGCCAAAGGCACTTTGCCTTGGCCTTAGCCATGCTAGTCACATCATGCCAAGCCAAACGCCCTTGCCTTGGCCCTATCCACGCCATACGCCCATGGCAAACCCTTGGCCCTGCATGCCAAGCCAAACCAAACCTATCCAAGCTAGTCGCGCCATGCCAAACGCACTTTTCCTTGGCCCTAGCCATGTTAGTCACATCATGCCAAGCCAAACGCCCTTGCCTTAGCCCTAGCCACGCCATACTCCCATGGCAAACCCTTGGCCCCACATGCCAAGCCAAAATCGCACCTAGCCAAAGCTAGCCACGCCCAAGGCGAACCCTTGGCCCCACATGCCAAGCCTAACCACACCCTAGCCGTGCCACCCTGTTCGCCCTCACTACGCGGCTACCAAAACGAAGGCGTGCAACAATCAACGGTTGCCCTTCAATCCCAGGAGCAAATCCTAGCCATCCAAGGTTCCCAGACGACACATGGTAACCTTTGGCCCGAAAACCAAAGTTTGCCCACGCCAACGGCATGCCAACCTAGCCGCGCCACCACGTTGGCGCTCACTACGCGGCTACCAAAACGATGGCGTGGAACGATCTCAAGATGCAAAATCTCGACCGTCGAAGGTCACCAGGCTGGCAAGTTTACCTAGCTTGACTTGCCAAGCCATAAGGAAGTGTCATAAGGGTGAGGTTGTTAGTAAATACGAGAAGTTATGTGTGAAACGTTCATGGGACATAAAGCACATGCGTTAACAACTTTATGGGACATCAATTACATAACGTTAGCAGTTTCATGAAAACCAATTCCATGCGTTAACCACTTTATGGAACATCAATTCCATGCATACGGTTACCACCTCCTCCCATTTACTTCCCCACTCCTTAATGAGACCAGGGTACGTTTTTACTCCGACTTGTATAAATAGGCCTTACCTATTTCCATTGAACAACAAGTTCATACGGTAGATACAACACTCAGAAATACTTACTTGCTAGCTCACCTTGGGAGCTCTCTCACTTTTCTGATAACAAGTCGTAGTAACCCAACTACTCTTCCAGAATCAACTATTCTTGTCTCACCACTTTCCTTGCTTCCCTCCCCAAAACCAACCCATTCTCCTCCATTTTGTGACCGAAGCAAGTCCGAACGGCCATTTCTTGGTTTAGGCCGGCCTTGTAAAGATTGATCTCTCGAATCTAAAGTACTCCCTTGCAGTATATTGTTTAGGGTTTAAATTGTTTCTCACCTGCACACCCGCAATTACCGAAATCAGCAGAAACCATTTTCACCTACAAACAATTGGAGACCACAGCGGGAGGTTCGATCTTTCGGTTACAATGTCAATTTTCAACCAACGATCTCATTCTTCGACTCGTACGTTAAGATGGTAGAGGAAGGAGATCCACTCCAACTCGCCACTCGACGGCTGGATTATCAGTCATGACACGACAAGGGATGACTGGGTACTTATCAGAGGCTGGAAGCAAAACGATCCGCCCATGGATTAACGACGCAGTTATCAGACAACTCAGTAACGACTCAGAAGACTGGGGACTTCCCATGACCATGTTTCTCGGAAAAAAAAAAATTGGTCCTACACCCGAAAAGTTTATTCTCATCAAAAGACCTGAGAAACCGAGTAAGTCTTATATCTAGACAAAAATACGTGGTTGCTTTTTCAAGTTCTGATAAAACCTGTAGCCATGTTTCATCCCATGTCATATACCAACACACGGTTCCATGGTTTTCCTGGGATGTTTGCGTCACTTTCATTCATAGCCAAATAAAATTCAATTATAAACATTTCATTCAAATAAAAAAAAATATATAATCCAAAACCGTCAAGGTAGCATTCATCTATTAACCCGAGAAAATCATAAAATCAAAAACCAAAACCAGGCGTCTCATTTGCCTTTCAAAAAAAAAAAACCTAAAGATAAGAGGTCCAGAAGACAGATATATATTCAACGGAAGTTTTCCAACAGCGGCTTGCTCCTTTTTGCAAAGGCCTCCCTCGTGCTTTGGAGAGCCACCCTCTTAAGTTTCAGTTTCCTGCACAACTTCTTGAATTCCGCTTCCTGCTTCTTCATCATGTCCGCGGAGGGACCTTCAACTGCTCCAGCCAACGACTTTTCAATATCAGAGAGACCTTCAAAGAACCAAGGAATGTTGAATTCGAAGCCCATGCACATGTCACGATGGAACTTCCAGCTCGAGATTACATCCTCGAAATTATATGACCAAATCCGTTGCACATCTCATCAATCGAAGACAAGTCTTCCTCCACATGCTTGACCAACGCATGTCGACTAGTGATCTTCTTAGTCGTGGAAATGTGACCATAGCTTTCCCAAATCTTGGTGTACAATGTCGCATGTTTAGCTGGCACGCTAAATCCACCAATCAACACATGACCTGGGAAAGGGGCCAGATACGGAGGATTGAAGGTGGCACCTTCAACTGAATTAGCAACTGGCAGGAGATCCCTAACTCCGATTTCACCCCCCGAAGTGCTCTCCTCCACCTGAGTCACGCCAGCGCCCTCGGGACGATGAATCTCCATGTCCAAGTTGCTAGCTGGCACAGTTTCCGTAGTAGGAAATACGGCTACGTCTTTACTCTGGTAGTCTTCCACTTCAAGATCATCCCCAAGAACGGTTTTCTCCTAAGAATCAAAATTCAGTTTTACTGCAAAGAAAGAAAAAAGGGGAAAGAAGAAAAACATGGAGGGGACTCACCGATTCAGTTTCAGACTTACTAGAAGAAAATTCAGCACTGTTATCGGAAGAACTACTCTTGCCATCGCTGGACTCTGGACTTTCATCCTTTTCAGAATCCCCGTCACCATGGATGAGCTCGACACTCCCACCCCCTGTCTCGAAAAATGATGTTTTCTGACTACTTGCAAGTTTGGCAAAGGCGTTCGTGCTGCTGAAACCCTGGACGAGATACAAGGACATGTTCTCAGAAAAGAAACAAGGATATACGTAATCCAGCTGAAGTCAAGAAAGAAATCACACGTACCCTTATGTTGGATGAACTAAAAGCCGGTAGAGTTGTGGAATCTGATTGGAAACCGCCTGCACGATTCTTAGACCTTCGCTCCTTCACTTGGGGACTGTCCACGTCCAGACCGACGGATTTCTTTTTGGTTAAAGAAGTATCCCTCAACAACGGATGTTTTGCTAAAATCTCGGCGGAAGGCCTACCACGAGTGCTCTCCACTACGGCTTTCACAAATTCCTGGATGACTAGGAATTCACTCTGCCAGAATGCGTTATACTTGGAGGTAGTCGGCGATTTCGTTCCGAAAGAAAGAAAGGGAGACTTCTGCCTGGCGCAAGAACACTAGCATCAACAACGTCCGACAATGGACCCTCTGGAGCTGGCAGCTGACGAACGAGAGGGACCCCTTGGTCAAAACCCATATTCTGATCTGCTCGCTCAATATTATAAGAGACTGCCTGACACGATCCTCGAAATAAAGACGGTATATAGCCATACGTGCAACTTCGCATGAAGACAATCTCACCGATGCCCAGATTCCCTCCATCAGAAAGCAAAGACATGTTTGGAGCAGAAGAAAAAGTATTAACCTGGGCTATGGATGTACATACTAGGGCCCATGGACGAAAATTACCGGCGTACGAGTTATCAAGGAAATCAGCCAGGTTTCATCCAGGTTTCAGCCAGCTCTTGGGTGCCTATTTGACCAGCGAAGTATTCTCGAACTACCCCAATAAGCGGGAAGTGAAACCAACGGTTTAGGAGCATATATTTCAAAATGCTCCCATAGCCACGCTTGGATAAAAGCAACATGAACATAAGAATCCACTTTCATGTAACCCTTTGAAGCACGCATGTCCATAGCCAAATGATCCAAGTGTGTGTACAGAGAACCGAGAAACAAGCCGCCAATGGGGTGAACGACTCCTTTCGCCAATCTTATAGAAAAATTGATGAGTTCCAGCCTTATCTCCTTCTTACCAGAGCCATCATAGAAAATATCCCGGGATAACCAGAGCCAAGAATGACGCGCGTGGAGTATACTATTCTTCCGATCCGGTGCCGGCTCATTGGGAAACCATTGAGACATCCACCAGGCATAGAAACGCTTCGTCTCGTTCTCCTTCTAAAAACCCTTTCGACTTCGCAACCAGGGCGGTACGCATTTTTCCTCATCATCGACAAACTTGGTTTTAAGGTTTCTGTCATGGGAAGATTCAGCGAGATAGCCACACTTTCTAACGATATGGTCGATTCTCCCCACCTACATATGGACGTATGAGTATCCGGACACCACCGGAGATGAAAGCAACCAAGCTCGGGATGTCTTTCCTAATTTTAAGTGATGCAGGTGGCTACGACAAAGCATCAATGATTTGCGCCTTGGTCAAATTAACTCTTACGCACTCTTGAATTATCATAAAGTGCACCCATTTATCAAACGAACACAGTGGCGTGGGCCCAAGGCATAGCGGCTTAGAAATATGGCTTGCGGCATGTGTTGACATGTGCCAATGGCACGTGCGGCCATGTTGACCTAGTTGCAAGTCTTGCAAACCTAGGGCGCTATGTTTGGCGTGGGACAAAGGCATAGAATCTCGGAAATATGGCTTGTGGCACGTGTTGGCATGTGCCAATGGCACGTGCGGCCATGTTGACCTAGTTGCAAGTCTTGCAAACCTAGGGCGCTATGTTGGTCGTGGGCCAAAGGCATAGCGACTTAGAAATATGGCTTGCGGCACGTGTTGGCATGTGCCAATGGCACGTGCGGCCATGTTGACCTAGTTGCAAGTCTTGCAAACCTAGGGCGCTATGTTTGGCGTGGGCCAAAGGCATAGCGGCTCGGAAATATGGTCACAAGGCACGTGTTGGCATGTGCCAATGGCACGTGCGGCCATGTTGACCTAGTTGCAAGTCTTGCAAACCTAGGGCTCTATGTTTGGCGTGGGCCAAAGGCATAGCGGCTCGGAAATATGGCTTGCAGCACTTGTTGGCATCTGCCAATGGCACGTGCGGCCATGTTGACCTAGTTGCAAGTCTTGCAAACCTAGGGCGATATGTTTAGCGTGGGACAAAGGCATAGCGGCTTATAAATACGGCTTGCGGCACGTGTTGGCATTGTCAATGGCACGTGCGGCCATGTTGACCTAGTTGCAAGTCTTGCAAACCTAGGGCACTATGTTTGACGTGGGCCCAAGGCATAACGGCTTAGAAATATGGCTTGCGGCACGTGTTGGCATGTGCCAATGGCACGTGCGGCCATGTTGACCTAGTTGCAAGTCTTGCAAACCTAGGGCGCTATGTTTGGCGTGGGCCAAAGGCATAGCGGCTCGGAAATATGGCTTACGGCACGTGTTGGCATGTGCCAATGGCACGTGCGGCCATGTTGGCCTAGTTGCAAGTCTTGCAAACCTAGGGCGCTATGTTTGGCGTGGGCCAAAGGCATAGCGGCTTGGAAGTATGGCGTTGTTGCCATGGTGCGCAGGGTGCGGCTTGGTTTGGCATGGTTGCCATGGTGCGCAGATTGCGGCTTGGTTTGGCATGGTTGCCATGGTGCGCAGTATGCGGCTTGGTTTGGCATGGTTGCCATGGTGCCCAGAGTGCGGCTTGGTTTGGCATGATTGCCATGGTGCGCAGTATGCGGCTTGGTTTGGCATGGTTGCCATGGTGCGCAGAGTGCGGCTTGGTTTGGCATGGTTGCCATGGTGCGCAGTATGCGGCTTGGTTTGGCATGGTTTCCATGGTGCGCAGAGTGCGGCTTGGTTTTGCATGGTTGCCATGGTGCGCAGATGCGGCTTGGTTTGGCATGGTTTCCATGGTGCAGAGAGCGGCTTGGTTTAGCATGGTTTCCATGGTGCAGCGATGATGCGGCTTGGTTTGGCATGGTTGCCATGGTGCGCAGATATGCGGATTGGTTAAGCATGGTTGCCATGGCGCGCCAGAGTGCGGCTTGGTTTGGCATGGTTGCCATGGTGCGCGAGATGCGGCTTGGTTTGGCATGGTTTCCATGGTGCGCAGAGTGCGGCTTGGTTTGGCATGGTTTCCATGGTGCGCAGAGTGCGGCTTGGTTTGGCATGGTTGCCATGGTGCGCAGTATGCGGGTTGGTTTGGCATGGTTTCCATGGTGCGCAGTATGCGGCTTGGTTTGGCATGGTTGCCATGGTGCGCAGAGTGCGGCTTGGTTTGGCATGGTTGCCATGGTGCTGCAGATATGCGGCTTGGTTTGGCATGGTTGCCATGGTGCGCAAAGATGCGGCTTGGTTTTGGAATTAGGGTTCCGTGTTGAAAACCCTAATCGGTATTTTGAAAAAATACCCCTATTAATTATTTACACCTGAGTTAAATGCTCTTAGTTAATGTGTTGCGGGTAACACTAGGTCATGGGGTTTTACGATTTTACCCCTTGTTTAAAAACCACCATCAACAAAGGCAAAGTTTGATTACAAAGACGATGCAGAGGAAACGGAACAAGGTAAACATGTTGAAACTCTAGATTTTTAAATCTGTGATTAAAATCAGATTGAGTTTTAATTTGGTGTAGGCAGATTGATTAAAATTAGATTGGGTTTTCAGAGAAAAGTTAGTTTCTGTTGATTTGATTGAATATTAACATTTAGCCTGATTGAGAGCTAATAACTAAGAACATTTTGGCTTGGTTTGATTTGATTTTTTGTGTGTATAAAATGATACCCCAAAACAAGTTTTTAGGATTCTTTGCACCATTTTTACCGTCTTTTACCGTCTTTCTGTAGGGTAATCGAAGACTTTTTCATATTAGTCATATTTGCGGAATAGTGTCAGTTTTCTGATCATTCTGGGAGTAGATTAGATTATGCAGGGCTATGAACAATATCTTAAAGTGTATATTCAGAAGTTCTTTTAGGTTAAGGATGCAAGTCATCTGATAACAATATTTTGAAGTATGTAATGAGAAGTTCTTTTAGGTTAAGGATGCAAGTCATCGAATCTAGAGAACAATTTTCAGAAATTCTGGAATTGATTTTAAGTTGGTGTCCACTTTTAGTTACTTCCTTAGGTGAAACTTTAGGAACTCTTGACATACATTTGTATTTTACTTTTTCGGTGAAACTTAATAGCTTGATTTATCTTATGGAATGAGTACTTTAGCTTATTCATATTATTAGACCGGCACCACTAAAATAAAATATGCTTCTAAAAGTAACAACAAATGGTAATCTGTGCCGCTTGCGCCTCTATCATTCCTTAGCTAATTTTATATACTTTATTTATTTCAGAAGCTTCTTTTATGTAATATGTAAGATGCACCTGTAGGGTCACTACAACAATGTGCATGTTGCACCTACTAGAGTCTCTCAATGTTTTTCTTTACTCATCACATCACTTTTAAGGTACATGTCTTAGGATTAATTCACTTTCATTTTTGCAATGTCCAGGTGCTTCAGCCTTTGTTGGATGATTATTGCACATATGTTGTAGCTTACTGGATGGTCCATCAACAAAGCAAGTAATGCCGGAGCACCTGATAGAATGCTAGGTGAAATTCGAGGGGCAATTCTAGGTGAGATATGCTTTGAGAAATCTCTAGGACTTCAATTGTGTCGTTTTGTTGGGTAATCATTTTTCTCGAATGTAGCCATAAAAAGTCATCTGTGGTACATACCGGCAGTGGCGGAAGTGGGGGGGTGTGGCTTGGGGGTGTTCCAGCCACCCCCAAATCTACAAAAAACACCCGAAATCCATTTTTTTCACGTGTGTTTTCTGAAGAAAAAAATTTATTATACCCCCTATAGAAATTTAAAAGCTAGCCCATAGTATTATTTTAGCCCACCTAGACTTCGAATCCTGTTTCCGTCGATACCGGATTTAAGCGTGGATGTACTACTCAGGGAAATGACTGTTAATTGTTATAATTTCAGGCTTAGGTAATTTTTCTCCTTCCGGATAATATCGATTAAAATTTTAAGTTTTGCAAGCCATGTTTGTATATCTTTTGTCTAACATGATCTTTTGTATATCTTCTGTTTTGAATGTCGCTTAGTGAAGGTAGCATCTGATCTAACTTGCATTTTCATATGGCGTAAGTATACATGGATGGATTGCATCTGAAATTTCCATGATGATCCAAAGAAATGTACATGTCTCATCATCCCTGTGGCATAAGTATACATGGTTGGATTTATTCTGTTAGATGGTCATGACATTTATTCTAACTTGCATTTATGTGATTTCTTTGCTTTCTACTGAACGAGTTTCAATCCATCGTATTTGTTTCTTCATGTGCAGCTTAGTTCTGTATTGGTTAAGCGAAAATCATCTGGAAATGGTTCTAAGGCCTCCTCTTGATGTTTTCAGAGGGCGGAAAGATTACATCTGTTAATGCGGAAGTAAATGAATTTTAGGAATTCAATCACTTTCTCTAGAGTGCAACATCTGACTCAAGAATAATGAAAAAACCTGCTACAGGAATTTGGAACTCATCATGTTTCCTTGGAACCTCATAGGCTCATACGACGTGGATGTTGAGGCAGTAGCAGAGTTTAGTATTTCCGATCATCAATTTTGTAACTACATGAGAATGGGAAGTTTATTCTTGAGGTACAGTTTTGAGTTGGTCTGCACCTGCTTATGAATTTCTTAGGCATTTGTATAAAACTTGCGTAGCTTTCCATTTTGAACATTATATCTCAAATATTAGCTCAGGTAACAATCTTTTCTTTAAATTATTTTTCTTCTATATTTACTATTGAGTACTTGCTATCTTAGCTCAAATGGAAGAGAACATGGTTTTCAACCATGTAGATGTGCGGTTCGACTCCCACAGATGGTATTCTTATTTGAGTAGGCTAAAACCTTAATTAAAAGGGGCGTCATATATATCATATTTGGTCATGACTCATTGGACTTATTAGAGTTGCACCTACAACAAAGGAACACTAAGAATATTTTCATTAGCAAAAATAGATTTGTTGCTTCCGACAGGGCGGGGGGAGGACCCGCCAAACCAAATCAAGGTTTAATGCACCATACCTTTTAGAGATGACATGAAGGAGTCTGCAATCAAGGTTTAGTGTATCGCAATGGGGCTGTGTGTAGCACGGTTAATTGCCAATTTTGGTAAAAGAAAACTGTATAAAATTAATGAGAAAAGATATATGCCCGTGGCGTATTGAAAATCTCAGTGAAGGTGGTTTACAGACTCAATATTAGATGGCATCATAAATCTATCCATAAGCAGTGAGTTTAATGAAACTTTTTTTCTTTTTGGAGGTACGACCTATGGTAAGGAAGAGGCAGATTTCAGGAAAAGAGAAAGGGAATAGTTTTTTAAGCCGAAGTAAGATCTACAGATTCTTTGTTTCCGTGAGTTTTGGCCGGGTAAAACCCCTCTTCTACTTTTTCTTTCGTTGGTGCTATGATATGCAACGGTTAGGAAACATCATTATCATAATTATCATTTTCATAATTAACATCACTTTAAAGATATGCGTTCTAAGAAACTGACTAAAATGTTTCATGTTTAATACTCTCTTTGAATTGTTGTTGGGTTGTTTCAGATAAATCTTACTCCACCAACTAAAGTGGCGATCCATTAAAATCTTTCAATTATACAAGACTACATAGGTTCCATAGTGTTTCTGCGACATCAAGCACGGGGATTTGAACAAGATAGAAAGCTAAAGACATCAATCGACATCAAGCATGGGGATTCTATCAAATCTGGCGCCTTTAGATTCATCGACATAAATTTACGACAGAAACTTGGCGACACCAAATCAATAATGCATCGGGGCGGGAGCGGGGCGAGGCGAAGCCTTGCCACAACACATAAAAATTCTTAAATGACGGGCGAGGCGAAACGGAGCCATACCAAATCAAAAATGCATCGCGACAGGATGAGGTGAAGCCGAGCCACACCAAATCCAAATTGCGACGGGGCGTGGGCAAAGTAAAACCCCACGACACCAGATCAAAAATGCACTACGAGGCGAGGCGAAGCCACATCACACCATACTTAAAAGAGAAAAATGATGGTGGTTAGTTTTGGGATTCGCCCGGTGCGTAGCACGGGCACAAAATCTAGTATATATAGATTGATTAAAGCTAAAACTGGTAAGACTCGAGTTTGAGACAACTGTCACACTAAAAAATACGTGCAAATATAAAGGACTGTCTAAGGAAATAAAAACGGATTATTTAAGGAAAAATTATACAAAACTCCTCATCAAGAATTTATTTCTTTTTATTGAATAACAAAGATGCCGAAAGTATTGACACAATTAAGTTCGTCAACGCTATGACCCAACAATTTACTCACTTACTTTCACTGTCTACACCGCATCATAGATATGGAGAATTCATCAAATACATAGGGATAAGTTAGTCTGGTCATCCTACGAATCAAGCTTACACAGCCTTAGGCAGCGCAATGAATGCATATCTTAGCCCAAAAACTCCGAAACTTGGGAAAAGAGGGAGGCTCGCTTATAAATAAGAATAATAATGTAGTCCTTGGGAAGACTCGTCTCCAAAAGGAGGTCCTTCTTATGCTATCCTGTGAACAGTGGAGATTAAAACTATATGAGATTAAAAAAGAAAAATTCATTTTAAAATGGAGCTGTTATGGCTTTAATTAACATATCACAATTGAGATTATAATCATAAATAGTAAAAACTCCATATATTAATAACCTTGGGCATTCACAAAATTATTAATACAAGCATCTAACCCGGTGCATACGCACCGGTTGTTTCGAGAGTGTCTACATCGTGGGCGGCCGAAATTGGGCTGGTAGACGTAGCTAATATGATCATAGGGTGTTGTGAAAGATTCATACGAAACTTTAAAAATTGAAAATACTATCCACAATCATGATTAGGAAAAGTATATTTTTATCTTCCTTCATGGTAGAAGCTAATTCAGTTGGTTTCAAAAATTCAATCTCTTGATTGAATTAATCGGGGTTGAACTCATATTCTATGTATACTCCTCGTTGGTTGTAAAATCACAATAGTATCCGGTAATTGTTTTAGGGTTTAGACAGAATTACCTGAGAACTAATTGTACAACTTCTGAATTCTAATCTTGGACACCACAAATTCCACATGAATATTAACGCCTTTCAAATTCAGACCAAATTGATCCTTCAAATTTCCCCTTGTTTTTTTTCTTTCTTTTTTTATATTGCCTCTGTTACCGCATCAAACACCTTTTTTTGGCCAATATTGTTCAGTCCCTCGTGGTGCCGTAAGAATTCTTCTGAAAGTTGTATTTTGTTGTACTGCAGTTCTTCACGGATGAGTCTGTTTGTTTTTTTTTTTTCTGAAGAGTTGTTTTTGGGTAAGGAAGCTTTGGGAATTCTTTGACCTATAGATTTTGTTCATGGCTTTCTCTATTTCAAACAAAACATAGTTAGATCTGTTAATCTTCAATATCAAGATCTTCATCTTCTAATATGAGTAACAATGTTATGAACATTTCACGTAGTAACTTACTGGATGCTCAAGTTCCCGACTCTTCCATCGCTTCATGCCATGCATTCTTTATTGTCATCCAGTAGACCTAAATATAAACAGGCATCTTTGAATTGAATGTTAGATGGACAAATCCATTCATAGTCTTCATTTGGTTAAAGCTGCGTGGACCTTTTACTATGTTGAGTAACAAACGCAGGTAGAATTTCTCACCCGATGTTGGATGTGCACGATAAAGCCTTCCAATCCTTCTCTTCGACTATCTTCTAGACCATTTCTTGTTGGTCAGGTCCCAGACCACTTTTTTCGTTATGCGCATTTACGTTGACCAAAAAAATTCCATGTACGCATTGAATACTTTAGCAGCAATACAGCAAGACACCCAAATATATGTTGTATGTCTCTACCATCTTTCTAAATTGTATACTCGATCAGTTTTCCGTCTACCTAAGCAACAAACTCTTACTCTGTGCTAGTTTAGGCCAATTATTTGTAAGATATGGTGTGCATGACTACCATCACTCTTTTTGTATATTTTTCCTGATGCAAAACATAAGCAAATCATATATATGCTTTAATTTTTTTTTCTCTGAAGTTTCTTGATCCCGGTTCTTCTTGGTAATCCGATAGATTCTGCAATAATGATTATTCACCTTTATACAATGGCATTCGTCATTAACCTATACGCGTTAGCCTGCACAAAAGAATTTGAATTTATAGTTCTCATATATGTGATTAACTCCTGCATTGGATGGATGAGTAATTGCACTTCAACCAACTGAGTTTGAATTTATCCTTTCTGCCTCCTAAAATCGATACCCGAAACTGGTAAATAGAAAGTACATTATTCATACTGACTATTAACTCTTGATTTCTTGCATATTTTCAAGTAAAATATTAACGGTTGGGGTGCTGTGAAGTTTTTAAACCATAGTTCTCAACAAATCTTTGTCATCTAGAAAATGGCTAGATTTTAATTAAAACAACTATGAACTATGAAGTAAGGCAATGGAAGAATGAAGTTTATTAGGATCATGAAAAATACCTTATGATATTTTTTGTTGAGGCTTTCGTTCTTTCTATGCGCCACTTTCATTGTAGTACTCGTTCGAATAGTCGAAATTTGTAAATGGTGTTTTATAGGCAATTACTATCGGTTGGCGCTGCATTGGCCTATTGCAAAAGGTAGACTTTTTTTGTACTCTTTGGTATCTCTGTATCATTTTGTTTTGCATGCACTGTAACATTTTCTCTTTTTTAGTCTCTTACTTTCCAAACAATGTTCAGCAAAAGCTGTATTCTTTTCTTAAGGTTTATATTAATTCCGACCTTTCACCTAAAACTGGGCTACTGCGCCCTTTTAACCATAAAGTTGTGGTTGTTGACGAAGAGTTATATCTATTGGTTAAAATGTAACTGTAATGATCTATGTGAGTAACACAATTGAGATAGATTGATATGTTGACTTTGTTTACGTTAGGATCTCTTTTCGCTAGATCCTTGGGTTCGACTTGCATGGTTCTCAGGAACTTGAATTTGATTATAGTGTAGGAAGGTAATCGATTAATATTAATTTGAAAAGGATCGGTGATTGGTGTAAAGATGATTTTGTGTAGCTCGGATATGGTGCAATTAATATGTCGCTTGATCACAAAAACTTTTCACAAATGTGTCTTTTCAAAAGTGACTAATGAGATTTTGGTGTCGTTTTGATTATGTGTCTTTACAAAAGTGGCAATGACATGGCAATATTTGATGATGTGTCTTTACTACAAACCAGAATTACTATGGTGACGCCATGTGTCACTTTTGGGGTCTCTTATTATAAAGAAAGATATGAAATTTATTAATATACGAAAGTATAATAAAATAATGTTTTTTCTTTGCTAATTCAAAGTATGTAAATATAATGGATATGAATGTCTTCCTTAATCATCCAAATGAGCAATTAATTTTATATGCTTTACCCGAAGAAGTTGGAAAAAACATATTGGAAGAATCCTAAACTTCTCTTCGAAAAGGGTTTCACTTCACGTTTTATATTTAATTATTTCATGGCACTTTGAATTCTACCAAGTCATCCCTTTCCGCAGCAGCAGCAGCAGCAGCGGAGAGGTATGTATTTGAGACAATGGTGATTACAGAACCTCAAGCAAACTCGTTCGAGTTCTAATTTATGTAATTTTTGGTTTTCATTTTGATAGTTTGGTAGTACTTTTTGGTTTTTTGACTTTTGCTTTGAACTGAAGAGAGAGAATTTATAAATAAAGTAAAACCTTAAAGTCAATGTAAATGGAGTTGGATTGTGTCATTGATTATTGAATGTGCCAAACTTATCATACGAACCAGTCCAATCTGTCTATATGTACCGATAGTCTGTGTCCGCAGCTTCATGGCTATGGCATTCCCTGATGAAACTGGCTGGAGTTGACAGAAGGAAGAAGCCGTAGCGTTCACTAATGAAATCAGAATGAAAATGGCCCAATGCTCAAACTAGTGGTTTGCGTTATGATGTATTGTGTGTACTAAATTTACCGTGTAGTTGCGTATTTCATAAAAAAAAAAAAAAAAAATATTCAGGCGTTATAAGCGCTACGGGGGATATGATAATCAGAACTATGTTTGGAATCTAAATCTGAACGCCAATCGGCTGTGAATTCGAGGCTCAAAACCTAACAGCTCTATATGGGCTATCAGCCACACAAAAACAAAAACAAAAAGTTTGTTGAAAGAAAAACCTTGCGCTCTGCGAGTGCAGCAGCATAGCACTACATGGCTATCAGCTACGAAAACAATTCAAATTGTCAAAGATAGAGCCTCTCCATTCACGGCTTCACAGCTGATTGGTTTTACATATATTTTTGAGTATCCGTAAATTGTAAAAAAGGAAGAAATACAGTTGATAAATGCGTCCAAAACCCATATGTAGCTCATGTCTTTGGAATTCTCCTCCTACTACAATTGAATTGAAGCAGTTGAGAAATGCATCCAAAACCTGGGAATTCTCCTACTACTACAATTGAATTGAAGCAGTTGAGAAATGCATCAAAAATTAGACAGCATTAAGTATTGGGGATTTAAGAAGGGATCTTGCAGTATTTTGTTTTGGTCTTTTACAGTCAACAAAAAGAGTCTATAAACCAAATCACCAGTGCAGCAAAATCCTATGAAAGTGTCCAGTTCGTCCAAGAAGGGAAAGCCCCTGTAAAATAGAAGAAGGCAAAGTCCCTGTAAAATAGCAAGGATATGCCTCGGGTTTTTTTTTTTTTTTTTGCTAGGTCAAAAAGGATATGCCTCGGGAAGAATAATATGTGTATATATTTTGTATGTATACTTACTGCAGATTGAAGTTGCAGACATGAAATCATAGAAGTGGTTGTCCGCAGACATGGTGCAGTTATCACTTATGGTGACTCTGCTGTGAGAGATCCCGCTGTTGCTCGTGGGATTGTCAAAACAGGCAAGATGCCTGCCGACAATCACTTTTATGATTTCATGATATTCACCAAGTCATATTCATCGGAACATGCAACTTCAGTTTGCAGTACACACAAATATATATAGCGACCTGTGTGCCAGATTTCTGCCCCCAGAATGGTTTCCACAACACCCTTCTAATCCCTCTCCCAATAATTGATACACTACATCTCGAGTTACACATCACAGGTATGGTTCCATTACAATGTGTATTTTCGTAGAGTTCACCCACGATGAGGGCGGATCTCCAAGAAGTTTTTACAATTTTCCCTACCTGGTACTTATCTTCCTGAAGTTCCTGAGTTTGTAGGTAACAGACATATGGGTGTCTCTATGGATTGGTTCCATTGCAACTTCATAAAGGCCTAACAATCAAGAAATCTGTTTCATTATCATCACTGAAAAATAATGCTCTCAACCATGAAAACCACATTAATATTGGATTGTACACGCTAACTCAGAGTAATAATGTTTGAACTTCAAAAGATAAGATGATCACAGAAAGCAAATAGAAAATGAATGACAAAATCAGACGTTTTTTTTTTTTTTTTTTTTAAATTTAGGAGAGCGTACTTAGGACTATACCAACTAACCAATACGTTTAAATTAACACAAAACATAGGGAATACATTTGGACATTCTTCTTATTATTAGTATTCTTCATACGTATCGGAGTCATCTTCTAATATAAGTTCCAGAATGGAGTGAAACTAAGCTTGCAAAGTAACACCCTTCTTGGTATACGTGCGTCAGGTTGGTGATATATGGTTGTGTAACCTCGTCATCTTCAGGAAAATATAAAAATAGACCGGCAGAAGCACTCCCGAAAAGAACTTCACCACTCTTAAAGGACCAAATAAGCCTCAAATTATCACAATATCTAACTCTTTGATCGTTCATAGTATAACGTTTAGTCCAAGATTCTCGAAGTCCATAATTTTGCATCACCCAAACTTCAACATGAGCGTCAACATTCACAGCAATCAAACAAAGACACCCTTCCAACAACCCTAAATTATAAGCTCGAGAACCCTTATCCAACTCTTTTGGTAATTCTATTATTTTAAATATCTCATTGCTAATATCTAGAGAGCCTAAAAGAACATTGGAGGAGTTCCCCTCGAGTAACCAATGAAGATCTCCATTAACAAAAACCCCAAATGGTTTATATATGTAAGGAAACTTATAAGGTACGTTTTCAATGATTTTCCATGAGTTTGATCGTAGCGAATAAACTTTGAATGAACTTTTATAAACAGCTACTAAGTTGTAATCATTATTCTTGTTATCATAACCAAATACGAACATACTAAAATAATTCATATATGGTTCGGGCAATTCCTTGTATTCCCTTGTGGCTGGATTCCAAAGACAAAATAAAAGTTTATTGCTACACCATAGGCAAACAAGACCATCACAACAACCCATGAATTGGACTGAGTAACCTAAGGATTTGAATGGATACTCAATTTCTTCTGCATAATCAAGACCTATGGTGTATAATAGGTCATAGCACCCACTCCTATTGTGAAACCCTCTAAGCAATATATCAGGTTTGTTTCTTTGAATAGTAAGATTAAGTTGCTTCTTAACAAAATCAGTGCTAGAAATTATGGTAAACCAATTCTTGCACACATACTTACAGGCTAATAGAGATTTGATTGGTACCTGTAAAAAGATCTCAAAGTAAATCTCGTCTGGAATCTTTGACATCGTTTTTACTTCTTCAGAGTATCGACTGAGTTTTAATAAGATTCATGAAACCCTAAAAAAGGTGACTGAGTTTCAATAGCATTCACGAAACCCAAAAAAAAAAACTTGGACAATAAGGTCGCAAATGGCGAACAAAACGGATTCTCTTTTGGTAAGTTGAGAAAACTTTCCCAAAATAGACATTCCGATCTAAAATATACTCCATCAATTTTTTATTGACTCCATGAGACTTGCTATGAATAATTCCGGATTCTCTTTTGGTTATTTGAATTACCTTAAATTTTCCTATCGGTGACCCGATTTAATTGAATGGTATGATTTAAGATGAATTTTAGCAATTTTCCTTCTTCTGCTTTGTTTCAAGTTATTACTTCAATATTGAAATACAAATTTCTAAAAAGGAGCAGAAGAAGAGAGGAATACTGATTTGGGTATCATTGAACATCAAGGAAATCCATAATCATCCACACAAAATTTAACCAGGACTAGAGACAAATGCATCATTTGAAAACTGTTGATTCAAAAATATTTTGGGACAACGAAGAATAAGTAACAAAGAAAGAGTTCACACTTGACATTATATTGCTAGCTGATTTTAATACAGCTGCTTTTGTTGCCTATCAGGTTCTAAATACTAATAAGAGAAGGGGTATAAACAGATGGTTCGTTTGGCACTAGCTTTACATCTCATGGACACCTGCAGGTCCGTCAACATCAATGTCTCCCATCCCTGTATCTTCCTCTTCACTATCGTCATCACTAGCGGCATCTGCATTTGATAGACGAAGTAATCCTATGTGATAAGCAAGTAGGTTATCATCATGTTCTCCCACCTGCATCCCAACCCAGTTTCATCCACTGAACGTCAGTTTCAAAATTAAGAATAACTAAACATGGATAAAATCGATTTAGGTGTCTCCTTTACGACCAGTTTCCCCTTGTGGCTATCTATTATTTGAGTGCAATCTTGGATTGCATCAGTAAGAACTTTTATCCCTTGCTCCTGTGTCAACCAAAAGAAGCACAACCTAAATTATCTAGTGCTCGATACAAGGTACAGCAACGATGAAAATGGAAACATCAAAACCAAAGCACATTGAATCCCTTGAAAATAAATTGGGCTTAATTCGAACGACGCCAAATACTGTCAAACAAGCTATTAGGATTCTCACAATTTGTACACTGTGTTGATTCAAAAGCATAAAATAATCTGAATAGAAGTATACTGTTGTATCTTGTACCCTTTAGAAACTTGTACACCAGTATAATACCAAAGAACAAGGCATCACATGCTTCATATGTAAAACATTAATAGTTGAATTGGTCTAAATTATGGCAAACACCCAACTGATCTTGTCAAGAGTGTCAAGAGTGTGAGTCGTCAGAACATAGAGAGGAGGTGCCACCAGTTTTATTTTAAGTGGACAGTCATCATTACCAGTAGCTTCAGCTTTCCTCATTGCTTCCTGCAAATAAACAATGATATAAATTTGAATCTTGCATATTAGTATTAAATTATACCATATGCAGGAACTATGAACACTAAGCACCATGGCAATAACAATATCACAGAGAAATACTCCTAATAAGAAAGTTAAAAGGATGTCATTGTCAGCATTACCTTGATATGGAGAACCCCATCAAACCGAAAGCATTTCATTTCAATATCTGCACGAATTTTGATTGGCTGTGGAGTCATATGCCTTCTGATGTTATTAATCAAAGCATCTTTAACCTCCTCTGTTAGAGCAGGTACTACTTTAGTCACCTATAACATAAGGATTGACAAGTTCTCATCAGTCTCAAAACCAACAATAGCGAATTTGGCAAATTACTGTTAAACCAGCTTTACCTCTTGTCCATCAGGGCCAACTTCCTTAACTTCACGTGTGAAGGAACAACGATTAACCTGAAGGCCTAGTAAACAAAAAATATGAAATCAAACATGAACAGTAGATTAAAAGTAAAAGGTAAAGACTCTATATAAGAGATTCTCAGGGCATTACCTCATACGCGCGCATGCCCATAAATTCGATATAAAGGCCAGCCAAAATGGATATACAGATCCTGTCAATAGAAATTATCATGAGACAGTAGAATTATAGTAAGAAAATAAAGAACATATTACCAATAGAATGGCGAGATAGCCAAATCAATAGAAAAGTTTGAGCAACAGATCCTGGCCTGATACATCTTTGTAATGAAAAGAGAGTGGAAATATAGGAAATTGAGTACCATTGGTGTTGAAGGTGCTTAAGATAGGTCTTGGCAATAGTCTGACTCCATGGACTTACAATTATTATCAGACAGTAGAATTATGGAAAAAGGTATATTATCTATATAATGGCAAGATAACCCAAAAATTACGAGTCACAAGATCACCCCTATTGGTTTACCTCAGTCCTCCAGCTTTGTTATTTTACCAACACTCTTATCACATTACTGTTAACAAGAGGCAAAAAACAATCGTCTAATCGATGATGTTACAGAGCATCGAAAGCATCATCATACTTCTTTTCAGAACATTTTTAAACTCACAACCTTCTAAACAGAAGTACTCTATACCAAATAGACGTCGATATGAAGTTACAGAGCACGCAAATTTTACTACTTTAATATAAAACTTGCCATGCCAGTAGCTGACCATCCATTTTTGCAAATACCTTTTAATACAGACATGAATTACAAAAATAAAATAGAAATTATCAGAACCCACGAACACCACATTACGACTGAAAACTCAAATTCATCCTGAATTAACACTACAGTACGTCGACTAGTCTTTTCTACACTATCCGGAGTAACAGAATTAAGGTTAAAGCATGTTCAGCCCTAAAATTACGGGTAACTTGAACAATCCCTCATCCCTAACCTTAATTGTGCAATATCATGGACTTCTAATTAACATAATCGATCAAAGTCTAAAAAAGGGGAAAGGTTTGATGATTATACCTCCAAATCGAGTTGCGTAGTCTCAGCAACATGCCTCATAATAGAATGAACAAGTTTACTCTTATGATATCTTTCTTCACAAGTTGCAATATCTTCTTCAGTAACTCTTCTTTTACTCAAATCAATATAACCTTTATCTTCATCAACTCTAATGACCATAAATGGTTCTTGTCTACCAACTTTGATCAAACTCCTAAAACTTCGAAGGGTTAAGTGGCAAAATGCCCCAAAATGGACCCAAGGTTGTGAAAATGCCCCGGACGATTGTAATGAAATCATAAATAAAATACTCTCACTACATCAATGATGACAAATTGACTCTTCTTCTAAGCCTTTAGTCCCAAACAAGTTTTCGTAGGCTAGAAAATGATTAACAGGACTTTCGAAGTGGTCACCCATCTTGGTACTGCTCCCGCCCTTTATTATGGGAATGGCTGGTTTTCAACCAAACAAAGGTACATAAGAACTTCCCAAGAAGTCACCTATATTGGTCCTGCTCTCGCCTATATTGGTCTATCGCCAATCCCATCAAGACCGTTCCTCCATTATCCTGGCTACAAATGGTTGTGCAGGAAAACTAGAAAGAATACAAAGGCAGATTTTATGATAACAAATTGATAATAATCCAAAAAAACTAAAAAATCAATGACAGGAGTTAAATTAAAAGATGCAGTGCTGCTTAAAACTGGATATAAAACACAACCTCCATTCCATGCTACGTACACACTACTGTAACCAATATGTTTTAACACCCATAGGAATGCATCAGAATTATATAAACTATATATGCGGAATAACTTAACAAATTCTCACGCTCTTAAGTCTTCAACTTCTTCTTCATCCGATTTACGCCCTCTTCTCCTGTTACATAAGTACGAGACCAGAGTGGAACTAAGCTTTCATAGAAACACTCTTCTTCCCACAAGTTCATTGACCTAGGTATATTTGGTTCAATAACACTTCTGTTCTTAGGGTCATATATAACTAGGTTATCAGAAACCCGAAACAGTATCTTATCGCTCTTTAGAACACTAATCAAAGTCGCGAATCTGCAATTCATAATTCTATCATGGGTAATGACACAACGTTTATTCCAAGATTCCCGAACTCCATAATCTTGCAAAACCCATACTTCTAAGCGAACATTAATAGCATCAACTAGTACACAGAGGCACCCTTCTAACACCCCCAAACTACGAAGCTGAAGACCTTCGTCCAATATATCTTTTGGTAGTTCTATTTCTTTGATTATCTTATTGTCAATATCTAGTGAAACGACAGCAGCATCATAGGAGCCTTGCCTTAGGGCTAACCAATGAAAATTCCCATTAACAACCACGCCAGATGGTTTAAGACCATCAAATTCATATGGTACGTTTTCAATGGTTCTCCATGAATTTGATTTTAGCGAATATACTTCGAACAGAGTTTCAGTATAATTACCAGCAAGTAGTAACTTATAATCGCCATTCTTATAGTCATAGCCAAATGCAACCATGCAGACAGAATGAGTTATATATGATTCGGGTAGTTCCTTGTACTCCCTTGTGGCTGGATTCCAAAGACAAAAGAACTGACTATCACTGGCGCCGTAAAATAGGCAAACCAGACCGTCACAACTACCAATAAGTTTAGCACCACGAAAGCGTTTGAATGGGTAATCAATTTCCACCGCGTACTCAAGTAATTGATTCGTCGACAATAATGACCCTAATGAATCGTGATCAATGGTGTAGGATACGTTACGGTGAAGCACCTCCCTCCTAAAATCATATAATGTAAGCATAAGATTAGGTTTCTTTCTTTGGATAGTATGACTTAGATGCATCTTAACGAAACGAGGGCTTGAAATTTGAGAACACCATGTCTTGGAAACACACTTGCAAACTAATAAAGATTTGACTGGTACCTTTAAAAGGATTTCAAAGTAAATATCATCTGGAAAGCTTGACATTTTTTTTTTTTTTTTTTTTTTTTAAGGTAGAAAAAGAGATTGCAGAGAGAAATAAAATTACAAGCCAAAAAAAGTTTCCTTCATATATCAACTGAATTGTATTACTCATGAAACCCTAAACCTAGCTTTTAAAACATGAAACTGAAGTTTAGGCTGGCACCTATTGCTGGACGGCTCCACCAAATTGTTCCGGTTCAAAGTTTAGGTGTTGTTTTGAACAGATCTAGCGGCTATGCTTTTTCGCCGTTATTTTTTATACGAGATTTGTTGATTTTGACACACAAAAAAGAAAGAAAAAAAATTGAATGGAAATTAATCTTCAAACTGCGATTGTGCATGGGTCCTCCTCCAATGCGAAATTCATTGCCCATGAATGATACATTTCCTAGGGTAATGGATTCCTTCCGAGTTTTGGTCCTAGGCATATTGCTTGTGGCGATTTCTTCCTTTACCCAATAAAGAAAATTAACCTGGCATTTTTGGGGCGACCCCAAACGAATTAGGGGCGACACTAAAAGACAAAAAAGGTTACCCAAGCGTAAATCTAAGCTACCCCTTATCTTCGATTTTTCGAAATGGCCAATATGTCCTTATATAATCGGTAGCCAACACCATAATCGTTAGGTTGAAGGTGAATCGGTAGGTTAAATTGAAACTATACCTACCGATTATTGTGTAGATACTTCGGCTAATAATCCATTTTATAATCGGTAGCTTATCCAACTTGTAAGACTACCGATTATAAGGAGCCCCATGTCCAACCTTGGCCAAATTTCATAGGTTTGAGTGTACACAGCCAGCCATAACCACTTGGCTTGAGCTGTGGATGTAGCCATAATCAGAAGCCTAATAGGTTACATACACTATCGATTATAAGTTGCCCCAAAAAGAGTTTTTTCTAAAATCCTTCACGTGATGAATTTTGAAATATACCATAATCGGTAGGGTATATAATTATATAACGAGCCCCAGATCCAACCTTTGCCATATTTCATAGGTTTTGAGTGTACACAGATACCATAACCACTTGGTTCGTGTTTTGGATGCAAAGCGTTAATCGGGGAGTTAAATATACTACCAAACCATCCGATTATGGGTTGCCCCAAAATGAGTTTTTTCTAAAATCCTTCATGTGATGAATTTTGAAATATACCATAATCGGTAGTCTATCCAACTTAACAACCTACCGATTATAAGGAGCCCAGATCGAACACTAATTGTATAATCGGTAGTAAATGAAGTATTTTCACTTCCGATTATACAGTTGCCCCAAATTTTGTTTTTGCAGAAATGTCAATTTTTTCGAATTTGAGAACTATATTAATCGTTAGTTAATAAGACTTCCGATTATACAGTTGGCCCAAATTTTGTTTTTGCAGAATTGTCATTTTTTTCGAATTTGGGAACTAGAATAATCGGTAGTTAATATGACTTCCGATTATAAAGTTGCCCCAAATTTTTTCCTTAACGAAATCACCAATTTTAGGAATTTAGGAGCTTTAACAATCGGTAGTCTCGTGAGGTTGTTTTTCCAACCGATTATTATAGAAGCAAGATACGTGTTTGGCACAAATAGATATTAATCGGTAGTATAATATCGTTACTAAGATTCCGATTGCTTTATAATAATCGGGCACAAAATAGCTTCCGATTATGTAAGGGCATTAACGTATTCTCCGCGTTTTTGGTCATCCCTTGACGGTGTATATGGGTTGTGAATAAAAAAGTCGCCCCTAATTCGTTTGGGGTCGCCCCTAAAAATGCCAGGAAAATTAAGGGGTGTTTAAATTTGCTACTATACCAGTTTACCCTTTATGATAATCTGTTCTAAAATTTCTGTATTCTATTTTTATGTTTCCTAAAACTGCTTAATTATGGTACCATTTTACTCAACCCATACAAATTTTTATTTTTATCTTCTATTTAAACATTTCTATTTTTATAAATAATAAAATTACTGAAGAATAGATATTCAATGATAATTGATATACTTTCTCTTAATTTTGGTAATACCATAGCAGTTAATATTGGGTAGATTTGTACACTCCTCCAGTCTCCATGATATCTTGACTTAGTCAAAGCGGACTAATAATTTAGGACGGAGGGAGTACCATTTTACTCCCATTAAATCTTAATAATAATAATAATAAAAAAAAAAAAAATCTAATTCATTTCCATCTCCTCTTGAACCGATCCTTTTTTTCTTTTTTTTCATGTGTTTGCAACTTTTATCATCACGTTTACAACACATATATTCTTTTTTCTTTTAATCAACTTTTGAGCTATCAACCAATATTTTGATCAAGCGATTATTATGAGGAGATAAACCCTTAGCTGAGGAGATGGAGAAAGCCATTGTTCCAAGAAAATTGGTTTTTCTCTTTTGTTAATGATTTTTGCAATTTGTTTTATGATTATTTGCCTTTGTTTTAAAGGATTATATATAACTGAGAATTTGTGATTTCTTTTGATAGAGCATGCTTAACCAAGAGCTTTTGATGTTCTATGCTTCAGATTTATGATTTCTACTTTGCAAATCTACTTTTGCAACATGATAGAATCACTTTAAACGAAAAAAAAGATATTAATTAGATTGAATCACTTAATTGGTCATTGGTGGAATCCCGAGTCCCATTGCTTATTATAACTTTGATACCAACTTCGTCTTCAGTTTTCTATTTAATTTGAGTCTAAAACGAATCTTAACAAGTCTGAGTGAATGACATCTTAATTACCACTATCACTACTACACCGTTAAGAAGCGGTCTTTATATATGTATCGTGTAAACCGGTTCTTGGTGGCAAAATGCCCAATAATTTCATTTTACTTTTTGTTAAAATCGGATTACATGAGCACTTGTAAACACCGATTGTTCTAGTGCAATGTTAAGAATCGGTCTTTATATGTATATCTTGTAAACCGATTTTATACCTTAAATTCAACAATATACAGTAAATTCCATTTTTTGTTGTCGTTTATCTCCATACTCTTCAGGGAAAACAAGGGCAGGCATCAAAGGAAAGCCGAAAGGAAATATAAGACATGACCTTCCTTCTCCTGAGAGTTTGGAACCTCGTCGAAAGGAAGGTAAAAATTTGGTTGCTTCCCACCAAAGGGGCTCGGTAGGTTAACCCCAAAGGGATCCGCATCAATGAACCACCACCTCAAGCGGAGAAACCAACACAAGAAGATTATGAACCTGCTACGCCTAATAAATAAGAAAGTGGTGACGAATAAGTTGATGAAGAGGATAGTGGCAACTGGCAAGGAAGTTGATGAACAAAATAATGGTGAGAAAAAGTTGATGAAGAAGAAAGAGGCGAGGAAGTCTTTGAAGAAAAAGTGAGAAGTAATGAAAGAAGAATAACAAGGTAAGAAAGATGGTAAGAATGATGGTAAGAAGAAGAAAAGGGACTACATGCCCGACCCGCTGAAAATGTTTCCTCGCGGCCCTACCGATCTCATTTACGGTTTATCCAGCGATGAAGTACAGTTTTTATGAGTGTACAAAGAGAGTTGGGTCGTTGTCGTCTGTTAAACCATAGTAACTACCTCAACCTTATGCAATGTAAGATAAAACTTATTATTTGTTTAGTGTTCTGATTAATGTTTACCGGTTTTATTTTGTTTTATAGGATCTCAGGGATGTCGTTCGTCGTACGAAGCCAGGAACGTCAGCGAGTATGATGAAAAATTGGACGCTGGAAGCCATATAATAAACCTTAATAGAAGTACCTAAGTAGTCGATATAGTCACTTCTACGGGATTATTGGATGCGTTGATCAATTCGATTGTTGGTTACGACAAACCACTTGTTACGCCTGTGCCAAGAGATTTTACTGGTAAACGAATACTTTTCATCTTCTGATTGGGGAAATGACGATAATTCATAATGATGAGAAGTTGATTATTGGGTAAGCATAAGAGATAAATTCGTGAAGCACAAAGACTTTGTGAATGAGATTGAGTGGGACAAGATTTACGAGTTCACCAAGAATGTGTTCTATTGGGATGAGGATACGACCAAGTTAGAGATGCGAGTAGATGAAGCATAGCGAGAGGATATTCCATCTCATGAGCTTAAGGCGGCACTTCATGAGAACTAAGAATCTTTGTCTTGGGAAAACCTGAACGTATCTTCGCTACGTCCAACGCATATGTCCTCTACATATTGGGAGTTATTCCCCAATATTTCTGGTTCCCGGGATAACGCCAATTTTATTCATCTATTGCAACCATTTGTCAAGATTCGTGACTACTCTTGGGGACCTGCCATCCTCACACACTCTTTGAACGAGTTGAGAAAAGCTTCTAGGGCTCGAAGGAACCGTATATTTTTACACTTCCCAATGTTCGCCAAAAGGCATTTTAAGAACCAAAGACTGGACGGTCATTTGTTATGGAGACAAGTATATCCTCAACGGTAAGTTTAAGTCCCAAGATGATGAGTATCTATATTTGAGACGCCAGTTGGACAACTTGACGACGATGTTGTCCTTCACCCTTACAAGAAGTATTTGGATAAAGGAAATATGGTTGGGTGCGCGGAACAAGAACTTTTTTGGCCCTTTGTGTCACCCAAAAGGATATGTTATGTACAACCCGACAAGAGTCACAACACAGTGCTGAGGAGCACCAGAAGTTTAGAATCGATGAGACCAAAATCAAGTTATTTGATAATGATATTGAGGTTGTTCACAAACCTACATTAGCATCTTAATACAAGGAAGATAGAAGGTTCAATAAACATGATATGGATGGTTGTTCGAAAACAAATGATGACGAAACTTCGGGTTATATGTCATGGTACCTCAACGTTTCACATACTCGAGTGATACGATTAGATGAGAGGACCCAAACCAAAGACAAGATACAACTGTCGAATACCTTGTGCGTATCTCAACTATGCTTTTGTTAATTGTAATATCATGATTTGTTGAATGCTTATTGTTTAAAACGGAAACAGAGAAGACGAATAGGGCATATGATAAACCAAGGATGGCTATCTATTAGGGAACTCAATGATGTTGAGGCCAATGAAAAATTGATTGACGTATTGAACAGTTTAGAAGATGTAGATGCGGGTGCAAATTTTTGGGAAGCGGTGGTTGAGAAGACAAAGAAAAAGAGGAGGAATGTCCTTCCAAAAAGGTATTTTCAAGGTGAATCGAGCAGCGCCGAACATGACATCGATAAAGAAAGACCTGTTAAATGAGGACGAGGTGCTCGTGCTACTGGACGTGGTCGTGTTGGGGATGTCGATGAATGAATGCAAACATATGTCTTTAAATATGGATAATTACGGAGTCAAAATTTATTGTCGAACTATGTTAGGTTATGTTCGCTAGTTTATGAATGAATGAATTTGGTTAGCTTTGAATTTTGTTTGTGTTTGCGTAAGATGGAACAAAGAACTACAATTTGTGAACAAAAAATGCAGGATTCAGGCAGTCTCTTCAGTCAGATCGGTTTATTTTTACCTACATAAAAATCGATTCTGACAATTCTCCAAGATTAAAATTTAATAATCAGGTTTTACAAGTACACCACATACACCGATTTCGAGAATTTCATTCCCTTGTTTTGTAATTATACTTCCGAATCGGTTTACATAGTTATAGATAAAAGACCGATTCTGAAAATGAAAAAAAAAAAAACAGAAAATTGACACCCTTAGAATCGGTCTATGTGGTGAAACATGTAATCCGGATCTTGTAAGGAAAGTGGCACTTTTTCAATAACTTTTTTTAACAAGAATCGGATTACATGTGCAATATAAAAAAACGATTGTGGCGAGATAGATTTTATATGATTTTGGTAGGCCAACATTGGTCTATATGGACATCCCCAAAACCCAATTGTGTCGATTAATTTCGGGAAAAAAAAATAGTTGTTAAGTTTTTATCTATATAAGGACAACCTTTAAGAGCCACTCCTACATCATACATTGATCCTAGAAAATGGAACGAGATCCGGAAGAAGATATGCAACTTATGAAATCGTTTGTTTCGCCTTCTGCAAACGTCCCAGCGAACTATATTCAATGTTTTGGAAGAGATTCAAAGATTTCTATCATGAGCGCACCACGAATCCAAAAAATCGTAAATGAGAGCTTAGATTTCGATTCGCATACATAAAAAGTGCAATGCAAGAGTATGTTAAAATTAGAAGAATATTGTAAGGACACCATCTGCAAGCTTCTCTAAAGGAGAAAGTGAGTCATCCGGTATTTTTTTTACCCATGTCATCATTTAATGTTTGCATACTAATAATTAATTCATTTAACTACAAAGATGAACAATTTAACGGATTATGGAGAATTCGTAATGCAGTAAAGAAGTTCATTCACCACAAGGAATACGTGGTGTTGTACCATCGTGATTGTATTCTCTTTCTTATGATTACATTTTCTTTCCTAGATCAAATGGTGAAATTAATCAAGGATAATCATGTTGTTGTCGTCAATTGATAAGATTTTTGGAAGAAGATTCAAAGTGATTCCATTTTTAGGTTTTAAATCTGTGATGTTATTTCAATCTTCAATGAGTAGAGCTGATTCAATGGTTTTCTATGTCTAGTTCCATCATTTTTGCATGACTTTTTTATGATTTCGTAGTGTGTTCGATTTGGTTTTCGTGAGGTTATTGAGAATAAATCCTATTTGTTTGATATTGTAATTATGATATGGAGAACTAGGGTTTATGAGAAATTAAGGTTATGTTTGAAGAAATGTAATGGTTCTGGTATGTATGGATATATGTGTGGGGTCCTGAATTTGTGATTAGAGTTACGAGGAATATTATAAGTAACATGAAGATGATGTTGTTATGGCTAAGAGTAGTTCAAGGAGAAGAAAATGAACAAGAACAAAGAAGAAGAAGATGTTATTATGAGTGCATAACCTGTCATGTAGTCGAGAAAATAACTGCATAACATATTATGCAATCGAGAAAATAGATGCATAACGCATCACCTGACATCGTTTTTACTAGCTGTGATATTGAAAATTGTTGCATAATCTTTTATGTATCGAGAAAATGGATGCATTACTTGATATGCATACGTAAATATGGGTGCACAATGCATTATGCACCAATTTTTTTCTGGACGCACGAAAATCAACCAAAATAGTGGCTACGTAACTTTTATAGAGGCATAACTTGTTATGCAGTCGAGAAAATGGTTGCGTAATTCGTTATGCGTCTGTTTTTTCTGTTGGATTCAGGAATATACAACATTTTAGTGGCTGCATAACCAAAATAATAGATACATGAATAAAAATATGGTTCAATTCCCGCTGCAGTCTGATCAAAAAAAATAAAAATATGGTTGCATAACATGTTGTGCATCTTTTGTGGTGTGTGCATATTGTATTCATCTTTTTCGGAGGCTGCATAACAAATATGTAGTCAGTTTTCGCATTTTTGCCTAAAATGATGATCACCTCCAATTTTTTTCCTGAAAAACAAAAATTTGATATTGTTGTTTGTACTCGTTACGTAGATCTCTTTAAAAGATTTTCAACATGATAAATCTGTAAAATTTAAAGGCGCATTTTTTAGATATATTATATTTAAGTTTCCTTACCAATTATACCCCTGAGGAAATAGAATGCATAACGAGTGATGGGATTACAAAAAAAAAAAAACTTTGGATAATTTTACCTGGCTTGATTGGGGTATACCCAAACTAATTGGGGTATACCAAATTTTAAGTGGACATGTGACCTTACTAAGGGGAGGCCAAAACGTGGTAAAGTTACTTTAATACCCTTACACTAATTAACCTAAAACTAAACCCTAAACTTAAAAACTAAAAACTGATTAATCTTTGTCTAATCCTTCTTCTCTAATTCATCTCCTCTTCTCTTTCATTCCAAAAACCTAAAATCAACCAAAATTTTCAATTTTGATTTTCTACAAAAAAATGGTTGATTCTAAACGATCCAGCAGCAAGAGAGATTCAACTGGTAACATCCACAGATCCAAATCAGAGCGAAAAGGTAAGGGAAAGGTTGGAACTAGCAAAACCCGAAAATCCAATCCTTGAAGGTGTTGAAAAGAAACCTCTAAAGGTGAAAAGAAGATTGTAAGTGATTTATAAACTCAAATCCATTATTGTTTTGTTGAGTATGATTGTTAGATTAGGTTTGAAATCGAAAATTTTGATTTTCAGATTTGTGGCCGGCAAGGTCGATAGTTGAACAACAAGCCGGCCATTTGTATTTTCAAAGCGCCGGAAGGGTCTCGGGATGAATAACATGCCGGCTTTTCATCAGAGCCATGGCAACTGTTGGACAATAACCAGGGCCGGCAGGGTATAATAACCAACCATGCCGGGTTATATTTGTTCGGCATGATTTTAGACTTGTACCTTGCCGACGTTAGGCATCAGAAATCTTAATTTCCTAAGTTATTAGTCGGCGTCTTCCATAAATAGGACCATTCCGTCTTTTTATTTGTCGGCACGGTATTTGGTTATCTCCTTACCGGCTTTACTGTAGTCGGCAGTGTAGTTGGTTAAAACCTTGCCGGCTGTGGAAGAAGATCAAAGATATTGTGTTGTTTGTTTTCATATATCTTATTTGTGCATTGTTTAGGTTCCCAGAGGAAACAAAAGAAGATCTACCTTGTACGGTAACTGCAGAAGAGCTATTAGAATTTATTGATGGAATTTATCCCAATTTAGAAGATCCTAAAGATGAAACTGAAGAGAATTGCCCTGTAAGAAAGTTACTTATGATGGGTAAGAAGGATCCTGAAGAATTCCTAAGGTTTATGCACAGTCCTAGCAATCCCCTCAACTATGTTGAATGCACATCATCAGAGGAGGAAGAAGAGGAGGTTGATCCAAGGACTTTTTTCAGGGCATGTGACTTTTCTGGAGTAAACCCCTATTACAATGAGGCCGGTGATTACATAGGTCCAGATAAGGGAAAAGCAAAAGCTGATGCCGGTGAAAAAGCTAGTGATGGGGAGGAAGATAGCAACAATGAGAATGATCCATGAAATTCTTAAACTTTATTATGTTTCACTTGGTTTAGAAACTTAGATTGTGGTTTGAACTCTTTCATTATGTTTTGAACTCTTAGATTGTGGTTTGAGACTTGTTAAACTTATTTTAATTTTCAGTTTTAGTTGCTTTAGAAGTTATTATTTTGTTTATACAGTTTTAGACAAAGTACTTGAGGCCGGCATGATATGAAGTCTCCACATTGCCGACCGTACTTGAGGCCGGCATGGTATGAAATCTATACCTTGCCGACCTAAATGTTAGTTGCACCTTTTAGGTACAAAGTACAACCCATTGAATGCTCAACGGCTAGAAATTTCAAAATCAAGATATTAGGTATGTTGTTATTATAAAAGCATTCCCAACTTCATCTTCAACCTTGCATAAAGAATGGAAGTTTCACCACCAAATATTTGTAGTCTTTGTACACTAAGTGGTCATTTTGCAAGCGATTGTCCCTTTGAAGGAAGCAAATGCACTATTGAAGGTTGTAAGGGATTCTTATTTCTCATGAAAGCTGCAATAGGAGGTGTATATCAATGGTATGCTTCAAAATGCACTTGTTGTGGGTTTTTCTATTGGATAGATGAGCGTGTAGCTCCGTATGAAGATGAAGTTGCTAAAATCAACCTTCTACCATGCACGGATCCATGTTGCGACGGTAAGATGAAGCTAATTACCTCTCCCTAAGAAATTGTGTACCGGAAAAAGATACTATATATGTCCCAAATGTGTTAGGGTAAAGTTTTTAACGTTTGTATGCTTTAATTAAGGTTTGTATCCGATATATAGTCGGCATTTTCCTAAATTAGAATCTGTTCGCCCTTACGGTCGGCATTTTCGTATATTAAAGGCCTTCCGGCGGTTGTTCTGTCGGCATGGATATTATAATATACCTTATCGGCTTTATAGAAAATAACATTAATGAATAATTTTTTAGGGAGTTATTAGCCGGCATGGTTCTCCTCAATAACAATGCCGGCTCAATAAACGCCGGCAATTTAGCAAAACCAGGACCTTCTTGGGTTTAATAGAAAAGACCACCCAGAACAATCTTTTTAAGGGAGTTATTAGCCTAGGCATGGTAAATTTCAAAAACATTGCCGGCGTATCGGGAGCCTAGCGACTTAAAAGCCGGACCTTGCCGGCCATATCGAGCTTGACTTTTTCTGTATTGTCATGCATTGCGGCCTGATCCCACGAAATAATACCGTCAAGATATGAAAACATGACAATGCCGGCGTAAGCATTTTCAAGTAAAAGGCTCCTGTGTTTCAAAAATGGAAGTCGGCAAGGTTCAAATTTTTACATTGCCTACGTGGTAATTTGCTCATGAAAATTCGACACGTTGTTCAAAGTAGAACCACGCCAGGCTTTATGGCCGGCATGATCGACAAGCGTAGACCTTGCCGACCCATCTGCGAAAAAAAAAAAAAAAAAAGAAAAATCGATCATTTGCTTGGAAAAATCACAATCTTCACCACCTACGTTGTCTACCTGATTACTTGCGACTCCATTCTCTTCTTCTTGGTCATTGGATTCTTCGTTTGGCTCAATACATTCATCACTTCCATACCCATCATGAGTTTGAGGAAAATAAAAGTGAGGGTCATGCATGTAATCCATTCGATCATGGTCTCAGTACATCATCATACAAGTACTCATCTGTAGGAGGAAAGTTAGAAGACTCTTCCACTTCAAAATCAGGATTAGAATCACTCATGTCACTCATATCACAAATTTCACAAAAACCCTAACTTTTCCCCCCCAAAATCTCCTCTACTCCTTCATACTAATTCTCTCTCTAAATGATTTCTAAAACTCAACTTATAACTAAATCAACTAACTAATTTAACTAATCTAATCATTTTAGTTAAATTAAAGTTAATCATTATGGGGGCATTTTAGCCATTTACAAAATATAGGTTAAGGGGTAGCTTGACTTTACTTCAAAATGACCCTATTTTGTCTTATTGGGTATACCCCAATTAGTTTGAGTATACCCCAATCAAGCCAGGTAATTTTAGGTTTCACGGAAACTGAAAAATATCTTGTGTATGAACAAATATTTTTTTTTCGGGGTCTTAGACTAATTAAGTTCCCAAGTAAATTTCCTTTACGCCCAAATAATATGCCTAGGCCCCAAACTAGGAAGGAATTTTGAGGAACCATAAAAGAAATAATATTCTCTTGGTAACAGAACATCAAAATGTTGTTTCACAAAGTTGAATACTAAACAAATTTGGGCCAAAATCTTAAAAGACACTCCTAGGTTCTAAAAACAATCTTTCAAAAACTAATAAAATTTAACATGATACTCGACTAGATCACCGTCATATAAGCTACAGGCCTATAGACCTCCAGCAACATTAATCTACACACAAATGAAGACACAGTGTTTTCTCCCCATGGGTTTGTTCATGTTCCAGGTTTTCTAAACTTGGTAAATCTGGCAGAATCCATAATCACATATCTGCCCCTAGTGGTTTTATTATCCGGACACACTGAAAGACTTGCCACATGCTTAAATAGCGAGAAATCAACATCCGTACAGGTAATACTGTCGACAGAACAGCCAAAGGTTGCTCCACCCAGACAATACAAAAGAAAATTGGGCAACATGAAACCTGCATACGCAAAATATGACAATCCCCACAATCCTGACATTACAGGATTCAGAATCTACTCCCCTAATTTGTCATGCCACTCATCAAGGACCTTCAATGTTAACTCTTTATTCTCGGCATGTGCCAGCAATTGTATGCAAGAGCCTTTAGTTCCTACTCATAAGTCGTAATTAAGTAATATTTCAAAACTCCTACAGGACCCACACCCCTAACTTCTGAAACTGGAGCAAACACACTTCTAACGGTCTCTGCCAAAAGGTATGCATCAAAGTTGGGCAAGCAGCTGGTACTGCCACTGACTCCCACCACAGTAAAACAAAAAACAACATATTCTAAACTCTGAACGGTTTTATGATTGGGATTCAACAAAGGTCAAAAGCTAATTCAAGTATCTTGTGATTTTAGTGTTAGAACTAGATGATTAGGCCAGTCCACCAGTCATTATAAAGCAGGGGTGTCAAATTTAAAGACTCTAGAAAACGCCTCCAAATACCAAGATGAATCAAATATTCTGCCCTGAACAAATAGCATTCTTTAACAGGGATTAAAGAGTCTGTTTTAACTGTTAGGATGGAAGACAGCTATGTCACATAGCAAATATAATACTGCCTGGGTGCAAGGCTGCTATTTGGTGGACACGGTGCATATAAAGGCAAACAAGGCAGGATAAAAAATGGTGTTTAATTAGCACTACATTAGACTCCTGAAACCCATGGTTTTATTACTAGCTATTGAAATTGTGAAGCTGGTTACGCATTACATCTTATGCTTTACCTGATCCAGGGTCATAGCAAAAAGAAGAAATTGTAATATAATGGATTCCTCGCTAGTAAGTAACAACATAGGATAATCTAGCATGATTACATACATTAAGAGAATATATTATTGGGATCAGACACACTGACTCATAATAACACACTTAGAATTTCAGATTATAGGATGATCCTATAAAGGAACCTTTTTATTTAGGATCACGTACTGGCCAAGGATTAGAGACAAACAAAGTGTTGAATCCATTTAATGCTGCATAAGAGCAAAATATGCTATAAGGTCTTACAAACATTTTCAAGTTTCAAATACTTCCTCTTTTTGTGTTCCTAACAAAAGTGCTGACTTATTGGAGGTGCATAATAAATAAGAAAAGCGAATTCAAGCATTCAAACAGCACTAGATTTGGCTGATTAAAGATTGAATTAATAGGAATCTATTGGGATCCCCAAGAATGACTATATAGTCACTCAAAACCAAATATTACTAGAATAGGCATCGCAATCGGATTTAACCAAAGAAAATGTGGAAATATCCAAGCATGATTACTAAGCACGGACGCTAAACTCAAATATTCACAAGTACATACACGGAAGTTACCAGATTGTACGTATTCCAGAATCAGAACTCTTCCCACCTACTGCTGCTTTATGTGCCAACCCCTGCCTTTGCTTCCTCCGTTGTACTTTCACCAGGTTCCATACTTCTTGTGTTTTCTTCTCCAAATGCTTTCAACGAAACTAAGGAGTTCAGATGAGGAATTGCTTGATAAATCGTTGTACCAAAATCCTTCAGCATTATAGAAGAAGAAGCTTTCGGGTCATAAAGATGGAGCTTCATATCCGAAAACCATAAAATTTTACCACTACTCGTAAGGGTGGGCGACACAATGAATGAATGGTTACTGATTAAACTGAACTCTGTACTCCAACTGAACGACCCATCTTCTTTTTTCTTCAGTAACCATACATCAGGATTTTTGCCGTCTTTTGTATAGAGTGTACCATTGAAATAAGTTCCCATAACCCCAAACCAAAGATGGTTGTTCCAAAATTCATCTAATTGTAAGAAAATTTCATTAGCCAGATCAAATGCCATAATTCTCCCATTTCTAAAATTCCAATAAATAAATCCATCAACAAAGACAGCATGTTGTCTAGACATGGAATTCAATTTCTCATTTATCTTCCCTGCGTTTCTCCATCCCTTACCACTGCCAAGAGTGTAAACCTCAATCTCTGCAAATTCGTGCTTCTCCACGAAACTCATAAAAGTGTAAAGCCTAACCACCTTGTACTCATTAGTTGAAGCAACGTATCCAAATCCACACACCATGAAATCAACAACATGATAATATGTGTCTCTATCAAGTTCTGGAAGAGTGATAGATTCTCTAGTGATGGGATTACAGATATAAGCAACATATGAAGCACTAGTAGACTCATCTACGGTATAATGATTAGGTAATCCAATTATACAAACCAAACCGTTGCATGAACCAATCACACTGTATATTTCAAATTTAGGGTTCAAAATCAATTTCCTAATTCTATGAGAAGAAACCTCATCATCATATTCTAGATAATATAACCGTTTTGAATACTGCTCAGAAAGATCATTCATTCTTAAAATAAAGTTCAATTTACCTGAATCGGCAGTAGAATCGTGATTACTGAGGAGGAGATTTGAGTGCATTTGGTGGAAGGATGGACGGCGAAGAACTCTTCTCCAGGTTTTGCAAACTGATTTGCAATCTGAAACTAATTCCGCTGGTAATCGAGTGAAAATATCTGACATGATCTCTGCTGGAAGATCACTAAATTTCCCCATGAAATCTCTTTGATGTAAGAATTTCAGAGTTAGGGTTTTGAGAAGACGATAGAAATGAGCAGAAGAATTTCGATTTTAGATTCATAGGAAGAGCTCTTTTGGATTTGGTCAACAGGGGAAAACAAAATCGGTTGATTTAGCGGGTCGTGAGTCTCGTGACCTTGTTGAATAATACAGTCAGCCCAAACAGCTAGCTGCGGTATGACCCTTATGCGGTTTCCTAGTGGCATAATTTTTGGAGAAAAAGTTACAATCGCTCTTCAATTTGGCATACTTGCAGGTTAAAATTGAAGCTGATAGTAAGGCATAGTTTGGTATTGTTGCGGTTTTTATAAAAGCACTTTTCTACTGTGCGTTCCTGTGCTGTGTTGTGAGAAAAAAAAAACAGTTAGACGTTTGGTAAATATTAATTAAAATTAAAGTTCATCAAAAAAACAATTAAAGTGTGTTTGATAAAATATGAGATTCAACCATTGTTGTTGTACCAAATGACAAAAACAGACATATTTCCGAAAATAGTCTTATTTGGCTTTAAAAATAATTAATTCTTTTTACTATTAAATTTATTTACTAATATTATGATTATATATATATATATATTAAATTTATTAATTGTTAAAAAAAAAATTTCACTTAACCATTTTTTAATATAATTATATATATATTTATATATATATAATTTCAAACACTTTTTAATATAACTAAAATTAAGTAATTATTTAATGTTTGTTTTTATTTTTGACAAATTAAATGAAATTGTATCATAAAATGGTTTGAAAATAAATATAATAATATTTAAAGAATAAAATATTATTATATTCTAAACGAAATTATATGAAATTGTATCATTAGTTGAAGCAACGTAGCCAAATCCACACACCATGAAATCAACAATATGATAATATGTGTCTCTATCATGTTCTGGAAGAGTGATAGATTCTCTAGTGAGAGTCCAAATCTATTCACACTCCTCTAACGAGTGTATATTTCACATATTCTTCTGATTAGTTGATTACGTAACTGATGGCCCCATTACCCTCCATGTTAAGAATCACGACCCTCGTACATAACTCCCTAAATTAAATCAAGGTTAGAGATTGAAATGTGAAATATACACTCGTTAAGGACTGTGCACGAATTGCACTCCTCTAGTGATGGGATTACAAATATAAGCAACATAAGAAGCACTAGTAGACTCATCCATGGTATAATGATCAGGTAATCCAATTATACAAACCAAACCGTTGCATGAACCAATCACACTGTATATTTCAAATTGAGGGTTCAAAATCAATTTCCTAATTCTATGAGAAGAAACCTTATCATCATATTCTAGATAATATAACCGTTTTGAGTACTGCTCAGAAAGATCATTCATTCTTAAAATAAAGTTCAATTTACCTAAGAAGAAAAGCGCCTAAGTCGCTAAAATAAAGCTAAGTTCTGTTGTTTTCTAAATCTCAGGCGCTCGTCTGGGGCGCCTTTGGCGCTCTAGGCGCTGGGCTTGGCGCCTTGCCTCGCCCAGCGCCTTTTACAACATAGTTCCAGTGAACTCCCCAAGAAGCAGGCTATTATTTGTAAGGTTTAAATTACACTTTTACGGCCAGTGGGGAATGACAATTACCAAGAATGGTGAATCTCTAACCTCAGTTTTCATACAAGACTGGTTTTCATGAGGAACCAATTTTCAAGCCCGACTTTAAGAAGCGGTGACTGTGCAAGAGATGATCGGTGGCACACGAGTGCCAAGATAACAACTGCACCTTAAGGGAGCAGAAGAACACCCATTTCATTGATGCCATAAATAAGATGCTTTTTCAATTTTCATACACTAAAACAAACTCCCTTCGCCCGTTTGATTTCGGATTTTCAAGGAGGTTAACAGAAAATACTAACTTTCTGGCTAAGTTTAGTGTAATAAAAAAAATACAAAATTGGTTAAAAAGACCAAAATCAATAATTTCTGGGTGAAAAAGACATTTAGATTTTGATACTGTTTAAATGGACAAAAATATAAAAATAGCTAGGATGTAACCAGTTTCATCCTACCCATTTTCAAATTTTTTTTGTTATTTTTAATTTACATCAGGATGCATCCAGTTTCATCCTCTCTATTTTTTAAGTTTAAGCCATGATGAATCCAGTTTCATCCTTGCTATTTTTTTTGTGTCCATTTCACCCATAATAATTTTTACTCGTCCATTTAACCATTTTTTAAATTTTTTTGGACAAATGACCCATTTTCAGATAAAAAAAAGCAAAAAATTATGAAAACAAGTATTTTCCTTACATGATGAACCTAACTAACATAATAAGTGAGTTTGTAATTGTAATGACTACTGCTCCACAATGAAAACAAACTGTATCGAAACCTATAGACAAAAAATTCAACTGAAATGTATGGTAGAAATACAATCTTCATTCCTGCCGCTGTATGACAGGTTTCCAGAATTCTCTGCTTCTATGTTTTCCTACATAAGTACCGGAATTCAGTGAAACTAAGCTTTCAAAACAAGACTCAAAAGTATATTGGGAAGGTTCTTTCGGTAGTACTTCCACTTTTTTGAGTATCTCGTTGCTTATATCAGACCAACCAATGAAAATCTCCATCAACAATCACCCCGGATGCTTTACTAACACCAAATTCATCAGATACGTTTTCAATGATTTTCCATGAATTTGATCGTAGCGAATAGACTTTGGATATGCTTATGATAGACGAATTGGACATTCTTTCATAACCAGCTAGTAACTTGTAATCTTTATTCACCGTAATCAAAACCAAATGCAACCATATGGAGATAAACAATATCGATATTTGATTTTGGTAATTCCTTGTACTCTCTTGTTCTTTGGATTCCAAAGACAAAAACGCCGCTTATTCCCAAACCATACGCAAACCGGACCATCGCAACAACCCACAAGTTTAATCAATAACCCGAGGTGGATTCAAATGGGTAATCAAGTTCCGATACATAATCACGTCCACGTCTAACCGAGGTCGACCAAAAACACTCTAATGAATCGTTACTTATGGCATAGATTACTTCAGGTCCGCAGGCCCCCCATCGAAATTGTATCTGGCGGACCCTTGAAGTATGAGATTAGGTTTGTTCCTTTGGATCATTAGTTTAAGATGCATCTTCACAAAATTAGGGCTAGAAATTAGAGAACGCCATGTCTTGCAAACAGACTTAAAAGCTAATAGGGATTTAATTGGTAACCTTAAAGTGAAAAATGCTAGAATCCCCCTGCTATATGGGTTCAACATTTACAAGCCCCACAAAATGGATCTTCCACCCTCAACTCCATACTTTCAAATTTTCATATTTCTAGGCCCAGAACTTTTATTTTTGGGGCTAGTTTTTAAAAATTCCCGGATTGCTGACGTCATCAATATTTTTAATAAATCAGAAAATACCCAAAATAACCTCCAGTATTTATAGACTATTTATACCTAACAATTCGTTAGACGTTTTATACCTAACAAAACCGAAAATCAAATCAAATTTTTTTTTCTAACTCTCTCTTCTTTCTCGCTCGTTCAAAACAACATTGGAGATTTTTTGGGACGAATCTTTTCATTGAAGTTAGTTTGATAGTGAAGAAAACGAGAAGAAAAACAACAATTCGTTAATTTCCTCTCAATTTTGTTCATCTTAATTCACCGGTTTCGGTCTCAAGCGAGTTTCGAAGATGCATTGATGAACAACAAATAGGTTTGTTTTGTTTTATCTTTTCTGTTTCTATCAAATACGTTTGATTCAATAGTTTTTTGAACGATTTTTTGTTTTCGATCTTCTACTGATTTCCGTTTTTTTAATTTTTTTTAATTTTGTTGAATCTGAGAAGAGGTTGAAGACAGGTTGGAATAGAGGAAGCTCAAATATAGGTACGAATCTGATGTTGGTTGAGCTTATTGATTTGATTTTTCTTAATTTTTTTTTTTCATATTTTATTATTTTTATCTTACTGATTTTTGGATTTCGATTTGATTATTAGAAGATGAAGTATAACCAACATTTGTTTCTGAAGAAGAAGAGAAACAATCTAGGTATGAATTTTGTTGTTTGTTTGATTTCAATTTTGTTTTCAATTTTTTCAATTTTGCATGTCCGATCTGGGAATATAGTTAGCATTTGTTGAGAATTTGTTGTTGATATTGAGAAGACGATGATGAAACAACATTGTTTCAGAAGATCAACTACAATTTTAGGTAGAGATGCTGCTTTTTTTTTTTTTGAAATGTGTAATTTAAGGTTACACAGTAGAATGTGTAACTTGAAGTTACACATATATGTCCTGTAGCTTGTGTATTTGTAAATAGTTATAGCAGTTGCATCTTTTAAGACACATTGTATCTCTGTTTTCCTTTTTGTTGAGTATGTTGATTGCTCCTTTGATTTTTAGCTTGTTGCATAGAATATACTTCTCACGAGGGGGCAACGGCAACGCCCCCGAGTGAATTGCGTTCGTTTAAAATTTTCATATTGTTATTGTGTGTTTGTTATTGGTGGACCTCGAACACGAGACTTGCATCTATCAAAGGTTTGGTTTCTTATGCTTTTTCTTCTCTCTGTATGTTCTTTTTTTTAGAATGTGTATATCCACCTTTACATTAGATATATGCATGTGTAAATACTAGTTACACATCTATTTTTCAAGTGTAACTTAAAGATACACATCCCGTACATGCACTGTAGCTAGCTAATTTTGAATGTTTTATGATTTGTATGTGCAACTAACTAATATTTGATTTGTTTTTGTTTTCTTCCAAAGGCGCGTATATGGTTTTCCTTGTGCTCATGCTCTTGCAGCCATAAGGGAAGATTAAACGTGAGGCTATTGATTTCATTTCATCGTATTTTACAAGCGACTATTTTAGGAAGACTTATATGCATGCCATACAGCCGATTCCCAACTACAACAGGCCTGTTGAATATCATCCAGACGACACCGTCAACCCTCCTACCATGAAGAAGCAACCAGGTAGACCACCAGGGAAAAGGATTATAAGTAAACGTGAGAAGAAGGTGAAGAGGAAAGTTCATTGCAAAAGAATTGCAAGGAAACAGTCACAACAAGGCAAAGGTTGCGGAATCCTCGGAAGTTGAGCTCCCAAAGTTCATTTTTGCAAGTAATGATTTGATGTGTGGATAGTTATTTGTCTTGGATTGTTTGTTTTTAGTTTTCTTCATTTTGGTTCGCATGGACCAAACGTTTTTTTTTCTCAACGTTGATTATGTACAAGGATCTATTCATTCAGATTTTATATTTTGTCAGTTAACAGTTAAAATGCATTTTATTCTATTTTTGATTTATTGTGTATTTCTGATCAGTGGTCAAAATGCTTGTGTAACTTCTGATCAGATGTGTAACCAGAAGTTACACTGCTGTGAATGCATGTGTAACATTAGCTTACACATGATAAATGTTGGTGTATCTTTATTTTATTTTGATTTATTGGGCAAGTCCGATCAATGACTTGTGTAACTTCAGTCTACACTCAAATATATGGATGTGTAACCGGAAGTTACACTACCGTGAATGCATGTGTAATATTAGGTTACACATGATAAATGCATATGTAAACTCGGAGTTACACCTAAAGCATCAAGTTAAGATGTGTAGTTACTTAACTCAGACACACGCGATAAAAGTTCTAACAAGATAAAGTTTTTAATTCAAAGAATTTCAATCCAAAAATATTTTCAAAACCAAGAACTATAAAAATCTACTAACGATGAAATTTAAGAGTTTCTAACAACATATTTTCCAAGTCTAAATTGAAAATGCATATTTCTTGGCTTGAAGAAGGTGTTCACTCCTGAGTTCCTTAACGTTTGATGAGTTCATGTAGGACCAAGCATTAAAGCTCTTCAACTCATACTCCAGCAGTCTGAAGTGTGTGTTGTTGTTGCACATTGGGGCGAAAAGTCTGACTGCATCGTTCTTGTACTTGACATACTCCTTCCCAATCTTTGGAATCCAAAATCTTTTGAATTCTCCGTCATCCTTCACGTACGTGATCTGCAAAAAACCATTTGGAATGTAAAACTCACATTTTTAATCAAAAGTTTACAAATGAACAAGTGATTATGTAAACGAAGTTACACATAGGGCCTTGGGTTTTACATTTGGAAAAATAAGAATGTGTAACTTCGGATTACACATTATAAATGGTTGTGTAACTTGATTACACATTATAACCTACATTTTCCGACATAAAAAAAAAAAACTCTTGAATATGTTATCATAATCTTACAACACACACTACACATTATAAATGCAATAAGATTTCAAATGTATCGAAGTACTTACGTAACCTCAAGCCGAGGAGATCTATATCGATAAAAGGAAGTTTTTACAATATGTTTGTTCAAATCCATCATCGACCAACCTTTTTACAATGTGTAACTTGAAGTGACACTTCCATTACAAACAAAACAAGCCAAAATAATAATGTACTATATGTAACCTCAAGCTACACATGCCTTTTACAATGTGTAACTTGAAGTTACACTTCCATTACAAACAAAACATAAAGGAAAAATAAAACGGAAGATTGGTTACCACTTGAGCTAGGTTCTTTGCATTCTCCATCACCGCAGTCCAGGTTCAATTTTGTTAATGTTGATGACAATCTCATCTAGCATTTCACTCATTGCAACATCCGTCATATCGGTAGGGTTAGCTCCCGGTTGCACCAACTTTGTAGGTCTGGGCATTTTTCGGGATGTGTTTGCGGTGTTATAGTTGATTATCACCACGGAGTCCTCAAAGCGTGTTTGAAGCAAAACCGTCGTCAATAGTTATGATGTTAAAATTTTTAATAAAATTTCAAGAAGAATATATCATGTGTGATTGACTGGCTTGGATAGCTAGCATGTGTAACTTCATGTTACACATGAATATGGCATGGATACCTAGTGTAACATACGATTACACATGCATCTAACTAGTGTAACCAGAAGTTTCACATGCATATAGCATGTGTAACTAGGATTACACATCCATATGATTAGTTTACTCAACAATAATCAAGTGTAATCAAGTTAAACAAGCATATTAAAACTGAACAACTAAAATATGAACCTAAAAGGTTCAAAGACCTTAGTGTCAACTAATTGGGTACCTCTATCAAGTTAAACAAGCATATTAAAAATGAACAACTACTTACATTCTTCATGGAAGGACTATTATTTACAAACACAATACAATCGTAGGTTATATTTTGTATGTGTAACTCCAATTTACACACTCAATATACAAACCACAATACTGATCGGTGGTTAGATTTTGAATGTGTAACTTAAAGTTACACATGCTCTATTTCTAAAGTTACACAGGCTATATCATTTTCAATGTTTTCATTTACATTTTATCATCACAAAACATACACCGCAACAAGAAATGTTTTCATTTACACAAAGCTATATCATTTTCAATGTTTTGAATGTGTAACTTAAAGTTACACATGCTCTATTTCAAGAGATAAATGAAATCAAAACTTCAATCAACTTACAATTGATGTAGTAATTAAATCGATTTTAGTTCAACTTACTTGTTTCTAGGGTTTTGAAAACATTCAAAACCTCTGTTCATCTTCTTCTTCTTTCTTCTTCTTCTTCTTTTTCTTCTTCTTCTTCTTCTTTCTTCGTCTTCTTCTTTTATCAAAAAGGATTTGAATCAAACAACGAATAAATCAAAAAACAGACGAAAACTACGAGATTTAGTTTCGAATCAAAACGATTAGTGTTTAGGTTTTGAATTTGAAACTGTTTCCAAAACTAAATTAGATGAAAAGGAGAAGATCGAAGATAGATTCAAACCTCTCTTTCTTCTCTTTCTTCTTCTTTCTTCGTCTTCTTCTTCTTTCTAGGGTTTTTTGATCTGAAATTTTCTCTCTCTCTGCAACTCTCTCTCTCTCTCTCTAAAACTGACGAATGTGGTGGTTGTGAGGAAAAAGGTAGGTCTGGTCATATAAATACGAAAGGTTATTCTGGTCATTTCGACCTCTATTAAAATTTATTTTTAATTCGGGACCTGGTTTTAAAACTCTTTTAACTAGGGGCCTCATATTATGGGTTATCCATGGGTGGGGCCTTAGCCTAATTTCCCCAACCTTAAAAGCACTTCAGAGTGAATTTCCTCTGGAACTCTCGGCATTATTTCTCTTAAGTATAAACTTTGAAAAATTTCGTATAAACTTTTAAAAATCTTCTCCTTCGCAGTAATTCTCGACAGCTTTTGTTCTTCGTACTCGTCAATGCTCGACATTATTTCTTTGTCATATAAACCTTGAAGGTATAAAGTTTCAAGGTATGTACTTTCAGAAGCGTCATCTGCAGTGCTCGACATTGTTTCTCCTTCGTATAGACTTTCGATTTTCTCCATCAATAATTGATAAACTAAGTTTTTTTTAATTACCTAAATTAATCGGAACTCTGATATATCAATAAAACCCTAAAACGTGGACTCTAAGAAACCTAAAATTGGTAGGCTTGGATTATGCAAAATATGGCAAGTTCGAGAGCCAAAGTAGAGTCCAAATTCAGTTCATCCTAGTTTCTACTTGTATCTCGCCTAATTGGAGTAGGATTATATTAAGAAACTCTCCTATGGACAATTATTAAGAAACTTCCTGCGGCTGCGGATATATAAAACACAATTTCGAAAATTTGTTGTCTTCACTAGCATGCACAGCATTTGCGAATCCTTACATGAGTTCATTGGTGGTGAATGGATCATGAAGCTACGCGAAGCTTACTGCTTACACTACAGTTCATGCTCATTGTAGATGTGAAAATCCTACTACTACATCCAATGGTCCATCCTACACACAATAAGAAGTAACAAGCAAGAGAAATAGAAGAACACAAGATGTACGTGGTTCGGTATGATTACCAACGTCCACGGGGGTAAATGGATGATCTTATTGCTCGATTCAAGATTACAAGATGAATGCTTCTCTCTTAATACTCTAGGTGTGCTCTCTTTCCTCACTGCTTACTTGAGTTTTACCTCTCTACATAGTCTCTATTTATAGTCGCAGGTGATGATACATCCAGTACTACGATGTTGGGCTTGATGTAGCTTCTTTGATGTTCTTCTCGGGTGATCAGTTGATGCTTCAGCCGATATTCCTATTTGCTTAGGTCGAGATATCTAGCCGAGCCGATTGATGTCCTCTTCTGATATCCCACTACCCGATGTCGCTTGTTTGGTGGAGATGACCGATGTCGCCCTGTAGGTCCCTGACCGAGTCTTTCTTTGACCTAGTTTTTCTTATCTCTTCGCCAACTCTGTCAGTGCATTTATTGTTTTTGTACCCGATGAGCATCACATCAGAACTTTTTCTCCCTTTATGTCGACCTCACGGGCGCTTCGGTTCCTCTTTTCTCGCTCGGTTGGTGAGGTGATTCAGTACTTCTAGTGCTTATTTCCCTTGGTACGCCATTGCCTAGGATTGTTCCACCTGTACTTGTGGATTATTTACACCTACATTTATGCCCCTTCTTCCGCTCGTGTGGTCGACACGAGGGGAAGAAACCGCCTCGTCTTCACACGTCTCTGACCATGCCGGGTTTCATGTCATGCTGTTCCCCACTCTCTTTAGTTATTTTAACCTGTTTACCTTCTCCGCCGGTTACATTAGATGGGGTTTATAAGTCTGACCCTTTAACCTTTCTTTCATTCTTTCCTTAGCAATTTTTTTTCCTTCCTTCTCTGTTTCCTCCGCTTCTTCTTCATCGTTATCGGTCATACTTTCCGACAGGTTTTCTTCCTTTTATTTTCAATACCTCGAGTTTTATCTAGCTTTGCTGCCATTTTCCATTTCTGTTGACCCTGTAACTTCTGCCTTCTGCCGTTTTTTCGCTTTCCCGGCTATTTCTTCGACTAACTTCCATGGAGTCTTCCACTCCTTCCATGACGGAAAATAGGTGCGTGAGTTATATCTTCTCTGACAAAGACGGTGTGCCTATTGATTCCTTGTTTGTTGTTGAGATCCCTTCTCAGCATGATCATCTTTCTTTGGATTCCATCTTTTCTGATAATCCTTCTTCCTTTTCATGTAGGGCTGACAAGAGAATTGCTAAAGATTTGTCGGATGAGCAGTTTATCCGACAGTTGAAAGATGAGTTCAATCTCCATGGCTATGATGTCCGGCTCATGTCGGGCCAAAAAGGTGTTTTGAAGAAGGATGATGTCGTGAATTTCCACACTCGGCCGAGGCGACCATCGTCACCAGGGGTCAGTTAGAGCTCGGGTTACGTTTTCCTTTGTATGATCCTAGTCGTCCGTTTTGGTATGAAGCTTTCTCTAAGATCCGCCCGTCCCGTGTTGTAGCTCAATGGAATGGCAACACCTTTCGAATCCTATCCGAGTGGGAGAGACGCAGTCGAGGTGAATATACTCATACTCCTTGGTCCACCTATGATTCTTCTCAGGCGGGCGACTACACTCCTGCTAGTTTTGCTGATAATTATCGAATTGGGACTGCTACCAATGGTGATCTCGCCGGTTTTGCTGCTAGCTCTCATCGCCATAAGACTCTTCCTAAATGTGTCAAGAAGCTTTTGTTGGACGAAGATCCTGAGGGGAAGAGTTCCAACAAACATTCCCGTCATACTATTGGCGCGTCTTGGGACCGAGTTCCTTTAGTTATTTCTGGTCCTCTTATAAGCGGCAGGTTTCCTTCTCCGGCCGAGTCTTACCCCTTCTGGGTAGTCAATGTTGATCAGGTGAGTGTGTTTCCCAGTTTTTGATTTAGTTGATCACTCGGGTGACTAGTAGAGCGATGTTTTGATTTTTGTGTTTTACAGCCTAAGTCCCAGAGCGTTCCTTCTGAGTCTCTCAATTTTCGGGGATCGGCTGCCTTTATCTCATTTCCTGGGAAGTCTCCTCAGAAAACCGCCGATGTTTCTTCTGCCATTGTAGGTGGTAAACCCATGGGGAAGGGTAAGGAGACCAAGGGCGACTTATCCGCCCGGGAAAAACTATGCCCCAAGACCCGGTGGTAAAGGGATTGTTCTTGCTGACGGTGTTGTGTATCTTGAATCTGATGGTGATGATGATGAGGATCTTTTTGATGGAGAGGACGAGGTCGATGGCGGTGAAGAGGAGCATAAGAAAATGGAGAAGTCTGGTGGTGGTGGAAATGATGTGGTTACTCGTGACGAAGAGAATGTCACTTTTGGGAATGAGTTGTTGGAGCCCATTTCTCCCGTGGTCCCTAACTCGGGCAGTACCACCTCTTTTACTGTCTCGGGCCCTATGTGCAACTCCCTATGAGCTCTTATTTCTCCTGAATTTGCATCTCTTTCGGATGAAGATAAGATCAAGGCCGCCTCGTTGTATGATGCTGGTTTAAAGAGCACTTTCGATCTGCTGGTGAGTTGTGTTGATCAGGTTATGCGTTCACGCCATGGGGTAGGTGCTAATGTTGTTGATACTTGTAGGATATCAATCGTGCGTTGTTAAACGCTGCCATTCAGCGCAAGGAGATCGCTGAGAAAGAGGGCCTTCGTCTCTTATTACAACAAGAGCGCAAGCGATCTCGGGAGCTGGATAAGCAATTGGCCGAGACTCAAGGTATTTATTTAGATTTCAAGTGTTTATGATTGATTCTGTAGTGCCAATATCCTGAGTTTAGTACTACCTTCCTAGCCGAAATTTCTAGTATGGAGGCCGATGCTTCCACGAGGTATCGCTTGTTGAAGAGGGACATTGATATAGAACGGGGTCATGTTTTGAATTTAAAACAAAGGATTGTCAATAAGGATGACAAAATTGATCGTCTGAAAGACGAGATTGAAAGCCTTCAAGCCCAACTGTATCGTTATGTGACTTTTGAGTACGTCCCCGAGGAGATGGATAATCTTAGGGCGAGCTTGTCTCGATTCCAGGGTATCGCTGCCGACAAGACGTTGTTGGTCGATAACTTAGAAAGTCAGTGTGGACGGTTAAAGATTCAAGTCTGGGATTTGCACGCAGATCGCCTTCGGATTCTGGGGGAGAAGAGTCTTTGCCGCGAAAAGTGTAGCCAATAATCTCTTAAGTATCTTAGAGAGTCTAAGAGAGTCTCTGATGAGTTGGAGTGGGTTCAAGCTCATCTATCAGGTTTGCAGATAGCACACTCTCGGCAGAGAGCCGAATGGAATGATCATAAGAAATACTGCCCCTCCAATGAATTTAACGAACAACGCTATCTAGAACTGTCCTCTAAGATATCTTCCCTTGAGTGAAGCTTGTCTGAGTCTGAAGAGACCGTTAGAGTAGTCACCCCTTTACTTGAAGGTGGTGTCCCTTGTATTATGTTTTCATTGTTGTTGTCCTGATGTTGTTGTTATGTTACTGACTACTCCCGTGTTTTGACAGCCGAGCAAAGGAAGGTGACATCGTTGGAAGAGGAGAATGCCCGATTGAAAGGGAAGGAGACGCAGCTGCTGGCGAGGGAAGCTCAATTACTCGGGAAGGTGGCCACTGCTAAGGCGACATCGATGCAGGTGACACTCGACCTTGCTGCTGAAAAGGCGAGGTTTAATGATGAGCTCGTTACCAGGGTCAAAGCTGGTGTAAAGACGGTTCTCAATAAGAAGCGGGCCGACGCTGCTACCAAGAAGGTGGTTCCGGGATCGGCTCCTCCCAAAGAGTAGGCTCCTCTTTTGTAGCGCTGCGTTGCTATTTCGCCCTTTGCATTGGGTTGTAATCCGCTCGAACACCTTTATTTTCTCATACATTTTCTTTTAAGGGGGTGTTGCATCGCCAAATCTAGTCTTACACAGTTTTGGTGGAATTGCAATATGGTACGGCTCTAAGTTGATCATTGAGTGTAAGAGCTTATGTGTTGCTAGACAATTGCTCAGAGATTCTTTTAATTGAATTCTTCTCTTCTTACAATGACCATTCACTGCTCTTGTTTTTATAGCAGAATACACCTGACATTACAGGCTGTATGACTAACGTGCACTTCACTAACTAACGTACACTAACGACTAACGTACACTCGGTGGTAACAACCGACATTACAAATATCTTTCAACACAAGGACTACTGTATTCAGTAGTACTTTGATCAGGTGATTCTCTAACACCCCCCACAAGTCCGGGTCTTTGGAGAGACACTGAGCTTGGATCGAAACAAAGCAAACTTTTTAGTAGATAAGCCTTTGGTCAAAATGTCTCCTTGTGATCATGAGTGCTTATATACCCGACGGACAATTGCTTACTAGCAACCAATTCTCGACAAAGTGAAATGCAATTTCGATATGTTTCATCCGTTGATGAAAGATTGGGTTTGCAGTGAGATATGTTGCTCCTAAATTGTCACACCAGAGAACTGGAACTCTAGGAGAAGAGAAATGCAATTCAGTCATCAAGGATTGAATCCATAGCAGTTCAGATGTAGCATCAGCAACTGCACGATATTCAGCTTCTGTACTAGACTTGGAGACAGTTTTCTGCTTGCGAGAACACCAAGATATTAGATTAGGACCCATATAAATTGCCATTCCACTTGTTGATCGTCTGTCAATGGGATCACCATTGTCTGCATCGAGAGAATGCTTGAAGCTGCAAACTAGAAGATTTCTTAAATTGAAGGCCATATGACAGTACCTTTTAAATAACGCAAGATTCGTTTAACTCCGGACCAATGAGCCTCGGTGGAGAAGACATAAACTGACAGGCTTTATTCACAGCATATGCTATGTCAGGTCGTGTAATAGTAGCATACTGCAAAGCTCCTACTGTACTTCTGTAGACTACAGGATCCTCTAAAGGTGGAGACTTAGAATCAAAAACAGCAGTAGATATAGGAGTTGCACACGGCTGACAATTATCTATTTTTGTCTTCTGAAGCAGATTACTCACATATTGTTCCTGAGAAAGATGAACACCAGTGGCATTATGTGTCGCTTGAATACCAAGAAAGAAATGCAGATCCCCCAAGTCCTTAATAGCAAATTCAGAGCTCAAACTTTTAATGAGAGAAGCAATATCTCAAGGAGAACTACCGTGACCAATATATCATCTACATAGATCAAGACATACAAAGTCATAGTGGCAGTAACCTTGAAAAACAGTGAAGTATCTGTTTTGGAGGCAGTAAAACCAGATTGCAGCAGAAATTGACTGAGCCTGTCAAACCATGCCCTAGGGGCTTGCTTTAAGCCATACAATGACCTCTTTAGCTTGCAAACATGATTGGGAAATTCCTTATCTTGAAAACACGGAGGTTGACACATGTATACATCCTCGTAAAGATATCCATGTAAGAAAGCATTCTTAACATCTAATTGCTTTATAGTCCATCCTTTGTAAAGACAAATGGAGAGCATCATTCTAACTGTAGTTGGCTTAACAACAGGACTAAAGGTCTCTTGAAAATCAATTCCTTCAACCTGAGTATAACCTTTGGCAACCAATCTTGCTTTTAATCTTTCAATGGAACCATCTGATTTTCTTTTAACCCTGAAAACCCATTTACAGCCTATAATATTCAAAGAAGGATCATAAGGAACAAGAATCCATGTGCCATTTTGTAGCAAAGAAGTAATTTCATCACACATAGAAAGTCTCCAGGCTGGAATTTTGTTAGCCACAGTAAAGGAAGTAGGCACTGTAATATATTCATTAACAGATTGAACATCAGCTGCAAAAACTTTAGGCTTAGTGATTCCACTTTTACCTCTGGTCTTCATAGAATGAACATTTTGAACTGGTGGAACCAAAGAAGATGGTGAAGCTACTTCTGTAGTACTTTGATCATTATTTATAGAAGCAGGGGAAGGCAATGAAATTTCAGATGAAGGATCAGGGTCATTAAAAATTATTGGAGAAACAGACATTGTAGATAAAGTTGCATCTTGAGTGGAACTAGACATTGATGAAGAAGCACCAAAGAAAGAAGAATATGGAAATTCATGTTCAGCAAAAACAACATGTCTAGATATAATGATCTTATTTGTTAATGGATTAAAACACCTATAACCCTTGTGCATAGCATGCAGTAACCCAAAAAGATGCACTTGACTGACCTTGGCTCCAATTTGTGTGTATTGAAAGATCTTAAACAAGGATAGCAGGCACAACCAAATATTTTGAGAAAATTATAATCTGGCTGCAGATGATACAAAGTCTCCAAAGGAGATTGCTGATGCAGTGTTGATGTAGGCAGTCTGTTTATCAAAAAATTTGTTGTCTCAAAAGCATAAGACCAATAAGAAAGTGGAAGAGAAGCATGTGAAAGAAGAGCAAGACCAGTCTCAACAATATGTCTATGTTTCCTTTCTGCTTTCCCATTTTGCTGATGAGCATGTGGGCATGAAACTCTATGACCAATACCACAAGAATCTAGATAAGTAGACACATTTACGTATTCTCCTCCCGGTCATTGCACCATTTTAATAGAAGCATTAAATTGTTTCTCAACATAGGTTTTGAATTTGATAAAGGTAGGTAGCACTTCAGATTTGTAAGAAAGTGGATAAAGCCAAGTAAACCTACTAAATGAGTCAATGAAAGAAACATAGTACTTAAATCCATTCACTGAGCAAATTGGGGAGACCCATACATCTGTATGAATAAGATCTAAAGGACCATGAACATTATTTTGAGATACGTAAGGAAAAGGTAGAGCATGACTTTTTGCTATTTGACAATCACTACAAATAGAGGTATGCGAGATGATCATCTATAACAGTTTTAACGAGAGGCTAATACATGCTTAAGAGTCTTGAATGCTTGGATGTCCTAATTTCTTGTGCCAATCATCCGAACTTGAGGTAGTGGAGTAAGCTTGCTTGAGAGGTGCAATGGGAAACTCAAGATCATAAAGCCCATTCTTAACGAGTCCAAGTAAGAAGCTCTTTGTGAGTGACCAAATCCTTGACACAAAAATGATCGGGATAAAAGCAAAAATAGCGTTATTATCCTTCGCAAATCAAGCATCTGGACAACAGATTCTTAGTGATACTTGGAACATGAAGCACATTTGAAAGAGCCAATGTAGTATCATTAGAATGAAAAACAGAGGAGCCAATATGAGTTATAAGCAAACCTGATCCATTACCAACTTTAACTTGGTCTGAGCCTTGATATTCTGAATGAAGGTTTAAATTGGACAAATCTGAAGTGATATGGTGAGTAGCACCAGAGTCTGGTACCCAGGATGTAGAGGATGATGTAGGATCTTCATTATAGACTGCAAATGCCTCGAGGTTCGAAATCCAAAAATCATCATACTCAATACTCAGAATAGCCATCATCATAAGAAGCATTGTAAGCTTGAGTGCGAGAAAAATCAATGCGAGAGTATCTGTGTCTACATTCATTAGACTTATGACCAGGCTTGCGACAAAGTTGACACTCCACATAATAATCATATCTCACTGGTGGAAAGAAATTTGAGGAACCGCTACCAAATCTTCCATTAGATCGACCTCCATTGTTAAATCTACCACCAAAATGTGAACGACCTCCAAAATTTGATCTACCATTGGAATTAAACCGACCTCCTCTAGTAGAATTATAACTTCCTCTGGCAAAATTGGATCGAGTATTTCCAGAACCACCATTGTAGAAATTAGATGACCAATTTGAATTAGAGTAATTTGGTGAAAAATTACCTGAACCATTGCTCATAGGAGAACTATCAAATGATGTTGAAGAACTTGAACCATAATGAAGTTGAGGTGGATGAGCAACATTGGCAGAAGCAGTGGTGAGATCTGCGTGTGATTCAGCAATAACACGAGATTCTTCAGACAAGAGAAGACCTAGAAGATCTGAGGAAGTAATCGGATTCAAATTCTTCAGTTGTTGAGTGTTAACAGATGTTTTGAAAGAATTGAATTCTTGAGGTAAGCCTTGCAGGATATGAAACACAAGATCCTCATCAGATAGTGGACGATCAATTTGAGATAATTGATAAGCAATCGATCTAGCTTTGTTGAAGTATGTATGCATTGAATCTGAGCCTTTCTTGAGTTTGATCAAATCAGTTTTCAACTGCATAAGACGAGATCTAGTTGTAGCGTTGTAATTGTTCTCCAATCGAGTCCAGACTTCATGAGAATAAGTACAGTCAACAACCTGAGAATGGATTTCTTCATCACAAGCGAGAAAAGAGCCATGATAAGATAGCTTGATCTTGATTAGTCCAATACAGAGATACTCGGGATTTGAGACATAATCATGTTCGTCAACTGGTGTTGTTGATGCTTCGGATCCGAACGAATGTATTTCACCGACAATGCAAAGATCCATCAACAAATTTGAACAAATCATAACTACGTAATGAGGTACGATCTGTGATTTCCAGAGAATGTAATTGGTAGTTGATAGTTTGGATGGAGGTTTAAAGGTTAGTGGGATATGAGTTGTATTTGATTTTGAAGTAGCCATTAATAAAGAATGAAGGTATCTGATACCATGTAAGAGCTTATGTGTCGCTAGACAATTGCTCAGAGATTCTTTTAATTGAATTCTTCTCTTCTTACAATGACCATTCACGCTCTTGTTTTTATAGCAGAATACACACCTGACATTACAAAAATGTATGACTAACGTGCACTTCACTAACTAACGTACACTAACTGACTAACGTACACTCAGTAGTAACAACCGACATTACAAATATCTTTCAACACAAGGACTATTGTACTTCTGTAGTACTTTGATCAGGTGATTCTCTAACATTGAGAAACGCTTTAATGGTGGGAACATCATCAACATTATTTTCTGTCTAATAATAGGGGGAATGTAAGTAACCTTAATTTCACCAATAACTGTTACCCTATTTTCTGTACTCTGCAGTCTTACTCACCCGTCCCGATTTTTCGTAAATGATAGGGCCCTGAGTCAAGTATTTCCTTGCTTGAATGCATTTGCAGCCGGGAAAACCGCAATTTACAAGATATAACCTCTCATCAGTATCTCAGAAACAAAAGGAATCGTACTAGAAGACATCAAGGGTGAAATACGTTTGGATGGAATCTAAATCAGTTATCCAACGAGACCCGAAGTTCAAGTATTGTCAGGTTTTTCATTATATGTCACAAGTGGAACAACCTCAGCTTTAGTTGGAAAGAGCGGAAGTGGAAAATCTATAGTGATTAATATTGTAGAGAGATTTTATGATCCTCAAGATGGTAACATACTCGTAGACGGTGTGAACTTGAAGAATTTACAGCTTAAGTGGATTAGGCAGCGTGTTATCGGACTAGTAAGCCAAGAACCGACATTGTTTGCAACTACAATAAGAGAGAACATCATTTATGGAAAGGAACGTGCAACTGAGGAAGAAATTAGTCGAGCAATTAAGCTCGCCAATGCTGCAGATTTCGTTGACAAGCTGCCTATGGTAATGCTTATACTTTCTATTAAGTTTCATTTTGAGAATACAATACATACTTTCTTGTGAAGATATAAAGTTACTTTTGATCATCTAATTATTTTCTATGAAGTTTCATTTCAGGAATAAAATTCAAATCTAGATATATTTTAATTTTGCCAGGGAATTGAAACAATGATGCTTGACTACCATCAAAGAAGCCAAAACCATGTGTGGTACATCGAGGAAAAATTATTGAGCAAGGTATGTATGAAGGTCAGCAGAATATTAGTGTATCAAGCTTTCAGTTTTTCCATGAAAACATCATTTTAATTGGGACATAAATTTTGGTTTAGGAAATCACGAGGAATTGATATTGAAACCCGTTGGAGCGCACTCTCAGCTTATTCGTCTTCAAGAAGATGCTAATAAAGTTGAGTGCATGCCACCTCCAGACGGTGCTTATGACGTTTTTTTTACTCGGTCAACAATATATTAAAAAAGCAAAAAGCGGAGGAACTGTACAGGGCGAGGTCAATTAGCGCCTAGCCGTTAGGCTACACGCTAAGAAAACCTATTTGAAACGAAAATAAACCTCACCAGGCCATTCTACAGACAGAATAAAACCTGGCCTACCCTCATAAAACTCATACTCATCCTCGGCTAACAAACATGCTTGTTTAGCCGAGGCATCAGCCGAAAAATTAACTTCTCTATAGCTGTGAACATAGCGAATATTCGTAAAGAAACTTCTCGCCATTTTCCACTTCTGCATCAGTTGCCAAGGTAACTCACCCTTCTGAAGAGCTAGAATGCAACTCATAGAGTCCGATCTAACACAAAGATTTGCAATATTCCATCTTTTGGCAACCATCGCACCATAAATAACCGCACACACTTCAGCATAATAGTTTGTTTGCCAGCCAAGACCAACACAAAGAAAACCTAGCACTGCCGAGTTTGAGTCTCGAAAAGTAACACCACAACCAGCTTGGCCTGGGTTTCCACATGATGCACCATCACAACAGATCATTAACTCCCCAGTATTTGGCGGCGTCCAAGAAACTTCAAGAGGAGTTGAGTTCTTGCAAGATCTATGCTTAACTCTGAAAAACTCCAAAATGCGCCAATCCTCCAGACGGTGCTTATGACGACGATACATCTATAAGGTCTCTAAACATGAATGCAATCAGTCCAGAAGCTGACAAAAGTATGAGCGTATTAGCGGATAAGGACACCGCTAAAACTAATGATCAAAAAGATCAACTACTACAACGTGTTTCTTTTATGGAATTGACCTATTTGAACAAGCCAGAAGCGGTGATTTTACTATTAGGATCAATTGCCTCAGCTATTAAAGGCCTAATGCCGCCAACTCTCGGATACTTATTCTCGAAAATACTCATAACTTTTTATAAACCACCAAACGAGCTTCCAAGAGATTCAGTTTTTTGGTCTATAATGTTTGTAGTGGTAGGTTGTATTGCTCTCGCTTTTATGCCAATGCAACAGTACTTGATTGGAGTTGTGGGAGGTAAACTAGTCCAACGTGTCCGATCCATGTGCTTCAAAAAGATAGTTCACCAAATGCAAATTCAAGGTAACATATCCGATATGTTTATTCACCTCTCTTGCGGACCCAATATCTTCCGAAGTATTTTGAACAGATACAGACTTAACTGGAATTGGTGCAGTTGCATCAATCTCCGCCTGCTGCAAAGGCTCATTAGTACTGGTGCTTTTGTTCTCCACCTGTCGAGAACTCCAAGACTTTACCATAGACATCTCATCAAATGTGACATCCCTACTCATGACTATCTTCTTCTCAACTGGATTCCAAATCTTGAACCCTTTTACTCCACTCTTCATACCCACAAAGATTCCTTTTACAACACGTCTATCAAGCTTATTTTCACTAACATGATACCACGCAGGACAACCAAAGATATGAATTGAGTCATACTCATAAGCTGGTTTACCAAACTACTTCTCCATAGGAGTTTTACCTTCTAATGCAGCTGATGGTGTACACACATCGTACCTTTTAGATAACATACATCGTACCTTCTCCAGCAAAGTACGATTCATGCGTTCATCTACCCAATTCTGTTGCGGTGTCTTCTTAACTGTGAAGTGCCTCTTTATCCCCTCATCCTGAACGGATCACTCTTGTACTCTCCACCATTGTCCGAACGTAGTACTTTGATCTTTTTGCCAGGTTGAGTATCAGTTGCCTTTTTCCACCTCACAAAGATTTCTAGGACTTCATCCTTATGCCTCATGGTGTACACCCATACACACCTAGAATAATCATCAATGAACGAAACAAACCAATGTTTCGCTCACAATGATGCATTATTATAAGGACTCCAAACATCTGAGTGAACACAGTCAAGAACTCTACTAGTATTGTGGATAGATGTGCCAAAGCTTGTTCTTGTTTTCTTTCCCTTAACACAATGTTCACAAAATGCTAACTTGCAGGCAATAACACCTATGCAACGACTTCTCACCTGGATGTGCAAGTCTCATGTGCCATAGCTTCATCTTCTCGGTAGTTGCACTCTCGATGTGTTTAGAAATAGACACATCCCCTGTTGTTGTACTCCCAATCAAGTAATACAAGTTATGATGACGTGTGCCCTTCATGATTACCAACGATCCAGAGATTACCTTTAGAACACCATTTTCAGCGACTATCTTATAACCCTTAGCTTCTAAAGTTCCGAGTGAACTCAAATTCTTCTTTATGGAAGGTACAAATCTTACCTCCTTCAGCTCATTAAACCATACCATCATGCATCTTGATATGAACACTACCAATTCCAATCACCCTGCAAGTATCATTGTTTCCCATACGTACTTCTCCATCAAGCTCTTCAAAACTTGAGAACCAGTCCCGATATGGACATATATGATACGTTGCTCCATTATTTAATTACCCATGTACTATCTGTAATAGTACAAGCTCTTAACCTCGGTATTACTATTATCTCCTTCTCTTGCCTTACGCTTGGTACCATCCTTAGCCCAATGACCTAAATCATCGCACCAAGCACACTCATCTTTACACAGACGTGTTCTACTCTTAGAACGACCTCTACCTTTACCGTAACCATTAATCTTCTTTCTCCTGTCTGTTGAACGACCTCTTGCAAGAAGCACATCATTATTAGCTTCACTTGCAAGGTCTTCACGGTCCAACTTCCTGAACTCCTCACTACGCAATGTTGTAGTGACCTCAGCGTATGTCATCTTATCCTTGTCGTGCATATTTCTTTAATCACGGGTTCATACTTTTCAGGAAGAGAATTTATCAGACACAAAGCTTGTTCCTCGTCGTTGATCTTCTTATCGTAGTTAACCAACTCAGCAAGAAGTTTATTATATGAATCTAGATGCTTAGTTAGGTTTGCACCTTTCTTCGTGTTATAGCGATACAAATTCCTATTAAGATGTATCCTATTGGCCACGTTCTTCACAAGGTATTCTTTCTCTAGTTTTTTCCAAAGATCCTTAGCTGAAGTGTCGTGCTGATAATTAAATCTTACTGCAGTTGCAAAACACCCTCGTATCGAAGCAAGACATAATCTATTCATCTTGTTTCACTGCTTATCAGACATCTCAACTGGCTGATCTTCTAGAGCTTCTCTTCTAGGTCAAGATGAACAAGAGCATCCATTACGTCCGTTCTCTATAAACCAAAGTTACTGGTTCCTGTAAACTTTTCTACCTTGAGTTGTTATCTATGTAAATGAAGTATTTCTTCTTTTGTTTCTTTATCTTTACTTGTGGACTCCGAATGTTCTCCTAAAGGATCTTTCGGATCAACTGGTTTATCCCCGTCAACCATTGTTCTTAAACAACCAAATATAGATAAAAACAGAACCTTTGAGATTAGTATTAGCTCAAGCAATCTTCAGAAAAATACCTTCACTTCAACTTCAATCTGAGTACACGTATCCAAGAGCGTCTCCTTGCTCTGATACCAATTGTTGCGCCAAATCCTGCGGAAGCGTTAGGTTTGCACTACTATGAGGTATCTCAATATCGCCAAGAACACAATCACACACACGAGAAGAACCAGTATTTAACGAGGTTGAGTCTTCGGGAAGGAATAAGCAATTTTATATATCACCGTATAGGTTGGAATATACAAAGCCTAAGCAGAGAATAAGAGAACTTTTACTTAGTTCTGGAGTGTTTTCTCTAGTTCTCTCTATGGCTATTTATACATATTAATAGGGCTGGACACATTCCTTAATAAGGATTGCTTTCTTACAAGTATAGGGTTTCCTAACTTAACTCTAAGAGACAAACCTCTTTAGTTGCTATACTTAGGACACTAGTAATTGGTTTCCCAAACCTTATCTTAATCTAGTACTTGACCATCCTACCAACAAAAATATGGGCTGGAAATTAGAGAACACCATGTCTTGCATACACATTTAAAAGATAATAAGGATTTGACCGGTACCTTTGCAAGAATTTCAAGGTAAATCTCCTCTGAAAATCTTGACATATATTGTTTCTCCTTTGTCTAAGCATCAATACGTATCTACCGAGTTTCTATCAAACTCTTATATATAGACAGAGACTCATGAAACCCTAAACTCTGCGTTGGACCCTACACTTAATCTCATAAAACCCTCAACAATGGGTCACAAACGGCTAGTATTCGTTGGGCCAAAAAGTACATTCGTTACAGGCTATGTTGCACGGACACGCCTAGAAGATGCCGTAACCGTGTCGGACACATGATCGGACACGACACGGTTAGGACACTTCACGACACGCCATGGACACGCCACATCACGTGTCGTGTAAAAATCGACAGTTAACACTTTGCGGACACTATTTGAACACTTTCGGACACACCATAAATGATTAGTTTTGGTATGAAAAATCAAAATAAATTAAAAGCGAAGCTAATTTAGTCGTCTTTTAGTCAAATCCAAACATTATTTATGAAAAACTTGATCAAAATGTTATTATTATTAATTCTATTTGTTAGTAATCAAGTATTTTGAAAAATAAAAATAATTATTATCTTGTGTAGATTGTTGTAGAATCTCATTTTAATGATGTGTGTAATACATATAACGTGTCCCCATAACCAACATTTTTGAGATTTGACGTGTCCCCGTAACCGTGTCGTGTCGTAACTGTGTCTCGTGTCCGTGTCTGTGCAACATAGGTTACAGGTTACACAATTTTGACCATTGTGTATATGTAAGCGAGCAGACTGTGCAAGGCAGTGGGTGGCACACGAGTCACAAGATAACAACTGCAGAAAATTACTAAAAAACTTCACCGGTTTGACTTCGGATTTTCAAGGAGATTAAAAAAAAGATTTAACTTTCTGGCAAAGATTAACATAGAAAAAATAAGTTAAAAAATATGAAAACCAAGTATTCTCCTAAAATTAACCTTAACTAACAAAATAAGAGAGTTGTAATTATACTGTTCCACAGTGAAAACAAACTGTATCGGAACCCAGTGAAAAAATACTTAAACTGAAATTTTTGTATAGAATATGGTAGAGAAACACAATTTTCATTCTCGCCGCTGTGTGCCAGATTTTCTGATTTATCTGTTTGTTTGTTTTCCTACATAAGTACCGGAATTCAGTGAAACTAAGCTTTCAAAATAAGACTCATAACCATATTGCGAGAGTTTTTTCGGTAGTACTTCCACTTTTTTGAGTATCTCATTGCTGATATCTTGAGCTAACCAATGAAAATCTCCATCAACAATCATCCCGGATGCTTTACTAACACCAAATTCATCAGATACGTTTTTAATGGTTTTCCATGAATTCGATCGTAGCGAATAGACTTTGGATTCGATAGACGAATTGTATATACTTTCAAAGCCAGCTAGTAACTTGTAATCGTCACTCCTGCAATCAAAACCAAATGCAACCATACGGGGACTAGTCAGACGACTAAAATTTATATTTGATTTTGGTAATTTCTTGTACTCTCTTGTTGCTGGATTCCAAAGACAAAAACACCGCTGATCCTCGTACCATAGGCAAACCAGACCATCACAACAACCCACAAGTTTAACTGATTTACCTGAGGTGGATTCGAAGGGATAATCAAGTTCCGATGCATAATCACGTCCACGTCTCTCTTCCGTCAAACAAAAACACTCGAATGAATAGTTACTTATGGCATAGATACTATTAGGGTTCGCAGGCTCCCCATTGAAATCGTATCTGGAGGACCCTTTAACTATGGTATTAGGTTTGTTCCTTTGGATCATAAGTTTAAGATGCATCTTCACAAAATTAGGGCTAGAAAATAGAGAACACCATGTCTTGGAAACACACTTAAAAGCTAATATGGATTTGACTGGTAACCTTAAAAATATTTCATAGTGAATTTCTTCTGGAATGCTCGGCATTATTTCTCTCAAGTATAAACTTCGAAAAATTTCGTATAAACTTTTAAAAATCTTCTCCTTCGCAGTAGTTATCGACTTCGTTTGTTCTTCGTACTCTGCAATGCTCAACATTATTTCTTCGTCATATAAACCTTGAAGGTATATACTTTCAAAAGCGTCATCTGCAGTGCTCGACATTGTTTCTTCTTCGTATAAACTTTCGATTTTCTCCATCAATATTTGATAAACTAAGCTTTAATTTCCTAAACTAATCGAAACTCTTATATAAACAGACTCATTAAAGCCTAAAACGTGGACTCTAAGAAACCTAAAATTGGTAGGTTCGGATTATGCCAAATATGGCAAGTTCGAGATCTATAGACAAAGTAGAGTCCAAATTCAGTCCATCCTAGTTTCAAACATTAGTGGTGTGGGTTAGATTTGGACTCGCCTAATTGGAGTAGGATTTTATTAAGAAACTCTCCTATGGACAATTGTTAAGAAACTTCCTGCGGCTGCGGATATATAAAACACAATTTCCACAAGTTTGTTGTCTTCACTAGCATGCAAAGCATTTGCGAATCGTTACATCAACTCATTGGTGGTGAACGGATCATGAGGCTAAAAGAAGCTAGCACTATAGTTCATGCTCATCTTGCTCCTAAAAGCTCAGAACTTCCAAAAACGACTTAAAAGATCTAACAGTCGAAGGGAATAAGGACCTTGCACTTGGTATGGATGATGATCAAGAAGAGATATTTGTTGATTTTTAAGGAGTACAAATATGGTGGTATTTGGGCAAGACTAACTAAGAAACCATTTTTTTCTCATTATCCTCCGGTAACTGAGAGACGGCACTTGAAGTTCCAATTCGTCACAGATACCTTGAAACCTTCAGTCTCATCTAAATCATGTCATCAAGGAGAGAAAGGCAGACATGATCCGTTGCATGCACATAAATCCTACTCTAACAAAGCAAACTAATCAAGACTATTATGACTATTATCATTAAGACACTGTGGAATCACGTAGAATCAGAACACCCCGTGACATTCGATAATCACCTGGCCATGGACGCAGAAAAGAAGCAAGACTGGCTATATTAATGAACTGTGGCAAAGTATAACACAGTAAAAATAAATTACGAAAACCAAGTATTTTCTAAACATATTAGAAAGGCAAATCCACCTATATAAGGGTGGAGGAATGAGAATAAACAAATATGAAACCAATTACAAAAATTAGAGTTAGAAGTAATTATGATGACTACTACTCCGTGATGAAAACAAACTGCAAATGCAAAAAATTAAATGACCCCAAGTATCAGAACCCAGTGAAAAATTAGTTACACTGAAATTTTTGTATTGAAAGTGGCAGAGAAACACAATCTTCATTCCTGCCGCTGTGCGCCAGATTTTCGGATTCCTGTGTTTGTTTCTTTAATACACTACGGGAAAATTAGTAATCTACAACTGTAGATTGACAACTCGTAAATTAAAAGTTGTAAAATGTAGTATGTTTTACAACTTTTTCCAACAAAAGCGTTGTCAAAGTAAAATATGTCCAACTCTTAGGACCAACGAGTTCCTAAGAGTAGTGACGAAATCGAACCACAACTTGTTGTGTGAAAAGGGTTGTAGAGAGAAGTGACCACCTTTAGAATTTACAACTCACATCCTAAAGGTAGTGAATGATTTTAAAACAACACTAATAAGAGTCGTTGAAGATAAGAAAAAAAAATTGAAAAATGTTCGTGTAGAGAATCGAACCCAAGCTTACTAGGTGTTAGTACAAGACGTCAACCATCCTGCCGGATTCACAATACTTGGTAGATTTGTGCTTTTCTTTTCATCAACATTCACAACCTTTACAAGAGTTGTAAATGATAAATTGACTTTGAAAAAAAAATGAGGCCAAGGTGAATCGAACTCAACCTCCTCTGTCTAAGACTTGGATTTCAACCACCCTTCCACATTTACATGCATGTCTCTTATATTTTACATTTACTTTTATAAAAAAGTGATAAGGAAAAAACATGTTAAGGAAAAGAAATAAATGGACGGTTATGATGTAAATGGATGGTTATGATGGGATATGGAAAAGATAACAAGAAAAAGGATAAATAGACCTTCTACAACCCCCTTAAGAGTCGTCGTAAAGGTATAAACACTTCTATAAATTTTTCTCACTTCAAAAAAATTCCCACTTCTGCTAAATTTTATTCACTTCGCAAAAAACTTCTCACTTACTGCTAAATTTTTCTCACTTCGCTAAATTTTCTTTTCATCGCTATTGACAACCTTTATAAGAGTTGTCGTTGAGGTATAAACACTTATGCTAAATTTTTCTCATACGCTAAATTTTATTCACTTCGCTAAGAATATTCCCATGGAATCTTACCCAGTAAATGGGTGGATTCATCGTCTTTGAACTTTCAGACTTATAGTAGTCCGCTCATGGCCAAGTTTTGATCCCGGTGCAAGTTTCTTTCTCGAAGTTGATGAATTTGTATGTGTTTAAGGTTTATGAGAATATTCCCATGCAATCTTACCCGTAAATGGTTGGATTCATCGTCTTTGCAAACTTTCAGACTTATAGTAGTCCGCTCATGGCCACGTTTCGATCCGGAGCCGTTTCTTTCTCAAAGTTGACGAATTTGTGTGTGTTTAAGGTTTCGAGAATATTCCATGGAATCTTACCGTAAATAGTTGGATTCATCGTCTTTGCGAACTTTCGGACTTATATTAGTCCGCTCATGGCGGTGTTTCGATCTCGAAGCCGGTTTCTTTCTCGAAGTTGATGAATTCGTGTGTGTTGAAGGTTTCGAGAATATTCCCATGGAATCTTACCCGTAAATGGTTGTATTCATCGTTCTTACGAACTCTCGGACTTATACTAGTCCGTTCTCTGTCGAGTTTCGATCTCGGAGCCGGGGTTTGCATACAATATGCTAGAATAGGGCTTGCTTAATGTTTGGGGAATATTACAAAAGAATATTACTTATAAATTGATGGATTCATCGTTCTTACGAAATTTCCAACTTAAAGTAGTCCCACTTTGTCGGCCAGGTTTCGATCTCGGAGCCAGGGTTTGCATACAATATGCCAGAATAGGGTTGGTTTAATGTTCTATGGAATATTTCGAAGGAATCTTACCGGTAAATGGATGGATTTTTCGTTCTTATGAAATTTCGGACTTAGAGTAGTCCAATCACAGCCAGGTTTCGATCTCGGAGCCAGGATATGCGTACAATATGCCAGAATATGACTTGTTTAAGGTTTCAGGGAATATTTCGAAGGAATCTTACCTGTAAATGGATGTATTCATCGTTCTTACTAATTTTCGGACATAGAGTAGTCCAATCACGGCCAGGTTTCGATCTCGGAGCCAGGATATGCGTACAATATGCCAGAATATGGTTTGTTTAAGGTTTCAAGGAATATTTCGAAGGAATCTTACCTGTAAATGGATGTATTCATCGTTCTTACAAAGTTTCTGACTTAGAGTAGTCCACTCACGGCGGTTTCGATCTCGGAGCAGGTATGCGTACAATATGCCAGAATATGGTTTGTTTAAGGTTTCAGAGAATATTTCGAAGGAATCTTACCTATAAATGGATGTATTCATCGTTCTTACGAATTTTCGGACATAGAGTAGTCCAATCACGGCCAGGTTTCGATCTCGGAGCCAGGGTATGCCTACATTATGCCAGAATATGGTTTGTTTAAGGTTTCATGGAATATTTCAAAGGAATCTTACCTGTAAATGGATGTATTCATCGTTCTTACAAAGTTTCTGACTTAGAGTAGTCTAATCACGGCCAGGTTTCGATCTCGGAGCCAGGGTATGCGTACATTATGACAGAATATGGTTTGTTTAAGGTTTCAGGGAATATTTCGAAGGAATCTTTCCTGAAAATGGATGTATTCATCGTTCTTACGAAGTTTCGGACTTAGAGTAGTCCACTCACGGCCAGGTTTCGATCTCGGAGCCAGGGTATGCGTACAATATGCCGAATATGGTTTGTTTAAGGTTTCGGAATATTTCGAAGTTACCTCAGTAAATGGATGTATTCACCGTTCTTACGAAGTTTTGGACTTAGAGTAGTCTAATCACGGCCGGAGTTTCGATCTCGGAGCCGGGGTATGCGTACAATATGCCGAGAATATGACTTGTTTAAGGTTTCAGGGAATATTTCGAAGGAATCTTACCTGTAAATGGATGTATTCATCGTTCTTACGAATTTTCGGACATAGAGTAGTCCGATCACGGCCAGGTTTCGATCTCCGTGCCAGGGTATGCGTACATTATGCCAGAATATGGTTTGTTTAAGGTTTCAGGGAATATTTCGAAGGAATCTTACCTGTAAATGGATGTATTCATCGTTCTTACAAAGTTTCTGACTTAGAGTAGTCCACTCACGGCCAGGTTTCGATCTCGGAGCCAGGGTATGCGTACAATATGCCAGAATATGGTTTGTTTAAGGTTTCAGGGAATATTTCGAAGGAATCTTACCTGTAAATGGATGTATTCATCGTTCTTACAAAGTTTCTGACATAGAGTAGTCCACTCACGGCCAGGTTTCGATCTCGGAGCCAGGGTATGCGTACAATATGCCAGAATATGGCTTGTTTAAGGTTTCAGGGAATATTTTGAAGGAATCTTACCTGTAAATGGATGTATTCATCGTTCTTACGAATTTTCGGACATAGAGTAGTCCAATCACGGCCAGGTTTCGATCTCGGAGCCAGGGTATGCGTACATTATGCTAGAATATGGTTTGTTTAAGGTTTCAGGGAATATTTCGAAGGAATCTTACCTGTAAATGGATGTATTCATCGTTCTTACGAAGTTTCGGACTTAGAGTAGTCTAATCACAACCAGGTTTCGATCTCCGTGCCAGGGTATGCGTACATTATGCCAGAATATGGTTTGTTTAAGGTTTCAGGAATATTTCGAAGGAATCTTTCCTGAAAATGGATGTATTCATCGTTCTTACGAATTTTCGGACATAGAGTAGTCCAATCACGTCCAGGTTTCGATCTCGGAGCCAGGGTATGCGTACAATATGCAAGAATATGGTTTGTTTAAGGTTTCAGGGAATATTTCGAAGGAATCTTACCTGTAAATGGATGTATTCATCGTTCTTACGAATTTTCGGACATAGAGTAGTCCAATCACGACCAGGTTTCGATCTCGGAGCCAGGATATGCGTACAATATGCCAGAATATGGTTTGTTTAAGGTTTCAGGGAATATTTCGAAGGAATCTTACCTGTAAATGGAGTGTATTCATCGTTCTTACAAAGTTTCTGACTTAGAGTAGTCCACTCACGGCCCAGTTCCGATCTCGGGGCCAGGGTATGCGTACAATATGCCAGAATATGGTTTGTTTAAGGTTTCAGGGAATATTTCAAAGGAATCTTACCTGTAAATGGATGTATTCATCGTTCTTACAAAGTTTCTGACTTAGAGTAGTCCACTCACGGCCAGGTTTCGATCTTGGAGCCAGAGTATGCGTACAATATGCCAGAATATGGCTTGTTTAAGGTTTCAGGGAATATTTTAAAGGAATCTTTCCTGTAAATGGATGTATTCATCGTTCTTACGAATTTTCGGACATAGAGTAGTCCAATCACGGCCAGGTTTCGATCTCGGAGCCAGGGTATGCGTACATTATGCTAGAATATGGTTTGTTTAAGGTTTCAGGGAATATTTCGAAGGAATCTTACCTGTAAATGGATGTATTCATCGTTCTTACGAAGTTTCGGACTTATAGTAGTCTAATCACATCCAGGTTTCGATCTCCGTGCCAGGGTATGCGTACATTATGCCAGAATATGGTTTGTTTAAGGTTTCAGGGAATATTTCGAAGGAATCTTTCCTGAAAATGGATGTATTCATCGTTCTTACGAAGTTTCGGACTTAGAGTAGTCTAATCACGGCCAGGTTTCGATCTCGGAGCCAGGGTATGCGTACAATATGCCAGAATATGGTTTGTTTAAGGTTTCAGGGAATATTTCAAAGGAATCTTACCTGGATGTATTCATCATTCTGACGAATTTTCGGACATAGAGTAGTCCACTCACGGCCAGGTTTCGATCTCGGAGCCAGGGTATGCGTACAATATGCCAGAATATGGTTTGTTTAAGGTTTCAGGGAATATTTCGAAGGAATCTTACCTGTAAATGGATGTATTCATCATTCTTACGAATTTTCGGACATAAAGTAGTCCAATCACGGCCAGGTTTCAGGGAATAAGTTTCGGACTTGTCAAAATTACTTCATGACATATGCGACTAGTCGAAATTCAAACCTGAAGCACAAAGAGAAAGCACAAAAACACAAATAGAAAGCACAAAGAAACACACCAATTATCGAATTCATTTTTCATTTTCCCGATTCATTCTTATACATTTTTTGGATTTTTTTATATCAGAATGTCGATGACAATGTCCTAAATTTATTAATATTTTTTTGGATTTTTTTTTTCATGTCGAAGGTTGATAATTAAATCGAAAACATGAGTTCGTATTAACACAACGAGAAGGCACAAAGAAAACACACTTGCCTTGATCCGTATGATAGTCTTTAATCAAATCTCTACCGTTTATAAATTTGCTTAATCCGTATGACTATCTTTCTCCACGAATCTCCACCGTCCAAAAAGAAATATACAAAATCCTAAAGATTTTACACCCTCATTTTCCTTTCTCTTTCTCTTTCACGGTGGACTGGGTTCTCCTTCTCCTGTCTAACTCCACCCCACCAAAACCTAAGCGGCGACTACTTTCTCTTTTTTTTTTTTTTTTCAATTTTTTCAGAACAAGAAGAAAAAAAGCTAATCAATGGGAGCCAGATCTGTTCAACGGGGGTCTTGTTTTTTTTACTTTTTACATTTCTCTATTTGCTTATGCAAAATTATTTCTCTGTATTCATTACTTAGTCAGTTAGATGCGATTTAGCTTATATTTCACTGAAGCCTTCAACTGTGATAGTGAATCTTGAGTTGAAGGCTGATTTTTCTGAATTTTTCTTCTCATGTATTTTGATTTTCACAGCCGTCTCTTTTTCTTAGGGTTCCTATGTTCTTTCTCACTTTTTTCATGAATAATTTAAGAGCTGTGAAATTTTATTTTTAAGGGGTTTTAGTAAAATTGATGACTATGAACATCTTGTGTTTTTCTTGATGATAACGTTTTATTTAATCTTTGGTTTTTAAACAATCTCTTTGGGTTTTAGTTCATGTTTATTTTTGTATAATTTTTTTATGATTTTAGGGCATTTTTCTGTTCATTTGCAATTTCTCAATTAAATTGAATATCCCTTTATTTTTTCCCAAGATTCATTTTGGCTTTGGATTCGATTTGGTTGGATTGTGTGGTTTTCAAACTTTGTTAATCTTTGTCTGTATATGTTGGATTTTGGGGATTTTTGATTCAATTTACTGGATTCGATGTGGGGATTTTTGATTTTTCACTCTTGCTTCCTTAATCCTTGTACTTGTTTTTGATGTTTTGATTCAGTTTTTTTAATTACTCTAGTAATGTTGTTAAACGTTTTGTTAATTTTCTGTGTAAGTTGGATTTTGGGGATTTTGTTCACTTCATCAATGGCTAGGAATGGAAGAAGTGTATTAGTGGTGTTGTGGGTTCCAGTTAGAGGTGCAGCTCTCAGTTGGTGGAGAAATGGCTAGGCAGAGCGTCAAGGATTGTGTGCTAAAGGTAATGCTGTCTGGGAGTTACAAATGGTGCAGGATTGAAGTGATGCAGAGAAGCTGCAGAAGTAGTTGTATAACAGATTGGTGCTGCTGTTATCTATAACAAGGAGAAAATCTTGGATGACCAAAGGGTATTCTGGGTTGGACCATTTGTTGGAGCAGAGCGGCATTGCCTATTATCAATATGTCTCAAGAGCAGCAACAATTAAGGCTTTGGGACCCTTCATCTCAACAATTGAAGGGAACAAGGTGAGAATGCAGTTTCAATTAGTGCCAATTTCTCTTATGTTTTCCCTGTTGCAATGCACTTTAATAATTTTCTAATTTTTATCATTTTGGTATGAATAAGATGAACTTGGGATGCTACTTGGCTTTACCAAGCCACATGGTAAAGCCAATTTCTTGGATGACCAGTGGGTATTCTGGGTTGGACCATTTGTTGGAGCAGTAGCAGCAGCTGCCTATTATCAATATGTCTCAAGAGCAGCAACAATTAAGGCTTTGGGACCCTTCATCTCAACAATTGAAGGGAACAAGGTGAGAATGCAGTTTCAATTAGTGCCAATTTCTCTTATGTTTTCCCTGTTGCAATGCACTTTAATAATTTTCTAATTTTTATCATTTTGGTATGAATAAGATGAACTTGGGATGCTACTTGGCTTTACCAAGCCACATGGGAAGACTACTATTTGGCATATGTTGCGAATAACGGTGCCTTTTTTGGAGGAACTGGTTGGGATGTAGGTGAATTCTCAAGGGATAACAAATATGCTGGTGTGCAAATTCTTCTCACAAAGGTATATTTCTACAATTTTTGATATTTTGCTCAGAAAAAGATTTGTACAGGAGGGCTAAGAATACTGAAAAATGAATTGCAGGTTCTCTTAGAAGGAAAGGGTGGAAAATACACTTCTACATTACAACAATATCAAGCTAAAGCGCAATATTTTGCTTGTGCCTGCATGCAAAGGAACAATGGCTACAACGTGCCTCGGACTCCTGGTATACTGTCCATAGTAATGTTGATGTTGAGTAAATTAGGATATTCATGTTGGATTCTTGATTGAATTTTCATATTTCGTTTTAATTCCTTTATTTATGCCTTGTCCAGTATTGAAGATAAGATGCTTTATTTACAGTTTGCTATGTGAAAGACTAATGGCGAAGGATTTCAGTTTATTTCTGTAGGATTTTGCTCCACGAGGCAAGCACTTAATAGAGGCTAAGTTTTTTAACGCGTACTTGAAGTAGAATTTAAGATAATACTATCTTGGAGGTGATGTAGCGATAGTGGATTTTACTGATGTGTTCAAGTAGCAAGGATCTCTGGCTCTGCTAAATGCTACGTAAATAAACATTGGTGTGACCTTCATCGTATATTTTCTTTGGTCTTCTTGGCATATACCTACATTTTGAGAAAGTTAAATAAAAGATAATTGGACCTAAACTAGCCTATACCTCTGTCAAAGCAAAAGTAGCCTATACCTACATTTTGAGAAAGGGTTATGTTTTATCTACTAGCTTGTTTCAAGTATTTGCTCCTACTTGACATTTTCTGTTGGATCTGGATCATAAGCATGATTCTTCGTCACTCTTTTTGCAGGCCCGACATTGTCTGGGGTGGTAGGTAGTCCAGCCTACATTGCTCCTGAAGTTTTGGTTGGAAATTATTCTGAAAATGTGGATATCTGGAGTGCTGGTGTACTTCTTCATGCCCTTTTGATTGGCGTTCTTCCGTTCAAGGGTGAGTCACTGGAAAAAGTGTTTTAAGGCAATCAAGAAAGTGGAACTCGATTTTGAAACTAGAGTATGGGAGTCTATATCTCGACCAACTCGTGATTTAATTGGACGAATGCTCACAAGGGATGTCGGCGCTAGGTTAACTGCATACCAAGTTTTAAGTAAGCCCTCAATATTCTTTTGCAGTCTCTTTCCGTTTCATACTTCTATTCTTTTTTTGCTTCAGTTTTGTCAACCTTACATTGTTCTTTGTTTTAGGACACCCATGGATTCTATTCTACACAGAGCAGACTTTGAAGACACTATCAATCAAATCAAAATTGAGAGCTGGTAAACCCTCTAATGGATTCATTGAACCACAAGATTCATTAGAGAGAGCTAGGCTTACAATCAATGCCGTGTCTCAATAGTGACTCAAATACCCGTAATCAATGCTTCATTCACTAGAGTATCATCAACAGTTCAGGTATGTCTAGTTTTAATATTTTTTCTGCATCAATAATAAACCACTTGCTTGTGTGTTTCATATTTTACATGTAATAGCCTAAGAAATTAAATATTTGATGGTGTCTGCAGGCAGCGATGGAAGACACACTTGTTCGCATATTAACTCCCAAACGCTCTATCGTTGTATTGAGGGGTTTACATGCTTCAAAGGAGCAAGGGAGGCGATATGTAATCACTTATGTTGCTGTAAATGGAATCGTGAAGTCTACCAATCTTGTGTTGCTACTGAGGAAGGTATGCAGATTTTGGGTCTTGAAGTTTGAAGTTTGAACATGAGGAAGGAAAAAAGAAGGTAATTGTTATAATGATGATTGAATATATGATTATATGAGCTTCATTTTTGCAAGATTCTATTACTTATCTGTTTTAAACTTGGGATTAGTCTTAGAGTGTTCTGTTTTATTTGTGTCATCTTCTGGTGCCTGCGTTACTTAGGTATGTTACTAGCAGCTATTGGTGTGGCTCTTTGTTCCATTTTATTCCCAAGTCTATTAGAGTATAACATGGTTCCAACTTCCAAATCAGTTCTCTAGGTATACTATTCTGTAGTATAACATGGTTCTGGCGCCACGCTTTACTATTCATATTTGGTTGTTTTCTTTGTGTACTCAATTAAGTTTTCACTTGTGTTTTACAGAGATTCTGCTATTGGAGCTGAAGCTTGCAGTCACAATGTCACCCACAGTAGGATTCCAAGAAGGGTTGACAGATGGTTTTTGAAGCTGGAAAAGAATAGCTAGAAGGGTTTTTACTAAAACAGAAGTGTTATTAGATTATTTTGTTTTTAGTGTAGAAGTTCAACTGATCTTCTGTAGTAATAACAATAGTGATTATAATTGGAAATGTTGATCTTGTTTTCAAATACATGATTATTAAAGTATTACGGATTTAATTTTGTATTTAAATTCTCAAAAATTTAATTTTTTTTTCAAATCGAATATGTACCACAACACATAATTAGAGTTGTCAAAGAAACAACATATAATTCTTCCTATAGTTGTCAAAGAAGTGACATACAACTTAAAAAAAAGTTTTCAAAGAAATGACATACAACTCTAATCATAGTTGTCAAGGAATTTACATACAACTCTAACAATTGTTGTCAAGGAATTCACATACAACTCTAATTATTGTTGTCAAGGAATTCAAATACAACTTTAACCGTAGTTGTAAACTAAATTTCTACAACCCCAACAAATGTAGTGTAAGAGTTAATTTCACAACCCAGGTGAGAGTTGTGTTGGGCATTAAGAGGAAATTTAAAAAGACATTCACAACTAAAACAAGTATTGTACAAAACTGAACAACAACCATGTTTACGACTCTAGCTGAAGAGTTGCAAAGAATTGAAGACCTTCTACAACCCCCCCCCTTGTGCAACCTATCAATAAGCGTCGTCGTATGTTGTACGACAACTGTTTTCTGGGGTAGTTGATCGCTATTTTTCCCGTAGTGATAGTACCAGAATTGAGTGAAACCAAGCTTTCAAAATAATTCTCAGAGCCATATTCTGAAAGTTTTTTCGGTAGTACTTCCAGTTTGTTGAATATCTCGTTGTTGATATCTTGAGAGACTACAAGAACATCAGAAGAAGAGTCGTCTTGCTTTTGGGATAACCAATGAAAATCACCATTAACAAGCACCCAGGATGCTTTACTAATAACAAATTCATAAGGTACCTTTTGAATGATTTTTCATGAATTTCATCTTAGCGAATAGACTTGAATTCTCTTACGATAAACCTATCATATATCCTTTGACAACCAAACTAGTAACTTGTAACCGTCACTCTTATAGTCATAACCAAACGCAACCATACCGATATGGTGTGGTATATTTGGTTTTGGTAATTCCTTATACTCCTTGTGATTGAATAATCTTTGGATTTGAATGGGTAATCAAGTTCCACTCCATAATTAGGACATCTAATTCCGTCGACAAAAACAACTCATACGAATCATTCCTTTACAATATAAATTCCATCGGGGTTGTTATTGAAACGAGATTGTATCTCGAGGGACCCTTTAAGCATGAGATAAGGTTTGTTGTTGACTTGTTGTTCCTTTGTTCCTTTGAATCATAAGTTTAAGATGCATCTTAACAAAATCAGGGCTAGAAAGTAGAGAACGCCAGGTCTTGCAAACAGACCTACATGCTAATAAATATTCGAGTGGTACCTTTAAAAATATGTTGACGTAAATCTCCTCTGGGATACTCGAAACTGTTTCTCTCAAGTATAAACTTTGAAAAATTTCGTATAAGTTTCCATAAATCTTCTCTGGGATGCTCGACATTGTTTCTCCTTCGTATAAACTTTCAAAAATCTTCTCCTCTGAAGTGTTCATTGTGTATAAACTTTCAATATTTTGAAAATTTGAGTTTTATTTCTTGTATATATTAGACTCATAAAACCAAAAACTTGGACTCCAAGAAACCTAAAATTGGTAGGACTCCTAATATGCCAAATATGGCAAATTTGAGATAACTACCAGTCTACCACACTTAGAGCCTCTCCAATGGAATGTGTGTGAAGGAAAAAGTCATAATCCACGTAGGATCTACAACAATATTTATAAAAAATCATCTCCAACCCATTGATGTGAAGATGATGTGGAAAAAAAAAAAGTTAGACATCCTCTAGGTGAACCTCTAGTTTTAGACATTCATTTAGAGGATGTCTTCCCATCCTAGTCACACTACATTAATAAAAGTCAATGAAAAATAAAAATTGAAAAGATTTTAACCAATTATATGCCTACAAATAAGTAAACAAATAATAAAAAACTTTATGGGTTGGAGATAAAACTTTATTTTTCCTAATATTTAGGATTTTATACTCAAAGGATGTCTTAGAAGTGATGCCACATATGAAATATTCACATTCACCATTGGAGAAGCTCTTAGAGTATCTCCGATTAGACAACCAAGACTTCCTATATTTTAGGCCACATAGGATTTTCATAGTTTTAACAGAAAAATCTTCTCCAATGGAAACTTTAAAGACAAAGGTGAGGATGATGTGTCGGGTAGTTATTCTCACATCCTCTGGTTTTAGAGGTTTCCTTAGAGGATGTAAACATAGCTAATCATGAAAATCAAAGGTTATTAATTAAGGAGTTAAATATTTAGGTTTCCAATCAATGTGTACTAGTTTTTTTTTTATGAATGTGAGATAAAAATTCTCTAATTTAAGGATGTGAAAAAAAACCAATCTCCAACCATAAAACATATTACACCACACCGTCTACTGCACAAAGACTTGAAAAAAAATACAGTATATACTCAATATCTAATGTAGAACGAAAAAATGGAAGGAGTAGTGATACACTCACGGATTTTTGGTTCCGATGAGTGTCCCGATTAGGGGATCCGACGGACACAACCAAAACTTCTCCACATTTGGATTAGTAAAGGTGAAACCGTGAAAGTGGGTCCAACCGCCTGTGTCTTGTGGGATATGTAATCGGAATTTTTTTCGGGGTCATCGTAGCATTTTCGAAAAAGAAGCCAAAGTCAGAAATTGTATTTTTTTAAAAAAAAAATGAAGGACCAAGATCTTGGCACCCTTCCCAAGTCAACTGAGACCGGTCACTTGTCCGAAGATTCCTCTATTTTGTTCTTTCTCCCCTCCATCTGTTGCAGACCTGAGTGAAACTAAGCTTTCACAGTGATACCCTTTTTGGTCCAAGCATGTCAAACAAGAAATGTTTAGATATGTAACCATGTCCTGTTCGGGGTGATATAAAAGTAGACTAGCACGATAACCCCAGAACAGAATCTTACCACCCTTAAAAGAAAAGATAGGTCTCAGATTATTATTCGTAATTCTTTTATCGTACAAAGTGTAACGTTTAGCCCAAGATCCTTGTACTCCATAATTCTGCATCACCCATACTTCATGAACGCCACCATTTACAACAGTTAAACAAGGGCATCCTTCCAACACCCACAAATTACGTAACCAAAGGCCAGTCTCCAAAAGTTCTTTTGGTAGTTCCGTTTCTTGGAATATATCTCGTTGCTGATAGCTAGAGATACTAAAACAAAGTCGGAAGATGCTTCCAACCAAGAGCGCTTCCTCCAAGCTAACCAATAAAAATATCCATTACAGTATCGCATATCTTTATTCATTGTGACTTTGCAAAGAAGTTGTGGGAGCATTTTCTAAACTTACTGGAGTCAAGATGGCAGCCACCAGATTCTTGTATGGACCTTCTTGTCTCATGGCAGAGGAAACTAAAATATGACCCTATCGAGTTCCTCAAATTCTGTTTGCCTTTTGCTTTATGGCAGCAAATTTGGGAGGAAAGGAATGAAAGGGTCTTCCGAAACAAAGAAAAAACGATAGAAAGAGTAATTACTCAAGTGAAAGCTTGTTTATTTTCTTGGGCTAGTGTTCATGAACCTTTTAAACGTTTTAAGTTTGCAGACTTCATCCACGACTGGGGATTTTTAAGAACACCATAGGTAATCAACTTGTAATAGGGGAAAGGACTCGGTAATCCATTGTCAGCTGTGTATGTGCCGTAGATTTTTGCGTATCTCTCAAGTGCTTTCTCAGCACTTTTTTATTGAATGAATTTTGCTTTTTCCAAAAAAAATAAAAATATCCATTAACAGGCACCCCGAATGATTTAGAAAAATCATAATTTACGTTTTATGAATTTTATCCTACCGAATAGACTTTGAATTCACTTCCAACCTCAGCTAGTAACTTATAATCATTGCTCTTGTAATCATAACCCAGTGCAACGATAGGGGAACAACCTGTTATGGGTAATTCCTAGTGCTCCCTCGTGGCTGGATTCCAAAGACAAGAGAGAACTTAAAGAACTCCCTAACATCGTTGAACCGTAGACAAACAAGACAATCGCACAACCCATAAGTTGAGCGAAATAGCCTGAATGACCTAAGGATTTGAATGGGTAATCAACTGGACTGCATAACCAAGAAATCTATTTGTCTCGGATATAAACTGTAAGGGCAACTCCAATGGAGAAGTAATTCATCCGCAAGTCTCTGATGATCCATAAGATGTGGATCAAAAATCGTTACTATGGAAAGAAAAACAATCCGTAAATCAGATAGGTCCACAAGGTAATCCACAGGTTTGAGGGGGTTAATATGGAGAGTCCATCCGGACATTAAATGACCGGATGGACATTTTTTTTTAATTGATTTTTTCTTCATCTAATCATTACATGACCGCATTTAATTAATTAAAAAATAATATTTTGAAGACATATACCTTGTTTCTCTTCGACAGGATGGTATTTTTATTTTTTTAAAATATATTTAAAATGGAAAGAAAATATATATAGACCAAGATTTGTGGATGTCTATTTAGATTTCATAAATATCTACCAATCTCTGATCATCGTTATTTATATGGATTATCCTTGACATAGATATGAATGAAAATACATCCATATCATAGGAGTTGCTCTAACGAATCATGACCTATCACCTATGGAGTAGAATAGGTTCCTACAACTCTGCTGGTCGTGCCCTTTAAGCAAGGGATTAGCTTTGTTTCTTTTGTTAGTAAAATTAAGTTGTATCTTAACAAGATATGGGCTAGGTTTAATATAGAAAAAATAAGGAAAAGTTATGAAAACCAAGTATTCTCCTAGCATGAACCTAACTAACAAAATAAGAGAGTTGTAATTATAATGACTACTGCTCCACAATGAAAAAAAACTGTATCGGAACCCGTGACAAAAGAGTTAAACTGAAATTTTTGTTGAAATACAATCATCTTCATTCTCGCCGCTGCGTGCCAGATTTTCTGATTTATCTGTTTGTTTGTTTTCGTACATAAGTACCGGAATTCAGTGAAACTAAGCTTTCAAAATAAGACTCATAACCATATTGCGAGGGTTTTTTCGGTAGTACTTCCACTTGTCTGAGTATCTCGTTGCTGATATCTTGAGCTAACCAATGAAAATCTCCATCAACAATTACCCCGGATGCATTACTAACACCAAATTCATCAGATACGTTTTCAATGGTTTTCCATGAATTTGATTGTAGCGAATAGACTTTGGATATGCTTATGACATACGAATTGTACACATATTTATAACCAGCTAGTAACTTGTAATCGTTATTCTTGTAATCAAAACCAAATGCAACCATATGGACACTAAGAATATTTATATTTGATTTTGGTAATTTCTTGTACTCTCTTGTTGCTGGATTCCAAAGACAAAAACACAGCTTATCCTCAAACCATATGCAAACTAGACCATCGCAACAACCCACAAGTTTAACTGAATAACCTGAGGTGGATTCGAATGGGTAATCAAGTTCCGATGCATCACGTCCACGTTTAACTTCCGTCGACCAAAAACACTCTAATGAATCGTTGCTTATGGCATAGATTCGTTTAGGGTCCGCAGGCCCCCCATCGAAATTGTATCTGGCGGACCCTTTAAGTATGAGATTAGGCTTGTTCCTCTGGATAGTAAGTTTAAGATGCATCTTAACAAAATTAGGGCTAGAAATTAGAGAAAGCCATTTCTTGCACACACACTTATAAGCGAATAATGATTTGAATGGTAACCTTAAAAGGATTTCAGAGTGAATCTCCTCTGGAATGTTCGGCATTATTTTTCTTAAGTATGAACTTCGAAAATTTTCGTATGAACTTCCGAATATCTTCTCCTTTGCAATGCTTGACATTGTTGTTTCTCCTTCGTACTTTGAAATGCCCGACATTGTTTCTTCTTCGTATAAACTTTGAAGGTATAAATTTTCAAGGTACACACTTTCAAAAGCATCATCTGCAGTGCTCGACATTGTTTCTCCTAAATTTTCAAGGTTTATGCTTTCCCAGTGCTCGACATTGTTTCTCCTTCGTATAAACTTCGATATTTGATAAACTGGATTACCTTATTAATCGGAACTATTATATATATACATGAATCCCTAAAACTTGGACTCTAAGAAACCTAAAATTGGTAGGACTCGGATTATGCTAAATATGACAAGGATTATACTAAATATGACAACAGGGGCGGAGCTAGGATTTTGAGAGAGGGGTGCAAGAAAAAAATAATCTCCTCGCATCAAAGAGGACTTAAACAACTGCTATAAGGGTAAGTGCAGATACTAGAATTGAGTGCGAGGTCCTCAGGGTTATAAAAGGAGTCCACAAGATGCATGTTCTCATGATTAGGAGAGTTAATTCTAAACCATGTATAGGTTTGACCGCAAATAACAAAAGACTTTATAAACCAAATGAAATTAAGTTAATAGGAACTGAATATAGAAAGAGTAAAATTGAGGAATTTGGACGAGGAATGAAGGTTATGAGAAATGCAAGCCTTAATCTCGTTGTCTCTGCGTGCCAAAGCTATCACCAAGTTAGTACAAACGTCCATTTTCTTGCGCAAAGCCAGAAGACTGTTCTCTACATGTACCATTAACTGTGTTATCCCAAGAGCAATATCCAGTTGTATGTTCTCCAAGAATATCCTGTTGCCAATCGTTTTTTCCATTAACAAGACTTGCAGAACCAGAGAACAAGCTTGAGAGATACGGAACACATAATTTACATCAACCTAATGATCAGCAACACAAGAAACACATAATCTAAGCTCTTACTCTCGTGGTGTAATTGAGAAAAGAAATTGATGAGAAAGACTTATGTTTTTGGTTTGTTTTTCCGAATATAAGTCTCCCGTGTCTAAACGATTATGGGAGAAAGTCAAAGTGGACTTCTCTTTTGGGCTTGTTTTCTTTTGGGCTGAGTGGGTATAATTTTTTCTCTCTTTTCTTATTGGGCTTGAAAACTACTAGACTTCATATTGATTCTGAAAGAACAATCAACGGGGAGCAACTGCAAGTAGGAGTGAGCATGGGCCGGTATGGACCGATTTTTACCCCATCTGCATCAAATCCAATACATTACGAATTTTAACTGAGAAAATTCCTGTTTAGTACAAAAACCCGATCCGGGTTTAGTGCGTAGTCCAGCGGGATAGAACAATTATCCTTTAGTCCAAAAAAGTTTAAAAGCAACCGAATTACCTCTATACCCCATACACACGTTTATGTCGGTTTCATCTTCTTTTCAGTTTTCAATTTCTTCTTCTCACTTCTCTCTCTTCTTCCACAGTTAGGGGTGAGCATTTGGTCCGTAATCCGCGGATTTCACCGGGACCAACCGTTCATTTGCGGATGGATGTCCGGACCGTTCGTTAATGGGTTGGATGCGGATGGAATTTTTGAAATCCAACAGATAACTGATCGGGCCCGGATGCAACCTTGAAAATCCGTTGGACATCCATATCCGTTAAATTAAGGGCATTTAAATAGTTCTAGAAATTACTATGGATCAATTAGGAATTTTTAAGATGTTTGCTTGGGGTGTTGTACATGGCATTTTTATATTTATCTACAATATAAAGCACAGTTTGTTTCTGAGTGGTGGCCAGGATTTATTCTGGGCAAAGATAAATCTACGGTCGTGGTTGTGCAGACCACACCCATAACCCGCACGTGCGCCAAGGCTAACTTTGCCTATATGAGTGGTGGTCGGATTTATCCTTGGCAAAGATAAATCAAAGGTCAGTGATCCTCCGTGCCACACACTACAACACGTGGTGTTCATTCCAATATTATGAATTAAAAATGAATACTCAAGTCAAGATATTGAATTTTAAAAATTATAACAGGGAGGTTCGAACTCATGACCTATTGTGTCATAAGAGTGGCCTCTAACCATTGTTCCACCTTGGTTGGAATTGATAAAAAAGATAAATCAATAGTGGTTATTTGTTCAACTTAAATATTAATTAGTATAAGTATTTTATTAATTAGTATAAGTGATTTGTCTAGAGAGAAGATAAATCTATGGTTATGGCTTGTTCAACTTAAATATTAATTAGTATAAGTGTTTTATTAATTTAGGAAACATTAATTTCTCATGATAAATGATTTATTAATTTTACATCATAAATATCCCTTAATTAATATTAATACATATCTCCATAAATAAGTAATAATTTTGATAAAAATTATTTCAATAGATATTAGTGGTGGTGGTGGTAGTAGAGGAAGAAGTAAGTGGTGGAAGCGGTGGAATGTGTTACAAAGTGGTGGAGGCGGTAACATTAGTTTTGGTGGAAGAAATAGTGGCGCTGGATGGTTTTAATGGCGGTGGTATTAGTTTTTTCTTTTTGAATCAAAAATAATAAATTTTTTTACATGACGGGTAACATTGTATTGTGAAAAGTATAGTTGGTTGTTTTTGACACGATCAAAAAGGAGGATAACAAATACTTTTGGGATGATACCAAATCATATAAGACAAAATGGTTGTTTTTGGTGCCACTTGCTATCTTTGGTAACCGTTAAATGCGCATGATTTTCAAAGATTAACAAAAAACATATAGTTGAATAAATTAATTGACGACCTAAGTTTGTTAAATCTAAACTTTATACATGACGTGTGAGATTAAAAGTTATAAGTGTGCCCAATATTCTATGAGGGATGGAAAGTGGTGGTGGTGGAGAAAGAAGTAATATCTGGTGGTTTGTGGTAATCGCCGGTTTTGATGAGTAGTAATTGACTATGTTAATTATGTGCTTTGCTACAAAGGATAACACTATAAATTAGAAATGTGGTTGATCGTCTTAATGCTAATATAAACTTGGTTAAAATACATGAAAATTAAGAAGAAGAAAAAAACATTTGGATGTCACGTTATATAATAAATGACACTAAAAACTACATATTTAGTAACAAGGTTTCTCCGTCAATAGATAAATCTAAGGTTGTATTGAGATCCCGTAAGCATAGGGCGAGTTGGTCTTGGATTTCGAATGATAATGAATATAATGAAACGCTCCCTCTCGGTTTGTCCAATGAAAACCGAAACCTTCTAAAAAAAATAATCAATCGAACAACACTTAGATGGAACGCATCACCACCAAGTGTAAACTTCTCAATTGCTACATATCCAAGTGAAATTTCTACAAATTAATCTGTGATTTCCTCCTACCGCTATGAGGCATGCAATTAAATCTCTAATAGTGATTTTAAAGGTATTTAATAATTATAAAATTCTCTTATAAGTTTTGTTTATGCAAGTATTGATTTAACTTGGGTTCTTTTATATTTTTGTGTTAATTTGATGACTTTTTAATTTGAATACATGTTTGGTTAACAAACTTTGATACATATAGGGTATTTTCTTTGTAGAACTGATGTTAGTCTCTCATTTTTCCCGTTAGCACATTGTTTCGATCCCGTATTTGTAGACATTATTTGACTAATATTGGGGTATTTGTTTAATCTCAAGGCCGATTAAACCCAATGTGTGTTGTATACATTGAAGGCGACAGAAGTTTGTGTCGGCTCTACCTTGAAACTAATAATTTTTCTTCGGAAGGTTAGTTGAATTTATGTAGATACAAATATCAATATGACTATGCTCTTTAAAACTCCAAATTACTTGAGTAACACTAGATGTGAGAACGTCATTCATGCACTACTTAGCATAGTTGGTGTGAAATCTTTTATCCACGAATTTCTTCAATATTATGTTATCAATATGATTGAGAAAGAATCTTACACATGATTTGATTTACTATTATAAGTTTATTTTTTCAACTCACATGTGTATATCTCAGCCTTCCAATAGCCAAGGGTTCTTCATTTTTATAACTCTCACATTTGCAAAAATAAATAAATAGTTTTTATCTATAGTAGGGAAAATATTATGGGTTTTTGCTTCACTCCTTAGAGCCTTAGTTATCAATAATTTCGGAACAAATGTATTCATAAACATCATGGAGTTGGATTGGCAGTTTAGGTTTATGTACTGTTAGATGAAATATTCTTTTTGAAGTTTGAAATTATGGTATGATGGAACAATAAATGGGGAAAAAATTTATTTACTGTATTTTTTTATTTTATTTTCATGTTGGCACAATATTATTACTCCGTCCAGATAATAAATTGGAATAACATGCTTAAGTAAAAAATAAAAAGATTAGGTAACCCATTTTGTTTCCCAAAACCTATTTGAATATCAAAATAATTACTCACGAATAAAATGAAGCAAGAGAAATGTGAACAATATCGTATTAGAGACAAAACATCCCGTGCCGTTACGGCACGGGTTAAGATCTAGTATACATATATAGCATATGTAGGTGTTTATGGGTAAAAATCGTTTCCGCCGATTTCGGTAAATTCGGTAGGTGAGTGAGAAACTGGTTTAAACCCTAAACAAATGTGCTGCACGTGAGCACTTTATAGATTCGAGAGATCAATCTGTACAAGTGCGGCCTAAACCAAGAAATGGCCGTTCCAGACTTGCTTCGGTCACAAAGTGGAGGAAAAGGGTTGATTTGGGGAGGGAAGCAAAGAAAGGTGTTGAGACCGTAATAGTGCAGGAGAGTAGTGTCTCTACTTGTATTAGAAAGTGAAAGCTTAAGCTTGCAAGAGATGAAAGCTTTTTGGAGAGCTTGCAAAGTTGCCTTTTATGAGAGTGTTGTATTTTTCTCCCGACCGAGACTTGTCGTCTGGTGGAAATAGGTAAGACCTATTTATACAAGTCGAGATTGAAACGTACCCTGGCCTCATGAAGTAAGAGAGTAAAGGGTGAAATAATGGGAGGAGGTGGTAACCGCATGGTGTTTATGGGTGAAAACGTTTTCACCATTATTTCCTCATTTATTTGACCGCTTTATTCCTATTCACGCTTTCTTAATGTGAGCGTAGTGTATGTTGCATGCTGTGACCGCCAAACCAAGACCCCGGAAAGCATCCCCGGTTTGTGTTGATGTCTCGAGTGTTGGTTGCACCTTGAGTGCAAGTGGCGCTGCTAGTGGGGCGTGTGGCATGTGCCAATGACACGTGCGGAATGCCTTTGTTGCGGGTTGCACCTTGAGTGCAAGTGGCAATGCCAGAACTGCTAGTGGCGTGTGTGGCATGTGCCAATGGCATGTGCATAATGCCTTGGTTGTAGGTTGTACGTTGAGTGTAAGTGGCAATGCCAGAGCTGCTAGTGGCGTGTGTGGCATGTGCCAATGGCGTGTGCGGAATGCCTTGGGGGTAGGTTGCACGGTTTGCAAGTTAGGCTACCAGCGTGCGTGTTTGGCATGTGTCAATGGCACGCATGGCCATTAGGGCCACGTCCTGGTAAGAAAAGCTACCAGCGATGCATGTTGGCATGTGCCAATGGCATGCTACGCCATTAGGGCCACGTTCTGGTAAGAAAAGCTACCAGCGATGCGTGTTGGCATGTGCCAATGGCATGCTCGGCCATTAGGGCTACAGCCTGGTAAGAAAAGCTACCAGCGAGCGTGTTGGCATGTGCCAATGGCATGCTCGGCCATTAGGGCTACAGCCTGGTAAGAAAAGATACCAGCGAGCGTGTTGGCATGTGCCAATGGCATGCATGGCCAATTTGGGTCACGGCCTGGTAGGAAAAGCTACCAGCGAGCGTGTTGGCATGTGCCAGTGGCATGCGTGGCCAATTTGGGTCATGGCCTGGTAGGAAAAGCTACAAGCGAGCGTGTTGGCATGTGCCAATGGCATGCGTGGCCAATTTGGGTCACGGCCTGGTAGGAAAAGCTACCAGCGAGCGTGTTGGCATGTTCCAATGGCATGCGTGGCCAATTTGGGTCACGGCCTGGTAGGAAAAGCTACCAGCGAGCGTGTTGGCATGTGCCATGGCATGCGTGGCCAATTTGGGTCACGGCCTGGTAGGAAAAGCTACCAGCGAGCGTGTTGGCATGTGCCAATAGCATGCGTGGCCAATTTGGCCTTGGTTGCACGGTTTGCAAGCCTAGGCGCGGGCGCCATCTTGGCATGGCGTGGCTAGGGCCAAGGTAAGGGGGATTGGCTCGGCGTGGCGTGACTAGCGTAGCTAGGGCCAAGGCAGAGTGCGTTTGGCATGGCGCTGCTAGATCGGGCTAAGTGTGGCTGTCATGATTTGCCATTGGCACGGAGGTGCGGCTAGCATGGTTGGCATGCTTTGGTGCGTTTTGTGTGGATGGCAGGATTTTCCATTGGAACAGAGGTGCGGCTAGGGCCAAGGCAAGGATGTTTGGCTTGGCGTGGTGTGACTAGCATGGCTAGGGCCAAGGCAGGTGCGTTTGGCATGGCGCGGCTAGCTTAGGCTAAGTGTGGCTGGCATGATTTGCCATTGGCACGAAGGTGCGGCTAGCATGGTTGGCATGCTTGGCGCGTTTGGTGTGACTAGCATAGCTAGGGCCAAGGCAGAGTGCGTTTGGCATGGCGCGGCTTGCTTAGGCTAGGTGTGGTTGGCATGATTTGCTATCGGCACAGAGGGGAATTAGGGTTTTGTTCGTTGTAACCCTAATTTGAAAAAATACCCCCTATTAATTACCGACTACATGCATTGAATGTTCTAATAAATGTGTCGCCGTGACATTAGGTTATTCGGGGTTTTACGATTTTACCCTTTTTGTAAAAACCACCATCAACATTAAGTCCCCTGCTTAGCTCGGAACAGGAACTTTGTTGCGAGGTAAGCATAAGATGGTGACAAAATCAACAGTAAATCGTAAAGAAAATTGAGGAGGCTTGTCTAACCTTTATAAATAGGATTTGGAGTCCTTGCCTCTGGCAGTTTTGCACAAATCGGGAGGTTGGCACGATTGGTGAGTCAACATCATTGAGAGACAGGAAGCTGGGCGGCATTGAGGAGTTGGCGCGAGTTGGGAAACTGAGCGTGCTAGTTGGTGGGACCGGCGCAAGGTGGGGAAGCTGAGTGTGCTAGTTGGCGCGACTTGGGCGGTCATTGGGAAGTTGGCGCAATTGGTGAGACCGATGTGGCTTGGGCGGTACTGGGGAGTTGGGGCAACTGGTGGGACCGGTGCAACTTGGGAGACGTTGGGAAGTTGGGCGCCCTTGTTGGCCCGCACGATTTTTGGTAAAGGGAAATCCTTCCTTATTTCAGACTCTTCACACCCACATATAAAATCCCTTTCTCTCATCTTGCACTTTGTTCTTTCATCTATTCATACTAGCGGCAGAGTCCCAAAGAGAACTGGCTTCCAGTTATGTCTTCCAGTACTTCTCATGTTTTCCTTTTCATGTAGGTGCAAACCCTAAGAGTAGGCGTTTTTCTTTTATAATCCTTGCGATGATATTGCGCATATGATTTCTTGGCGTGATTCTTGTAGAAAATATTGTATATATGCACCCAAGGGAAATACTGCATATATGATTCGAACCCGTAGAAAAATGCTCCATATATAATTTTGAACCCGAAGAAGGATATCATGGACGCATTCGATCCCGTAGAAAATACTGCGTATATAGTTTTGGACCCGAAGAAGGATACCACAGACGCACTTGAGGCCGTAGAAAATACGCATTCAGGGAGATAATTTCGTCTTTCTCCGTTTGTTTTGTGCAGATATCTTGTTACCAAATTGTTATGAAAAAATCCGACAAGATGTTACCTGAACAAAATTTCGCTTCGAAGGATGTTCATAGTTCCAAACCAAACACGGATGATGAATTCTTTGCCAAACCCCTCGCCCCGCTCGGAAGAATCACCCAGGTTTCGTGCCAATTTTGTTAACCTAGGTGGTGAAGATGAAAAGAAAACACGTTCGCCCGCCTGAGAACACCATACGGTTCTGTCTTCATAAAAGGGTATATTCTTCTTCCAACATTGATTTCAGGATGTGTCAAAGCCCATTGCGTTCTTTTGATAGATGGGTTGAGTTCATGGTGATTAAGGAGCACATAAATACCAAATTGACTCGAGCGCATATTATTGATGCTGTCAGAGCTTCAGTAAATCTCCAGATTAGGAAGGATATCTCGGGCTTTGTTGCTTTCATCTCCAGATGGTGTTCGGACACCCATACGATCGTATGTAGATGGGGTGAAATAACTTTCTCCTTGGAGAGTGTGGCTCTCTTGCTGAATCTTCCGGTAACCGGGAATCTTAATATCCAGTTGTTTGAAGGTGAGGAGAAGATGCGGGGTGACCTTGCCGCTAAGTTGGGAGATTTCGCTCGAAAAGACTCCACTGCGAAGTCGAAGGATTCTGTCCGGAAAAAGGATGAAAGGTGCTTTTACAGCTGATGGATATCTTAATGGTTTCCGGACGAGCTGGAACCTAAACAGAAAAGCAGTGATCTTCATGTTGCAGTATTTTTGGCTCTCTGGTTGTCTAGAGACATTGTTGATGACGGTTCTGGCAAGAAGGAAATAAGACCAGAGTTGCTGGTGATCGTTGTGAAGTTGGCAAAAGGTGAAGTTCTTCCCATTGGCAAGCTATTCCTTGGTTCCCTGTATGTGCATCTGGATCACCTAGTTGCGAACATGCGAGTTTCGAATGGTTTCATGAAAGTGGATTCATATGTGCACGTTGATTTTCTGCAAGCCTGGTTATGGGAGCACTTTGAGAAGTACGCTCCGAAACCGTTGCCTTCGATTCCCGCTAGTTGGGGCGTCTTCAGAATTCTTCGATGGGTGAACAGGCGTCCAAGAGTTGGCATGAGCTTGGTTAGTCTTCTTGATAAGTAGCATGAAATCATTTTTCACCCATGGGAGCCGGTCCATAGGTCGGTGACTCAAATTGACACCTTTGCTTCTGCTCCGATCATGTATTTGTCTTCTGACGGCAACTTGAGTGTTGGTGAAAACTTGTTTATTCAAAGATGCATGTCCGGCTATATGCCGTCTTTCTTCATGAGGTCTTTCCGAATAGATGCTTACAATATTGACCGTGCTGCTCGTCACATGGGTTTCGATCAAGGGGTGCCTCTTGCTTACCAGCTGGTGGTTCCTAAGGATTCATTGCATGCCGCCCTCAATGCCAGTGCCCTTGAGCCAGGTATCCGCCGTCCCTTCTTTCAAACGAGAAGAGTAACTTCGACGACTTTTGGCTGTAATGAGTTCTGGTACGATGAGTTCACTATGATCCAAGATTTTATAAATAACATGGAGGAGAATGTTCGTTGTAAACCTTCCCCAGCAGTTTTGAAGAAGTATCCAATGTTGAGAGATCCCAAGTGAAAGTTGCCTGGCAACTCGGAAAATCCATAGGCAAAGGAACAGAGAACAAAGAATCGTGCTGGCGGGTTCCGGGCGGTTTCAAAAGATCCTCCCGCAGCTCTCATGTCTTTCAGTTCTTCCAATAACCAGGTATGTGTCGCCTCCTTGTTGGTTTATCTCAAAACACGTGAATTTCTGCTGAAAACATGTGTCTTGTTTCTTCCAGGGCTTCGGTAGTGTTAATGCTTTCGCTGCCCTTGCACGTTGCCGGGAGACGGCAATTTCTTCAAAGAATTCCGGCGGCACTGAGCCTTCTCATAGCGGTGATGAGTTGGAGAAAGAAGAAAGTTCGACAAGTGAGAGTGATTCCTCTGGCAGCACTGGTTCTTTTTCAGGAAGTGGTTCGGTGAGTTTCGCGCTTCTTTTTCTTTCTTCTTCCGTCTCCTCTTTTGAAAAATGTCTAACTCAAGTTTGCAGGAGGAATCCGGTTCGGAGGACGATTCTGGGGTGGGCCCACACGAAAACTTGCCTTTGGTGACCACCGCCGGTGACTTGGAGATGGAAGTTAGCCAATTGCCGGGCACGGATGTGGTTCAAACGGTGGATGATTCTCTCGATGGTTGCTGTCAGACATGGAAGAAGACCCTTTGCGAGTCGTGAGGCCGCCGCAGCGCCATTTTCGATCCCCCGTACTTGGTTCCTTATCCAGTGTTTATGGGTAAAAATCGTTTCTGCCGATTTCGGTAAATTCGGTAGGTGAGTGAGAAACTGGTTCAAACCCTAAACAAATGTGCTGCACGTGAGCACTTTATAGATTCGAGAGATCAATCTGTACAAGTCCGGCCTAAACCAAGAAATAGCCGTTCCGGACTTGCTTCGGTCACAAAGTGGAGGAGAAGGGTTGATTTGGGGAGGGAAGCAAAGAAAGGTGTTGAGGAGAGTAGTATCTCGACTTGTATCAGAAAGTGAAAGCTTAGGAAGCTTGCAAGAGATGAAAGCTTTTTGGGAGAGCTTGCAAAGTTGCCTTTCTGAGAGTGTGAGTGTAGTATATTTCTCCTGACCGAGACTTGTTGTCTGGTGGAAATAGGTAAGACCTATTTATACAAGTCGAGATTGAAACGTACCCTGGCCTCATGAAGGAAGAGAGTAAAGGGTGAAATAATGGGAGGAGGTGGTAACCGCATGGTTTAATGGGCGAAAACGTTTTTCACCATTATTTCCTCTTTTATTTGACCGCTTTATTCCTTTTCACGCTTTCTTAATGTGAGCGTAGTGTACGCTGCATGCTGTGACCGCCAAACCAAAACCCTAAAGAAGCATCCCCCAGCCAGTGTCGATGTCTCGAGTGTTGGTTGCATTTTGAGTGCAAGTGGCGCTGCTAGTGGCGCGTGTGGCATGTGCCAATGGCATGTGCGGAATGCCTTGGTGGTAGGTTGCACGGTTTTCAAGTTAGGTTACCAGCGTGTGTGTTTGGCATGTGCCAATGGCATGTGTGGAATGCCTTGGTGGTAGGTTGCACGGTTTGCAAGTTAGGCTACCAGCGTGTGTGTTTGGCATGTGCCAATGGCATGTGCGGCCATGTTAACCTAGTAGCAAGTATTGCAAGCCTAGGGCGTTATGTTTGGCGTGGGCCAAATGCATAGCGGCTTGGAAGTATGGCTTGCGACACGTGTTGGCATGTGCCAATGGCACGTGTGGCCATGTTGACCTAGTTGCAAGTCTTGCAAGCCTAGGGCGCTATGTTTGGCGTGGGCCAAAGGCATAGCGGCTTGAAATATGGCTTGCAAGCACGTGTTGGCATGTGCCAATGGCACGTGCGGCCATGTTGACCTAGTTGCAAGTCTTGCAAGCCTAGGACGCTATGTTTGGCGTAGGCCAAAGGCATAGCGGCTTGGAAATATGGCTTGCGGCACGTGTTGGCATGTGCCAATGGCACATGCGGCCATGTTGACCTAGTTGCAAGTCTTGCAAACCTAGGGCGCTATGTTGGGCGTGGGCCAAAGGCATAGCGGCTTGGAAATATGGCTTGCGGCACGTGTTGGCATGTGCCAATGGTACGTGCGGCCATGTTGACCTAGTTGCAAGTCTTGCAAGCCTAGGGCGCTATGTTTGGCGTGGGCCAAAGGCATAGCGGCTTGGAAATATGGCTTGCGGCACGTGTTGGCATGTACCAATGGCACGTTCGGCCATGTTGACCTAGTTGCAAGTCTTGCAAGCCTAGGGCGCTATGTTTGGCGTGGGCCAAAGGCATAGCGGCTTGGAAATATGGCTTGCGGCGCGTGTTGGCATGTGCCAATGGCACATGCGGCCATGTTGACCTAGTTGCAAGTCTTGCAAACCTAGGGCGCTATGTTGGGCGTGGGCCAAAGGCATAGCGGCTTGGAAATATGGCTTGCAACGTGTTGGCATGTGCCAATGGTACGTGCGGCCATGTTGACCTAGTTGCAAGTCTTGCAAGCCTAGGGCGCTATGTTTGGCGTGGGCCAAAGGCATAGCGGCTTGGAAATATGGCTTGCGGCACGTGTTGGCATGTACCAATGGCACGTGCGGCCATGTTGACCTAGTTGCAAGTCTTGCAAGCCTAGGGCGCTATGTTTGGCGTGGGCCAAAGGCATAGCGGCTTGGAAATATGGCTTGCGGCACGTGTTGGCATGTGCCAATGGCACGTGCGGCCATGTTGACCTAGTTGCAAGTCTTGCAAGCCTAGGGCGCTATGTTTGGCATGGGCCAAAGGCATAGCGGCTTAGAAATATGGCTTGCGGCACGTGTTGGCATGTGCCAATGGCACGTGCGGCCATGTTGACCTAGTTGCAAGTCTTGCAAACCTAGGGCGCTATGTTGGGTGTGGGCCGGAGAGGCATAGCGGCTTAGAAATATGGCTTGCAAAGACGTGTTGGCATGTGCCAATGGCACGTGCGGCCATGTTGACCTAGTTGCAAGTCTTGCAAGCCTGGGCGCTATGTTTGGCGTGGGCCAAAGGCATAGTCGGCTTGGAGATTTGGCATTGTTGCCATGGTGCGCAGGTGTGGCTTGGTTTGGCATTGCTTTTGGCATTGTTGCCATGGTGCGTGCAAGAGATGGGCTTGGTTTGGCATTGTTGCCATGGTGCGCGCGGTGGTGCGCTTGATTTGGCATTGTTGCCATGGTGCGCAGTATGCGGCTTGTTTTGGCATTGTTGCCATGGTGCGCAGGGTGCGGCTTGATTTGGCATTGTTGCCATGGTGCGCAGGGTGCGGCTTGTTTTGGCATTGTTGCCATGGTGCGCAGGGTGCGGCTTGGTTTGGCATTGTTGCCATGGTGCGCAGGGTGCGACTTGATTTTGGAATTAGGGTTCTGTGTTGAAAACCCTAATCTGGTATTTTGAAAAAATACCCCTATTAATTATTTACACCTGAGTTAAATGCTCTTAGTTAATGTGTTTCGGGTAACACTAGGTCATGGGGTTTTACGATTTTACCCTTGTCTAAAAACCACTATCAACATTAAGTCCCCCGCTTAGCTCTAACAGGGGCTTTGTCATGCGAGGTAAGCATAAGATGGTGACAAACCATAATGACAAGAAAACGTAAGGAAAATTGAAGGAGGCTTGTCTGACCTTTATAAATGGGATTTGGAATCCTTGACTCTGGTAGTTTTGCACAAATCGGGAGGCTGGCACAATTGGTGGGCCCGGTGCAGCTTGGGCGACGTTGGGAATTTGGCGTGAGTTGGGAACCGAGTGTGCTAGCTGGTGGGACCGCGCAAGTGTAGAAGCCGTGCGTGCTTGCAGGCGTGACTTGGGCGGTATTGAGAAGTCGCAATTGGTGGGGCCGGTGCAGCTTGGGCGACGTTGGGAAGTTGGCGTGAATTGGGAAACTGAGTGTGCTAGCTGGTGGGACCGGCACAAAGTGTAGAAACCGTGCGTGCTTGTAGGCATGACTTGTGCGGCCATTGGGAGGTCGGCGCAATTGGTGGGGCCAGCGCAACTTGGAAACTGTGCTTGCAGGCGTGACTTTGGGCGGCATCGGGAAGTCGCACCCTTTGTGGGCCCGTTTCTTACACGCGTGATTTTGGTGAAAAGGGAAATCCTTCCTTACTTCAAAGTCTTTCACGCCTATATATGTATATATATATATATATATATAAAGCCCCTTTCTCCCCATCATGCGCTTTATTCTTTCCTCTTTTCATACTAGCGGCAAAGAGAAACCAGCTTCCAGTGTATGTCTTCGAGTACTCTTCTCTCTCTCTCTCTTTTTTTTTTTTTTTTTTTTTTTTTTCACATAGGTATAAACCTTAAGAGTAGGCGCTTCCACAATCCTTGCACATGATTCCTTGGCGTGCCTCTTGTAGAAAATATTGTACGTATGCGACCAAGGGAATACTGCATATATTGTTTGAACCCGTGGGAAATATTGCATATATGAATTTTCGGTCCTGAAAGAAATATTTGAATCCTGAAGAAAATACTGCGTGTGTATTTCGAACCCGTAGAGAACCCTGTATGAATCCCGAAGAAGAATACTGTGTATATGCTTCATATGACTTCGAACCCGCAAGAAATATTGTATATATGATTTTTGCTTCTTGAGAGAAGTACCACGCGCAGTTTTGAACCAATAGAAAAATGCTCCATATATTTTTGAACCCGAAGAAGGATACTGTATACACACTTGTACCCTTATAGAATGCCGCGTATATAGTCTCGAACCCGAAGAAAATACTGCGTATATAGTCTTGAACTCGAATAAAATACGTCTTCCTACCCCTTTTCTTTTTTTTTTTTTTTTTTTTTGGGTACGATTATGTGTCAGGGAGATAACTTCGCCTTTCTTCGTTTGTTTTGTGCAGACATCTTATTACCAAATTGTTATGAAGGAATTCGATAAGATGTTACCTGAACCAAATTTCACTTCGTCGAAGGATGCTCATAATTCCAAGCCGAACATAGATGATGAATTCTTCACTAGAGCCCTCGCCCCTACTCGGAAGAATCACCCGTGTTTCGTGCCGATTTTGCTAACCGGTGGTGAGGATGACAGAAGACACGTTCGGTTCGCCCGAGAGCACCATTCGGTTCTGTCTTCATAAAGGGGTATATTCCTCTTCCAACATTGACTTCAGGATGTGTCAAAGTCCATTGCGTTCTTTTGACAAATGGGTTGAGTTCATGGTGAGCGAGGAGCGTATAAATACCAACTTGACTCGAGCGCAGGTCATTGATGCTGTCAAGACTTCAATAAATCTCCAGATTAGGAAGGACATCCCAGGCTTGGTTGCTTTCATCTCCAGATGGTGTTCGGACACCCATACAATCATATGTAGATGGGGTGAGATAACTTTCTCCTTGGAGAGTGTGGCTCTCTTGTCAATCTTCCCAGAATCGGGAATCTTAGAATCCAATTATCTCGAAAGTGAGGTGAAGATGCGGGATGACCTGGCCGCTAAGTTGGGGGATTTTTCTCGAAAGACTCCATTGCGAAGTCGAAGGATTCTGCCCGGAAGAGGATGAAAGGTGCCCTTACGGTTGGTGGATATCTCAATGGTTTCCTGACGAGTTGGAGCCCGAATGTAAAAGCAAAGTGATCTTCATGTCGCAGCATTTTTGGCTCTCTCGGTTATCCAGAGACATTTTTGATGACGGTTCCGGCAAGAAAGGAATAAGACCGGAGTCATGTTAGAGATTGTTGTGAAGTTGGCAAAGGGTGAAGTTCTTCCCATTGGCAAGTCAGTTCCTTGGTTCCCCGTATGTGCATCCGGATCACTTAGTTGCGAACATGCAAGTTTCGAATGGTTTCATGAAAGTGGATTCATATGTGCACGTTGCTTTTCTGCAAGTCCGGCTATGGGAGCACTTCGAGAAGTATGCTCCAAAACCGCTCGCCTTCGCTTCCCGTGAGTTGGGGGCTCTCGAATTCTTCGATGGGTGAATAGGCGCCCAAGAGTTGGCGTGAGCTTGGTTAGTTTTCTTGATAAGTTGCATGAAATCAATTTTCGTCCATGGGGCCGATCCATAAGTCGGTGATTCAAATGGACACCTTTTCTTCTCGCTCCCGCTCACGTCTTTGTCTTCCGATGACGATTTGAGTGCCGGTGAAAACCTCGTTCATTCGTAGCTGCTCGACCGGTTATATACCGTCTTTCTTCGTGGGATCTTTCCGAGATAGCTGCTTATAATATTGACCGTGCTGCTCGTCACATGGGTTTCGATCAAGGGGTGCCTCTTGTTTACCGGCCAGTGATCCCTAAAGATTCATTGCGTGTCGCCCTTGACGCCAGTGTCCTTAAGCCGGGTATCCGTCTTTCCTTCTTTCAAATGGGAAGAGTAACTTCGACGACCTTCGGCTATAATGAGATTTGGTGCAACGAGTTTACTATGATCCGAGATTTTGTGAATAACGTGGTGGAAAACGTTCGTTGCAAACCTTCCCCAGCAGTTCTGAAGGAGTATCCAATGTTGAGAGATCCCAAGCGAAAGTTGCCTAGCAATTCGGAAAGCCCCCAGGCCAAGGAACGGAGAACGAAGAACCGTGCTGGCGGGTTCCGGACGGTTTCGCAAGATCCTCCCACGGCTCTTGTGTCTTTCATTTCTTCCAATAACCAGGTATGTGTCGCCTCTTCATTGGTTTGTCTCAAAACACGTGAATTTCGGCAGAGAATATGTGTCTTGTTTCCTCCAGGGCTTCGGTAGTGTTAATGCTTTCACGCTCTTGCACGTTGCCAGAGACGCCGCTTTCTTCAAGGAATTCCGCACACCGAGCCTACTCATAGCGGTGATGAGTCGAGAAAGAAGAAAGTTCAACAAGCGAGAGTGATTCCTCCGCAAAGACCGGTTCTTCTTCGGGAAGTGGTTCAGTGAGTTTCGCGTTTCTTTTCTTTCTTCTTCTTCTGTTTCTTCTTTTGAAAAATGTCTAACTCAAGTTTGCAGGAGGAATCCGGTTCGGAGGATGATTCTGGGGTGAAGTCACACGAAAACTTGCCTTTGGTGACCACCGCCGATGACTTGGAGATGGGAGTTAGCCAATTGCGGGCACGCACGTACGTGGTTCAAACGGTGGATGATTCTCTGATGGTTGTTGCCGTAGACATGGAAGAAGACCCTTTGCGAGTCGTGAGGCCACTTGCAGGCGCCATTTTTGATCCCCCGTACTTGGTTCCTTATCCAGGTCATGTGCTGGTTGGCGGCTTCAGCGTGCCGGCTAAGCATGAGGCGTTGTACACCAGAATCTGGGAGAAGCACGGACATATGGCTACAAACAAGAAAGTTACTAGTCGATTTGCGCTGGTTAAGCGTGTGGAAGAGGCTTTATCCTCCATTGAGGATATGCGTGAGGTAACTGGTCACACCGTTTCTGAAGACGTTATTGCCGACTGGGAGCACCATCGCGACGTGTGCGTAGAAAAGGAGTTTAATACTTCGTGGTTTGTCGAAGGCCTTGCCGAGATCCAAAAGTTGAAAGATGCAAAATCGAAAGCCTTTCCGCCGAGGAGATTGCACGACAGGAGATGGAACTCGAAAAGCTTTCCAAGATGTTGACTATGAAGAGAGCGGCTCTTGAGGACGCAAAGTTGACTTTTTCCAAGAAGAGCAGACTTCTGTTGGACGATTTTCCTTGAACGTTTTTCTGTTAAACTTTCATTTAGGTTCTTTTTTTTTTGAAAGACATATTGGATGTCTGGTTCAAAACTTGACCTTTAATAGACAGCTGGTAGCTTTTTAGGGTATTGGATTAGTTCTGGGATGAATGGTTTTGGTAATATGACTCTGATTATGTTTTGGGAAAAGAATATTGCTTTTATGAAAGTGTGTGCTAGCAATAGGCACAAGACTCAGTAGCATGACGGTTTTACTAAAAACCTAAAAATAGATTGTATATCTTGCCCAGTCTGAATTTACTCACTTCATAAGTTTTGCGAACACGCCCCTCTCCATGTAAAAGGTGGTTCTTTGCTGGTGGCTTTGCTGGTAGCATTCCCAAAGAAGTCCCCACTTGTCGGTAGCTTCTTCCAACGAGTCCCCGCTTTTCGGTGTAGTTTTAACAACTAATAACCGGTTTGTCCGAGCCTGACCGGGTCGCAAGTCCCCAATCGCTGGTAGCATCTTCAACGAGTCCCTGGGTGTGTAGTTTTACAACCCCCGGTAACTAGTAACCTGTCGTCGTGGCGATTGATTCGGATCGAGTCGCTTTCCCCTACCATCTTGACATCCTGGGGTCGAAGAACGAGATCGACATGGGCCGACATTGTAGCCGATAGATCGATCCTCCCGCCGTGGTCGCCAATTGTTTATGGGTAAAATCGTTTCGCCGATTTCCTGTAAATTCGGTAGGTGAGTGAGAAACCTGGTTCAAACCCTAAACAAATGTGCCGCACGTGAGCACTTTATAGATTCGAGAGATCAATTTGTACAAGTCCTACAAGAAATCCGGCCTAAACCAAGAAATGGCAAAGAAAGGTGTTGTCGACTTGTAGTGAAAGCTTAGGAAGCTTGCAAGAGATGAAAGCTTTTGGGAGAGCTTGCAAAGTTGCCTTTCCGAGAGTGTGAGTGTAGTATATTTCTCCCGACCGAGACTTGTTGTCCGGTGGAAATAGGTAAGACCTATTTATACAAGTCGAGATTGAAACGTACTGCCTCATGAAGGAAGAGAGTAAAGGGTGAAATAATGGGAGGAGGTGGTAACCGCATGGTTTAATGGGCGAAAACGTTTTTCACCATTATTTCCTCTTTTATTTGACCGCTTTATTCCTTTTCACGCTTTCTTAATGTGAGCGTAGTGTACGCTGCATGCTGTGACCGCCAAACCAAAACCCTAAAGAAGCATCCCCGGTTTGTGTCGATGTCTCGAGTGTTGGTTGCATCTTGAGTGCAAGTGGCGCTTCTTGTGGCGCGTGTGGCATGTGCAATGGCATGTGCGGAATGCCTTGGTGGTAGGTTGCACGGTTTGCAAGTTAGGTTACCAGCGTGTGTGTTTGGCATGTGCCAATGGCATGTGCGGAATGCCTTGGTGGTAGGTTACACGGTTTGCAAGTTAGGCTACCAGCGTGTGTGTTTGGCATGTGCCAATGGCATGTGCGGCCATGTTAACCTAGTTGCAAGTCTTGCAAGCCTAGGGCGTTATGTTTGGCGTGGGCCGAAGGCATAGCGGCTTGGAAGTATGGCTTGCGACACGTGTTGGCATGTGCCAATGGCACGTGCGGCCATGTTGACCTAGTTGCAAGTCTTGCAAGCCTAGGGAGCTATGTTTGGCATGGGCCAAAGGCATAGCGGCTTGGAAATATGGCTTGCGGCACGTGTTGCATGTGCCAATGGCACGTGCGGCCATGTTGACCTAGTTGCAAGTCTTGCAAGCCTATGGCGCTATGTTTGGCGTGGGCCAAAGGCATAGCGGCTTGGAAATATGGCTTGCGGCACGTGTTGGCATGTGCCAATGGCACGTGCGGCCATGTTGACCTAGTTGCAAGTCTTGCAAACCTAGGGCGCTATGTTGAGCGTGGGCCAAAGGCATAGCGGCTTGGAAATATGGCTTGCGGCACGTGTTGGCATGTGCCAATGGCACGTGCGGCCATGTTGACCTAGTTGCAAGTCTTGCAAGCCTAGGGCGCTATGTTTTGCGTGGGCCAAAGGCATAGCGGCTTGGAAATATGGCTTGCGCACGTGTTGGCATGTGCCAATGGCACGTGCGGCCATGTTGACCTAGTTGCAAGTCTTGCAAGCCTAGGGCGCTATGTTTGGCGTGGGCCAAAGGCATAGCGGCTTTGAAATATGGCTTGCGGCACGTGTTGGCATGTGCCAATGGCACGTGCGGCCATGTTGACCTAGTTGCAAGTCTTGCAATCCTAGGGCGCTATGTTTGGCGTGGGCCAAAGGCATAGCGGCTTAGAAATATGGCTTGCGGCACATGTTGGCATGTGCCAATGGCACGTGCGGCCATGTTGACCTAGTTGCAAGTCTTGCAAACCTAGGGCGCTATGTTGGGCGTGGGCCAAAGGCATAGCGCCTTAGAAATATGGCATGCGGCACGGGTTGGCATGTGCAAATGGCACGTGCGGCCATGTTGACCCTAGTTGCAAGTCTTGCAAGCCTAGGGCGCTATGTTTGGCGTGGGCCAAAGGCATAGCTGCTTGGAGATTTGGCATTGTTGCCATGGTGCGCAGTGGTGTGGCTTGGTTTGGCATTGTTTGCCATGGTGCGCGAGATGCGACTTGGTTTGGCATTGTTGCCATGGTGCGCAGGGTGCGGCTTGATTTGGCATTGTTGCCATGGTGCGCAGTATGCGGCTTGGTTTGGCATAGTTGCCATGGTGCGTAGGGTGCGGCTTGATTTGGCATTGTTGCCATAGTGCGCAGGGTGCGGCTTGGTTTGGCATTGTTGCCATGGTGCGCAGATGCGGCTTGGTTTGGCATTGTTTGCCATGGTGCGCGAGGGCGCGGCTTGATTTTGGAATTAGGGTTTACGTGTTGAAAACCCTAATCCTGTATTTTGAAAAATACCCCTATTAATTATTTACACTTGAGTTAAATGCTCTTAGTTAATGTGTTATGGGTAACACTAGGTCATGGGGTTTTACGATTTTACCCCTTGTCTAAAAACCACCATCAACACCAGGTCATGTCTTTGGTTGGCGGTTTCCTGACAATCTTTGGCTAAGTATGAGGCGTTGTACACCAGAATCTGGGAGAAGTACGGACATATGGCCACAACCAAGAAGGTCACTAGTCGATTTGCGCGGTTAAGCATGTGGAAGAGGCTTTATCTTCCATCGAGGACATGCGTGAGGTGACTGGCCACACCGTTTCTGAAGACGTTAATGCCGATCGGGAGCACCATCGCGACGTGTGCGTAGAAAGGAGTTCAACGCTTCGTGGTTTGTCGAAGGCCTTGCCGAGATCGAAGTTGAAAGATGCGAAGAATCGAAAGCCTTTCTGCAGAGGAGATTGCACGACAGGAGGTAGAACTCGAAAAGCTTTCCAAGATGTTAACTATGAAGAGAGCGGCTCTTGAAGATGCAAAGTTGACTTTCTCCAAGAAGAGCAGACCTCACGTTGGATGATTTTCCTGAATGTTTCTTTGTTAAACTTTCATTTAGGTTCTTCTTCATCTTTTTTTTTTTTTTTTTTTTTGAAAAACATACTTGGATGTCCGGTTCAAATTTTTGACCGGTTTTGATAGACAAATGGTAGATTTTGAGGATATTGGATTATTTCTGGATGAATGGTTTTGATAATATAACTTTGATTATGTTTTGTGAAAGGAATATTGCTTTTATGAAAGTGTGTGCTAGCAATAGGCACAAGACGCAAATAGTATGACGGTTTTATTAAGAACCTAAAAGCAGATCGTATATCTTGCCCAGTCTAAATTTACTCACTCCATAGGTTTTTGCGAACACGCCCCTCTCCATGTAAAAGGCGGCTTTTGATGAGTGCCAAATATTGCATATTTCTACATCTATTTATTGGCATTTAACTCATCTTTTCTCGCCGTAAATCGATATTATCCCAGTTCTCGTATTTTCTTTGTTTTCAAGAATAAATATTTTTACTAATTAATTTTGTGTTTTTAGGTAGTGAATAAAGTTCAGAGAAATGGAGGAGCCAAAAGAGAAAAGAATTGGAGACAAGCGTCTATGGAGCAGAAAGCCAAAGCCCGTGCACGCATCAGGAGCAAACCATTTACAAGACATGGGCCCAAGCTATCCGAGCCCCGCAACCCGGATCCGAGCCCGTCCACTCCAAGCCGTTGTGATCTCGCCCAGCTGCATCCTACGGTCGCTCCATCACTCACATCATTTCTTGATGCCTCCGCTCAACACCAAATCACCCCAATCCTCCCTCGGCCGTTCAGATCTCACTCGCCACATCCAACGCTCGCTACAGCTTCCTCATCGTCCGTCGCTGCATCTGCTCAACACCGAATTTCCCTATACCTATACCCCTTCGACCTAACCATTTATCTTCTCCTTCTTCTCTTTCTTCTCACCCGACAACCATCAGAGAAAACCCATCTCCTCCACCTTCATTCACCCATACCACCACCAGAGCCATCATCATCTCCATCTCCTGTCGCCATCACCACTAGCTCCTGCAGCCACCTCCTCTCCCATGCCCTATTTCTACCTTTCTCAACCATTAGCTTCTCTCACTCTAGGAGCTAGGATTGAGACAGTTGGAATTAGGGTTTTTCCACAACAACCCCATGCATGGTCGATTCAGAGGTCAGAGACGAGACAGGACAGCGATTCAGAGGCGATTGGAGAATGGGTTTGCATTTATTTTATGTTTTGAAGAGATTTAGGGTTATGAATTTTGCATGTATAAATAGAGTTGTGTGTGGGTGTGTAGAAACTTATGCCTGGGTTAGCCAGAGCAGCAATTTAGATTTAATTTGTGTTATTTGTTGTTTTTGATGTTCTAGTTTAGTTTGCTAGGGTTTCAATGAAACCCTAATTCACTGTTATGATTTCAACTTTGCTTGAGTGTTCTTGAGTGCTTAATTTTATCAGATATCTTCAATTCTAGCATCCAATACTCTTCTCTCACAATGCATGCCAAGTATACATTGTAGTTAGGTTATAATTGTGTTGAGTGTGCTGCAGCTCAAGCCTTAGAAATAGAAGCTAATTCCCTTGACTAGTTGTGCTTAATTAGACAACTAGTGCTCTGGGTTAGTGCCTTAGCTGATAATTGAGTTATCATTAGGTGAAACTCCTTAGACAAGTGGTGGAATTGACACACTGCCCTTATCTCACAGAACAAGAAAAGCTCAACTTAGTTGAACACATAATAGGAGTTAGTGGTGGATTTGAAGACCCTAGTATCCCCATTGTCACTGTCTTATATCTTAGTTACTATTTAGAGTCATTTCAGCTCAACCTCGCCTCGCTTCGACAACAAACCATAATTGTGTTACATTTCATTGAAAATCAGTTGAGTAAGCCTTGATCAACCTTATAGCACCACAAGTCTCTGTGGTTCGAACCGTATTTGCCTTGTGCTACATTGAAGACACCGTGCACTTACGGTATAACATGTAGGCATAAAAAGAAACACATTCCCAAGCCTACCGTTTTTGGTAACATCGCCAAAGAAGTCCCCAATCGCCTTCAGTAGCATCTTGTGAGTCCCAGTTTTCTACGGTGTAGTTTTTACAACTGGTAACAAGGTTGTCTGGCAGTTGAGTCGGATTGAGTCGCCTTCCCCTACCATCTTGACATCTGGGTCGAATAACGAGATCGACAGTCTGATATTATAGCCGATAGATCAATCCTCCCGCTGTGGTCGCCAATTGTTTATGGGTAAAAATCGTTTCCGCCGATTTCGGTAAATTTGGTAGGTGAGTGAGAAACTGGTTTAAACCCTAAAAAAATGTGTTGCAGTGAGCACTTTATAGATTCGAGAGATCAATCTGTACAAGTCCGGCTTAAACCAAGAAATGGTCGTTCCAGACTTGCTTCGGTTACAAAGTGGAGGAGAAGGGTTGATTTGGGGAGGGAAGCAAAGAAAGGTGTTGAGACCAGAATAGTGCAGGAGAGTAGTGTCTCGACTTGTATTAGAAAGTGAAAGCTTCGAAGCCTTGCAAGAGATGAAAGATTTTTGGAGAGCTTGCAAAGTTGCCTTTTCGAGAGTGTTGTATTTTTCTCTCCCGACCGAGACTTGTCGTCTGGTGGAAATAGGTAAGACCTATTTATACAAGTCGAGATTGAAACGTACCCCTGGCCTCATGAAGTAAGAGAGTAAAGGGTGAAATAATGGGAGGAGGTGGTAACCGCATGGTGTTTATGGGTGAAAACGTTTTCACCATTATTTCCTCATTTATTTGACCGCTTTATTCCTATTCACGCTTTCTTAATGTGAGTGTAGTGTACAGCGCATGTTTGTGACCACCAAACCAAGACTCGGAAAGAATCCCCGGTTTGTGTTGATGTCTCGAGTGTTGGTTGCACCTTGAGTACAAGTGGCGCTGCTAGTGGCGCGTGTGGCATGTGCCAATGGCACGTGCGGAATGCCTTTGTTGCGGTTTGCACCTTGAGTGCAAGTGGCAATGCCAGAGCTGCTAGTGGCATGTGTGGCATGTTCAAATGGCATGTGCGGAATGCCTTGGTGGTAGGTTGTACGTTGAGTGTAAGCGGCAATGCCAGAGCTGCTAGTGGCGTGTGTAGCATGTGCCAATGGCGTGTGCGGAATGCCTTGGTGATAGGTTGCACGGTTTGCAAGTTAGGCTACCAGCGTGCGTGTTTGGCATGTGTCAATGGCACGCATGGCCATTAGGGCCACGTCCTGGTAAGAAAAGCTACCAGCGATGCATGTTGGCATGTGCCAATGGCATGCTTGGCCATTAGGGCCACGTTCTGGTAAGAAAAGCTACCAGCGATGCGTGTTGGCATGTGCCAATGGCATGCTCAGCCATTAGGGCTACAGCCTGGTAAGAAAAGCTACCTGCGAGCGTCTTGGTATGTGCCAATGGCATGCTCGGCCATTAGGACTACAGCCTGGTAAGAAAAGCTACCAGCGAGCGTGTTGGCAATTGCCAATGGCATGCGTGGCCAATTTGGGTCACGGCCTGGTAGGAAAAGCTACCAGCGAGCGTGTTGGCATGTGCCAATGGCATGCATGGCCAATTTGGGTCACGGCCTGGTAGGAAAAGCTACCAGCGAGCGTGTTCGCATGTGCCAATGGCATGTGTGGCCAATTTGGGTCACGGCCTGGTAGGAAAAGCTACCAGCGAGCGTGTTGGCATGTGCCAATGGCATGCGTGGCCAATTTGGGTCACGGCCTGGTAGGAAAAGCTACCAACGAGCGTGTTGGCATGTGCAAATGACATACGTGGCCAATTTGGGTCACGACCTGGTAGAAAAAGCTACCAGCGAGCGTGTTGGCATGTGCCAATGGCATATGTGGCCAATTTGGGTCACGGCCTGGTAGGAAAAGCTACCAGTGAGCGTGTTGGCATGTGCCAATGGCATGCGTGGCCAATTTGGGTCACGTCCTGGTAGGAAAAGCTACCAGCGAGCGTGTTGGCATGTGTCAATGGCATGAGTGGCCAATTTGGCCTAGGTTGCACGGTTTGCAAGCCTAGACGTGGGCGCCATCTTCGCATGGCGTGGCTAGGTCCAAGGTAAGGGGGCTTGGCCCGGCATGGCGTGACTAGCGTAGCTCGGGCCAAGGCAGAGTGCGTTTGGCATGGCGCGGCTAGCTCGGGCTAAGTGTGGCTGGCATGATTTGCCATTGGCACGGAGGTGCGGCTAGCATGGTTGGCATGCTTTGGCGCGTTTGGTTTGGATGGCATGATTTGCCATTGGCACAGAGGTGCGGCTAGGGCCAAGGCTAGGACGCTTGGCTTGGCGTTGTGTGACTAGCGTGGCTAGGGCCAAGGCAGGGTGCGTTTGGCATGGCGCGGCTAGCTTGGGCTAAGTGTGGCTGGCATGATTTGCCATTGGCATGGAGGTGCGGCTAGCATGGTTGGCATGCTTTGGCGCGTTTGGTGTGGCTGGCATGATTTTCCATTGGCAAAGAGGTGCGGATAGGGCCAATGCAAGGATGTTTGGCTTGGCCTGGTGTGACTAGCGTGGCTAGGGCCAAGGTAGGGTGCGTTTGGCATGGCGTGGCTAGCTTGGGCTAAGTGTGGTTGGCATGATTTGCCATTGGCACGGAGGTGCGGCTAGCATGGTTGGCATGCTTTGGCGCGTTTGGTGTGACTAGCATAGCTAGGCCAAGGCAGAGTGCGTTTGGCATGGCGCTGATAGCTTGGCTAGGTGTGGTCATGTGATTTGCCATCGGACGAGGCGAATTAGGGTTTTGTTCGTTGTAACCTAATTTGAAAAAAATACACCCTATTAATTACTGACTACATGCATTGAATGTTCTAATAAATGTGTCGCCGGTGACATTAGGTTATTCGGGGTTTTACGATTTTACCCTTTGTTTAAAAACCACCATCAACAGTAGGTTTTATAAGGAGTCATTTGTGTTAGCTTTATTTTCTTTACTATAAATTTTAACTAAAACAAATCCATTGGATTATCCGCATCCAATCCGTCCATCCGTGCATCCATTGGGTGCAAATCCGTTGGATATGGATTGGATGCGGATGCCAAATTTGAGATCCGTAGTGCAATGGATTGGATGGGGATGAGGCGAAAACCGGTCCATACCGGCCCATGCTCACCCCTATCCACAGTTGCAGAAAAACTGAAAAACGTAAAACGAAAGAAGAAATCAACACACTAAAACCTAATTTTCGAATTCGAAATCGAAAAAACTAACATGATCAACAGTTACAGAAAACCTAATTTTCATAAGTTTCAGACCTAATTTCATCACATTCAATTGAAGAGAGAAAATTGGATTGAATAGAACAATTAAGAGGACAATTACAGAAGAAATCGTATAAGAAAACCCTTCTCCGGCAAAGAGAAGAAAAAAAACGATGATGATTCACCAACAGCAAACCCCAAAGAAACCCCCCCTGATGCTACTCCTTCACCGATAACAAAAAGTATGAGTAAAGCTGTTGCTCCTTCACCAACAAAGAGGAAGGAACATGTCGATCAGAAAATAGGTAAGTTGTTGTTGATTTTCTTTTTTATTTTTATGCTCAATAGAATCAATACATATTGATATGTATGTTTTCATCTGTTGTGTAAGCAATTTGACACTACATATTGACATGCAGTGTGTGATGCATATGTTGTATGCTCAATAGCATCACTACATCTCTGTTTGTAGTGTCTGGTTTACATGTTTTTCACCTGTTGTGTATCCAATTTTATACTACATATTCACATGCAGTGTGTGATTCATATGTTGTATGCTCAATAGAGTCACTACATCTCTGTATGTAGTGGTTCACATGTTTTCATCTGTTGTGTATGTAATTTAACACAACATATCAATATGTAGGACAACTGCATATCAACATGTAGGACAACTACATGTTTTCATCTGATGTTGTTTTTGGTTTACTACACCAAAAACCAAAAGAAAGAAAGCAGCAGCTACTCCTAAAGCAAAAAGCAAAACAAAAGCAGCAGCGGCAACTACTAAAGCAAAAGGAAAAAAGACGACAAAGGCTTCTACTCCTTCACCGCAAGCAAAGGGGAACATTTTACATGCATTACGTATTGACATGTACTGACTCATATTGATATGTATTGGCATCTGCTGTAGGATGAAAAGAGAGCATGTTATCCGCAGTACGTATTGGTATGTAATACAGATATAGTGTATCATTAGCATGATATATGTAGTACCGTGCCTATGAATAAATTATATTTTGAGAATCATGATCATATCAACAAAAAAAATCATGATAATGAACTGCAGATATATCAAAAAGAGAAAACAAACATTACTACACGATCTGTCTAATGAAACTGTAGGATCATAATATCGCAACGTACAGGGCTCGCGGGGTTAATAAACAACGATGTCGCGAGGCAGTCGCAGAGAGCTAAAATAAGCGACGCAAAGAATAACGACACACAAAACAGCAGAAAGACATGGAACCGGGCGAGGGTTAAGAAGTGTCGCGAGAATAAATGTTTGTACATCTGCGACACTTCGCGGAACATTTCCGAAATAAAAGGATAGATTAGCTGTCATCCACTGTGTATTACCCTATATAAAGGGCTAAGTGAGTCTGTGGTAGAGAGAGATCTTTTTGGAATTGTTGGGCAAGTCATTAGGAGAGAGAAAGTTCAAGAGTGTTTTACTTGCTAAGTGTAATCCTACTTTTCCTGTGTAAACAACTCATGGAATTAATCAATAAACATTCTCAATTATACAACTTTCAATGGACTAATTAATCAAAATATAGTGAGGGGGTGTAGTGTGGGAAAACCCGCTACTACATATGCGCTAAAACAGGGGACCTAATCTTGTTGGTTCGGAAAGAAAATCGTAATTAAAGTTGTTTAGATCAAGAAAATGAGAAAGGAAACTCTTAGATCGGATGAAGCGAGGGGAAAAAGATATGGCATGTGGCACGGATACGGGAGTAATGATTAGTGAATTTCATGAAAATATCGGAGGAAGAATACACAAACGGGATTTTTTGAAGGAAAGAAGATTACAGACAGAGAAATGATATCACCTTTGAAAGATTGGGAAAAACAAGAGATAACATTCACAGCGGGAGAGATATCCAAAGAAAATTTGGATCACCCATCCCCATTAGTGATCGCAATTAACGCGTATAAGGAGAGAGAAGAATCGGAGAACATAGCGAAAACATGGGTGGTAAATGGAGTTTTAATTGATACAGGGAGTCTGGTGAACATAATGTTCTATCACACTTACAAAAAGATGGGATATGAAGACGAGGATATGACTTTCGCGGCATACAATATCCAAGGTTTTGGTAAATCCATAACCAAAGTTAGAGGGGAGATAAAAATACGTATTCCATTAGGAAGAATCGAAACTCAGGTGACATTGAGTATAGTAGATATGGAATCACCGTATAACTTGTTACTAGGAAGACCATGGGTACATGCAATAAAAGCTGTGGCGTCGACGCTTCATCAATGTATCAAGTTTCCAACACCAACTGGAATAGGCGAGATCAAAGGGGATGCTGCTAAAGGAAGAATATATTATCAAAAGGAAGTAAAATGTTGCGAGGAACAAATAAACAAACAAAAGAATATATCTAAGCACCGCAAAAAGATGGCGAGGGCGGCTAAGAAAGAAGAAGAGTTCAGAGTTTACATGATCAAAGCGAAGGAAGGAAAAGGAATACCTAGCGAGATCTCGGGAGAAGAAAATGATCCCGCGATGGAACCGAAAGGACCAACCCCTATGGGAGAACCGAAGGCCAGTTACGTCGCGGCAGAGCAAACTAAAGAAGTGAATATTGGAACTAAGGAAGAACCCAAGATGCTAAAGATTGGAACTAACATGGGAGCGGATGAAGAAGAAAGAACTGTTGGTCTCATTGCAGATTATAAAGATATCTTCGCGTGGGATATGGATGAAATGCCTGGTATAGACCCATCGGTAGCTTGTCACAAGTTGGAAATTGATAAAAATGTGAAGCCATTCAAACAAAGAATTAGAAAGATAGCAACAGCATATCACCCTCAGATAGAAGAAGAGTTGCAGAAGATGTTGGACGCAGGAATCATTAGACAAGCAAAATATCCCGAATGGATAGCGAATATGGTTATAGTTCCAAAGAAGAACAAAGGAATAAGGATTTGCATTGATTTCATTGATTTAAATAAAGCCTCGCCCGAAAGACAGTTTTCCATTGCCGGATATTCCCCGGCTAGTCGAATCGGCGCGGGGAATGAAAGGGTATCCTCATTGGATGGATACAAAGGTTACAACCAGATCCCACTCGCCAAGAGGATCAAGAGCATACTTGCTTTCTTCGCTCCAAGGGGATTATACTTTGCTATACTAAAATGCCATTCGGTTTGCGAAATCTTTGGAGCGACGTATCAAAGGATGGTAGAAGAGGTATTCGCAGTGGATACATAAGACACCGGAAGTCTATGTAGATGATATGCTAGTAAAAAGTAAGAAGGCGAGAAGATCACGTGCGAGACTTGAAAGAAATTTTTGAGCAAATGAGGCGTTTCAACATCAAAGTCAACCCGGAAAAATGTACCTTCTGAGTTGCGTCGGGGAAGTTCTTGGGTTACATTGTATCAAAGGAAGGAATACACGTTGACCGGAGAAAGTAAAAGATTCGCGACATGCGACGCCCCGACAAGAAAAGATGTTCAAAAGCTAAATGGATTGTTAGCATCACTAGGAAGGTTCATCTCGCGGTCGTCGATAAATGTAAACATTTTTTCGAGTGTTCTAAAAAGGGATCGAAATTCGAATGGACGGACGAATGTGAAAAGGCTTTACAAGGAATTAAGGAGCATTTAATGGATGTATCCATTATGCGAAGCGAACACAGGAGGAATTATTAATATATCTCGCAACAACTTCGCACGCCTTAAGTGCGGTTTTATTGCGAACGGACGCGGGAGTGGAAAAACCGATCTATTATATCGAAAACTTTTAATGCCGCGAAAGAAATTATTCAAAGATTGAAAAACTAATCCTAGCGTTAGTCTATGCGTCATTTAAACTTCGCATATATTTTCAGGCACATATTTGTTAGGGTGGTAACAAAGGTACCAATTGAGTCGTAATGAAAAATTCAAAAAGATCGGGAAGAGTCGAAAGATGGAATGCTCAAATAAGTCATTACAAACTCAAATATGAAATATTATCTTCAACCAAGTCACGGTCGTCGTGAGACTTTTACGGGAAATTTCCTTTGGAGGAAGATGAAGCGATGGATGAAATGATGGATGTAGAGGAAGAACATGGAGATCCAAAAGATTTGTTAATGAGCCAAACCGGTGGGAAATATTAGTGGATGGATCATCAAATGGAGAAGGTAAAGGAGTGGGAATTGTTATGATTTCGCCAGAAGGCAATAAGTTAGCTTTTGCTTTTAGATTGGAATTTGAGTCTACCAATAATGAAACGGAATACGAAGCCATAATACATGCTTTTACGATTTGCAATAGAAATGAAACCGGAGAGTGTGAGAATTACCAGTGACTCGCAATTGGCAATTCGTCGGATAACGAAAAAGTATGCTACAAATGATCCATCCCTACGTAAATACAGGGAAGCTTGTAGAAGTGTTATCAAAGACAGATATCAAGAAAATAAAATGGAGGCACATATCAAGGAGAGATAACAGACTCGCAGACGCTTTTTGCCTTTATATCAAGTATGATGACAGACCCAACCTGAGGAATATCAAAATACGAGGCGCTCATCGGCGCCATCAATTAATAAAGAGGAAGGACAAGAAGCAGATATAATGATGGTGGTAGATGAGATGCAACGTCGCGAGGAAGATTGGAGGATAGAACTTCACGCATATTTAATGAAAGGCGAGGTACCAAGAAATAGATTGGAAGCACACAAGTTAAAGAGCCGAGCGACAAATTATGAATTGCGAGATGGCGTGCTTTATCGGCGCTCTTTTGATGGACCTTCGCTTCGATGTCTGACAAGGAAAGAAGGAGAAACCATATTGAAGATGCTTTGCATAGTGGGGATGCGAGAAATCATAGCGGCGGAAGATCTTTGGCATATAAGGCAAAGACGCAAGGATATTATTGGCCATATATGCATGAGGACGCGAGAGCAATAGCGACGCTCGCGAAGATTGTCAAAGACACGGAAGAAGATACATGCACCGGGAGCACCATTAAATTCTTCAAGAAGTGTGTGGCCTTTTGGAAAATGGGGTTTAGATATTGTGGGACCATTTTTACCGGAACAGGACAAAGAAGGTACCTAATTGTCGCAACGGATTATTTCACAAAGTGGGCGAGGTGAAAGCGGTCCAAAGACATTCGCGATAAAGATGTTTTTACTTTCATATTTGAAAATATTATATGCAGATTTGGGATCCCCGCACAACCGGTATCGATAATGGGAAGCGATTTGAAGGACAAAATATAGAGTTGCTGCTTAATGCATTTCAAATAAGATGTGGAAAATCAACTCCATTATATCCACAAGCTAATGGTCAAGCGGAGGCAACAAAAAAAACAATTGCTGATATATTGAAGAAAAAGTTGGAAGGACATAATAGAGGATGGTGCGAACAAGTACCCAATGCAGTGTGGGCCTATAATACAACTAGAAGAGAAGCCACAGGAATGTCTCCCTTTTGCTTAACTTACGGAGTTGAAGCAGTACTCCCAACAGAGGTCGTGATTCCGACAACCAAAAAAGAGGTCTGGGATAAAAATCTTAGCGCAGGCAACATTTTAATCAAGTTGGATGAATTGGAAGAAAAACGAGAAAAGGCCTTGCGACACATGGAGAATTATCAGCGAAGACTGGCTAGAGAATATAACAAGCGTGTAAAAATACGTGAGTTCCAACCAGGAGACTTGGTGTTGCGAGAAACCCCAATATATCAACGTGAAAGTGGAGGCAAGCTGGCGAGAAAATGGGATGGACCTTATATCGTCAAAGAAGTAGTTGGTACAGGGGCATATAGATTGATGGACCCCGAAGGAAGAGATGTGGGACAAAAATTGGATAGACCATGGAATAGGTTATATCTAAAGAAATATTACCCGTAATAACGAAAGATAACAAAAAGAATCAAGATGAAGTACTTCTTCGCCAGATATTTGCGACATTCAATAAAATGCAGAGAGAATCCGCGAAGAGATCGCGATAAGAATAACAAAAAAGTCATGAATGGCTTAACAAAACAACAAGAGATAAGGAATGATTAAATGAATGAATCGGCGAATATCTCATGACAAAATAGCAAATGATGAAGAATGATTGAATAAAAAGAATGAATGAATGGGACGAACCTTTATGGCGTACACCCTAGTTCGCGAATTATATTTCGTAAGAGGCAAATGTAAGACCTAAAGTGCGTCATATAAGGGGGTATCTCTTAACATGGCTCGGGTGGAAGGTTACACCGCTCCCAAGCCTCGAGTCATGAAAATTTGGGGCCCATGAAAGCCTATCCTCAGGGAGATACCTTGGATTCCCAACTATATATGTAGGTTATACTGGTTGGGCGACCGAGGGTCTCTTCCAAGGAGTCGATGTATGCACAAGGCGCCGAGGTACACGGTTGAGCCGAGTGCCCGGATGGATGAACCTACCCGGCCATTCTTGGCAAGTCTTGGCATGCGTTGCACTCGCCCGAAGAAAACTCCACTTAGGGTGCGTCTCGTAACCATAAACCATAGAGGTATAAGGGATAAGAGGCTGCGAAAAACAATCGGTTGTTGTTAAGACCGGATGGGAGGAGCTAGTCTTGTATGGCCGATGTTTCGCCTCCTTGAAGGGGCAACCGGGGAGATGATAAGGGCGACGCTCTCCATTAGGGGGGGTGTCAAAACAGACGCAAATGTCATGAGGCTTTGTTTTCGCAAGGAGACTTAGGCTTGTCATATTTGTGCAATGATCCCTGAGAGGCAATAATACTAACGCGAGGGTAAGGCGAGATCAATGGGTCTTTACACGAAAGTGTACGGACGTCCTGCGATTTCGTCGCACGACGGCAATGTCATGGGGCTTTATGTTCGAAAGGATATTTAGGCCTGTCATATTGTCGCAACTAAAACATCCTGCAGAGGCAAAAATACTTGGAAAATGATAAGACAAGATCAATGGGTCTTTACATGCAAGTGTAAGGACGTCCTGCGATTTTGTCGCCATAAAAGGTGGCAGGGGAGGACCTCTAATTAGGGAGGTCTAACTCGGAAGACCACACAAAATTGATAAGGCAAGGTCAATGAGCCATTGCATGAAAATGTAAAGGCGGTCTGCGAACTTGTCGCAACAAGAAGAGATAAAATAAAGGCAACCGAAATGATAAGGCGAGAAAAGTAGGTTTCTTCACTCATGGAGATGCCTGCGACCTTGTCGCAATACAAAAATCGACATCAGTGAAGAATACAATGCAAAAATGATGATGACTGAGTAAAAATCATTTCATAAAAATGTAAGCGAATAAGCTTGCGAGATTATAGTCATAATTAAGAAGAAGCAAATAAGAGGATTATCCAACAAGGGATTTAACCTTTCAAAACAAAAAAGACAAATTGTAGCAAGAGTTATCAAACAGTTAGTTCTCTACATCAATTTTATCGTCTCCACCAATTACTTTCTCAGCTTCACCTTCGCCGGTCAACGGACGTTCTTCAGAAATATTTTCAGCATCTTTATTCTCGCCAGTTGGTGGACTCTCATCAGAAAACTTTTCAGTCAGCTCTTTGTTGATAGCTTCATTATTAGCGACGTCTTCGCCGCTTTCATAGTCATAATCACTATCAGGAGCATCAGGAACTTCATCATCACTTACTTCCAAAGGATCAACATGTATAGGAGCAAGGGATTTAGACAACAAAATGTCATTCACAAGGACTTGACTTTGAGAGAGAATTGACGAAGCAACGCCTTTTGACGATTCTTACTATCTATGTCTTTACAGTAAGACATATAATCAAATCTTCGCTCTGCACGGTCGCGAGAACGAGCAAGATGCGCGGAGAGTAGTCCATTTTCCTTGCGAATGTTAGAATAATCAGACCTGAGGGTGGAGATAGTGGAACGAAGCTTTCTCTCAGAGTCTGCATAACAAATACACAAGATTAGAGAAAGTTCTTATTGAACATTATTGGCACTTTCAGGGTAATAAACCATTCATGGAATAAATACATAAATTAAGATAGTCAAATAATTTGACTACCTTCCTTTTGAGAAGTAAGATGTTGAATCAAAGCTGCGAAGTTATTCCCCAAACGGTCCATGACATCATCAAATGAATCTCCAACTAAGCCTTTCAATCGAGATCGCAAATTCTTTTCATGAGAAACAAGTATGGAATTTTCGGTCGTCAAAGTAGAATTGGATTTTTCTAATTCGACACATTGTTCTTGGAATTGCTTCGCTTTTACACTCAAAGTTATTCTACCTTGAATAAGTTTATCTCTCTCGGCGATAATTTCTTCAAGTTGGTTTTTCAAAGAATGATTAGCTTGCTCTTGTTCTTCACATAATTTTTGGCAAGCATCATATCTCGCAGCAGTAGCTCGCCACCTTATTCAACAGAGAACGTTTCTCTTGAGAAAGAGTTCGATTCTCATCTGATAAAGTTTCCAACTCCAAATTAGTTTTAGTCAAAGCATAAGAGAGGCGAGATAAGTCATTACTTAATGAGTCTAGCTTTTGCGATAAATCAAAATTCTCTTTCGACAAGTTATTTATTTGATCAGTTGCATAGGTATGAAGATTATCTAAGAGATTATCTTTGCTCCATCCAAGAATCTCTTTCAACTCGAACTTCTTCCACGATAGACTCCGTCGATATATCTCCATTATTCGTTTCTTTGAAGTTTAATACTTTGAAGACGAGCAAGGATTTGAGTTGTAAAAAAAAAAAAAAAAAAAAAAAAAAAAAGAACATACCTTTTAATTCTTCATTCTTCTTGCGAAGGTTATCACGATCTAGCGAGATGTTGTGAAATTTTTGATTTTCAAGGTGAAGACTATTGCACTTCGCGGTCATAACCTGGAGATCATCCTTCAGCTTACTAATTTCTTGAACCAAGGACGCTTGCGAGACCTTATCGGGACCAAAGTGCTTACTTAAAATCTCGCAGACGTTGGATTTGATAGGATCAGCAGAAGTTCTCTTGGCATCATTCACGAGATCTGAAAGAACCTTAAAGGCCACATCTATACCCTCCAAATTTTCCGCTGTTAGAGGAATTTGCTCTACCAAAAAAGATGAGTCATCATTTGTCAAAGGAACCTCATGAGAAGAGGAAGTTTCAGGGAGAGAAGTGATTGGAGAAATAGTAGGGACATTGATAGCAGAGGGTGATATAACATCGTTTGTAGGAGGACAGTTGTAAGGAACTTGGTCTATGAGGAGTTGAGGTATAGGAATATTATCTTGCGACGACTTCGCAGCAGGAGATGAAGGTGTGAATGAAGGAAATGGAACACTGGGAGTAACAGGCTTGGGTTGGCGAAGCCTTTTAGGAGTTTTGTCAGTATTTTCATCATCCTGCGAGTAACAAGTTAAATAAGAAACAGAGGCAACAATATATTGTTCATAAAAAAAGAAATGTTTCTTAAAAACCTTGTTAATCGCAGGTTTTCTTTTGTTAACCATAGATTTTGCTCGCGAAGTAGGCTTTGGCTGCGTAATAGATTCTTGTTGCGAAGAAGGTTTCGATGGCGAGCCCAAAGAAAGAAGAGGGTCCTTCACGGTAAATTTGGTTTTGGGTTGGTTCTTGCTAAACAACAATGGCAGAAAAAGAACTATAAAGTTAAGCATACCAGTGTGATTTCAACAAGAAAAACTAATTTCAAAGCAATCAACCACAAGATCAAACTAGATATGGCAAGATTAACAAACCTGGATGCCATGAGAACAACAACTAGGATGTAGCGAGAAGAAGAGAAGAGGATGAAGAAGGAAAATAGCAGGCAAACACTTGCGAGAATGATTACGAACGATGAAGAAGAGGAACACTTGCAGACGATGAAGAAGATGAAAGGGAAAAGAAACTTCTTCACAAGGAATACCCCTATAAATAGATGAGAAAAAGATATTACGACCGGATAACATTAAATGCACCTTAAAAGAGGTAAATATAGACACGTGTAAACGGTCACCATTAAATCCAGGGAATTTTAATAGCATTCGAACATCGCACAACATATTTCCTAACAGAGAGAAGAGCTTGCGAAATTGATTATTTCCCGTAACTCATGAGGCAAGAGACGCCACTTCATATATACAGAGAAGCTTTTAACTTCACAAAGAATAGAGGCAAGTACGTACTTTTCAAGTACAAAGATTCTTACGCTTGTTCCTTCATCAAAGACCAAAGATTATTACAACAACAGATTTTTCCTTAAAAATCGCTCTTCAAGCAATATTCAAGGAAAAAGAGGCAAGATGTAGGATCATAATATCGCAACGCGCAGGACTCGCGGGGTTAATAAACAACGATGTCGCGAGGCAGTCGCAGAGAGCTAAAATAAGCGACGCAAAGAATAACGACACACAAAACAGCAGAAAGACATGGAACAAGGCGAGGTTAAGAAGTGTCGCGAGAATAAATGTTTGTACATCTGCGACACTTCGCGGAACATTTCCGAAATAAAAGGATAGATTAGCTGTCATCCACTGTGTATTACCCTATATAAAGGGCTAAGTGAGTCTGTGGTAGAGAGAGATCTTTTTGGAATTGTTGGGCAAGTCATTAGGAGAGAGAAAGTTCAAGAGTGTTTTACTTGCTAAGTGTAATCCTACTTTTCCTGTGTAAACAACTCATGGAATTAATCAATAAACATTCTCAATTATACAACTTTCAATGGACTAATTAATCAAAATATAGTGAGGGGTGTAGTGTGGGAAAACCTGCTACTACAGAAACTAAACAAAACAACATCAGAAAAAAGTAGAAAATACAAAAATCAGATTACAAACAAAACATACCTTGTTCGAATCTGAGATAAACCTAATTCGAAGCTCAGATACCTAATTGAAACACACAAAAATCACGCAAATTACTTAAAAAATCGAACGGAAACTGAATTGAACAATGTAAATCATCATAAAACTGAAATCATAAAAAAAGATAACAATGTACATCATAGACAATTATCCTAATAGAAATCGGATCAGAATAAACCTAATTATTCATCAAGATTCCAAGAACAGCACCAGATTAAAATGATAATTACATTGGTTCGAAGCTCAGATGAACCTAATCCGAAGCTCAGATGAAGATGATTGAAATACACTACCAGAAACTGATTCTATCCAAAACGCAGCAGTAGAGAAAAGTGAGAGAACCGATCTAAGAAGAAAAAAAGAGGAAAGAATCTGACATTGATTTTTATTCATCACTTTGAGTTGAATAAGGGTATATTTGGAATATTTGAATTTCGGTCTTGTGTCAACCTCACGTGGATGGACTAGGGAATAAAGTTACTGGTCCAAAAACATGTTTTTGGACCATCGGATAATTCTAATCTTGGGGTGGACTACACATTAACTGGTTCTCTCATTTATGGACTAACCAGTAATTCCTAGATTTTAAATATGGCATCTGCATCCAATCCACATCCAACGGATTTGCATCCAATGGATATACGGATGGACGGACTGGATACGGATAATCCAATGAATTTTTTTTAGTTAAAATTCAAATAAAGAAAATACAGTCAATACAAGTGACTCCTCATAGAACCTACATGTCTTATATATGTATAGGAAGATAAAAATTTCATGTACAACACCCCAAGCAAACACCTTAAGAATTCCTAAATGATCCATAATATTTTTTAGAACTATTTAAATGTACTTAATTTAACGGATATGGATGTCCAACGGATTTTCAAAGTTGCATCCGGGACCAATCCATAATCCGTTGGATTTCAAAATTCCATCCGCATCCAACCCTTTAACAAACGGTCCGGGAATCCATTCGCAAATGAACGGTTGGTCCCGGTTAAATACGCGGATTACGGGCCAAATGTTCACCCTTAACTGCAAGCCCTTTCAAGGTGTTGCCTTCCCCCCAACTTCGAGAAGAAATATAATCCAAATTCAGTACATCCCAGTTTGGATAATTCGGGCATCGGTGATGGGTTAGATTTGGACAGACCTAATTGGAGTAGAATTTTATTAAGAAACTCTATAATGGACAATTATTAAGAAACTCCATGCCGATGCGGCATACCTATTGGATTTGTTTTCAGCCCGCGAGTTATAACTCCAAAGGTGTTACTATCCATCCACAAAAAACTCATCAAAATAAAAGTAACACAAAAACCCCAAGAAAACAAAAGTAACACAAAAACCCCAAAGAATTTGATGAAACCAATTTGAAATTTGGAGTTTTTGTATCAAATTTTAAGAATTTGGGGTTTTTGTATCAATTTTGTTTAGTGAAAAATACAAGAACCCCCTACTATATGGGTTCAATATATACAAGCCCCACAAAATGGATCCTCCACTATCAACTCCATACTTTAAGAAAATGCTATTACTTGGCCCAAAATATCAAAAAAAATTCAGATCTGGCCCATAATTAAAAATTACGATTAATGACAACACTACCCTTTACTATATATACAAGAGGAATCTCAGTAGATATTTTCATTTATCTATTCTTTTTCTCTCTCTTCTCCTTTCATTTTCTCTTTCAGCTCCGGTGGAAAAACCCAAGAAAAGTTCTTCGTCGTCTCCAAATTTCACCGATCTTCATTTTTTTCATCGATTTCATCTCCGGAATCTCATATGTCGAAATTATTCATCGATTTATCATCATTTTAAGCTCAGATTCATTCAGATTTGTTTATTTCGTAATCCAAAACCCATAAAATTAGTGAAAATGTCTGTGAAATTAACTCATAATGCGATTTTTGCTATTCTTAGAGGCGATTCAAACTTAAAACCTCTAGTTCGAGTATTTATATAGAAAAATCTGCTGGTAAATCACAAGATCGGCTTCGATTACTTGTTTCTGATTCAGTTTCGTCTCAATATGCTGTCTTACCAACTCAGTTGAATGAGAAAGTGTTCAATGGCGATATTCGTAAAGGATCTGTGGTTCAATTGATTGACTACATGTGTAATATTATTCAGAATCAGAAGTAAGTTTTCTCTTAATTCCGATCTAATTTTAGGCTTGATTCCAATTTTTTGATGTTACGAATCTTTGAAATGATTCTCGGTTCAGATTATTAGTAGGTTCAATCCAATATATCTTGGAATAATATATTGAATACCTGTAGTGATAGTGTGTTTGAATGATTTTATGATTGTGTTTTGTGTTGGATGTGGAATTGTTGCAGGGAAGGTGATACTGAGAGGCTCAGAAATTACTATAGATATGAATGATGCTTATTAGTTATTGTTTTCATTGTTGTTTCGCTGATGCAGTTTTGGATGGATTGAAATATGCACCATCACATGAATGGGTGAAGCATGAAGGGGATGTAGCTACCATTGGTATTACAGACCATGCTCAGGTACTTAAGTACTATATATTTTTGTTGCTAATCTCGATTTCTTAGTGTCATTGTTCTCTCAATTAAGCAAAAAATAAATAAACAAAACATCGATTCGATAGTTAATTTCCTGTTTTATTGATTACACCGGCCTAATCTAAATCCCTTAAACATACAACTGATAATATAAGATGACATCTGCAAGTAATTGGTAAAAATCAATGGACTTAATGTCCTAGACTATAAAATAAATTGTTTCGAAAATATTTTCCAAACCCTGTTAACATTTTTGTTGAAATCGGTATAGTGATGAATATATATGGCCTGGATATTGTAATTAGGATCATTTGGGAGAGGTGGTATTTGTGGAGCTACCGGAAGTCTGGTGGTGCAAAGAACAAAAGCAAGTGGATTTGGAGCAGTAGATAGTGTCAAGGCAACAAGTGACATCAACTCGCCTATTTCTGGAGAAATTGTTGAGGTCAATACCAAGCTCACCAACACCCCTGGCTTGGTAAGTACTATTACTTTATCTCTTCTAATTTCTTGGATGACACCATATATAACTGTTGTTATATTTTCAATTTCTGATTAGATTAACTCAAGTCCTTATGAAGATGGATGGATGATCAAAAAGAATTGTTAGTTTCAACTAAAAAGAATCTAAAGTAGATTCAACACGCTCATCAACCTCTGGTCCTTTTTGTACTAAGAGTATTATGTAACTTTCTACATCCTCATCGAATCTGGGTTGTGCCTTATGTTCAAGCCATGGTTATCTGGTAGACAATTCAATTTAGTAGTGCATAGTTGTCTAAAAGCTCGTGCTCTCTTGTTGAATCAGGGTCTGACATTGTATCTTGGCCCTTATGGATGGTATACATCACATTTTGAAGTCATTGCTGGTCTGTTACACCATTTTGTCTGTATATATTGTATCTTATTTTATTATAGGTTTTTAGTGCTGAGCTAGTATGCGATTCAACCTGAGATAGTATGTGATTCAACGCGTATGGATAGAATACCTGATGATATATTAATATCATACAACTTGTTTGATATTGCAGGAAAAAGGGCTTGTGTGGTGTCTGATACCAACCTAAGTACAAAAGCGCCAGGGCCGTCTACAAAGAACAAAAGAAATATGTTGATGATATTGATTGGAATATGCTTGCTGTACCCCCCCTCTGGATCCTGCAAGGTAGATTGTTTGTCTGTTAACATGTGAATCGTTGGTTATCATATAAAACTTTGTCTCTGTTTCTGAAAATCGTATTGTTTGTCTGTTAACCTGTGATTTTCTATAGCTAACATAGTATAGTGCCAAGTATACAAGCCATAATACTTATGTGTAACTGCGTCTTACACATGTCATATGCATGTGTAACTGCCTATTACACATTCCTGTGACATATGTAACTGCGACTTACACATGATATATGCATGTGTAACTGCCGATTACATGTGGAACAGTTTGCTTGTGTATGAACTTTTTCTAGGTTTTTTTAGCTGTTTTTACTTCTTTTAACAGTTGTAGCATTCAAAATGTTCTTTTACATTTATTTCATGAAAATATCAACTGAGGAAGGTAACTAGATTTCTGATGAAGGTAAACCTCACATTCTGATTTTGAATCTTGAGTTTTTGATTGATCCAAAATACACTAAAGCTTGCAAGTTCATAATAAATGGCATATTCCATATGCAAGTGTAACTCCTAGTTACACTAGTCATATGCATGTGTAACTGAAAGTTACACAAGCCAGATGCATGTGTATCTCCTACTTACACATGCTATATGAATGTGTAACTCTCAGTTACACAAGTCAGCTGGTGTGTAACTGTTGAATACACATCATATTTTATTTAGAAGATGCATGTGTAACTCCAAGTTATACTACACAAAGTATGTGTAACTCCTAACTACACTTGCTTAGATAAGTCATTAAGTGTCTTTCTATTGTCTTTGTTGTTCACCTTGTAATTGTTCTATAGTTTTGCTTCTATGGATTTTTTTTCATCCAACCTAAGTCGTGGATGTTTATTTTGTTGCAGATATGTAGGCATTTTGGAATCGAGGAAGATAAGAAGGGAAGATAACATTTTTATTAGAAGATCTCGTAGCTTATTTCTAGGATTTCGTTTATACGTATTTCGTGTTTTAGCTTGTTTATTGTGTTCAATAACAATTGATAAATAGAGAAGTTTTTGTAAATGGAATTATTATTTCAATTACTGAATATAGGTGTGTAACTTCTAGATACACATTTATTATGGATGTGTAACTTCAAAATACTCATGCCATATGCATGTGTAACTTTTCGTTACACATGCCATATGCCCATGTTAACTGTTTCATGACGTATGAATGTGTAACTTTTGCGTACACATGCCATACAGATGTGTAACTTCTAGTTACACATGCCAAACGGATGTGTAACTTCTAGTTACACATTCCATATGGATGTGGTGGGAGATGGTGGTGGTGGAGGCGGCGGGCGGCGGTGGCGGTTGGTGGTTGAAGGTGGTGGTTAGAGGTGGTGGTCGGAGGTGGCTAGTGGTGGTTTGACTGGCGGTGGTGGTCGGAGGTGGTTTTGACGGTGGTGGTTGGCGGTAGTAGTTGGAGGTAGTTGGTGGCGGTGGTGGTTGACGGTGGCTGTGGTGGTTGACGCATCATCACATAATATTTTAATAATTTGGGGCCTAGATTTAAATTTTATTTAATTATGGGCTTGACAATATATAAAAGGGTATGTATGTCTTTTAATAATTCGGGGCCTAGATTTAAACTTCTTTTAATTAAGGGCTTCATATTATGGGTTATCCATGGGTCGGGCCTGAGCATAATTTTCCCTTTTGTTTAAGATTGAGTTTTAATGGATCCCAACATTGGAACGGGGTTTTTCTACCACAGGTTTGGTCGCCTTGAGTTTTTATGACTAGTTCTGTTTTTAAAAAAAGGAACTGGGATGGTGATAAGTACTGGGTATATAAAACACAATTTCTACAAGTTTGTTGTCTTTTCCATCAAAGCATTTGCTAATGCTTGCAAGAATCCATTGGTGGTGAACGGATCATGAAGCTAAGAGAAGCTCGCACTATAGTGCATGCTCTTCCTGCTTCTAAGAGCTAAGAACTTGCAAAAATGACTCCAACAGCCGAATATAACGACTTTTTACTTTCTTTGTTTGCATCTGACTCGCGTGTTGGATCTGAGTTGACCGCTGACTCAACACAAGTCAGATGTCAGACTTTTTATTTTTTAGTTGGATCTAATTTGTTACACATATTCCCTGGATCAACCCGTTTGAGTCAGGATTAAAATGCTCCTGATTCATTATGGGATCAAATCACTGACTTGCATATTTTTAAGTCAATCGGGTCCAGTCTAACTCAAAAAACAAACATATTAAACCAGTAGAGTCAGTTCTATAGTCGGATTTAGAAGAAAAAAAATAATGTATATAGTCGGATTTAGAAGAAAAAAAATAATGTTAGTATGGATGTTGATCGTCAAGTTATGTGATGATTTTTCTATTAATCAGCTATGGAGTAAAAATCTTGTGGTGTTTGGGCAACATTAACCAAGAAACCAATTTTTTCTCATTCCTCTTCGGCGATTGTAACGGCACTTGAAGCTCCAATTTCATCGCTGATACCATAAAACCTTCATCAAGTCTCATCTAAATAATGCCATCAAGGACTGGCAAGCATGATCGGAAAAATGCACATAATCTCTACTCCAATGCAAACCAAGAATATTGTCAAAACATAAAGACTTTTGGAAGAGCATAAGTTCTTCATGATCGGAAACAGGCACATAATCTCTACTCCCAATGCTCTTCATGGCCCTAAAAAGGCAGACTCAACATGGTCTTGGAAGAGCATAAGTTCTTCTTTGGGTTTCATCTTCAAATATAGTTTCTTGTCTGTGGGTAATGGCAAGCATATTCTTATTTAGCAAGATAAGTGGATTCTCAACATTAATGATCCTCCTTCTCCAGCTAGTGATGCACTTAATCCTAGCGGTTACACTTTTGTCTCTGAACTCATTGATCAAGACAGAAAGTAATGGAAACAATATATTATTACTCAACTCTTTGATCAGGAAACAACTGCAAAGATTCTAAGCATGAGAATTCCTTTAAGAAGTGAAGATAGGTTAATCTGGACAAAACGAAGGGAGGAACATTTGTAGTCAATAAGTCTGCCTATCAAGTCTTCTACAACAACAAATACCATAATGGATAATCTCTGTCAGCTACAACAAGCAATAACTTGTGGAAGCAAATCTAGATAATTGATGCTATTCCAAGAATTAAACCTTTTATTTGGAAATGCGCTAAGGATATTATCCGCTCAAATGAGAGAATGAGTATAAGAATTTCACAAGACTGTCATGTGTCGCAGATGCAAAGTCAAAACTGAAACCACAATGCACATTTTTTTAGAGTGTTCGTTTGCAAAAGCAGTGTGGTTTGGAGCAGGCTACATTATACTCAATGAACAATGAATCAATCCGAAAGACTAGATTTCGATGTGGGCTTCCACCTGAACTAGATGCAGTTAAAGTTAAGTTGATGCTTCATTTTGCCATTTAACTTTTGTTGGAGGATAGGACTAATATTTAGAAACTATGTAGGTGCGCATGTAGCATCAAGGAATATAGCCTTCGATGGAGCTATTGGATCGGAACACTTGGAATGCTTCATGCTTGTAATGAACATACCCTTTAATTAATAAAAATATGTTATTGAAGCAATCTACCAACATATGCTCGGTAATTGAGATCATAGTCATGGATATCGCACCTGATGGATTTGTTAATCTAGTTAACACCACAAAATACAAGAATTTGTTAATCTAGTTAATACCACAAAATACAAGAATGATGATTAAGCTTAAGGGTAAGAATGAAAATTCAGCTCACTTAATATTTTAGATTAACGTTACATTTAATAATTCTTAGACTATTAGATTTCCAATAAAATATTTTAGAAGTCCAAGACTATTTAATGCTCCTTAACCTTTGCATATATGCAGAGGTTAACATTTTCCTTAATGATATAGTAATGTCAAGATGATCCCCATGTGCAAATGAGCGATTTTTGAAACCAATTATTAATTAATCAAATCACATATCAATAATGAATCAACGCCATAATACCTGACTTCCATGATTCCGTGCCGTAGTGCATAAACTAATTTTCATGTTGGGAATTCACAGATATCAACAATTTGGGTTTTGGGTTCGAAACCCTAATAAGAAGTTTTTTTTTATGACGATCAACTGGAAGTTTTGTATTCAAAACGATAGGACTTTTTACTTTCATCAAAAACTCTTACCATTTCCAAGATTTAATTATCAAAAACTCACCATTTGTATACCACCGTTGATTTGTGTGTTTTGTTTTAAAACTCAACTCTTCGTCTTTTTTACCCTAGCCACCGTTGGTTTATGTAGGATGATTAATATAAAGCGTGTCAAAACAGTGAGGGATAGAGGTGTAAAACGTGTCGGCCCGGCACAGCCCGGCACACGAAGTCGCGTGCTTCATGTGCCATGTGCCGTGTTGTGCTGTGCTGTGCCAATGATTTAAGGGAAAAATACGGTTTAGTTCAAAACCCCATCCAAATATACTAGTTAGTCCTGACTCATTCAACTAGGTACAAATTAGTCCTTTTTCATTGAAAGTACACAAATAACCTTCCTGATTTACGATTTAGTCCAAATATTTACAGTTTAGTCCAAAGTGACTCACTATGATGTCAGCAATTTTAAATAATATAAAAATAATTAAAAATAGTTTATCTTTCAAACCGTTTGTCCAAAATTCACAAACTTTATATATTCGGAAAGCTCTTTCCGAGAGCTACAAAAAGAGTACCCATATGACTATATAATTCTAATTTTTAAAAATCTTAGTTTATATTGGCGTACAAACATGTACATGTCTACAAAAATCCAAAAAATCAAAAGACAAAACAAGGTGCACCAGTTTGTACACCAACATAGCAAAAGTAGACTGCAGCTGAATCTCATACGATAACAAGTTAGCTAGGTGATCCATTCCCAAGGGTTTACCGAACGCTCCTCTCATACCAGTTTGAAGCCTGTCAGCTCCGGCACATGAAAGCATCTTGTTGATACGCAAGACATGGAAATGATGTATTTATACTGTGCATCTATACATACAATGACGAAGAGGAAAATGTGGTCAGCACAGAGATCAACCTATTGTTTCATAAAGTTTTTAATTGACAAAGAATCTAATAAAACAACAAAATAATTAGACAATGGGAGCTAGATATTGGTGACTCGTAAGCTAAAATACCGTTGTATCACCAGTTTCTAACTTATTTTTCACCAAGGCCTATATAATTGAGTAATCACTGATAACATGAATACTGGGTAACACATTGATAAACCATCCAGTTCTTACATGCTACAGCTCAGAAAAAATGATTATACTAACTTACAAGTATGAGCTTAAATCTATTCATCTGTCTGCAGAGATTATTTTAATAAAACTGTTCGAAAATGGAACTGAAGCTGCAACAAATATCCTAGAATGTACATTATCTTTGCCTAAGAGATGTTACAAGGATCTAAATTTCTAATGAGAGGAAAACTTTTGATGGTATAAGAACGAGATGCAGTAACTTTTGATGTTTTGTGGTATAAAAATCCAACATTTATACCACAAAAATGCACATATTACTGAGATAACACAATAGTGTACAACTTTGTACACATCTATAGAAAATCCAACACCTGTAAAATTAGTGTTTTCCCTAATTTTTGGTTTGTATACATAAATATAGTCCTACAAGTGTACAACTATTTACACCTAAATAATCAACATTTGGACTACTATGCACACCTAAATAACATAATATGTGTGTACAACTATGTACACATTAGTGCTTTCCCTAATTTCTTAGACTTCAAAATGAATAACATGTGTACAACTATGTACACTTTAATAACCAACACGTGTAAATGAAAACGAAAATGAAACCACCAAACTGGGAGAATTTAATTGGTTGAATCGGAATAGCTAGACAGCTAAGTGATAAAAGATAATTCTTCAATATACAAACAAAATAGATGATGGGCATATGGTATGTGTATTTAAGAACAACAAGCTTTTAAAAATTCTTCAAGTAGTTTTATGCAAACAAAACTAACGATGGGCATTAAGTATGTGTAACAAGCTTTTTGCAAACCTTCATGGAGTTTCTGACATGAGCCAAGTTCTCTGGAACTCCAACTCGAGGGGGTAAAACTTTGTCGCCAAATTCAAATTAACGGCTGGGAATTTCTCTCCATTGACAAAAGGATCCTGAAACAAAGAGAATACAATCACAAGTTATCAACAATACAGCTACAATCGAACAAAAACTAAGTACATGTAAAACAGAACAAGCACATATAAACAGAGAGAAACACATACAATAGGTGTAAAATTATGTACACATTAAGAATCAACATGTGTACAATTATGTACACCTTAGTTACTACTCTATGAATTGCTGGTGGGAACCCATTAGATGAGGACATAACAAACACATGTGCCACATCTAAATCATTCCATCTCGTTCACCTGGTAAGAGAAACTTCTGCACAATCCTTCCTTGCATCAACAACTGTTTTTATTTGCATCACTTTTTCCTCCCTTAAAACCACCTTGTTGGATATCAATGCAAGCTTTTAGAGGTAACATTTCAAAGAAAACAAGACTATAAACACCAATACCAACCAATGTGATGAAAAAATCATGTTAAATGTAGAGCACCCAATGAAAAATTCAGTTCACAAAATAAAATATCGAATCCAGGAATCGATAGATGCACTCATTAGAAATCAACAGGTGTATAATTATGTGCATATTAACCATCAAGATGTGCAATTATGTGCATATTAACTATTAAGATGTGTAGAACTATGTGCACATTAACGATTTATAGGTATACAAATCTGTACACGTCAACTAACCGGTGTACCACTATGTGCACATTAATGATCAACAGGTGTACAACTATGTGCACGTCAACTAATAGGGTGTACAAATGTGCACATTAAATACAACATGTGTACAATCATGTACAAATTTAGAATCAACATGTGTACAACTATGTACACATTACCAATTCAATATCTAAAGAGCTGAAAGTCGAATTATACTCAAATCTGTAAGGAGCTAGTAACCCATATGTTAAAGAACTTACTAGTATTTGCTTCTCCGTTCATTGTATCCAATGACCTTGTTCCCCAATCCCATCCTGTCAATTCTCAATCGGTTCCCTGTGAATTGTATATAGAAATGAAGTTAATATCTTAAAATGAAATCTCTCATAATCACTAAAAGAGATCTGTAAATATTTAATCATCTTATGCATTAATACGTTCTTAAAATTCGTTATTAAGATCTTTTACATTCATTATGTAAATTGAAGTTAATATCTTAAAGTGTTTTTCATTCATTTGTTTCATATATAGAAATCATTGATAGCATAAATGAAGTTTGCTGGTTGTGGCAGAGAACGAGGTCGAGGTACACTAAATAAAGATGAGGCCTTGGTATTCAAAGTCTAAAAATTGAAACTGAAAAACTAAAAATTCAAAGTCTAAAAATTTAAACAGATGCATCAGATGAAGCTAAAAAATTAATACAGTATTCTATTTCATACGTGAAACTAAAAAAGATAGACACACACTACCTAGTGTTGCAGCATCTTTAATTACAATATGTATCTTATCCATTTAATGAAAATGGTAGGAAGGTCTTTGTTTTAGCAAACTATATCCGACTCATTCAAAGACTCCGTCCCAAGTACAGATGAAAACTCCTACAACGTTCCTAGCAAATGCATGCATGTGCTCATATTATCTGCGCACTAAAACTGGTTACTTACCCCATTTTTTTCTTCAAAATACATGACCCTGTAATCATGTTATATAGCATATACGTAGCTAAGAATTCCATTCAAACCCCTTCATTAGTATAAAGTAGCAGCACTCAGCTAGCTATACTGTTTCTTCATCATTATTTCTTTCTACATTTTCCTCTTACTATCCTTTTTGTACTGCTATGTTATGACATTTAAAGGTGAGTACAAAGAGAGTCATGAAAACACACATAATGTTGCTCCTATCCCTCCCAAGCTAACCGCCATTGGTACTTACATCAACCGAAATACGGTCCCTTCAGTTTCTACAAATTTAGAGCAACTGCATACAAACAAAGTACAAGAAAAAAAAGGTACTGGTATAAATGTACCAAACCAATCTATTTTTTTTTTTTATTTTGCAAAACAATGTTTTTTTTTTTTTGAGCCAATATATCGTTGAACACAAACTAAAATAAGATAAATGGAAACCAACAACAGATGGTTATATTTGCAGTGTATTAGTTTGTACACTGGTCTGCTAAGTAAAATCTTTACACCAAACATAGATTCTTTTAGAATTTGAAGTCCATATGTTGTAAATTCAGAATCCATACAGTAAATTAAGAAATCCATATTCTAAGGGAGATTTAATGGAACAAGTTTTGCCAATATCAAAAGTGTTTAAAAAAAAATTTATTGAAATCTAAAAATGTGCAGCATGAAGATTGATCTATCTAGTTCAGTCATAAAACTAGTCTCATTCTAAAGCGATTCTCCCATTAAAAAAACACTTAAGGATTTCACTATTAAAAGTAAATCAAGTTAATTAAGCTCCTCCTACCTACTAGTCAAGCAATAAAAGTCAAATGATCTAACCTTCTCTACATCTGTGATTAATCTACTCATCAACTAGTGACATCACAATTAGCATAATAATAATAATCTTATAAAACTAGTTCAACCAAAAACAAACACATCTCTTCTTCCACCACACTAATCACCTTCCTTCCACTGGATAACAAAAAGCAAAAAGTACCAACTATACAAATTTAGATATTTGTAAATCATAATGCATTAAAACTCAGACACCCATGTAGAAGAAAACATTAGGTATTAAAATCATATAGATCTACCACATATACATCCATGATTGCATGTATCAAAATCAGTAGTAATACTAGATTTAAGGTTTTGTAAATTAATTTCATAATATTCTTACATAAGAAACGATAAGATGATTAGATAATTACAAATCGCATCTCTGACTTCAAATTAGACCTTTAGATTTAAGGTTTTTGAAACCAAAGGATTTTTCTATAAATTCAATTTCGAAATTAATAAACTAATAACTCTTAATCGAATTAAAATGATGAGAATAGATAACCTTGAATCGATTTTGATGATGAAATCTCCTGATTAATTTGCTGAAACTAAATCTCATCAATTTTTCTCGTCGATTGCGAGTGAACCTTCAAGAATATGTACTGATAGTAACCATTTGTTTGATTCTAAGATTAAGCTTTGTAGATTGAATTTTCAGACTAGATTAGGTTTCTTTTTAGGATTTCTTCGCTCTGGAAACCTCCTCGACGTATGAAAGAAGAAACGAAAATGAAAGTTGGGAAGAAATCATGTCTGATGGGCAATATTGTCAGTCGAAATTCTTTTTTTGGACTAAATCGTTATGAAAAGGACTGACTCGTTTTAAATTCGGTAAATTTGGACCTCCTAGTATTAGGCCTGAGAGGGCAGGACTAAACAGTCAAAAGCTCAACACTTTTGGGATTAAATGTTAATTTCTACATGATTTAAACGTGATGTGCCGTGCTGTGCTTTCCTAGTCAAAAGCTAGGCACAGCACAGCCCACGGACACAGCACACGAAATATGGCTTGTGGCACGTGTTGGCATGTACCAATGGCACGTGCGGCCATGTTGACCTAGTAAGCAAGTCTTGCAAGCCTAGGGCGCTATGTTTGGCGTGGGCCAAAGGCATAGCGGCTTGGAAATATGGCTTGCGGCACGTGTTGGCATGTGCCAATGGCACGTGCGGCCATGTTGACCTAGTTGCAAGTCTTGCAAGCCTAGGGCGCTATGTTGGGCGTGGGCCAAAGGCATAACGGCTTAGAAATATGGCTTACGGCACGTGTTGGCATGTGCCAATGGCACGTGCGGCCATGTTGACCTAGTTGCAAGTCTTGCAAACCTAGGGCGCTATGTTGGGCGTGGGCCAGAGGCATAGCGGCTTAGAAATATGGCTTGCGGCACGTGTTGGCATGTGCCAATGGCACGTGCGGCCATGTTGACCTAGTTGCAAGTCTTGCAAGCCTAGGGCGCTATGTTTGGCGTGGGCCAAAGGCATAGCGGCTTGGAGATTTGGCATTGTTGCCATGGTGCGCAGGGTGTGGCTTGGTTTGGCATTGCTGCCATGGTGCGCAGTATGCGGCTTGGTTTGGCATTGTTTCCATGGTGCGCAGGGTGCGGCTTGATTTGGCATTGTTGCCATGGTGCGCAGTATGCGGCTTGGTTTGGCATTGTTGCCATGGTGCGCAGGTGCGGCTTGATTTGGCATTGTTGCCATGCTGCGCAGGGTGCGGCTTGGTTTGGCATTGTTGCCATGGTGCGCAGTATGCGGCTTGGTTTGGCATTGCTTCCATGGTGCGCAGGGTGCGGCTTGATTTTGGAATTAGGGTTCTGTGTTGAAAACCCTAATCTGGTATTTTGAAAAAAATACCCCTATTAATTATTTACACCGAGTTAAATGCTCTTAGTTAATGTGTTTCGGGTAACACTAGGTCATGGGGTTTTACGATTTTACCCTTGTCTAAAAACCACTATCAACATTAAGTCCCCCGCTAGCTCTAACAGGGGCTTTGTTGCGAGGTAAGCATAAGATGGTGACAAACCATTAACAAAGAAAACGTAAGGAAAATTGAAGGAGGCTTGTCTGACCTTTATAAATGGGATTTGGAATCCTTGACTCTGGTAGTTTTGCACAAATCGGGAGGCTGGCACAATTGGTGGGCCCGGTGCAGCTTGGGCGACGTTGGGAATTTGGCGTGAGTTGGGAAACTGAGTGTGCTAGCTGGTGGGACCGGCGCGAAGTGTAGAAACCGTGCGTGCTTGCAGGCGTGACTTGGGCGGTATTGAGAAGTCACAATTGGTGGTGCCGGGATGACTTGGGCGACGTTGGGAAGCCTGCGCGTGAATTGGGAAACCGAGTGTGCTAGTCGGTGGGACCCGCACAAAGTGTAGAAACCGTGCGTGCTTGTAGGCATGACTTGTGCGGCCATTGGGAGGTCGGCGAATTGGTGGGGCCAGCGCAACTTGGAAACCGTGCTTGCAGCGTGACTTTGGCGGCATCGGGAAGTCGCACCCTTTGTGGGCCCGTTTCTTACACGCGTGATTTTGGTGAAAAGGTAAATCCTTCCTTACTTCAAAGTCTTTCACGCCTATATATGTATATATATATATATATATATATATATATATATATAAAGCCCCTTTCTCCCCATCATGCGCTTTATTCTTTCCTCTTTTCATACTAGCGGCAAAGAGAAACCAGCTTCCAGGTATGTCTTCGAGCACTCTTCCCTCTCTCTTTTTTTTTTTTTTTTTTTTTTTTCACATAGGTATAAACCTTAAGAGTAGGCGCTTCCACAATCCTTGCACATGATTCCTTGGCGTGCCTCTTGTAGAAAATATTGTACGTATGCGACCAAGGGAATACTGCATATATTGTTTGAACCCGTGGGAAATATTGCATATATGAATTTTCTGTCCCGAAAGAAATATTTGAACCCGAAGAAAATACTCGCGTGTGTATTTCGAACCCGTAGAGAACCCTGTATGAATCCCGAAGAAGAATACTGTGTATATGCTTCATATGACTTCGAACCCGCAGGAAATATTGTATATATGATTTTTGCTTCTTGAGAGAAGTACCACGCGCGCAGTTTTGAACCAATAGAAAAATGCTCCATATATTTTTGAACCCGAAGAAGGATACTGTATACACACTTGTACCCTTATAGAATGCCGCGTATATAGTCTCGAACCCGAAGAAAATACTGCGTATATAGTCTTGAACTCGAATAAAATACGTCTTCCTACCCCTTTTTTTTTTTTTTTTTTTTTTTTTTTGGTACGATTATGCGTCAGGGAGATAACTTCGCCTTTCTTCGTTTGTTTTGTGCAGACATCTTATTACCAAATTGTTATGAAGGAATTCGATAAGATGTTACCTGAACCAAATTTCACTTCGTCGAAGGATGCTCATAATTCCAAGCCGAACATAGATGATGAATTCTTCACTAGAGCCCTCGCCCGCTTCGGAAGAATCACCCAGGTTTCGTGCCGATTTTGCTAACCGGTGGTGAGGATGACAGAAGACACGTTCGGCTCGCCTGCAGAGCACCATTCGGTTCGTCTTCATAAAGGGGTATATTCCTCTTCCAACATTGACTTCGATGTGTCAAAGTCCATTGCGTTCTTTGACAGATGGGTTGAGTTCATGGTGAGCGAGGAGCGTATAAATACCAACTTGACTCGAGCGCAGGTCATTGATGCCGTCAAGACTTCAAGAAATCTCCGTATTAGGAAGGACATCCCAGTGCTTGGTTGCTTTCATCTCCAGATGGTGTTCGACACCCATACAATCATATGTAGATGGGGTGAGATAACTTTCTCCTTGGAGAGTGTGGCTCTCTTTGTCAATCTTCCGTGAATCGGGAATCTTAGAATCCAATTATCTCAAAGTGAGGTGAAGATGCAGGATGACCTCGGCCGCTAAGTTGGGGGATTTTTCTAAATACTCCATTGCGAAGTCGAAGGATTCTCTGCCCGGAAAGAGGATGAAAGGTGCCCTTACGGTTGGTGGATATCTCAATGGTTTCCCGACGAGTTGGAGCCTGAACAGAAAAGCAGGATCTTCATGTCGCAAAGATTTTGGCTCTCTCGGTTATCCGTAGACATTTTTGATGACGGTTCCTAAGAAAGGAATAAGACCTGAGTCTGTTAGAGATTGTTGTGAAGTTGGCAAAGGGTGAAGTTCTTCCCATTGGCAAGCTGTTCCTTGGTTCCCGTATGTGCATCTGGATCACTTAGTTGCGAACATGCAAGTTTCGAATGGTTTCATGAAAGTGGATTCATATGTGCACATTGCTTTTCTGCAAGTCTGGCTATGGGAGCACTTCGAGAAGTATGCTCCGAAACCGCTGCCTTCGCTTCCCGTGAGTTGGGGAGGCTCTCGAATTCTTCGATGGGTGAACAGGCGTCCAAGAGTTGGCGTGAGCTTGGTTAGTTTTCTTGATAAGTTGCATGAAATCAGTTTTCGTCCATGGGGGCCGATCCATAAGTCGGTGATTCAAATGGACACCTTTGCTTCTCGCTCCGCTCACGTCTTTGTCTTCGATGACGATTTGAGTCTTTGTGAAAACCTCGTTCATTCGTAGCTGCTCGCCCGGTTATATACCGTCTTTCTTCGTGGGATCTTTCCAGGATAGCTGCTTATAATATTGACCGTGCTGCTCGTCACATGGGTTTCGATCAAGGGGTGCCTCTTTGTTTACCGCCAGTGATCCCTAAAGATTCATTGCGTGTCTCCCTTGACGCTGTCCTTAAGCCGGGTATCCGCTCTTTCCTTCTTTCAAATGGGAAGAGTAACTTGACGACCTTCGGCTATAATGAGATTTGGTGCAACGAGTTTACTATGATCCGATATTTTGTGAATAACGTGGTGGAAAACGTTCGTTGCAAACCTTCCCCAGCCAGCTTCAAGGAGTATCCAATGTTGAGAGATCCTGCGAAAGTTGCCTAGCAATTCGGAAAGCCCCCTGTGCCAAGGAACGGAGAACGAAGAACCGTGGCCGGCGGGTTCCTGACGGTTTCGCAAGATCCTCCCACGGCTCTTGTGTCTTTCATTTCTTCCAATAACTGTGTATGTGTCGCCTCTTCATTGGTTTGTCTCAAAACACGTGAATTTCGGCAGAGAATATGTGTCTTGTTTCCTCCAGGGCTTCGGTAGTGTTAATGCTTTCGCTGCCCTTGCACGTTGCCAGGAGACGGCAGTTTCTTCAAAGAATTCCGGCGACACTGAGCCTACTCATAGCGGTGATGAGTCAGAGAAATAAGAAATTTCAACAAGCGAGAGTGATTCCTCCTACAAGACCGGTTCTTCTTCTGGGAAGTGGTTCTGGTGAGTTTCGCGTTTTTTCTTTCCTTCTTCTTCTGTTTCTTCTTTTGAAAAATGTCTAACTCAAGTTTGCAGGAGGAATCCGGTTCGGAGGATGATTCTGGGGTGAAGTCACACGAAAACTTGCCTTTGGTGACCACCGCCGATGACTTGGAGATGGGAGTTAGCCAATTGCCGGGCACAGACGTGGTTCAAACGGTGGATGATTCTCTGATGGTTGTTGCCGTAGACATGGAAGAAGACCCTTTGCGAGTCGTGAGGCCACTTGCAGGCGCCATTTTTGATCCCCGTACTTGGTTCCTTATCCAGGTCATGTGCTGGTTGGCGGTTTCAAATATGTGCCGGGCTAAGTATGAGGCGTTGTACACCAGAATCTGGGAGAAGTACGGACATATGGCCACAACCAAGAAGGTCACTAGTCGATTTGCGCTGGTTAAGCATGTGGAAGAGGCTTTATCTTCCATCGAGGACATGCGTGAGGTGACTGGCCACACCGTTTCTGAAGACGTTAATACCGACTGGGAGCACCATCGCGACGTGTGCGTAGAAAAGGAGTTCAACGCTTCGTGGTTTGTCGAAGGCCTTGCTGAGATCCAGAAGTTGAAAGATGCAGCAATCGAAAGCCTTTCTGCAGGGAGATTGCACGACAGAGGTAGAACTCGAAAAGCTTTCCAAGATGTTAAATATGAAGAGAGCGGCTCTTGAAGATGCAAAGTTGACTTTCTCCAAGAAGAGCAGACCTCTGTTGGATGATTTTCCTTGAATGTTTCTCTGTTAAACTTTCATTTAGGTTCTTCTTCATCTTTTTTTTTTTTTTTTGTTTTTTGAAAAAACATACTGGATGTCTGGTTCAAATTTCGACCGGTTTTGATAGACAGCTGGTAGATTTTGAGGATATTGGATTATTTCTGGGATGAATGGTTTTGATAATATAACTTTGATTATGTTTTGTGAAAGGAATATTGCTTTTATGAAAGTGTGTGCTAGCAATAGGCACAAGACGCAGTAGTATGACGGTTTTATTAAGAACCTAAAAACAGATCGTATATCTTGCCCAGTCTAAATTTACTCACTCCATAGGTTTTTGCGAACACGCCCCTCTCCATGTAAAAGGCGGCTTTTGATGAGTGCCAAATATTGCATATTTCTACATCTATTTATTGGCATTTAACTCATCTTTTGTGCTCAGAAATCAGATATTATCCCAGATTCTGTATTTTCTTTGTTTTCAAGAATAAATATTTTTACTAATTAATTTTGTGTTTTTAGGTAGTGAATAAAGTTCAGAGAAATGGAGGAGCCAAAAGAGCAAAGAATTGGAGACAAGCGTCTATGGAGCAGAAAGCCAAAGCCCGCGCACACATCAGGAGCAAACCATTTACAAGACATGGGCCCAAGCTATCCGAGCCCCGCAACCCGGATCCGAGCCCGTCCACTCCAAGCCGTTGTGATCTCGCCCAGCTGCATCCTACGGTCGCTCCATCACTCACATCATTTCTTGATGCCTCCGCTCAACACCAAATCACCCCAATCCTCCCTCGGCCGTTCAGATCTCACTCGCCACATCCAACGCTCGCTACAGCTTCCTCATCGTCCGTCGCTGCATCTGCTCAACACCGAATTTCCCTATACCTATACCCCTTCGACCTAACCATTTCTCTTCTACTTCTTCTCTTTCTTCTCACCCGACAACCATCAGAGAAAACCCATCTCCTCCACCTTCATTCACCCATACCACCACCAGAGCCATCATCATCTCCATCTCCTGTCGCCATCACCACTAGCTCCTGCAGCCCACCTCCTCCCATGCCCTATTTCTACCTTTCTCAACCATTAGCTTCTCTCACTCTAGGAGCTAGGATTGAGACAGTTGGAATTAGGGTTTTTCCACAACAACCCCATGCATGGTCGATTCAGAGGTCAGGGACAAGACAGGACAATGATTCAGAGGCGATTGGAGAATGGGTTTGCATTTATTTTATGTTTTGAAGAGATTTAGGGTTATGAATTTTGCATGTATAAATAGAGTTGTGTGTGGGTGTGTAGAAACTTATGCCTGGGTTAGCCAGAGCAGCAATTTAGATTTAATTTGTGTTATTTGTTGTTTTTGATGTTCTAGTTTAGTTTGCTAGGGTTTCAATGAAACCCTAATTCACTGTTATGATTTCAACTTTGCTTGAGTGTTCTTGAGTGCTTAATTTTATCAGATATCTTCAATTCTAGCATCCAATACTCTTCTCTCACAATGCATGCCAAGTATACATTGTAGTTAGGTTATAATTGTGTTGAGTGTGCTGCAGCTCAAGCCTTAGAAATAGAAGCTAATTCCCTTGACTAGTTGTGCTTAATTAGACAACTAGTGCTCTGGTTAGTGCCTTAGCTGATAATTGAGTTATCATTAGGTGAAACTCCTTAGACAAGTGGTGGAATTGACACACTCGCCTTATCTGTCACAGAACAAGAAAAGCTCAACTTAGTTGAACACATAATAGAGTTAGTGGTGGATTTGAAGACCCTAGTATCCCCATTGTCACCGCCTTATATCTTAGTTACTATTTAGAGTCATTTCACCAACCTCGCCGCTTCGACAACAAACCATAATTGTGTTACATTTCATTGAAAATCGGTTGAGTAAGCCTTGATCAACCTTATAGCACCACAAGTCTCTGTGGTTCGAACCGTATTTGCCTTGTGCTACATTGAAGACACCGTGCACTTACGGTATAACATGTAGGCATAAAAAGAAACACATTCCCAAGCCTACCAGATTTGCTGGTAACATCGCCAAAGAAGTCCCCACCGCCGGTAGCATCTTCAAATGAGTCCCCAGTTTTTAGTGTAGTTTTTACAACTGGTAACCGGGTTGTCCAGCAGTTGAGTCGGATTGAGTCGCCTTCCCTACCATCTTGACATCCGGGTCGAATAACGAGATCGACAAATGCGATATTATAGCCGATAGATCAATCCTCCCGTTGTGGTCGCCAATTGTTTATGGGTAAAAATCGTTTCCCGCCGATTTCGGAAATTCGGTAGGTGAGTGAGAAACTGGTTTAAACCTAAAAAAATATGTTGCAAGTGAGCACTTTATAGATTCGAGAGATCAATGCTGCACAAGTCCGGCTTAAACCAAGAAATGGTCGTTCCGGACTTGCTTCTGTTACAAAGTGGAGAGAAGGGTTGATTTGGGGAGGGAAGCAAAGAAAGGTGTTGAGACCAGAATAATTCTGGGAGAGTAGTGTCTCGACTTGTATTAGAAAGTGAAAGCTTCGGAAGCCTGCAAGAGATGAAAGATTTTTGGAGAGCTTGCAAAGTTGCATTTTCTGAGAGTGTTGTATTTTTCTCCTGACCGAGACTTGTCGTCTGGTGGAAATAGGTAAGACCTATTTATACAAGTCGAGATTGAAACGTACCCTGGCCTCATGAAGTAAGAGAGTAAAGGGTGAAATAATGGGAGGAGGTGGTAACCGCATGGTGTTTATGGGTGAAAACGTTTTCACCATTATTTCCTCATTTATTTGACCGCTTTATTCCTATTCACGCTTTCTTAATATGAGTGTAGTGTACGCTGCATGCTGTGACCACCAAACCAAGACCCTGGAAAGAATCCCCTAGTTTGTGTTGATGTCTCGAGTGTTGGTTGCACCTTGAGTACAAGTGGCGCTGCTAGTGGCGCGTGTGGCATGTGCCAATGGCACGTGCGGAATGCCTTTGTTGCGGTTTGCACCTTGAGTGCAAGTGGCAATGCCAGAGCTTCTAGTGGCGTGTGTGGCATGTTCAAATGGCATGTGCGGAATGCCTTGGTGGTAGGTTGTACGTTGAGTGTAAGCGGCAATGCCTGAGTCTGCTAGTGGCGTGTGTAGCATGTGCCAATGGCGTGTGCGAATGCCTTGGTGATAGGTTGCACGGTTTGCAAGTTAGGCTACCAAATAAGTGCGTGTTTGGCATGTGTCAATGGCACGCATGGCCATTAGGGCCACGTCCTCGGTAAGAAAAGCTACCAACGATGCATGTTGGCATGTGCCAATGGCATGCTTGCCGTGGGCCAATGCAGTAAGAAAAGCTACCAAATGATGCGTGTTGGCATGTGCCAATGGCATGCTCAGCCATTAGGGCTACAAACAAAGAAAAGCTACTCGGCGTCTTGGTATGTGCCAATGGCATGCTCGGCCATTAGGACTACTGACCGGTAAGAAAAGCTACCAATGAGCGTGTTGGTAATTGCCAATGGCATGCGTGGCCAATTTGGGTCACTACCGGTAGGAAAAGCTACCAAATGAGCGTGTTGGCATGTGCCAATGGCATGCATGGCCAATTTGGGTCACGGCAGGAAAAAGCTACCCGACGAGCGTGTTCAGCATGTGCCAATGGCATGTGTGGCCAATTTGGGTCACGGCCTGGTAGGAAAAGCTACCAGCGAGCGTGTTGGCATGTGCCAATGGCATGCGTGGCCAATTTGGGTCACGGCCTGGTAGGAAAAGCTACCAGCGAGCGTGTTGGCATGTGCAAATGACATACGTGGCCAATTTGGGTCACGACCTGGTAGAAAAAGCTACCAGCGAGCGTGTTGGCATGTGCCAATGGCATATGTGGCCAATTTAGGTCACGGCTGGTAGGAAAAGCTACCAGCGAGCGTGTTGGCATGTGCCAATGGCATGCGTGGCCAATTTGGGTCACGTCCCGGTAGGAAAAGCTACTAACGGCGTGTTGGCATGTGCCAATGGCATGAGTGGCCAATTTGGCCTAGGTTGCACTGGCTTGCAAGCCTAGGGACGTGGGCGCCATCTTCGCATGGCGTGGCTAGGTCCAAGGTAAGGGGGCTTGGCCCGGCATGGCGTGACTAGCGTAGCTCGGGCCAAGGCAGAGTGCGTTTGGCATGGCGCGGCTAGCTCGGGCTAAGTGTGGCTGGCATGATTTGCCATTGGCACGGAGGTGCGGCTAGCATGGTTGGCATGCTTTGGCGTTTGGTTTGGATGGCATGATTTGCCATTGCACAGAGGTGCGCTAGGGCCAAGGCTAGACGCTGGCTTGGCGTTGTGTGACTAGCGTGGCTAGGGCCAAGGCAGTGGGTGCGTTGGCATGGCGCGGCTAGCTTGGGCTAAGTGTGGGGCATGATTTGCCATTGGCATGGAGGTGCGGCTAGCATGGTTGGGCATGCTTTTGGCGCGTTTGGTGTGGTCTGGCATGATTTTCCATTGGCAAAGAGGTGCGGATAGGGCCAAGGCAGGATGTTTGGCTTGGCTCTCGTGCGACTAGCGTGGCTAGGGGCCAAGGTAGGGTGCGTTGGCATGGCGTGGCTAGCTTGGGCTAAGTGTGGTTGGCATGATTTGCCATTGGCACGGAGGTGCGGCTAGCATGGTTGGCATGCTTTGGCGCGTTTGGTGTGACTAGCATAGCTAGGCCAAGGCAGAGTGCGTTTGGCATGGCGCAGTTAGCTTGGGCTAGGTGTGGCTGGCATGATTTGCCATCGGCACAGAGGCGAATTAGGGTTTTGTTCGTTGTAACCCTAATTTGAAAAAATACACCCTATTAATTACTGACTACATGCATTGAATGTTCTAATAAATGTGTCGCCGGTGACATTAGGTTATTCGGGGTTTTACGATTTTACCCTTTGTTTAAAAACCACCATCAACAGTAGGTTTTATAAGGAGTCATTTGTGTTAGCTTTATTTTCTTTACTATAAATTTTAACTAAAACAAATCCATTGGATTATCCGCATCCAATCTGTCCATCCGTGCATCCATTGGGTGCAAATCCGTTGGATATGGATTGGATGCGGATGCCAAATTTGAGATCCGTAGTGCAATGGATTGGATGGGGATGAGGCGAAAACCGGTCCATACAAGCCCATGCTCACCCCTATCCACAGTTGCAGAAAAACTGAAAAACGTAAAACGAAAGAAGAAATCAACACACTAAAACCTAATTTTCGAATTCGAAATCGAAAAAACTAACATGATCAACAGTTACAGAAAACCTAATTTTCATAAGTTTCAGACCTAATTTCATCACATTCAATTGAAGAGAGAAAATGGGATTGAATAGAACAATTAAGAGGACAATTACAGAAGAAATCGTATAAGAAAACCCTTCTCCGGCAAAGAGAAGAAAAAAAACGATGATGATTCACCAACAGCAAACCCCAAAGAAACCCCCCCTGATGCTACTCCTTCACCGATAACAAGAAGTACGAGTAAAGCTGTTGCTCCTTCACCAACAAAGAGGAAGGAACATGTCGATCAGAAAATAGGTAAGTTGTTGTTGATTTTCTTTTTTATTTTTATGCTCAATAGAATCAATACATATTGATATGTATGTTTTCATCTGTTGTGTAAGCAATTTGACACTACATATTGACATGCAGTGTGTGATGCATATGTTGTATGCTCAATAGCATCACTACATCTCTGTTTGTAGTGTCTGGTTTACATGTTTTTCACCTGTTGTGTATCCAATTTTATACTACATATTCACATGCAGTGTGTGATTCATATGTTGTATGCTCAATAGAGTCACTACATCTCTGTATGTAGTGGTTCACATGTTTTCATCTGTTGTGTATGTAATTTAACACAACATATCAATATGTAGGACAACTGCATATCAACATGTAGGACAACTGCATGTTTTCATCTGATGTTGTTTTTGGTTTACTACACCAAAGTCTTTTTGATTGTAGCTAGGGCCGACTTAATTGTAGACAAAGAATACAATTTGTCGGGGTCGTCTTCCTTTATTTTACTTAAGATCGCACTCGCTTTTTGAATCCGCATAGACCTCACTATCTCCATTTGATGTGGTTTTAACTTGGAAACCATTACATGTCCAATTAGAGTGTCCGGATCATCATGGTTGTGACAACCATTATCAACTTTATACATTTTATACTCTTTACCTTCACTACCATCGGGCTTATAGAAGACAATCTTAAATGGGCATCCTATTTTCTTTGTATTGCTTCGGTATTTCCTATTCGTCTTCCGCACGTACTTACTATTCTTTCCCTCGCGACTCTTTCGCGTCCCGCCCCGCTCACAAATCATTTCAAATCGAGTGTCACTCGCATGATTGTTTTGAACTATCACGCACATGTTATCTTTTGCCTTGTTGAAAAGCCATTCCTTTGCCTCCTTCTTACTTCCAAATGTCTAAACGTCCATAAAACAAAACAATATCTAATAAGCATAAGGATTTAAAATACAAAAAATGAAAAAAAAAAAAAAAAAAAAAAAAAAAAAAAAAAAAAAGAGAATTAATGAGTATACCAAATCGTTTGCGAAGTATAGGGAAGTATCGGGCCTCAAATAGAAATCATCAACAATCACTACAACGGCCTGCAAATGAAAGCAACAACTTATTTTAAAATAATCGGACATTACTGACTAACCTTAATGCCCGAATGCACAACATTCGAATGATAGTTGTTTCCATTAAACAACCGATTCATGCGAATAAATTTACACAGTTTACTGAGTACAAAATATAACATAATCAGAAGACAAATTATATAATTTTTTTCCGAATACAAGGATTCGAAAGTGAACATAATTAACATACCCCCGATTGTCAAAGATGAGGAAATTCTATTTTGGGGCCAAGGATATATTCGGTAGATATTTTAATATGCAATACTACCGAATGTGAAAGAAGAAAATACTGAGTTTTGAAATTTTGGAGGAATTCGTTTTCGGGGCCATTCGGAAGTACACATACTTTATCTAACTACTGAATGGCCCCAAATTTTGGAAAACCAATTTGGGGGTTTTCTGACATTCGGAAGTACATGTACTCTACAAAACCACCGAGTGTACATACATTTTACACAGGAAGCTATATTCGGTAGATATTTATAGACATTATCTCTCGAATCTTGGTAGTTTATGGCATTCAATGCATGCAAAAATCGTTCTTTTTTGTTTCGAAACGCATACAAAGTGGGTATTTGAGTTTCTTAACACGGTACTGTGAGTTACATGCATTTTTGGCTTCAATATCGGGTGATTCTCCATTATCTTCCATGAAAGCGTCGTCTAGGGTTTCCTCTCCACAAAAGTTTGGATCGTTCAACAGATACCCCAAATCGTCTACTCTAAACGGATGTGAACCTTCAAAGTTATGTTCTTCCCCATGATTCTCACCTTCTTCTTCGTATCCATCCATCTTTGTAATGAAAAAATGGTTTTTCACTTTTTTCCCTCACCTTTTTCTCTATCACTCTTATAACTCAAAAATGAAAAAAAATGAAAAAAAATAGACAAAAAACATTCTAATACTGCATCGACAATAATCGGAGGTCCCAGACCTTCTATTTTCTAACGAATGCATTCGGGAGATAAATATGTTACTATGTCGTCCGAATGTATAAGGGTAATTCCGCCATTACGAATTATGCGAGATAAGGGCTGGCTAAACTTTTCATTTGGGTGACCTTTTTTGTTTTATTGTTGGCCCCTAAATTCTTTTCAGTGGCCTCTAAAAATGCCAGGTTTTTTATTAGTATTATTTTTCTATTTTTAGAAAATCTTAAATATGGTTCACCAAATATTCTTTCCTTGGGTCTCTCTTGTTTTCACCAAATATTTTTGTTATCATCTCATAGAGTTTTTCTTCCCGAAAAAAAAACGAATCAAACCCAATTTTTCTCTCAGAATCAAAACCCAGAGATCTCTTTAGCTTTACTAACCAAATCAAAATCTTTCATTCAGTAATCAAAACCCAGAAAACTCGATCTATTCTCTGTTTAGTTGGAGTCTGATAAGGGTCCCTCAATTTGTTGATAAGGGTCCCTCAATTTGTTGTAACGTCCACAGAAACCATGAAGTCAAATCGTCTACGGGTAAATGTAAATCCGACCATATGAGGTCACAGGTTTGATCCCAATTTAAGCTCACAAAAATCCTCCATCGCTCGAGTCTTTAACCCACTTTTTATTTTCATTTGGAAGGACTTCCTATGACTTGATTCTTTTTATACCAATGATTTAGGTGGATGTCCAATCTATGGGACATCAAAATCAATACCTCTAATTTTTTTAGTTTCAGCAAGAAGTTTACTTTCATTTTAAGGCATGGCATCAATAAATTATATTCTTTAGAGTATGAAGATTCATCAACATTACTGTCACGTTATCACGATGAGCGTATTAAGCAAATTCGTGCTCCCTTGATTATTTTTTCCTGATATCTTCGTCGTTCATGTTATGATTTTGGGTTCTTCCAATGGATGGTTCACTATCAATGGATGGATTTTTAATTCTTCTGCTTTTCTGGCCCGATTCTCGCTATCAATCACGGCGTCCGTGTACACCAAAAACCACCTGACACGGAGACCAGGCTTCTGCAAAAACAAGCGACTAGTACCTTTAGAATGGGGGACACATATATGAAGGAAGACATCCAAAGCAGTATTGATGATAGGATTATCACTCTGTGATACACGCGGAATCTTCGAGGCACTGGAGCAGAAGATAGCCAGGACGAGAATCCATGTTGTTATCAGGAACCAGAAACCTAACAGTACATCCCAAAGTCTTTTCACCTTCATTGTTGCAGTATTGGATCACATTTGCCAAGATACTAATTTCTATGATAGTAAAAGGGTTACAATGTTCTTAGTTTCGTTATCATCTGTTTCTGCTTTTTACTTGCAAGGCAAAGGTCTCTTCGATAACAGAGATATGCTTGTCAGAACACTTTAAACGTCCGATCATGAGGTCACAGATTTGATTCCAATTTAGGGTCACAAAAATTCTCGACCACGCCATGTTTGAGCCTTTAACCAATTTTTTATGTGCATCTTAAAAGAATTTCAACGACTTGTCACCAATGCTACAAGGATGTGAGTAGGGGCAGAAGAGAATGATAACATGTTTACTAGAAGATAGGTAATGAGCAACAAAAGTTTTTTTATTATAGTGAATAACAATGTTTTATCTCTTACTATAGAATTCTCTGTCATCCCCGGTTTTTGGATCCATTACAAGTTGTATGTAAATGTGGTGCAACTTACTAAGACCATCTCCAACGAGGGAATAGGGAATTCCCTAAAAATCCGAGGTGGCAGCGAATATAATTGACTTGGAAAGCATTAGGGGAACACCATGTCCAATGTGGTGGAAACTAAACTGTATAACGGTCGGTGAACTGTTTCCCGACAGCTAAATTGTTTCCCGACCCATTAACTCATTAGCGATCGGTGAACTGTATACCGAGCACTAAAAAATTCCGGCACAGTTTTTTAAACTTGGTAGCAGTTTCTTTCTGTCAGTTACATTTTGTTTGTGTCAGTGTCTGTAACGGTTTGTAACGAGGTGAAGATCAGCTAGTGCTTTGGTCTGATCCATGTGTTTGGGAAGGGTGTTATGTCTTCCACCAACGATTTTTGTTTCTGGTCTTCCATAAAGTTTTCTTTTTGCTCGGGTCAATGCATGTAAATTTGTTTGGTTTCACTTTATTTGCCTTGTAACTCTAATCTTTTCGAAGATGAAAGAGTACGGCAAGATAAAAAGCTGGTTGAGTGTGGAAGATTACTAGCAGTAACATCTGTACTTATAGGACAAAAAACAAACAGAGCCTCCATGATTAAACTAACAGAATAACCAACACGATAAAACGCGAAACAAAAGGCCGAAACAACCCGAAATAGTCCGACATAAACCGAAAAAACAGGAATCAATCAGTCCACCGATCGGTGAACTAAATAGCGATCGGCTTATAATTTAATGGGCCCACATCCGAAAAGCAACACTCGATCGGTATTCTGAATCCTGATTGTGGTTCTTTTTCCCTATCGTGGTATTGAACACCTATCCGTACTCTGTTTGGTACCTTTCCCCACCCCTTCTTCCCCAATCAAAATCCCTTGTATAGGGGGAGAGAAATTGGGTTTTGGGGAAATCCCAACCCTATTGGACATCGCAAATTCCCTATTTAAGGGATCAGATCCCTCATTGGAGATGGTCTAAGAGATATATAGAACATTAAGTGTTTCTATCTAAACTCAATGAACATTGATAGCTGTGCCAGATTCCCACTTCCCAATATATTTTTGGAATGTGTATCGTATATATTTCAATAATATTTCTAATTCTTTTTGTTTATAATTGACCATAAACTATTTCTAATTTCAAGCGCTAAATAAGTATTAGGTTCCCGCTTTATCTTTAACGCTAAACTTCTCACTCGCGATTGTCATTGTTTTTTCTTCTTTTCTTGTTTTCAATCAACAATCGTGAATGTAAGATACTGATGATGTGGAACTATTTCTACATAGTGACTACTATCGAGTTAATAGTTAGTACTATTTGAAAAGTTGCCATTGTCTCAACTTTCACGTGGAGTAAAACTACAAGGTATGAACACAATTGCTTTTATTTACCAAAACAAAAGTACACAGAGTTATGGACACATTAAATGTGCCTACACATTAGACTTTCATAATGTGAAAGTATGGAGCTGTTTTTTGATACAACAAGGAGTTTTTCCTTATTTCAAGGACCATTGTCGCAAGCAAGAGCCTATAAAAGGAATCATTTTGCAGCTTGTTTAAGGCATCACAGAGTTTCACAACTCAAGTAGCTGCGACAAGAGATAAAGAGAGTTAGCTTTCTTTTGTGTTTGGAGAGTTGTGAGTGAGACTTTATTTGAAAGGTCTTGGTGAGAAATCAGTGTGTAATCTTCTTGAATCATTATAGTGAAACAATCTTCATTGTCCGTGGATGTAGGCAACTTGCCGAACCACGTAAATTGTTGTGTGCTTCTTCTTTTCTATTGAGTGTTTCTATTACGTTAGGTGTGTTTTCTCACTGATCTACTTTCCGCAACAATCAAACGGGATAGTAGTGCACGACTATTCCCTATAACTGGTATCAGAGCCGAGTTCTTAGATCGAAGGAGAAGAAAATGACATCAAAACTTGGAAAAACTTCAAATGCAAAGTTTGAGGTGGAGAAATTCAATGGGAAAATTAATTTTAGCCTGTGACAAGTACAGGTTAAGGATATGTTGATTCAATAAGGTTTACACAAAACTTTGTTGGGATCTTCAGGGAAACCCGAGGATGTAAAAGATGAAGATTGGAATGATCTTGATCTTCAAGCATGTAGTAGCATCAGACTATGCTTGGAAAAAGAGATCACATATAATGTGATGCGGAAACATCACTCTGAAATATGGAAAAAAACTCGAGTCGCTTTATATGGCGAGATCTCTCACGAGCAAGCTTCATTTGAAAAGCAATTATATTCTTTTCGGATGAAGGAAGGTGTTAATATTAATGAACACTTGTGCGAGTTTAACAGAATACTCACTGACTTGTTAAATGTCAGAATTATTATTGATGATGAGGACAAGGCTTTACTTTTCTTATGTTCTCTTCCTTCTTCTTATGAGCATTTAATTATCACCTTGTTGAACGGAAAAGACACTGTCAAACTTGATGATGTCACGGGATCCTTGGTCTCTGATGAATTTAGAAAGAAGGATCTGGAGCGGCCAAATTGATGGGTTGTTTGTCAGCGGAAGAACTAATGAAAGAAAGCCAAGAAAATTCAATGGCAAATCTAGATTCAAATCCAAACCTAAAGGGGATTTAGAATGCTATTGGTGTCACGATAAAGGTCACATGAAGCGGGATTGTCTTAAATTTAAGGCAAGTAACGGGAAGAAAGAGGTTAAAGAAGCGGCGGTGGTTACTGAAGTTGCTTCAGACGATTCAGGCGATGTGCTAGTTGTTACTTCACATGACAATACTAAGGATAGTTGGATTCTTGATCCAATATGCTCATATCACATGAGTCCCAATAGGAACTGGTTTTGTACATATAAAGAATTGAACAACGGTTCAGTTTTGATGGGTAATAATCATGCCTGCAAAATTGTAGGTATTGGTACGATACGAATCAAGATGCATGATGGCGTTGTAAGAACTTTAACAAATGTTAGACATATTCCCGAGCTTCGTAAAAATCTCATCTCGGTGGGATCGTTGGACTCAAGCGGCTATAAAATTACTGTCAAGGATGGAGTTCTTCAAGTTCTTCGTGGAGCGTTCGTTTTAATTCGCGGCAACAAACAAGGAAATTTGTACTTTCTTGATGGAAGCACGATATTGAGGAGGAGCTGGCTATAACACAAAAAAGAGTCGAAATTATCCAACACAAGACCGGTGGCGCATGCGGTTAGGCCATATGAGTGAAAAGGGTATGACTATATTAATCAAGCGAGGACTTCTTACTAGTGTTAAGTCCGTCAAACTAGGGTTTTGCGAGCAATGCATTTTGGAAAGCAACATCGCATCAAATTTGGAAGTGCAGTTCATAACACTAAGGAACGACTCGATTATGTTCACATTGATGTGTAGGGACCTTCAAGGTTTACTTCATTTTGAGGCTCAAGATATTTTGTCTCTTTCATTGATGATTATACATGGAGAGTATGGGTTTATCCCATAGAATCTAAAGATCAAGTATTTGACATTTTCTTGAAGTGGAAAGCGATGACCGAAAAGCAGACTAGCAGGAAACTCAAGTGTCTTCGTTTGGATAATGGCGGGGAATATAAATCTGATCAGTTTATAGAGTGTTGTCAGAAGGAAGGTATCGCAAGGCATTATGCATTGAAAGGGACACCGCAACAGAATGGGGCGACGGAAAGAATGAATCACACCCTATTGGAGAGAACACGGTGCATGCTATCCAATGCTAAATTGGGTGGAGAGTTTTAGGCAGGGGCGTTAAACACGGCGTGTTTTCTCATCAACAGATCACCATCAATGGCTTTAGACTGCAAGATTCCATATGTGTTATGGTCCGGAAAACCAGTAATGCTAAATTCTCTTAAAATCTTTGGGTGTGCTGCATATTTCCATGTGCAGAATAATAAGCTTGAGCCAAGAGCCAAGAAGGGTATTTTCTTGGGATACCAAAGAGGTGTTAAGGGATATAGGTTGTGGTGCCAAGAATTGGGTAAATTTGTGGTGAGCAGAGATGTTACATTTGATGAGTCGCCGATGTTATCCTCCGATGTGGTTGACTCTCAGGTGGAGCCAAGTAGAAACGGTGGATCTCAAGTTTTGGAGATTGATACTCCAGATGATTCTATAAATGAAGTGTTGCAGCAAGATACTTTTATAGATGAGGAGGTTCCTGATGATGAGAACCTAGAACAACAACAAGAACAACCATGAAATTTCACGCGACAGACCAAGAAGAGAAAGTATGAAGCCAGCAAGATTCCAAGACACAGTGGATTTTGCATTAACAATGTTTGATGAAGCGCCTTCTAGTATCAAAGAAGCATTAAAGGATCCTCATGTGGAGGATTGGAAATTTTCTATGGAAGAGGAAATGCAATCTCTTCGCAAAAATCAAACTTGGGAATTAGTACCATTACCAAATCGAAAATAAGTCTATCGGCAGCAAGTGGGTTTTTACCAAGAAAGATGGTATTCCGAGCTCCAAAAACGGTGTACGATATAAGGCGTGATTAGTAGCAAAAGGTTATGCACAATTGGAAGGCGTTGACTACCATGAAATCTTCTCTCCGGTAGTAAAACATACTTATATTCGGGTCCTTTTGGCTATGGTGGGGTATTTTGATCTCGAGTTAGAACAACTTGACGTCAAAACTGCGTTCTTACACGGAGACTTGGAGGAATACATATACATTTCACAGCCCGAAGGATTTGAAGTTGTTGGTAAATAAAGTTTGGTATGCAAGTTGAAGAAATCTTTGTACGGACTAAAACAGTCGCCTCGACAATGGTACTTAAGATTTGATAACTTCATGCTTGATCGGGGATTTACACGAAGTGAATTTGATCACTGTGTATACTTCAGGAGACTACAAGATGGTTCTTGTATTTTCTTACTTCTTTATGTTGACGACATGCTTATTGCTTCTAAAAGCATGGGGGAAATTAATAAGCTCAAGTTGGAATTAGGTAGAGAGTTTGAAATGAAAGATATGGGTCCAGCATAGAAAATTATTGGGATGGAGATTGTTAGAGACATAAGTAGAGGATATGTCCGCCTTAGTCAAAGTAAATATCTACAAAAGGTAATAGAATGTTTTTGGGATGCAAAACTCAAAGCCTGTTGTTATTCCTTTGGCATCTCATATTAAACTATCCGCGAATATGTCTCCATCAACAAATGAGGAACGTGATTACATGAACAAGGTTCCTTATGCGAGTGCAGTTGGTAGTCTCATGTATGTGATGGTTTGCACTCAACCAGATATTTCGCAGGCAGTCAGTGTGGTTAGTAGGTATATGGCTAATCCAGGAAAAGAGCACTGGAATGCTGTGAAATGGATTTTGATATTTTTGTGCGACACGTTGGATGTTGGTTTGGTGTACCAGAGAGATACAAATTCTGGTTCTTATGTCAAAGGTTATGTGGATTCAGATTACGCAGGTGACTTGGATAAATGCCGATCTACAACAGGCTACGTGTTTACTTTAGTTGGCGGTCCAGTTAGTTGGTGTTCTATGTTGCAGTCAACAATTGCGTTGTCTACTACAGAAGCGGAATATATGGCAGTTACAGAGGTTGTCAAGGAAGCTTTGTGGTTACGAGGCCTAGTTGGTGACTTGGGAATTTCTCAAGAAAATGTGGAAATCTATTGTGACAGTCAAAGTGTTATACATTTAGCAAAGAATCAAGTTCATCATGTGCGGACCAAGCACATTGACATTCGTTTTCATTTTATACGAGAGATTTTCGACGACGGTGAAATTTGTCTTCGAAAAATAAGCACTCACGAGAATCCATCCGACATGATGACCAAGACGGTACCAGCAGTCAAGTTTGAGCATTGCTCAAATTTGATAAACATCCTCAGAAATTAAGCACCTTTGGGTGCTAGGCGCTATAATGGCGCAGAGACATTGAAGTTTGTTACACTAAGTTTGGCACAATTTGTCATGCCAATGTGGAGATAATTCATGAAGATTAAATGATGGTTGGCGTGAAAAATTGAGACAAGGTGGAGATTTGTGGAACTATTTCTACATAGTGACTACTATCGAGTTAATAGTTAGTACCATTTGAAAAGTTTCCATTGTCTCAACTTTCACGTGGAGTAAAACTACAAAGTATGAACACAATAGCTTTTGTTTACCAAAACAAAAGTACACAGAGTATGGACACATTAAATGTGCCTACACATTAGAATTTTATCATGTGAAAGTATGGAGATGTTTTTTGATACAACACGGAGTTGTTCCTTATTTCAAGGACCGTTGTCGCAAGCAAGAGCCTATAAAAGGGATCATTTTGCATCTTGTTTAAGGCATCGCAGAGTTTCACAACTCAAGTAGCTGCGACAAGAGATAAAGAGAGTTAGCTTTCTTTTGTGTTCAGAGAGTTGTGAGTGAGACTTTATTTGAAAGGTCTTGGTGAGAAATCAGTGTGTAATCTTCTTGAATCATTATAGTGAAACAATCTTCATTGTCAGTGGATGTAGGCAACTTGCCGAACCACGTAAATTGCTGTGTGCTTCTTCTTTTCTATTGAGTGTTTCTATTATGTTAGGTGTGTTTTCTCACTGATCTACTTTCCGCAACAATCAAACGGGATAGTAGTGCACGACTATTCCCTACAAATGCATATGTTAATTCATAAAAATTGAAAAATTGCTAGCAATGATTCAAAATCTAATCTTGAGATCATAGGTTTGATCCCAATTTATACCTACGAAATTCCAGGACTTCAACCTAACTTGATTTGCAAGGAACTTCTCTTATAAATACAACTCGAAAATTTGTTTTCAACATATGTACCAGAAGCAGCTAGTGTTCTGTCTTCTTTTCATCATCTTCTCGCTTTGGTTTTGCATAGTGTGTTTACTTCCAATCCCTGTTGCTAAGTTTAAGAGTGGGTACCCGCAAATTAGTGTGTTAAGGACAACTTGTTAAACCTGTGATTTTGTCTTCGTCAAGTTGTTCATAGTACAGTTTTTCGATTCAGTTCTTTATATACTATCTTGATACATCCAACATTGCTTTTATTGTTGCAAGATTCCAACATATTGAACTCAGATTTCATTTTAGTACCTTTGCCAATTATTTATTTATAACTTGATTATTACATATGGGAAGGGACGATCTCGACATATTTTCTCCTTCTGATGAGGTTGATCACTTGGGGTTGTAAACTGATACATCTAGGCTATGTTGTATTAGACGCTAGGCGAGGCGCCAGACCTAGCGCCTAGGGGCAGAGGAAAAATTCCAAAACATCAAAAACGTTCTCACTTTGGCGCCTTTTCTCCTAGGCCCTCTGGGAGCCTCGCGCGCCTTTTACAACATAGCCCCAACGTAATCTTCAGGCTAATTAGTCATGTGGGCTAGATTAGCCAAAAAGCGTTGCGGATTACACTAAAAGTGTTGCATATTTTTTAACACTACTTCTCTTTCCAGATATATATTACATTCCAACTAGTATCAAGATAGTTTCGTTGAATGGTTCAGCGCAGAAAAAATCAACTTTTCGTTGTTTGGTTCAAATACAGTTGATTTATTTTTGATCTAACAATTTGAGATGGCCGGTTCTTATTTGTTCCGTTCAATGACCTAATTCTCGCTTTTAGTCATTCCATTCAAATAAGCATCTAAATGCTAGATCGGAATGACTGTAAAACATAGATGCCACAAAAGATTTATCAATTATTAAAAGATCATATATATAAATTTATTTCTTTGGATGTTACTCTTCTTTTGGACGAACTTAAATATGGATTAATATTTATTTCATAATTTATCAAAATATTAGTTTTTTAATTGATTCTCATGAAATTGATTTCTATGGTCGTCTCTCTTTCTTCTGTCTTTTGTAATCAACTGGATAATGAACTTTAATATTTACATGGTAAATTAAGTTCTTGTCGTTGATGTTTATATAGTTTTTTTCTCTTTTTTTTCTTCTGTTTTATGGAAGGAGGATATTTATTTATCTAAGCATCAATGTAACTAACAGTATAGTACTTTGCTTGATGTGGTGTTAATATAAGATCGTTGAGTGGTTGAGTTTTTTTTTTCTTTTGTTTCTTTATCAATCCATTCAATGTTGGTATAAACAATATAGATTAGTATGCCAATTACCGTATCGATGGATGGACTGACCTTGTTGATCTGTTCCTATGTACTGAATCTGGAACAATACTAGTTTGTATCAGCTATTGTTCCTTCAGCCCAGAACATCCGGTGTGAACAGATTTCCTAACCCATTTTTTTGAAAGATAATTTCATATCCCATCCTAAGATATAATGTTATAAGAAATTATATAAAGGAAAATTTGCATTAAAGAAAAATAGCAATGTACTCTCAGCTTATGAAAAGCCAATGCGACCAATAAATGGAGAGGCATATATTTCCAATATTCAGTATATTGACAAGTTCAATAAAATTGAATATTTCCATATAGCGTAAAGATATGCTATATTGATCATATTGTTTGTACCGTGTATAAAATACACGGGAAGCCCACAAATCAATACAAGGAGGCATGCATGGCAGATTAATGCTAGGAGGCATGCAAGGGCGGTTTCATGCGGATTAATGTCAGGAGGAATGCAAGGGCGGTTTCATGCGGATTAATGCCAGGAGGCATGCAAGGCGGTTTAACGTCTTTTAAGTTTATCTCAAAAATTAGGTGTTCAAGGGTATAAATAGGGGCACCCTAGTAGAGAATAGAGGGGGAGACAAGCTAATACAGAAAAAAGTTATTGAAAATCCATTGTAATCCTAAGGATCAATAAAACGTCACTCCCCAAGGGGAATTCACCCGTGGATGTAGGCAAACCATGCCGAACCACGTAAAACCTGTTTCTCTTTTATTTGTTCTTCAATTCGTCTCCTAGCCCAAAACACACACCAAATCATCGATTCAATCGTGTTTCATGCCCAAAAGTAATTTTTGGTGCAAACATTGGCGCCGACTAAGAGGATTCGTGTGAAACAATCGTGTTCAATCATTGAGATAGGTGCGTCAAAACCTCAGAAATCATGCCACGAATTTCCATGCAAAAATCAGCAAAAAAGAAAAAAAATTATGGTTGAAGAAACTGTTGCGAGGTTGAAGAAACCGTTGCGACGTTGAAGAAACCGTTACGAAGTTTGAAGAAACTGTTGCGAAACAGTTGAAGAAAGCGTGGCCAAAAAAGTAGCAGCAAGTATTGCGAAATCCAGAGAACAATAACAGTTATAATTGTTACAGAAACGCACCCGCTTCATCCAAATCTTGTTTCGTTAATAACTTTTTCGTTTGAAGTCCGAATTGAGTGATTTTTGGCTCGTTAGAACCGTTTTTCAATTCCCAACAGCATGTAAGCAAAATTTCTGTGTTCGATAAACTTATATACGCACTTGGGGCAGCAACATGATCAAGTTCGAGGTTCGTGGATAACGACATGATCGAGTTCGTTGTTCGTGGATAGCGACATGATCGAGTTCGAGATGAGGATTGCATAGACCCTTCAATATTTATCCTTGCATCACTTCGCAAGCACCTAAAGCCTCACCTTGCACGTGAGCACATAAGTCTTGCTTTTATCGCAAGCATAAAATCTCTTCTTGCACGCGAGTATGAAAGACTTGCAGCTTGGCAAGCATAAAGTATCGTCTGAACCACGAGCCCAATGCCCGATATTGGTCAAAAGACTCGTACTTAACACAAGCAACAGCCATCCTGCCCGAGCAGTAAGCGCTAGCCTTGTTACGTTGCGAGCAGAAAGCCTTGCCCCAGCCGCAAGCACACACTACATTCTACTCAAGACTCGACTAGCTATCGAGCATCACCAGTCCACCACGTGGCAAAAAGTCCCGCCTAGCCAGTGAGCAAATTTTATTGTAGGTTATCACAGTTGGGGGCGTCTTTGTAATGTCTCTACTCACGCTTGGGGGTGACTGGCGAGTTACGTCATCGACGATCGACACGAAGGAAAAACAAAATTCTTAACCCCCAACAAGTTGGAGGTTAAGAGGGGGCGATGTTTGTACCGTTTATAAAATACACGGGAGGCCCGCAAATCAATACAAGGAGGCATGCATGGCAGATTAATGCCAGGAGGCATGCAAGGGCGGTTTCATGCAGATTAATGCCAGGAGGCATGCAAGGGCGGTTTCATGCTGATTAATGTCAAGAGGCATGCAAGGCGGTTTAATGCCATTTAAGTTTATCTCAAAAATTAGGTGTTCAAGGGTATAAATAGGGGCACCCTGGTAGAGAATAAAGGGGGAGACAAGCTAATACAGAAAAAAGTTATTAAAAATCTATTGTAATCCTAAAGATCAATAAAACATCACTCTCCAAGGGGAATTCACCTGTGGATGTAGGCAAATCATGCCGAACCACGTAAAACCTGTGTCTCTTTTATTTGTTCTTCAATTCGTCTCCTAGCCAAAAACACACACCAAATCATCGATTCAATCGTGTTTCATGCCCAAAAGTAATTTTGGGTGCAAACACACATCTATTCGATCCTCAGGTGTGAGTAATGATTTTTTTTAATTACCAAATGCCCACAATTTGTTTTATTAACAGATATACTGCAGGATGCCCATAATTTGCTTAAAAATTGATAAAGATAGATTACAATTGGTGATATTGACATAAACTAATCATCGAAGATGTATCGACTGAAAGTGACGCATATATCTAATTGGTGTACGAAGGTTCACATCACATCAAAGTGATATTATCGAATCGTTGATTTTATTTTTTATTAAAAACTTACCCTTTACGATCTTTGACAAAATCTTAACAATTATTGAGGCTGTCGATCCACATACCAATAGAAAATGAGCGAAATTGTTTCTGATCCTATCAATCATATACGCTTCTGTGAGATTATTCATGTTAATAATATTTTTTATGGGTCGTATACATTATACCGGCGTCATTTTTTTTTTTAAAAAAAGATACTTTCAATTTTTCAGTTTAACCTAAAAATAAGCCAAATTGAAAGAATGTAAAAATAGCCAGGATGTAAACAGTTTCATCCTATCAATTTTAAAATACTTTTTTTTTTATTTTTAATTTATATCAGGATGCATCCAGTTTTATCCTCACTCTTTTTTTAAGTTTAAGCCTGGATAACTCCAGTTTCATTCTTACTATTTATTTGGTGTCCATTTCACCAATACTAATATTTACTCGTCCATTAGAGCCATGTTTTAAAAATATTTGGACAAATGATCCATTTTCCGAAATAAATATTATAATTCACAATGTGGGCGTTTCAACAAAAGTGAAGCTGGTACTACTAATTTGCAACGGTCGTATGATCCACCTACTTACTTGTATCCATAGTGTAATAAGGAGGAACAGAGATGTCCTCCCCAGTTTTCACTTTTGATATTATTTTCCTTTTCTTCTCGAGGTGATTTGTTTCCCTCCTTCTTTCTTTTCATTTCCTTGATTAATAATTTCCCTACAAGGATTCACTTAAAAAAAAAAATTTGTAACAGAAAAATCACTAGAAAGGCTCAGAATAAACTCTGGCAAAAACTGGGAAACTTTTAATATGCAGTTTGAAAATGCGTACTAGGGCTTGTTCTGAGTCAGAATTGGCTATCCATAAAACGAAAGAGACAGTTATATCACACACCACGGTTTTACAAACTGCGCGATGTATTTATTCTTATAATATGTTGGTTGAAAATGCGTACAATACAAGGTTTGAAAAATGGGTCACGGCTCAGGTCACGACCACTGGGTGTGACCGTTATAACGCGTTTTGACGGACGTGAACACATTTCGGGAAAAAAACATGTTATTTAGGAATAAAACGTTTTTTTTTTTATACGTTAATTTAAAATAATGAGCGTTATAACGGTTAAATACAAAATAAAAAGAAATTATGATCTGAGATTCCTATCTAACGGTTATAACGTGCGTGAAAACAGTTACAACGGGTCTAATAACGTTGTTACAACATTTTTTATATATTGTTATTTTATTATTTTATTTTCAAAGTTTTTATTGTAATTTTAAAAATAAATAATTGAAAAAATATATTTTTATATTCTTTTTTCTAAAAAAACGGTTATAACTAGTGTGAAAATGGGAAAAATGGTCTAAAAAAACTCGCGTTAAAATGTTATTTAGAAGGAAAAAATGTAAAATTCATTTTTAGAAAAACAGTTATAACATATGTTAAAACGGAAAAACAGTCTTAAAAAACTGTGGGTATTTCCTATTTATCGGTGTTATATTATAGGCACGGGGTTCGGAGACCCTCACGGTCACTGTATATGGGTGTGACCGTTTTAACGACCGTTTTTAAAAAAAAAATGGGTGTTTTTCAAACCTTGGTAAAATACACCACACTTTTAGAAATAAGCCATCATCCTCATTAATCCCTAACTTTTCAATCAATCTAAAGCATTGTATTTGTATGCCATCAAGGAAGTTTAGTATCTCATGTAGGGATGGCCATTTGCCCCACCCAAACCCATCCCCGTGGGTACCCGCCCCGTTTGGGTAGGGTTTGACCCGCACAAATGGGTATGGGGTTGTATATGGGTAATACCTGAAACCTAAGCTACGGGGATGGGTGGGGACGGGATTCAAGGTCCCCGCCCCATACCTGCCCCGTACCTTTCATAACTTAGGGGTTTAAACTTTGATGCAACAATGTGTATAATTTTTATACTTCCACCACTTAGTCGAGCTTTCTTTCATTTATCATACTCTTGATCGTTCTGTACATTCATCACTTTCGTTCTTTTGTTGTGATCAGACACATTCTTTAAAAGTTAAAATAAAGTAAATAATGAAATGGTTAACGTGGATGAAAATAGAATGAGAAAGGAAAAAACAGAAAAATTAATAAGTCATTAACAGATTCTTTTGTTCACTTTAAGATAAATTACTAAGTTTAAGATTTCAGAATGCATTATTCTTACGTTGTTATTTTTGTTTGAATCATATTTAAGTTTTGATTATAATCAAATTTATGTATTAACTCAGTCTTACGGGTAACCCATGGGAAACCCGCCCCATATGAGCATTCCCCATACCCGCCCCGCCCCGATTCATATGGGTGGGGTGAGATTGGGTATTTTTTTTTTTTTTATGAACGGGGCAGTGACTGGGATTGGCATACCCGCCCCATGACCATCCCTAATCATGCATTTAAGGCAACGAACCATGTTGCTGTGAGAGTGGACGTTACCTTCAAATTCTATATATACTTATGCTTAGTATCCGTGTATAACAGACACACATCCCGTTACCGTTGGTAATTACTACCTACTCTTACTCTTTATTTACACCACCTTTCCCACTCTGTATAAACTTTCATTGATTTCGTCTCACCACCTTTCATTGATTCTTGAAAATGGGTTCGATTTCTGTATGGAGTATGTTGGTATCAATTATACCATATTTTCTGTGTATCATATCTTTCTTCATACTCATAGAACAAATCACATACATCAAGAAGAAGAAATCATCACCAGGTCCGATATTCATCTTACCTTTCTTAGGCAGTGTAATTCAACTTATTAGAAACCCAACAAAATACTGGGAAGATCAAGCTAAAGCAGCTAAAGAATCAAATATCGGCTTCTCATCAAATTATATTATTGGTCGCTTTATCATTTTCATTCAAAATTCCGAACTTTCTCATAAAGTCTTTGCAAATGTTGGTCCTGATGCATTTCATTTCATTGGTAATCCTTTTAGTAAAAAATTGTTTGGTGAACATAATCTCATTTTCTTGTCTGGTCAAGAACATAAAGATCTTCGCGGCCGAATTGCTCCAAATTTTACACCTAAAGCTTTGTCTACTTATCTATCTCTACAACAAAACATAATACATGAGCATTTGACAAAATGGGCGAATTTATCAATCCAAAATGGTAATAAACCATTAGCGTTGCGCTTTCTATGTCGCGACATGAATCTTGAAACTTCTCAAGCCGTATTTGTTGGTCCTTATTTGAACGAGAAATCTCGTGAGAAATTCAACATCAACTATAATATTTTCAATGAGGGAACTCTGGCACTACCGATAGATTTGCCTGGGTTTGTATTCCGAAAAGCTCGGCTTGCAGTTACTCTGTTAGTGGAGATACTTACTAATTGTGTGGAACAAAGTAAAATCAAAGTACAATCAGGGGAAGAACCAGTTTGTTTGATTGATTTTTGGATGCAACAACTTGTAAAAGAGATTCAAGAAAGTGGGTCTGAGTCGCATGAAGTGCCACATTCCAGCAATATCGAAATCGGTGGACATCTATTTGATTTCCTTTTTGCAGCTCAAGATGCTTCAACTTCATCACTACTATGGGCAGTGACCCTACTAGAGCACAACCCAGACGTTTTACTAAAAGTTCGGCAAGAAGTGAGTCGATTATGGTCCCCGGAGTCTGGCAAGATAATAACGGCTGAAAACTTGAGAGAAATGAAATACACTGAAGCTGTGGCTCGGGAGGTAATGCGATATAGAGCGCCAGCAACATTAGTGCCTCATATGGCTGCAGAAGATTTTCCATTAACAGAGTCTTACACAATTCCTAAAGGCACCATGGTATTTCCTTCGGTTTTTGAATCGTCATTCCAAGGTTTTACTGAACCGGAACGATTCGACCCAGACCGTTTTTCTGAAAACCGTCAAGAAGATCAACTATACAAGAGAAACTTTTTGGTGTTTGGTGCTGGTGCTCATCAATGTGTTGGACAAAGATACGCCCTTAATCATTTGGTGTTGTTTATTGCAATGTTCACATCGGTATTAGATTTTAAGAGACATAGAACGGATGGCTGCGATGATATTGTTTATGTTCCTACAATTTGTCCTAAAGATGATTGTTTGGTGTATTTATCTAAGCGTTGAGCAAGTTATGGGTCGTTGGCCGCGAAGCAACCAGAAATGTGGGTTAAGATTGTTTTCGGATTGTAAGATTGACTAATGTATGTCAGGGTGTGTGGTGTCTGGGTTATTATTTATGTTATGTGCAATGCGTCTGGGTTGTTAATTTTCTGTTATATGTGTGAAACGTGTATCTTCTCGAATCATCTTTCAATCTAAAATCTTAAAGCAAGGTGTCAGACGTTTCTCCCTTTTCGAGAACAATGCCTATGATCCTCTAACTCAGATCCCAACAAGCATATCTTCTGGATTTCATTCGATTTTGACAGTCACTGTCAATACTTCCATTATTTTGCTTCATTCATATCTTTTCACAATCCTTCAACTGCTAATTCATTCTAGCACCGACAATTTCAAAGTTTTTCTTTACCTTGACACTATCTTATCTTTTGTTGAAACATTTGAAGTCATTCCGATGAGTGTTCATTTCATGCGTTTTGTACATGGATCTTACATATTCCTGCTCTAATGATTGCCCAATGAGAGTTATCTTCTGAGAATTAATAGACTTTATATTATTCTCTTGCCTTATTTACCTTTAGGAGATTATCTCCATTTATTTGGGTTGTAAACACAAAAGATATTATATGGTTTTATATATATTCTAGCCAAGGGGAACATCTCTCCTCAAGGAAATTATCATTAAATCCAAGATGGTATCAGGCCCTCTACGATCCTATTTTCTCTAAACCATTAAAATCAATGGCGACTAAACAACTGAAGCTCACAGACATTGCTGAGGCATATAGTTCTATGCATCTACAACAACCCGATGATGCTTTCTACATGGATACCGGTGCTACCTCACATCTCACTGCTGATTCAGGTAATTTACATAACGTTACCAATTCTAGTATTGTACGGTCTATCTTAGTTGGCAATGGCAATAGCATTCCAGTTACTGCTAGTGGTACCAAGCTCATAAACCTCCCTTCTCGCACCCTTCAACTCAAAAACACTCTTGTTGTTCCCGATATTATCAAAAACTTAGTCTCTCTTCGTAAGTTCACCACTGATAATCGTGTGTCTATTGAGTTTGATCCATATGGTTTTTCTGTGAAAGATCTGAGTTCGAGAAGGATTATCCTTCGGTGAAATAGTTCCGGGGATCTCTACCCTATCACCAACTTTGTCGTGCCACCTACAAAATCGTCCCAGCCTTCTCCCATTTCCCTTGCTGCTTTATCGCCAGATATTTGGCATAGCCTCCTTGGCCACCCTGGCAAGACAATTTTAGATGTCTTACGCAAAAATAATTCTATTCATTGTAATAAGAATAATTCTTCTCAACTTTGTCATTCATGTCAAGTTAGTAAACATGTTCGATTGCCATTTTATGAATCTAATTCCATTACTTTTGCACCCTTTGATATCATACATAGCGATTTATGGACCATTCCATTACATATTGATACCGGTTTTCGATATTATCTTATATTGCTTGATGATTTTACCAACTATCTATGGGTCTACCCTTTGAAATTGAAGTCCCAAGTTTATAGCAAATTTTTGGAATTTCGTTCTTTTGTTCAAACTCAATTTGAACGAAAAATAAAATGTTTTCAATGTGACATGGGTCATGAATTTGACAACTCTTCCTTTCATACTTTTTCTCATTATAATGGTCTTGTTTTTCGTTTCTCTTGCCCCCAAACTTCATCCCAAAATGGCAAGGCCGAACGCATGATACGTCGTATCAATGATATCACCCGTACCCTTATGTCTCACGCTTCCGTTCCTCCAAAATATTGGGTGTACTCTCTCTATATGGCTGTCTATTTACATAATCTTCTACCCACCAAAGTCCTTAATTTTCACTCACCCGTGTCTATTCTTTATCAACGACAACCAACGTATGAACATCTACGTACTTTTGGTTGCCTTTGCTATCCAAATCTCTCCTCCATAACTCCTCACAAACTCTCCCCTCGTTCCACTAGGTGTGTATTTCTTGGTTTTCCTCACAACCACCGTGGATACCGCTGCCTTGATCTTTCCACAAACAAGATCATTATATCTCGTCATGTAACTTTCGATGAAAATGTCTTTCCCTTCACAAATCTCACTACAAATACCTCTTCTATTGTCGAGTCTCCCCCAAATATCCTCCATTCTTCCTATAACCTCTCTTACCCATCTATACAGCATGATCAACCTACTGACACTCAGGCTTCCACTATCCCACCGACTACTTCAGGACCCTATACCCCTCCTCACCGTCGGTCCAACTTCCCATCTGCTGCGTCTGTTCCACTTCCAACCTCCAAGCCCACGTCAGTCCAACACAACTCTCTGGCTCCACCTGTACGTACGTCAGTTCCACTTCCTCCACCTGTACGTACGTCAGTTCCACCATATCCTATGTCTGAACACCAACCTTCCCCTAATAGACCCCTGTACCTACGTCAGTCCAATATCTTCTCTAAGTCAGTTTCTCTGGGTCCTTTCTGCACTAATTCCACAAAATGCAGACTCCACCATCTCCTCTGCCCCTCACCGCTACGCATCCTAACTCCACTATCGTCCCTACTACTATCCTTCCCACTACGCCTCTCTCCATCCTCGCCACCTACTACTGTCCTTCCCACTACAACTTCTCCCCCACTACAGCTCCTTCTCGTCCCCGTTACTCGAGCCTCCCGTGGTATTTACCGACCGATCCACCGACTCAATCTCCATGTTCAAACTTTACGGCATATCTCTCCAATTCCCCGTTCTCACTTGTATGCTCTTAGGGACATAAACTGGAATGCTGCCATGAAAGACGAGTACAATGCTACGTTGAAAACTAATACTTGGGAACTTGTACCACGACCTCGTGATGCTCATGTTATTCGTTCTATGTGGCTGTTTCGTCATAAATATAATGCCGATGGATCCCTACAGCGTTACAAGGCTCGTCTTGTTGTCAATGGCAAATCTCAACAAGTTGGAGTTGACTGTTTTAAAACATTTAGTCCGGTTGTTAAACCTGCTACTATTCGCACTGTTCTCACTATTGCTACATCACGATCTTGGCCCATACATCAACTAGATATCAAAAACGCTTTTCTTCATGGTGATCTAACCGAGACAGTTTATATGCATCAGCCTCCAGGATTTGTTGACCTTGCTCACCCTGATTACGTATGTAGATTACGTAGATCTCTCTATGGCCTCAAGCAGGCTCCCAGGGCATGGTTTCGAGAGATTTGCCAAGTTTATCACGAGTTGTGGTTACGTGGTAGTGTATGTGATCCCTCACTTTTTGTTTATCAATCAGGATCCGAAACGGCATACTTACTTTTATATGTTGATGACATTATTTTGACTGCCTCTACTGATGCTCTCCTATGCCGCTTCATTGATTTGATGAAGAGAGAGTTTGCTATGTCTGACCTTGGTCTACTACATCATTTTCTGGGCATCACTGTTACTCGTTCATCCTCAGGATTATTTTCGTCTCAGTCATTATATGCACATGACATCATCGCGCGTGCCTCCATGACAAAATGTAATCCAGTGACTACTCCGGTCGACACAGATTCCAAGCTCATTGCTACTTCTGGCCCGGCAATTTCGGATCCCACTCTATACAGAAGCCTAGCGGGTGCTCTTCAGTACCTCACTTTTACTCGGCTAGATATTGCATACGCAGTTCAGCAGGTATGTCTATTTATGCATGATCCCCGTGAGCCTCACATGCATGCCCTCAAGAGAATCCTTCGCTATCTTCAGGGCACCATCAACCAAGGACTGTTTCTCTTGGTCTCCTCTATCTCTGGCTTAACAGCATACTCTGATGCTGACTGGGCGGGTTGTCCTGATTCTCGACGATCGACATCTGGTTTTTGTGTCTTTCTTGGTGACAATCTCATCTCCTAGTCCTCCAAGCGTCAAGCCACAGTCCCTCGATCCAGTGCTGAAGCTAAATATCGGGGAGTAGCAAATACGGTTGCTGAAACAACATGGCTTCGCAATCTTCTTCTAGAGCTCCGACTACCTCTACGACGTGCTATTATTGTTTACTGTGACAATATAAATGCGATATATATGTCTGGAGATCTGTTCAACATCAATGCACCAAACATGTGGAGATTGATATACATTTTGTTCGTGAACGAGTTCGTATTGGTGCCATTCAAGTCTTACATGTTCCCTCTGAGAACCAATATGCTGACATCTTTACCAAGAGGCTTCCTCGACAACTATTTGTTCGCTTTCGTTCTAGTCTTAGCGATTGTTCCTCTCTCGCTCAGACTAAGGGGGTGTAATAGACTTTATATTATTCTCTTGCCTTATTTACCTTTAGGAGATTATCTCCATTTATTTGGGTTGTAAACACAAAAGATATTATATGGTTTTATATATATTCTATCCAAGGGGAACATCTCTCCTCAAGGAAATTATCATCAAATCCAAGAAGAATCTTGAGTATTTTTTGGAGTCCAATATTGGATCCGTTTGTAATGCCACTCTTAAACAAGGTTTGAAAAACGGGTCACGGCTCAGGTCACGAGTACTAGGCGTGACCGTTATAATGCGTTTTGACAGGTGTGAGCACGTTTTGGGCAAAAAACGCGTTATATAGTAAAAAAACGTGTTTTTTGGACGTTTTTTTTTTAAATAACGGGCGTTGTAACGGTTAAATAGAAAAAAAAATAAAAAAATTATGATCTGAAATTCCTATGTAACGGTTATAATGTGCGTGAAAACGTTTTAACGAGTCTAAAAAACGTTGTTACTAGGTTTTTTTCTTTTTTAATACTCCCTCCGTCCCTAAATAGATGACCTATTAAATTTTAAATTTTGTCCCACTAATAGATGACCTATATATCATTAAGAAATGAGATATTTTTAATACTACCATTTTAATTGATTATTGTTAGTATAAGAAATATGTATAATTCGATAGTCATGTTTATATTCCTTACATAGGTGTTATAAAATGCTTTTCACTATACAATTTATGAAAGTTTGATAAAATTCGTGACGGTCAATTATAGCCACTAAAATTTCGTCGGCAGCAATTATGTAATGAGTAATGTGAAGAAAGAAACAATCATCAATCCAATTTAAGAGAATGCATAACCTAGCTAGGTAGACTTGTCCCTTTATTAGATTGCAGAATTTCCATCAAATGCCAAGAAGTAGGCGGGGTTTTAACTCGTCTATAGGGTACTAATTTCTAAAAAGTCAATCTTTGAATGCTTAAAAACTCGAGAAACTAGGCATTGCATGGTGAGTTAGGGTAGAGTCAACCAACCCATTATTAGATTCGATCTAAAATTCCACTACTTATAAGTTGATATGATTATTACGTCCAAGTCATGTACCCCACCGCCACTGCATGATGATGTATTATAGTTTTTTTTTTAACAAAGAAAAGCAAAAAAGCAAAGAAAAGTAGAATCTGATAAAAAAAGCAAAAAGGCAAAGAAAAGTGGAATCTGATAAAAAGATAAATTATGTCAATGTAATTTGTTACCATGTTTTTAGGCCAATTAAGATTACTACCATAATTTTCTCACATGATTTGTCCCTATTTTCACTTTTTGTCAATTACTTTCTCTTCCTCATTGGATTTCTTATACACTTAATTAAGAAACAAATTTATGATTACAACAAATAAAATTCGTCGTTCGTCTCTATGGAGCCAGTGGAGCCAGTTTCAGTTGCTTTTCTCTCTATTGTAAAGAAATAGAAAATTGATCAAGATCAACGTGTTGCTCAGTGGATTCAACACATCCACGACACTGCCAATTAAATGAGATATCATCAAGAGATGGTAAAACGTGTAGTGATTCTGTATGTTTGTTTTTTTTTGTTTTGTTTTTTTCTTTTGAAGCACTGTTTTTTCTTTGTTGTTGATGTTGTTAACTAGGGTTTTGCCTGATAGAGTGTTGGTGATAATTTTGATTATCATGAAAACCCAAATTGGGTTTGTAATATCTAGGGCAATCGTCACTGAAATCCAAGGGTTTCATTTTTCACTCATATCCGGCCAAGGTTTCAGTCAACCAAATTTGACGGACGGAGTCAAATCGGTCAACCTGGTTGGCGCTGAATTGCAAGGAAATGACGTTGTCACCCTTTAAGTAGTTAACTTAACCAAAGTTGTTGTGGGTTGCCTTTTTTTTCTTTTCTTCTTTCTCCCACATATTTTTTTTCCTCGGCTAATTCTCCCACTTATTTCTTCTTCTTTTTCTTTGTTGGGGAAAAAATCTAGCAGAGAGTTTGGGACGCGATGGATGACAATCGAATCCCGGTGACCTAAATTTAATATTCTAGTTGTATCACGTGATTATATATGATGAATGACGTGTATGCTTAACTGTAATTGAAGTGAGATACCCGTTGCTTTTCTCTAATTCGGTTTTCTTAATAAGATAGCGGTAAATGAAAAGACGTTCTCTGCAGGTGATTGATAATAAATGGTCGATCTGGGTTGTTCCATTTCCTTAGTAAACTCTATTGTCTCTATCTGAGAGTTGGTGTTAATGAGTTGGAGTATTTATCTAATGCAAACTTCGTAATTCCAATAAGTACCTCGCACCACCACTACCACCAGTTTAACCTGGTGTTGATTTTACTTGGTATGTTTTTTAGCTTTTAAACTTTAATGAAATAATAAAACTATAAAAGCATGCCTACTTGTACTGTCTGTTGAATTGAGGTGTAAATGGTTGGAACCTGGAATGGTGGTGGTATTGGTAGCGTTGAACCTATTGTATGTTAGTCAATAGGTGGGTGTAACACAAGGGTATCTAGATTGCAGGAGATCCCTCGTAAATATTCAAGATGTAAATCTCAGATTTATGTTACGTTGATGCATCTATAGTTGCGAAAAATCCCAGATTTCTTCCTTGCCAATGACTATGTCTTTGCACTTGGGAGTTATTCTGTCCTTTGGGAAGTGATGTTTCTGTCTTGTGCGATATTTCTCCCTTACAACATCAAAATTATTGAATTAAGCTATGAACCGTTGGTTGTAGCCATAATGAGTTGGATGTGTTTATCGAAAATAAATCTTATAGGGTGTACTGGTTAAGAGGCAGGGGTCTCTGCTTAAACCATTGGCCTTCGTTCATGTCCATTGTTGATGCTTATTTTGTAATCCAGTGATGGTTCCCTTGGAGGTACACTTAGTTAATGTGGGTTTGATTATCATTCCATTACTTACTTTTAGTTTCAGCAAACAGTACAAATTATTACACAAATATGTAAGGTATGTCGTCTTTCTTACAACGACGAGATTCAAAATGTAAAGAAAGTAAAAAACATATGTCTCTTTGAGTGATAATATATGTATGTCTGTCGTTTTTTTCTTGACGATTTAGTTGTTTTCCACCGTTCCACTAAAACGAGTGAATCAGATTTTCCCTAATTCCCAATCCGTTTTGTAGCTAAACATATGTGTGCATAAGCATGCTTGTCAGCATAGGAATAAATGTACCTTTTGGTTTGTGATATATTAAACCTTATAAGATGATTCAATGTCAAGCACGGACCACTGATGATGTTTTGGTCTAAATTTTGATAGATCAGAAACAATTTGGATGGTTGGGTTTTTTTTTCCTTTCTCTTCTTACTGTATACTCTTTATGCATTGTAGGTTCGTTCTAATTACGGTCTCTTATTTTTGATTTAGGCCACGGGATCATCCAGCTAGTTTTTGAGTTTCTCGATTATAATTCCTTCATTTGAACTTACCAAGTATGGTTGTATGGTAATTAAAAATATAATTTTGTTTGTCCATTTATGTACTGACATTGCCGTTCGTTTTCATTCTTTACCGTGTAATTTTACTTTATCTGTTCTTTTGTTCTGTTTTGAATAGGTTATGAGCTAAACTGACTTGGATTGTTTAAATATCCACGAATTAACAGCTCTTCTAATTCCCAATCTCACTAAAATTTATGTTGAATGAGATGAATATGCAGTTGTTTATGGGTAAAAATCGTTTCTGCCGATTTCGGTAAATTCAGTAGGTGAGTGAGAAACTGGTTCAAACCCTAAACAAATGTGCTGCACGTGAGCACTTTATAGGTTCGAGAGATCAATCTGTACAAGTCCGACCTAAACCAAGAAATGGCCGTTCCAGACTTGCTTCGGTCACAAAGTGGAGGAGAAGGGTTGATTAGGGGAGGGAAGCAAAGAAAGGTGTTGAGGAGAGTAGTATCTCGACTTGTATCAGAAAGTGAAATCTTAGGAAGCTTGAAAGAGATGAAAGCTTTTTGGGAGATCTTGCAAAGTTGCCTTTCTGAGAGTGTAGTATTTTTCTCCTGACCGAGACTTGTTATCTGGTGGAAATAGGTAAGACCTATTTATACAAGTCGAGATTGAAACGTACCCTGGCCTCATGAAGGAAGAGAGTAAAGGGTGAAATAATGGGAGGAGGTGGTAACCGCATGGTTTAATGGGTGAAAACGTTTTTCACCATTATTTCCTCTTTTATTTGACCGCTTTATTCCTTTTCACGCTTTCTTAATGTGAGCGTATTGCACGCTGCATGTTGTGACCGCCAAACCAAAACCCTAAAGAAGCATCCCCCAGTTTGTGTTGATGTCTCGAGTGTTGGTTGCATCTTGAGTGAGAGTGGCGTTGCTAGTGGCGCGTGTGGCATGTGCCACTGGCATGTGCGGAATGCCTTGGTGGTAGGTTGCATGGTTTGCAAGTTAGGCTACCAAAGGTGTGTGTTTGGCATGTGCCAATGGCATGTGCGGAATGCCTTGGTGGTAGGTTGCACGGTTTGCAAGTTAGGTTACCGTGTGTGCATGTTGGCATGTGCCAATGGCACGTACGGCCATGTTGACCTAGTTGCAAGTCTTACGAGCCTAGGGCGCTATATTTGGCGTGGGCCAATGGCATAGCGGCTTGGAAATAGGGCTTGCGATACGTGTTGGCATGTGCCAATGGCACGTACGGCCGTGGTGACCTAGTTGCAAGTCTTGCAAGCCTAGGGCGCTATATTTGGCGTGGGCCAAAGGCATAGCGGCTTGGAAATATGGCTTGCGACACGTGTTGGCATGTGCCAATGGCACGTGCGGCCATGTTGACCTAGTTGCAAGTCTTGCAAGCCTAGGGCGCTATATTTGGCGTGGGCCAAAGGCATAGCGGCTTGGAAATATGGCTTGCGACACGTGTTGGCATGTGCCAATGGCACGTGCGGCCATGTTGACCTAGTTGCAAGTCTTGCAAGCCTAGGGCGCTATATTTGGCGTGGGCCAAAGGCATAACGGCTTGGAAATATGGCTTGCGACACGTGTTGGCATGTGCCAATGGCACGTGCGGCCATGTTGACCTAGTTGCAAGTCTTGCAAGCCTAGGGCGCTATATTTGGCGTGGGCCAAAGGCATAGCGGCTTGGAAATATGGCTTGCGACACGTGTTGGCATGTGCCAATGGCACGTGCGGCCATGTTGACCTAGTTGCAAGTCTTGCAAGCCTAGGGCGCTATATTTGGCGTGGGCCAAAGGCATAACGGCTTGGAAATATGGCTTGCGACACGTGTTGGCATGTGCCAATGGCACGTGCGGCCATGTTGACCTAGTTGCAAGTCTTGCAAGCCTAGGGCGCTATATTTGGCGTGGGCCAAAGGCATAGCGGCTTGGAAATATGGCTTGCGACACGTGTTGGCATGTGCCAATGGCACGTGCGGCCATGTTGACCTAGTTGCAAGTCTTGCAAGCCTAGGGCGCTATATTTGGCGTGGGCCAAAGGCATAGCGGCTTGGAAATATGGCTTGCGACACGTGTTGGCATGTGCCAATGGCACGTGCGGCCATGTTGACCTAGTTGCAAGTCTTGCAAGCCTAGGGCGCTATATTTGGCGTGGGCCAAAGGCATAGCGGCTTGGAAATATGGCTTGCGACACGTGTTGGCATGTGCCAATGGCACGTGCGGCCATGTTGACCTAGTTGCAAGTCTTGCAAGCCTAGGGCGCTATATTTGGCGTCGGCCAAAGGCATAGCGGCTTGGAAATATGGCTTGCGACACGTGTTGGCATGTGCCAATGGCACGTGCGGCCATGTTGACCTAGTTGCAAGTCTTGCAAGCCTAGGGCGCTATATTTGGCGTGAGCCAAAGGCATAGCGGCTTGGCATTGCTGCCATGGTGCGCAGGGTGCGGCTTGGTTTGGCATTGTTGCCATGGCGCGCGTGATATGCGGCTTGGTTTGGCATTGTTGCCATGGTGCGCGTGTGCGGCTTGGTTTTAGCATTGTTGCCATGGTGCGCGATGTGCGGCTTGGTTTGGCATTGTTGCGCGCGGGTGCGGCTTGGTTTGGCATTGTTGCCATGGTGCGCGGGTGCGGCTTAGTTTGGCATTGTTGCCATGGTGCACAGATATGCGGCTTGGTTTGGCATTGTTTGCCATGATGCGCAATATCTCGCTTGGTTTGGCATTCTTTGCCATGATGCGCGGGTGCGGATTGGTTTGGCATTGTTGCCATGGTGCGCAGTGCGGCTTGGTTTGGCATTGTTGCCATGGTGCGCGATATGCGGCTTGGTTTGGCATTGTTGCCATGGTGCGCAGATATGCGGCTTGGTTTGGCATTGTTGCCATGATGCGCGAGGTGCGGCTTGGTTATGGAATTAGGGTTACGTGTTGAAAACCCTAATGCGGTATTTTGAAAAAATACCCCTATTAATTATTTACACCTGAGTTAAATGCTCTTATTGAATGTGTTGCGGGTAACACTAGGTCATGGGGTTTTACGATTTTACCCCTTGTCTAAAAACCACCATCGACATTAAGTCCCCGCTTAGCTCGGAACAGGGGCTTTGTTGCGAGGTAAGCATAAGATGGTGATAAACTATTAACACAGAAAAACGTAAAGAAAATTGAAGGAGGCTTGTCGACCTTTTATAAATAGGATTTGGAATCCTTGCCTCGGTAGTTACGCACAAATCGGGAGGCCGGCACAATTGGTGGGCCGGTGCGGCTTGGGCGACGTTGGGAAGTTGGCGTGAGTTGGGAAACCGAGTGTGCTAGCTGGTGGGACCGCGCAAAGTGTAGAAGCCGTGCGTGCTTGCGGGCGTTGGCGCAATTGGTGGGGCCGGTGCAGGCTTGGGCGACATTGGGAGGTTGGCGTGAATGGGGAAACCGAGTGTGCTAGCGTGGTGGGGGCCGGCGCAAAGTGTAGAAACCGTGCGTGCTTGCGGCGTGACTTGGGCGGCCATTGGGAGGTCGGCGCAATTGGTGGGGCCGGTCCAACTTGGAAACCATGCTTGCGGGCGTGACTTGGGCGACATTGGAAACCCTTTGTGGGCCCGTTTTTACACGCGTGATTTTGGTAAAAGGAAATCCTTCCCTATTTCAAAGTCTTTACGCCTATATATACATAAAGCCCCTTTCTCCCCATCCTGCGCTTTATTCTTTCCTCTTTTCATACTAGCGGCAAAGAGAAACCGAAACTTCAGGTATGTCTTCGAGTACTTTTCTCTCTCTTTTTTTTTTTTTCACGTAGGTGTAAACCTTAAGAGTACGCGTTTCCACAATCCATGCGTATGATTTCTTGGCGTGCCTCTTGTAGAAAATATTGTATGTATGCAACCAAGGGAAGTACGCATATATTGTTTGAACCCGTAGGAAATATTGCATATATGAATTTTCGGTCTGAAAGAAATATTTGAACCACGAAGAAAATACTACGTGTGTATTTTGAACCCGTAGAGGATGCTCCGTATATAATTCTGAACCCGAAGAACGATACTGTAGGCGTATTTGAGCCCGTACGAAACACTGCATGTGTATTTCGAACCCGTAGAGAACCCTGTATGAATCCCAAAGAAGAATACTTTGTATACGCTTTTGTTTATGGGTAAAAATCGTTTCTGCCGATTTCGGTAAATTCGGTAGGTGAGTGAGAAACTGGTTCAAACCCTAAATAAATGTGCTGCACGTGAGCACTTTATAGGTTCGAGAGATCAATCTGTACAAGTCCGGCCTAAACCAAGAAATGGCCGTTCCAGACTTGCTTCGGTCACAAAGTGGAGGAGAAGGGTTGATTTGGGGAGGGAAGCAAAGAAAGTTGTTGAGGGGAGTAGTATCTCGACTTGTATCAGAAAGTGAAAGCTTAGGAAGCTTGCAAGAGATGAAAGCTTTTTGGGAGAGCTTGCAAAGTTGCCTTTCTGAGAGTGTAGTATTTTTCTCCGACCGAGACTTGTTGTCTGGTGGAAATAGGTAAGACCTATTTATACAAGTCGAGATTGAAACGTACCCTGGCCTCATGAAGGAAGAGAGTAAAGGGTGAAATAATGGGAGGAGGTGGTAACCGCATGGTTTAATGGGTGAAAACGTTTTTCACCATTATTTCTTCTTTTATTTGACCGCTTTATTCCTTTTCACGCTTTCTTAATGTGAGCATAATGTACGCTGCAAGCTGTGACCGCCAAACCAAAACCAAAGAAGCATCCCCGGTTTGTGTTGATATCTCGAGTGTTGGTTGCACTTTAAGTGCAAGTGGCAATGCCAGAGCTGCTAGTGGCGTGCGTGGCGTGTGCCAATGGCATGTGCGGAATGCCTTGGTGGTAGGTTGCACGGTTTGCAAGTTAGGCTACCAGCATGTGTGTTTGGCATGTGCCAATGGCATGCGTGGCCATTAGGGCCGTGACCTTGATAGGGAAACTAGCTAGCGAGCATGTTGGCATGTGCCAATGGCATGCGTGGCCGTTAGGGCCGTGATTTTGATAGGGAAACTAGCTAGCGAGTATGTTGGCATGTGACAATGGCATGCGTGGCCGTTAGGGCCGTGACCATGATAGGGAAACTAGCTAGCGAGCATGTTGGCATGTGCCGATGGCATGCGTGGCCGTTAGGGCCGTGGCTTTGGTAGAAAAAGCCGCTAGCGAGCATGTTTGGCATGTGCCAATGGCATGCGGGGCCGTTAGGGCCGTGGATTTGGTAGAAAAAGCCGCTAGCGAGCATGTTTGGCATGTGCTAATGGCATGCGGGGCCGTTAGGGCCGTGGCTTTGGTAGAAAAAGCCGCTAGCGAGCATGTTTGGCATGTGACTATGGCATGCGGGGCCGTTAGGGCCGTGGCTTTGGTAGAAAAAGCCGGTAGCGAGCATGTTTGGCATGTGCCAATGGCATGCGGGGCCGTTAGGGCCGTGGCTTTGGTAGGGAAACTAGCTAGCGAGCATTTTGGCATGTGCCGATGGCATGCATGGCCGTTAGGGCCATGGCTTTGGTAGAAAAAGCCGCTAGCGAGCATGTTTGGCATGTGCCAATGGCATGCGGGGCCGTTAGGGCCGTGGCTTTGGTAGAAAAAGACGCTAGCGAGCATGTTTGGCATGGTTGCCAATGAATGTGATACGTAGTTTGGTTTTAGCGTTGTTGCTCATGGTGCGCAGTATGCGGCTTTGGTTTGGCATTGTTGCCATGGTGCGCAGAGTGCGGCTTGGTTTGGCATGGTTGCCATGGTGCGCAGTGCGGCTTGGTTTGGCATGGTTGCCATGGTGCGCGAGTGCGGCTTGGTTTGGCATGGTTGCCATGGTGCGCAGAGTGCGGCTTGGTTTGGCATGGTTGCCATGGTGCGCGGAGTGCGGCTTGGTTTGGCATGGTTGCCATGGTGCGCGCAGAGTGCGGCTTGGTTTGGCATGGTTGCCATGGTGCGCGCGAGTGCGGCTTGGTTTGGCATGGTTGCCATGGTGCGCGAGTGCGGCTTGGTTTGGCATGGTTGCCATGGTGCGCAGAGTGCGGCTTGGTTTGACATGATTGCCATGGTGCGCGAGTGCGGCTTGGTTTGGCATGGTTGCCATGGTGCGCAGAGTGCGGCTTGGTTTGGCATGGTTGCCATGGTGCGCGAGTGTGCGACTTGGTTTTGGGATTAGGGTTACGTAGTCGAAAACCTAATCTCGTATTTTGAAAAAATACCCCTATTAATTATTTACACCCGAGTTAAATGCTCTTAGTTAATGTGTTGCGGGTAACACTAGGTCATGGGGTTTTACGTTTTTACCCCTTGTTTAGAAACCACCATCAACATTAAGTCCCCTGCTTAGCTCGGAACAGGGGCTTTGTTGCGAGGTAAGCATAAGATGGTGACAAATTATCAACAGCAAACCGTGAAGAGAATTGAGGAGGCTTGTCTGACCTTTTATAAATAGGATTTGGAATCCTTGCCTCTGGTAGCTTTGCACGAATCAGGAGGCTGACGCAATTGGTGGGGCCGGTGTAACTTGGGCGACATTGGGAAGTTGGCGCGAGTTGGGAAGCTGAGTGTGCTAGTTGGTGGGACCGGTGCAGCTTGGGCGACATTGGGAAGTCGGCGTGAGTTGGGGAACTGAGTGTGCTAGCTGGTGGGACCGGCGCAAGGTGTAGAAGCTGTGCGTGCTTGCAGGCGTGACTTGGGCAACTGAGCGTGCTAGCTGGTGGGACCGGCGCAAGGTGGGAAGGCGTGAGTGCTTGCAGGCGTGACTTGGGAAACGAGCGTGCTAGGCGGGTAGGACCGGCGCAAGGTGTGGAAGCCGTGCGTGCTTGGGAAACTGGCGTGACTTGGGCGGTCATTGGGAAGTCGGTGCAATTGGTGGGGCCGGTGCAACTTGGGCGACAATGGGAAGTTGGGCGCCCTTGTGGGCCCCGTTTCTTACACGCACGATTTTGGTAAAGGGAAATCCTTCCCTATTTCAGAATCTTCACGCCTATATATATAAAGTCTCTTTCTCCCATCTTGCACTTTCATCTTTTCATACCAGCGGCAGAGTCACAAAGAGGAACCGGCTTCCAAGCATGTCTGCCAGTACTTTTGTTGTTTCCCTTTCGCGTAGGTGTAAACCCTAAGAGTAGGCGCTTGCAATGATATTGCGCATGTGATTTCTTGGCGTGCTTCTTGTAGAAAATATTGTATATATGCACCCAAGGGAAATACTGCATATATGATTTGAAACCGCAGGAAAGTGCTCCATAAATAATTTTGAACCCGAAGAAGGATACTGCAGACGCAGTTGAGCCCGCATAAAATACTGCGTATATAATTTTGAACCCTGAAGAAAATACTGTGTGTGCAGTTTCGAACCCGTAGAGAATACTATATATGAATTCCGAAGAAGAATACCGTATATGTGCTTCATATGACTTCGAACCCGTAGGAAATATTGCATATATGAATTTCGGTCCTGAAAGAAATACTGCGCGTGCAGTTTTGAACCCGTAGAAAAATGCTCCATATATAATTTGAACTCGAAGAATGATACTGCGTGTATATTTTTGAACCCGTAGAAAAATGCTCCATATATAATTTGAACCCGAAGAATAATACTACGTGTATATTTTTGAACCCGTAGAAAAATACTTCATATATAATTTTGAACCCGAAGAATGATACTGCAGACGCACTTGAGCCCGTATAAAATACTGCGTATATCATTTTGAACCCTGAAGAAAATACTGCGTGTGCAGTTTTGAGCCAGTTTAAAGAATACGCCCTCTTTTTTTTTTTTTTTGTTGTTGGGTGCGATTACGTGTCAGGGAGATAATTTCGTCTTTCTTCGTATGCAGATATCTCATTACTAAACTGTTATGAAGAAATCCGACAAGATGTTACCTGAACAAAATTTCGCCTCATCGAAGGATGTTCATAGTTCCAAACCAAACACGGATGATGAATTCTTCGCCCAAAAACTTGTCTCTGCTCGGAAAAATCACCCAGGTTTCGTGCCAATTTTGTTAACCGGTGGTGAAGATGAAAAGAAGACACGTTCGGTTCGCCCAGAGAACACCATACGGTTCTGTCTTCATAAAGGGGTATATTCCTCTTCCAACATTGATTTCAGGATGTGTCAAAGCCCATTGCGTTCTTTTGATAGATGGGTTGAGTTCATGGTGAGTAAGGAGCACATAAACACCAACTTTGACTCGAGCGCATGAGATTATTGATCTTTGTGGTGAGGCTCTGGCTGGTATCAACGGGTGAGGAGCAACAGTTCTTGGTTGGATATGTAATCAGGAGAGACTACATTATCGTGGTAACAAGGTAGGTTGGATGATATAGCGAGCAAACTTTGCAAGAAGGAGTGGCGTTGAAGCGAATGTTGAAGCGTCGCCGCTGCTGGAGAATACTGATGCGTAGATACTTCTAAAGAGAACGTTGGAACGACGTCTTGCAACTTTTAGAGCCTTGACGGTTACCATTTTGAAGTCGGAGGCCGCGTCACGTTCTGTCAAACTCGACATCCCTCAAGAGAACAGAGGTTAGGAGTCCCAGTTTCATCTATCGATCGTGCTTTCTAGGAGAGGTTGGGGTTTGGGAATGGCTTCCCTGGCTGGAAGCGCCTGCTTTCCTGATGCAGTGCGGTTGAGGGGTGCAAATATGTCTTGACGCTACGCCTTGGAGAAACATAGAATCTCACATAACCTGTCTCATCATAGACTGTACAACTTTGTGGGCGAAGTTCCCGTTGTGCGGGTCCTGACGGGAGAAGGGTCTCCGTGAACTCAGGAGAGTTGTTGACTTCCCTTGCTTTCGATTTTTGAGAAGTCTATCATGATCTTCATGTGTGACAAAATTGGATTGCTCATCCCCTTCTACTGGGCGTCCAAGAGCAACGCGAGCCTCTTCATCTATAAACGCATGTCCTGCTGAAGTATCTTTTGTTTTTTCATCAAATCAACAGTGCTAAAAGAAGGTCGGCTTCTTCCGGATAGTATCTTGCCCTGATGGTGGAGTAGCGTCTCTGGTGACGGTTGAAGCTGCCATGCTTGAAGAACCGTTGGGGTGGCGGAAGCGGCTCTGGTTCTGGTGATCGTAAGTGTATCGTGCGGAGATGACACGGTTTTGATCACGAAGTCTTTGGAGCCATGGCGCTGTTTCGAAGGGCAAGGATGGTCTTTGGAAGGGCGCAAGATGTTAGCGCTGGAAGGATGCAAACTGTTAGCACAGAGTGTGGTACTGCGGATGGCATGCGCGTGCGGCATGTGTGCCTGGCATGTGCGTCTGGTAAGCGTGTCTGGTAAGCACGTGTGGTAAGCGCGTCTGGCAAGCGCGTCTGGCAAGCGTGTCCGGCAAGCGCTTCTTTTCTTTCTTCTTCTGTTTCCGTCTTTTGAAAAATGTCTAATAAAGTTCGCAGGAGGAATCCGGTTCGGAGGATGATTCTAGGGTAGAGCCACACGAAAACTTGCCTTTTGTGACCACCGCTGGTGACTTGGAGATGGGCGTTAGCCAATTGCTGGGCACAGATGTGGTTCAAACGGTGGATGATTCTCTGATGGTTACTGCCGTAGACATGGAAGAAGACCCTCTGCGAGTCGTGAGGCCATGTGCAGGCGCCATTTTTGATCCCCGTACTTGGTTCCTTATCCAGGTCATGTGCTAGTTGGCGGCTTCTGCGTGCCGGCTAAGCATGAGGCGTTGTACACCAGAATCTGGGAGAAGTACGGAAATATGGCCACAACCAAGAAAATCACTAGTCAATTTGCGCTGGTTAAGCGTGTGGAAGAGGCTTTATCTTCCATCGAGGATATGCGTGGGTGACCGGTCACACCGTTTCAAGACGTTATTGCCGATTTGGGAGCACTATCGCGACGTGTGTGTAGAAAAGGAGTTCAACACTTCGTGGTTTGTAGAAGGCCTTGCTTTGAGATCCAAAAGTTGAAAGATGCGACAATCGAAAGCATTTCCGCGAGGAGATTGCACGACAGGAGGTGGAACTCGAAAAGCTTTCCAAGATGTTGACTATGAAGAGAGCGGCTCTTGAAGATGCAAAGTTGACTTTCTCCAAGAAAAGCATACTTTTGTTGGATGATTTTCCTTGAACGTTTCTCTGTTAAACTTTCATTTAGGTTCCTCTTTTTTTTTTTTTTGAAAGACATATTGGATGTCTGGTTCAAAGTTTGACCTTTGATAGACAGCTGGTATCTTTTTAGGGTATTGGATTATTTCTGGGATGAATGGTTTTGATAATATGACTCTGATTATGTTTTGGGAAAGAAATATTGCTTTTATGAAAGTGTGTGCTAGCAATAGGCACAAGACTCAGTAGTATGACGGTTTTACTAAGAACATAAAAATAGATCGTATATCTTACGCAGTCTAAATTTACTCAATTCATAGGTTTTGTGAACACGCCCCTCTTTGTGTAAAAGGCGGCTTTGCTGGTAGCATCGCCAGTTAGCCCCCAATTGCTGGTAGCATCTTCAGCGAGTCTCCAGTTTTCTGGTGTAGTTTTAACAACTGATAACCGGGTTGTCTGGAAGTTGAGTCGGACTGAGTCGCAAGTCCCCAATCGCTGGTAGCATCTTAAACGAGTCCCAGTTTTCAGGTGCGGTTTACAACCCGGTAACCAGGGCGTCGCGCGTTGAGTCGGATTGAGTCGCCTTCCCTACCATCTTGACATCTGGGTCGAAGAACGAGATCGACAGTCTGACATTGTAGCCGATATATCAATCCTCCCGCTGTGGTTGCCAATTGTTTATGGGTAAAAATCGTTTACGCCGATTTCGTAAATTCGGTAGGTGAGTGAGAAACTGGTTCAAACCCTAAACAAATGTGATGCACGTGAGCACTTTATAGGTTCGAGAGATCAATCTGTACAAGTCCGGCCTAAACCAAGAAATGTCCGTTCCAGACTTGCTTCGGTCACAAAGTGGAGGAGAAGGGTTGATTTGGGGAGGGAAGCAAAGAAAGGTGTTGAGGGGAGTAGTATCTCGACTTGTATCAGAAAGTGAAAGCTTAGGAAGCTTGCAAGAGATGAAAGCTTTTTGGGAGAGCTTGCAAAGTTGCCTTTCTGAGAGTGTAGTATTTTTCTCCTGACCGAGACTTGTTGTCTGGTGGAAATAGGTAAGACCTATTTATACAAGTCGAGATTGAAACGTACCCTGCCTCATGAAGGAAGAGAGTAAAGGGTGAAATAATGGGAGGAGGTGGTAACCGCATGGTTTAATGGGTGAAAACGTTTTTCACCATTATTTCCTCTTTTATTTGACCGCTTTATTCCTTTTCACGCTTTCTTAATGTGAGCGTAATATACGCTGCATGCTGTGACCGCCAAACCAAAACCCTGGAAAGCATCCCCTAGTTTGTGTTGATATCTCGAGTGTTGGTTGCACTTTGAGTGCAAGTGGCAATGCCAGAGCTGCTAGTGGCGTGCGTGGCATGTGCGGAATGCCTTGGTGGTAGGTTGCACGGTTTGCAAGTTAGGCTACCAGCATGTGTGTTTGGCATGTGCCAATGGCATGCGTGGCTATTAGGGCCGTGACCTTGATAGGGAAACTAGCTAGCGAGCATGTTGGCATGTGCCAATGGCATGCGTGGCCGTTAGGGCCGTGATTTTGATAGGGAAACTAGCTAGCGAGCATGTTGGCATGTGCCAATGGCATGCGTGGCCGTTAGGGCCGTGACCTTGATAGGGAAACTAGCTAGCGAGCATGTTGGCATGTGCCGATGGCATGAGTGGCCGTTAGGGCCGTGGCTTTGGTAGAAAAAGCCGCTAGCGAGCATGTTTGGCATGTGCCAATGGCATGCGGGGCCGTTAGGGCCGTGGCTTTGGTAGAAAAAGCCGCTAGCGAGCATGTTTGGCATGTGCTAATGGCATGCGGGGCCGTTAGGGCCGTGGCTTTGTAGAAAAGCCGCTAGCGAACATGTTTGGCATGTGCCAATGGCATGCGGGGCCGTTAGGGCCGTGGCTTTGAGAAAAGGCCGCTAGCGAGCATGTTTGGCATGTGCCAATGGCATGCGGGGCCGTTAGGGCCGTGGATTTGGTAGGGAAACTAGCTAGCGAGCATGTTGGCATGTGTCGATGGCATGCGTGGCCGTTAGGGTCGTGGCTTTGGTAGAAAAAGCCGGTAGCGAGCATGTTTGGCATGTGCCAATGGCATGCGGGGCCGTTAGGGCCGTGGATTTGGTAGAAAAAGCCGCTAGCGAGCATGTTTGGCATGTTCCAATGGCATGCGGGGCCGTTAGGCCATGGCTTTGGTAGAAAAAGCCGCTAGCGAGCATGTTTGGCATGTGCCCATGGCATGCGGGGCCGTTAGGGCCGTGGCTTTGGTAGAAAAAGCCGCTAGCGAGCATGTTTGGCATGGTTGCCAATGAATGTGATACGTAGTTTGGTTTTAGCGTTGTTGCTCATGGTGCGCAGTATGCGGCTTTGGTTTGGCATTGTTGCCATGGTGCGCAGAGTGCGGCTTGGTTTGGCATGGTTGCCATGGTGCGCAGAGTGCGGCTTGGTTTGGCATGGTTGCCATGGTGCGCAGAGTGCGGCTTGGTTTGGCATGGTTGCCATGGTGCGCAGAGTGCGGCTTGGTTTGGCATGGTGCTTGGTTTTTTGGCATGGTTGCCATGGTGCGCGAGTGCGGCTTGGTTTGGCATGGTTGCCATGGTGCGCGAGTGCGGCTTGGTTTGGCATGGTTGCCATGGTGCGCGAGTGCGGCTTGGTTTGGCATGGTTGCCATGGTGCGCAGAGTGCGTCTTGGTTTGGCATGGTTGCCATGGTGCGCATAGTGCGGCTTGGTTTGGCATGGTTGCCATGGTGCGCAGAGTGCGGCTTGGTTTGGCATGGTTGCCATGGTGCGCAGTGTGCGACTTGGTTTTGGAATTAGGGTTACGTGTGTTGAAAACCTAATCTGGTATTTTGAAAAATACCCCTATTAATTATTTACACCTGAGTTAAATGCTCTTAGTTAATGTGTTGCGGGTAACACTAGGTCATGGGGTTTTACGTTTTTACCCCTTGTTTAGAAACCACCATCAACAGCTTTATATGACTTCGAACCCGCAGAAAATATTGTATATATGATTTTTTGCTTCTTGAAAGAAGTACCACGCGTGCAGTTTTTGAACCAATAGAAAAATGCTCCATATATATTTTTGAACCCGATGTACCCGTATAGAATGCCGCATATATATTCTCGAACCCGAAGAAAATATCACGTATATAGTCTTGAACTCGAATAAAATATATAGTCTTGAGCGTCCTCCTTCCCCTTTCTCTTTTTTTTTTTTTGTTGGGTACGATTATGTGTCAGGGAGATAACTTCGCCTTTCTCCGTTTGTTTTGTGCAGATATCTTATTACCAAATTGTTATGAAGGAATTCGATAAGATGTTACCTGAACCAAATTTCTCTTCGTCGAAGGATGCTCATAATTCCAAGCCGAACCTAGATGATGAATTCTTCACTAGAGCCCTCGCCCCCTTTCTCGGAAGAATCACCCGGTTTCGTGCCGATTTTGCTAACCGGTGGTGAGGATGACAGAAGACACGTTCGGTTCTCCCGAGAGAGCACCATTCGGTTCTGTCTTCATAAAGGGGTATATTCCTCTTCCAACATTGACTTCAGGATGTGTCAAAGTCCATTGCGTTCTTTTGACAGATGGGTTGAGTTCATGGTGAGCAAGGAGCGTATAAATACCAACTTGACTCGAGCGCAGGTCATTGATGCTGTCAAGACTTCGATAAATCTCCAGTTAGGAAGGACATCCCGGGCTTGGTTGCTTTCATCTCCAGATGGTGTTCGGACACCCATACAATCATATGTAGATGGGGTGAGATAACTTTCTCCTTGGAGAGTGTGGCTCTCTTGCTGAATCTTCCGGTAACTGGGAATCTTAGAATCCAATTATCTGAAAGTGAGGTGAGGATGCGGGATGACCTGGCCGCTAAGTTGGGGGATTTTGCTCGGAAAGACTCCATTGCGAAGTCGAAGGATTACTGCCCGGAAGAGGATGAAAGGTGCCCTTACGGTTGGTGGATATCTCAATGGTTTCGGACGAGTTGGAGCCCGAAGCAAAAGCAGTGATCTTCATGTCGCAAAGATTTTTGGCTCTCTGGTTGTCCAGAGACATTTTTGATGACGCATCTGGCAAGAAAGGAATAAGACCGGAGTTGCTAGAGATTGCTGTGAAGTTGGCAAAGGGTGAAGTTCTTCCCATTGGCAAGTTGTTCCTTGGTTCCCTGTATGTGCATCTGGATCACCTAGTTGCGAACATGCAAGTTTCGAATGGTTTCATGAAAGTGGATTCATATGTGCACGTTGATTTTCTGCAAGTCTGGCTATGGGAGCACTTCGAGAAGTATGCTCCGAAACCGCTGGCTTCGCTTCCCGTGAGTTGGGGGGGCTCTCGAATTCTTCGATGGGTGAACAGGCGTCCAAGAGTTGGCGTGAGCTTGGTTAGTTTTCTTGATAAGTTGCATGAAATCAATTTTCGTCCATGGGGGCCGGTCCATAAGTCAGTGACTCAAATGGACACCTTTGCTTCTGCTCCGCTCACGTCTTTTTCTTCTGATGAAGATTTGAGTATTGGTGAAAACCTGTTCATTCAGAGCTGCTCGCCCGGTTATATACCGTATTTCTTCGTGGGGTCTTTCCAGATAGCTGCTTATAATATTGACCGTCTTTGCTCGTCACATGGGTTTCGATCAAGGGGTGCCTCTTGTTTACCGGCCGGTGATCCCTAAGGATTCATTGCGTGTCGCCCTTGACGCCTTGATGCCCTTGAACCGGGTATCCGTCTTCCCTTCTTTCAAATGGGAAGAGTAACTTGACGACCTTCGGCTATAATGAGTTTTGGTGCGACGAGTTTATTATGATCCGAGATTTTGTGAATAACGTGGTGGAACACGTTCGTTGCAAACCTTCCCCAAGAGTTTGAAGAAGTATCCAATGTTGAGAGATCCCAAGCGAAAGTTGCCTAGCAATTCGGAAAGTCCCGAGTCCAAAGAACGGAGAACGAAGAATCGTCTTTGGCGGGTTCCGGACGGTTTCACAAGATCCTCCCACGGCTCTTGTGTTTTTAAGTTCTTCCAATAACCAGGTATGTGTCGCCTCTTCATTGGTTTGTCTCAAAACACGTGAATTTTGGCTGAGAACATGTGTCTTGTTTCCTTCAGGGCTTCGGTAGTATTAATGCTTTCGTTGCCCTTGCACGTTGCCAGGAGACGGCAGTTTCTTCAAGGAATTCCGGCAGCACTGAGCCTACTCATAGTGGTGATGAGTCGAGAGAAAGAAAAAGTTCAACAAGTGAGAGTGATTCCTCTGCAAGACCTTGGTTCTTCTTCGGGAAGTGGTTCGGTGAGTTTCGCGCTTCTTTTCTTTCTTCTTCTTCTTTCTTTCTTTTTTGAAAAAATGTCTAAATCAAGTTTGCAGGAGGAATCCGGTTAGGAGGACGATTCTGGGGTGGAGTCACACGAAAACTTGCCTTTGGTGACCACCGCCGGTGACTTGGAGATGGGAGTTAGCCAATTGCCGGGAACAGACGTGGTTCAAACGGTGGATGATTCTCTGATGGTTGTTGCCGTAGACATGGAAGAAGACCCTTTGCGAGTCGTGAGGCCACTTGCAGGCGCCATTTTTGATCCCCCATACTTGGTTCCTTATCCAGGTCATGTCTTTGGTTGGCGGCTTTAGCGTGCGGCTAAGCATGAGGCGTTGTACACCGAATCCGGGAGAAGCATGGACATATGGGCTACAACCAAGAAAGTCACTAGTCGATTTGTCTTTGGTTAAGCGTGTGGAAGAGGCTTTATCTTCCATCGAGGATATGCGTGAGGTGACCGGTCACACCGTTTACGAAGACGTTATTGCCGACCGGGAGCACCATCGCGACGTGTGCGTAGAAAATGAGTTCAACACTTCGTGGTTTGTCGAAGGCCTTCTTTGATCCAAAAGTTGAAAGATGCGAGCAATCGAAAGCCTTTCCGCCGAGGAGATTGCCCGACAGGAGATGGAACTCGAAAAGCTTTCCAAGATGTTGACTATGAAGAGAGCGGCTCTTGAAGACGCAAAGTTGACTTTCTCAAGAAGAGCAGACTTACTTGACTGACGATTTTCCTTGAACGTTTCTCTGTTAAACTTTCATTTAGGTTTTTTTTTTTTGAAAGACATATTGGATGTCCGGTTCAAAACTTGATCTTTGATAGACAAATTGGTAGCTTTTTAGGGTATTGGATTATTTACGGGATGAATGGTTTTGATAATATGACTCGATTATGTTTTGGGAAAAGAATATTGCTTTTATGAAAGTGTGTGCTAGCAATAGGCACAAGACTCGAAGTAGTATGACGGTTTTACTAAGAACCTAAAAATAGATTGTATATCTTGCCCGATCTGAATTTACTCACTTCATAGGTTTTGCGAACACGCCCTCTCCATGTAAAAGGCGGTTTTGATGGCGGTTTCTTTGGTAGCATCGCCAAACAAGTCCCCGATCGCTGGTAGCATCTTCGGCGATTGAGTAATATCATCTTCAGCAAGTCCCAAGTTTTCTTGTGTAGTTTTTACAACTAGTAACCGGTCGTATGGTAGTTGAGTCGGATTGAGTCGCCTTCCCCTACCATCTTGACATCTGGGTCGAAGAACGATATCGACAATCTGATATTGTAGCCGATAGATCAATCCTCCCGCCGTGGTCGCCAATTGTTTATGGGTAAAAATCGTTTCTGCCGATTTCGGTAAATTCGGTAGGTGAGTGAAAAACTGGTTCAAACCCGAAACAAATGTGCTGCACGTGAGCACTTTATAGGTTCGAGAGATCAATCTGTACAAGTCCGGCCTAAACCAAGAAATGGCCGTTCCGGACTTGCTTCGGTCACAAAGTGGAGGAGAAGGGTTGATTTGGGGAGGAAAGCAAAGAAAGGTGTTGAGGAGAGTAGTATCTCGACTTGTATCGAAAGTGAAAGCTTAGGAAGCTTGCAAGAGATGAAAGCTTTTTGGGAGAGCTTGCAAAGTTGCCTTTACGAGAGTGTAGTATTTTTCTCCCGACCGAGACTTGTTGTCCGGTGGAAATAGGTAAGACCTATTTATACAAGTTGAGATTGAAACATACCTATCTCATGAAGGAAGAGAGTAAAGGGTGAAATAATGGGAGGAGGTGGTAACCGCATGGTTTAATGGGTGAAAACGTTTTTCACCATTATTTCCTCTTTTATTTGACCGTTTTATTCCTTTTCACGCTTTCTTAATGTGAGCGTAGTGTACGCCGCATGTCTTGTGACCGCCAAACCAAAACCCTAAAGAAGCATCCCCGGTTTGTGTTGATGTCTCGAGTGTTGGTTGCATCTTGAGTGAAAGTGGCGCTGCTAGTGGCGCGTGTGGCATGTGCCAATGGCATGTGCGGAATGCCTTGGTGGTAGGTTGCACGGTTTGCAAGTTAGGCTACCAGCGTGTGTGTTTGGCATGTGCCAATGGCATGTGCGGAATGCCTTGGTGGTAGGTTGCACGGTTTGCAAGTTAGGTTACCAGCGTGCATGTTGGCATGTGCCAATGGCACGTACGGCCATGTTGACCTAGTTGCAAGTCTTGCGAGCCTAGGGCGCTATATTTGGCGTGGGCCAATGGCATAGCGGCTTGGAAATAGGGATTGCGATACGTGTTGGCATGTGCCAATGGCACGTACGGCCGTGGTGACCTAGTTGCAAGTCTTGCAAGCCTAGGGCGCTATATTTGGCGTGGGCCAAAGGCATAGCGGCTTGGAAATATGGTTTGCGACACGTGTTGGCATGTGCCAATGGCACGTGCGGCTATGTTGACCTAGTTGTAAGTCTTGCAAGCCTAGGGCGCTATATTTGGCGTGGGCCAAAGGCATAGCGGCTTGGAAATATGGCTTGCGACACGTGTTGGCATGTGCCAATGGCACGTGAGGCCATGTTGACCTAGTTGCAAGTCTTGCAAGCCTAGGGCGCTATATTTGGCGTGGGCCAAAGGCATAGCGGCTTGGAAATATGGCTTGCGACACGTGTTGGCATGTGCCAATGTCACGTGCGGCCATGTTGACCTAGTTGCAAGTCTTGCAATCCTAGGGCGCTATATTTGGCGTGGGCCAAAGGCATAGCGGCTTGGAAATATGGCTTGCGACACGTGTTGGCATGTGTCAATGGCACGTGCGGCCATGTTGACCTAGTTGCAAGTCTTGCAAGCCTAGGGCGCTCTATTTGGCGTGGGCCAAAGGCATAGCGGCTTGGAAATATGGCTTGCGACACGTGTTGGCATGTGCCAATGGCACGTGCGGCCATGTTGACCTAATTGCAAGTCTTGCAAGCCTAGGGCGCTATATTTGGCGTGGGACAAAGACATAGCGGCTTGGAAATATGGCTTGCGACACGTGTTGGCATGTGCCAATGGCACGTGCGGCCATGTTGACCTAGTTGCAAGTCTTGCAAGCCTAGGGCGCTATATTTGGCGTGGGCCAAAGGCATAGCGGCTTGGAAATATGGCTTACGATACGTGTTGGCATGTGCCAATGGCACGTGCGGCCATGTTGACCTAGTTGCAAGTCTTGCAAGCCTAGGGCGCTATATTTGGCGTGGGCCAAAGGCATAGCGGCTTGGCATTGCTGCCATGGTGCGCAGGGTGCGGCTTGGTTTGGCATTGTTGCCATGGCGCGCAGTATGCGGCTTGGTTTGGCATTGTTGCCATGGTGCGCAGTTTGCGGCTTGGTTTGGCATTGTTGCCATGGTGCGCAGTATGCGGCTTGGTTTGGCATTGTTGCGCGCAGGGTGCGGCTTGGTTTGGCATTGTTGCCATGGTGCGCGAGGTGCGGCTTGGTTTGGCATTGTTTCCATGGTGCGCGATGATGCGGCTTGGTTTGGCATTCTTTGCCATGGTGCTGCGAGATGCGGCTTGGTTTAGCATTGCTTTGCCATGATCATGATATGATGGCTTGGTTTGGCATTCTTGCCATGATGCGCAGGTGTGGCTTGGTTTGGCATTGTTGCCATGGTGCGTAGGGTGCGGCTTGGTTTGGCATTGTTGCCATGGTGCGCAGATATGTGGCTTGGTTTGGCATTGTTGCCATGGTGCGCAGTATGCGGCTTGGTTTGGCATTGCTGCCATGATGCGCAGGGTGCGGCTTGGTTTTGGAATTAGGGTTATGTGTTGAAAACCCTAATCTGGTATTTTGAAAAAATACCCCTATTAATTATTTACACCTAAGTTAAATGCTCTTAGTTAATGTGTTGCGGGTAACACTAGGTCATGGGGTTTTACGATTTTACCCCTTGTCTAAAAACCACCATCAACAGCAGTTAATCATACTGCACCCACGATGAATTACTTAGATCCATGCCAGTGCCACCTACTGTGTGAAGTTTCATTTCGTCAAGCATCTCTTAGGTGTTTTTTCTTCAGTTTACGTGTATTCATTCTCTTATTACCATTGCTATATAAATGTCATTGTTCTCTGTTTCTTGATATAAGTATACGGTCCAACGGTGTAATGCAATTTGGATGGCATCATTTGTACCACAATGGTAAGTACTATTCATCCACTTGTTGGTTACCCTATATTTGTTAGTCTATTTTGCACCTATTAAATATCAAGAGTCTTATGTTTTGTGCCTTGATGACTTTCAGAAAAAACCAATGGATGATCTTCTAACAATAGAGGAACTGCGGAGATATTCTAAGTGCAGGTTGACAAGGAAGTACATATATATCGCCATTCAAAAACCAGGTAGATCTCCTATATATATATATATATATATATATATATATATATTAGTATTTTTTACCATATCTAGAATCACATAATGTAAACGGTGATTGAAAGTATAATACTGAAAAAAGGAAACGGAGTTAAGTTTATGAGTTAAGTTTCCATATCCTCCATAACAACTAATCCAGCAATCACGTTATGCTTGATTTATACAGAGGAGATAATATTTGCATTTATTGACGAGATGATGGCACCTTTGGCGCTTAGGATAGCGCCTAACACTTCCTCGAGGCGCTAAAAGCGCCAAACGCGCTCGCCTAAGGCGCCGACATGGAAAATAGCGTAGATTAGGATTCCTCGGGCGCTGGTCCTACGCTTGGTGCACCTTTGAACTTCATCCACCGGCAGTGTACCAGTTTACGCCATTGGAAGGCTTTAGGTCGAGTCGGAATAATTACAGTTATTTAAGCAGTCGGTCTAAAATATAGTCTCACTATGTATGTATATGTCGGACTAAAATAATCTTACCAATATCAGTGTCTGCCAGTCTGAAATAGTCCTACCAATAGATTTGGGGACGCATTGTTTATTGTCGTCATCAGGATGCAGTTGTTCCTTAGCATGTACCATATTTATTATATACTTACTTATCCATTGGTATGTTGTAGGATAATACTTACCCTGTTTCCTTGTTAAGGATAATGTCAGGGGCGGAAGCATGCCTTGACTAGCTGAAGCCACCCCTAGCAAAAAAAAATTGCTTACTTAGATGGTAAAATTGAAGCCCAATTTTCGTCAATCCCAGTCCAAGCCACCCCTAGAAAAATTCTTTCCTTCTCTTACTTTGAGCGGAAGAAAAACCGAAAGAGGTGAAACAGAAAAACCCTAGGTAAGGAGGTAAGGAAAATATAATATTTCCTTCTTTTTGTTTGCTCTCATTACTAGTCATATTTTTCATTTATTCTTATGCATATGTTTCGACTTCCGAGTCTTGTTTGACTCATTACACAGAGTCAGTGTAACTACTTATGATAGCATCAATAAACTTGAGATTTTATTGTTTAGATTTGGTAAATTTCTGAAATAAGTTTTCAACTGGTTTCATTTGTTTTGAAGTAGATAATTGAGCTATTTAATATAATTGTTATTCCGTGGTTTGTTTTCAAGTGTCTGGGTAAGAATTGTTACTTTTGCGGGGTTCATGCCTTCATTGGGTGCATGCATATTAAATAATAGCTTTTAGTCTATCTCATTAATAGTTAGCTAAGATCTTATATCAATCATGAAGTTCATTCCATTATCTGCTTGAATTATAAAATTCTTGTTATAACCAGGAGAGCATCCATGAAGTTTTATTATTCTTGCATAATTTGCTATTGTTGATAATGTGTTATTGCAGCGAAAGTTTTCTTAATCTGATTCCATTTTCAGTTTTTAATTGTTGTAGAAGTGGGGAGAAAGAAATTTAGAGATTAGTTCTCTGTCAGATAATGAAGTTTTAAAAGAATCAGTGCCTATGTTTCAAATAGGACTCCAGCAGTTCTACCCGCAACGAGCATCTTGAAGCCGTATCGCAATGATGTTATCATCTTCCTGCAGCCAAGGTATGTTGATAAACCCGTTGATCCTCCTGAAGCGTGGGTGCTTAGGGAAAGTAACAGTTTTTTAAAGTTGATTAGGAACTTCTAAAAACCGTACAAGATATATGAAGCAAGCAAAGGTATAATATTTCTTATGTTTTACCTTATACGTTTCCCTTATTTATTGGTTTGTATGGGGACAATGTCAAAACTATAGGCTCTGCAATAGCTTCGAAACACCTTACAGATGATTCTTCCTAAAAAATTTGATGCTGAGAAAAAACAAGTGACATAATGAGATCAAAATTCAGTCGATAAGGGTTAAAGACCGTGCTTGTGAAGCTGATGACCTAATGTCTAAGCCAATAGAGGTTGAAGTATATGTGATTTACGCTCATCTCCCGAGCTCGTTTCAAGTCGGCTATATTGAGACCATTTTTCTTTTTTTTGATTCTTGGTGTTCATCGGTCTCTTAATATTTGTATTTCGACAATGGACACCATGAATCAAAAAATAAAATGGTTACACTATCTTAAGAAAATTCCTAAGCCACCCCGGGTCATGAATATTGGTTCCGCCATTGGATAATGTACTTCATTAACTTTGGGAAGCCAGTGGTTCAAGATGATGAAGCCAACAACTTAGCTCATGGAGTATTGGATTCATTATCAGAGGTTTTGTAGTATGTCATCGTCAATGGTAATGTAAAGCGAAGCACAAAAGAAAACGAGCAACCCAAAAGAGCCATAACTTTAAATATTATTAGTCCTTTCAAAGATCCTGCTATATTTGAGGGGTATGTCTCAGAAAATTCAGCATTAGTCTCAGAGAAACCATTGAGGGAAGAGGTTCTCCTGCAGTCTACAAACATATTTATGGACTTCTCCTCAACCCTATGTTTTATGCAATTATGTACTGAAACATCGCTCAGTTGTTTGGTCTAAGTATTGTTCGTTCATAACGTTTCTTCATAAAATATACTATCGTATAAAATAAGTTGGGTATAATGTTCTATTGTCGTATAAATTGAAATGGGTAACTGTTTCAAACGGCCATATATTTTAAAGTGGGTAAATTAATACCGTCGTATAAAAAAACGTTGGGTACAGAGAATCCACTGGTTAGAGGAACCCATAGTTCTAATAAACCTCATGGCCAATCTCAGCAAGAGTTGGAGACACCATTTGCAAATGAGGAAGCAACTTTTCTCCTTACTCTAAAACGATATTAGCACGGTGGGAAGATATATTAGATTGCCTGGCAATCTGTAGAATATATAGAGATATGAAGCATAATATATCAAGGGAAACAACAGATAGCTAGAAAGCATAAGAAACAAGTATTGCTAGGGACTGCCGTTTACATACTTGTGCAGGATATAAAGATCAAAACTGAATTCATTTTGACAATAGATTTTCATATATAAAAAAATTATATGGCATAACAATGACTACAAACAAAGCAATATTCACAACTACTATTATTTGTAGTTTCAACTAGGTTGGATTGGCTTCTAGGATTATTGAGATAAGACCATGAAAAAATCAATCACAAACATATACTCCGGATAATAGTAAGACATTAAGACATTAGTGCAACCAAAGACATTTTTTCAATTCGAGTCTCACTGACAAAAGACTGTAGTAGGTATATTCATCTTTGAGTCATAATTAAGTAACTACCGCTAAGTAGCTTGAGTTCAGATTAGAGTATGTATCTTTCCATCTTTATACATCATTTACTGATGATACTGAATTGTCAGTACTTGGATACTTACCCCAACAAAAGAATTGGATACGATTTCTCCTTAAATTGCTACCATTACACAACTTTGAGGTCCTATCCACAATTGGTGATTTGTGCTTTGATAGAGAAAAATACCTAGGATAAACAGGGATAACTTAGCGAGAAAAATACGTATGTGTAAGTATGTGTACACACGTTCAATTAGAGTTTTATACCTATACTGTTAGGAGTAACCAAGGTTGGGTTATTAACTATGGTTTAGAGCAACCACAGCGGGCGAGTAAACCTATTTATTTGGTAAAAAGCGAGACGTAGTGGGACGGACTATCGACTAAAACCCAGACCATAACCAAATCTCGGACTATATTTGGTCTGGGACCAAAGACTAAACCCAAATATAGTCGAGCGGTCGTATAGTCCACGCCCACCACCAAAGCGGTATATAATCTACGCCCCACACCAGGTGTACATAAAGTCCACGCCCCACACCAGGCGGGCTTTATACCTCCGCCCCATATTATTTTTTTTTCTTTAGTATGGGGCGTGGTTTATACCTCCGCCCCATTCATAGTTTTTTAACCTCTTTATATGGGGCGGGCTTTATACCTTCGGGCGAACGTATAGTCCACGCCCCACACCAGGCGAACGTATAGTGTACGCTCCACCAAATTTAGTCTTCCACCCGTAGCGTCACACACCAGACTAAACCCAAATTTTGGTCTTTTTTTTCCTCTTTGGTCTTTGGTTATACTCGCACCACTGCAGTTGCTCTAAGGGGTAGACATGGAAAAAAATTTAGAAAACTTATCAAAAGAGAACGAACAAACTCAGCTGTCCGTCTATGACGGATGAATTAAAAGTTGCCCAGATCGTTGGGTTGACTGAAGTGTTTGGATTTCTATGAGGATATCTCTAATATCTAAGTATTAATATTATAGATTGATTTTTTGAAACCCATAATTTTCCCCTTTCCAATATTCATTATATTGACAAGTTCAATAAAATTGAATATTTTGATATAGCGTAAAGATATGCTATATTGATCACATCTATTCGATCCTCAGGTGTGAGTAATGATTTTTTTTAATTACATAATGCCCACAATTTGTTTTATTAACAGATATACTGCAGGATGCCCATAATTTGCTTAAAAATTGATAAAGATAGATTACAATTGGTGATATTGACATAAACTAATCATCGAAGATGTATCGACTGAAAGTGACGCATATATCTAATTGGTGTACGAAGGTTCACATCACATCAAAGTGATATTATCGAATCGTTGATTTTATTTTTTATTAAAAACTTACCCTTTACGATCTTTGACAAAATCTTAACAATTATTGAGGCTGTCGATCCACATACCAATAGAAAATGAGCGAAATTGTTTCTGATCCTATCAATCATATACGCTTCTGTGAGATTATTCATGTTAATAATATTTCTTATGGGTCGTATACATTATACCGGCGTCATTTTTTTAAAAAAAAAAAAATACTTTCAATTTTTCAGTTTAACCTAAAAATAAGCCAAATTGAAAGAATGTAAAAATAGCCAGGATGTAAACAGTTTCATCATATCAATTTTAAAATACTTTTTTTTTTTATTTTTAATTTATATCAGGATGCATCCAGTTTTATCCTCACTCTTTTTTTAAGTTTAAGCCTGGATAACTCTAGTTTCATTCTTACTATTTATTTGGTGTCCATTTCACCCATACTAATATTTACTCGTCCATTAGAGCCATGTTTTAAAAATATTTGGACAAATGATCCATTTTCCGAAAAAAATATTATAATTCACAATGTGGGCGTTTCAACAAAAGTGAAGCTGGTACTACTAATTTGCAACAGTCGTATGATTCACCTACTTACTTGTATCCATAGTGTAATGAGGAGGAACAGAGATGTCCTCCCCAGTTTTCACTTTTGATATTATTTTCCTTTTCTTCTCGAGGTGATTTGTTTCCCTCCTTCTTTCTTTTCATTTCCTTGATTTATAATCTCCCTACAAGGATTCACTTAAAAAAACAAAATTGTAACAGAAAAATCACTAGAAAGGCTCAGAATGAACTCTGGCAAAAACTGGGAAACTTTTAATATGCAGTTTGAAAATGCGTACTAGGGCTTGTTCTGAGTCAGAATTGGCTATCCATAAAACGAAAGTGACAGTTATATCACACACCACGGTTTTACAAACTATGCGATCTATTTATTCTTATAATATGTAGGTTGAAAATGCGTACAATACAAGGTTTGAAAAACGGGTCACGGCTCAGGTCACGGCGACTGGGTGTGACCGTTATAACCCGTTTTGACGGGCGTGAACACATTTCGGGAAAAAAACATGTTATTTAGGAATAAAACGCGTTTTTAATACGTTATTTTAAAATAATGAGCGTTATAACGGTCAAATAGAAAATAAAAAGAAATTATGATCTGAGATTCCTATCTAACGGTTATAACGTGCGTGAAAATAGTTACAACGGGTCTAATAACGTTGTTACAACATTTTTTATATATTGTTATTTTATTCTTTTATTTTCAAAGTTTTTATTGTAATTTTTTATTCTTTAATTTTAAAAATAAATAATTGAAAAAATATATTTTTATATTCCTTTTTGTAAAAAAACGGTTATAACTAGTGTGAAAACGGGAAAAATGGTCTAAAAAACTCGCGTTAAAATGTTATTTAGAAGGAAAAAAAAGGAAAAAATCAGTTTTAGAAAAACAGTTATAACATATGTTAAAACGGAAAAACAGTGTTAAAAAACTGTCGGTATTTCCTATTTATCGGTGTTATATAAGCACGGGGTTCGGAGACCCTCACGGTTACTGTATATGGGTGTGACCGTTTTAACGGCAGGCAGAAAACAACTGAGCTTATGATACCATACCGACTTTTGCCTGTATGAGGCAACTGTATGGCCAGGCTACAAAACAACTGAGCTTTGGAAAGACAAGGTGGGAAAGTTACCTTGACGGACTTTGGGTGACACCTGTTTAATTCTGTTACCATAACACAGCAAAAAGCATATCTATGGTTTTGGTGACACTAATTCTAGTGTCACTGTATGTTCGTTTTGTATGCATCAACTGTTACTAATAGACACCTATGCGCGACTGTTGTCAAACTTTAAAACATTAATTTTTGTATATGAATTTTATCTCCTGTGAAGCGATTTTATCGACAAAGACCGATAAGAATTTCACAAAAAAACACTTAATGGGAGGCAGCAAATATTACCAGAGCACATGCGATTTGTACATGAATTTTATCTTCTGTTCAGGGATTTTATCGACAAAGACCGATAAGAATTTCACAAAAAAACACTTAATGGGAGGCACCAAATATTACCAGAGCACATGCTAGCCACAATCTCGCATGGATAGTAAGTACTTCTATTGCAAGGATTGAAACCGTAAATTTTTGCCATAGTTGAATCGGAGCTACTAATTCTAGTTGAGAGCTCAAAATCGACCCATGCGTTAGAATGCACATAAAATAAGAAGTTGGACCCAATCAATTAACTAAAGTAAATAATACTCTGATCAAGTATATATATATATATACGTATCTTGTCTATGATCATGATAAAATCATTAGCCTTTCTTACCCAATTAAAGCAACAAAAATGGATGAATTCTTTTTGAAGATATGTATGATTTTTCTGTTAGTAGCAGTCCTCTTCTTGTCTCTTTATTCTCTAAAGAATAAGGAAAAGCAAGATGATGAAATAACAGCAGTTCACCCACCTGGGATTGCAGGTTGGGCTCAAATCGTTAGAGAAAATGTGGATTTCCTGCGGAAAAATCTAAAAGGCATTCCAGAGCAATTCTTTCAGGATAGGATTCGAAAATACTCTTCAGAAGTCTTCAAGACTTCATTATACGGAGAAACTGTGACTGTCTTCAGTGGTGCTGCTGGTAACAAATTCTTGTTCTCAAACGAATACAAACTCGTGAAGATGTGGTGGCCGAAATCAGTTCGTAAGATTGTACCCTTTATAGAAGATGCGGCCTCACCTGCGGCGCAACGAGTGTCTAGGAACCTCCGTAGTAAGTTGTTTCCTTTAATTATGAAACTAGACATGCTTCGGAGGTATGTAGGCGTAATGGATTCTCTAGCAAGGAAACATTTCGATACTCATTGGGATAACAAGGAAGAAGTTGTTGTGTATCCCTTAATCCAGATATACAATTTCTCATCAGCATGTTTGTTGTTCTTGAGCATCAATGATGAAGCTCGGGTTGATGAGTTACTCAAGCTCTTCAATGTGGTCAGCGATGGAATCTTAACTATACCCATTAATTTACCCGGGACACCATTAAATCGGGGCATCAAAGCGTCTGAAATTATCAGAAAAGAATTTGCAAAAATAATCAAGCTGAGAATGGATGAGATGCATCTTTTTAACGAGGATGAGCTGATGAAGAAGATGATGAATGACTCGTCTTCAGTTCCACCAGCACAAGATTTGCTGTCGCAGATGATTCTATTTTGCAAAGAAAATGATGATACTGAACATGTCCAAGGAATCTGTGCTGATATTGAGAACAATGATAAGAAAACAAAGACATTCATTTACGCAAAGTACCTAGCGGACTTGGTACTTCCTATAATCATCGCTGGATATCACACACAAAGTACTGTTATTACAGTCCTTATGAAGTATCTTGTCGAGCTTCCACGTGTTCTCAATGAGGTCTTACGGGGTAAGTATTTAACGGGTACATACGCTGTCTGAAAAACTAAAATTTTATTTTGCTCATGTGATTACATTTCGGTGCATGCATAACAGAGCAGAACGAGATTGCCAATGCGAAAGCAACAGGAGAGTTACTAAATTTAGATGATATACAAAAAATGAAATACTCGTGGAATGTAATATGCGAGGTATTGCGACTTGCACCACCGCTCCAAGGCGCTTTCACCGAGGCTTTGGCTGACTTCACTTATGCAGGATATTTGATTTCTAAAGGATGGAAGGTAACCATTTATTAGTTTGGCATCTATTTTACAAATTAACAATTTAGCGCATATATTGAAACTGGTTTTTCTCTATAACTTCATACACGTACAGTTATACTGGAGTGCAATTTCGACCCACAAAAATCCAGAATATTTTCCAGATCCTGAAAAGTTCGATCCGTCTAGATTCCAAGGGAATGGACCTGCTCCATACACGTTTGTAGCGTTTGGAGGAGGACCTGGAATGTGTCCTGGAAGAGAGTATGCTCGAGTGCAAATGCTCATTTTCATGCACCATGTTGTGCGAAGGTACGAGTGGGAGAAGCTGATTCCTGGTGATGAAAAATTAAAAGTCAGCCCCTTTCCTTTGCCGGCTAAAGCGCTTCCAATACGACTTCTACCTCGGACAATCTAATTAGTGTTTGTTCGATTTATCAGATGATCTTTGTGTCCTATCTGATTTATTGGTGCTTAGTGTTCGAATTGAATAACACATGGAAAAAGAAAATGATTTACTATATTTTGTCTCAGCATATTGAGGCTTTATAAAGTGATCAGCATAGACTCTTTATTAGTTTCAAGCACTAGATATCCTGTTCATCATTTTATCTCAGCATTATATATGTTTTTTTTTATTTTGTGCTCCTAGTAGAGTTTCATCTTTTCTTGTATCAAATTTTTATGATAATCCTTAAATACAAGAAAACAGCCATCACCAGCTCAAGTTACAAGCCTAATGATTAAAACAAGTAAAAGGCAAAAAAATAATATAAAATAAAAAAACGCCTATAGACTGATTATGTCATAGTCTATCCAAAGAATCTGCCAAGAAGTCATTTTTTCTTTCTTTCTTTCTTTTTGATCGAAAGAGAAGGTATTATAGAGCAAAGGAATGTACAATGAGTTCTACCAGAGGTAGATTAAAACCAAAAAAAAAATAAAATTAAAACAAAAATCTAAAAATGATATGAAGATTGCAATTCAATTAGACAACACCTTATTGGAGAAGTTCAAATGAAATCGATGGCCTGCAGTAGCAGCCCACGCTAAAACTGATGATTTAGCTTCATGAATGAGATCATCATCAGTTTTGAAATGGTGTTTACAATTGCAATTGGAATTAATCTCCGGATGAAGTTTCCGGATTGAGAGAAGCGATTTGTATGCCAAGTCTCTACTAGAATTCGCATGGACAATACCCACGTCCAACCTGTACTTGAGGTAAGAGCACACCACATCTTATAAGAAATTTTGCTATGCAGAATTAGATGGTCTTGCGACTCAACACTACTACCACACAAAGCGCAACCCTTTTGATGAAGAATGTCTATGGTATTAAGCTTACCATGCACCAGACACCACATCAATATATTAATTTTTGGTGGGATTGCAGGTTGCCAGATGAACTGATAAGGGAAGTGATTCTCACCATGTATTCCGCTACTATGTTCTGTGTCGAACCGTGTTCTCAATATTCACGTAAGCTCAATTCTTGTGTAATGCCCGTGTTTAATTCTACCATGCAATCTAATGTACTCAATATTTGATTGTTTTATTTTTGGTTGTTTGATTCAGGTCCAACAGAGTCGCGTGGTTATATGCTTGTACACACAAATGGGCTCAATCGGATGAGAGCTGGGGTCTGTATCATTCTCTACCTCCCCTATTGTGTCGTGTTCATAGATCTTATATGCTCAGTTGAGTGAGATTATTCAACTAAGCTATTGACGGTGAGCGTCTTGCATCATCGCATGATTATTGATATGGCTAATTTTGGTCTTTAAGTAAACCCCACTTCAATAGAAATAACTTCTTTCTATCCCAAAATTGGACTCCTGGAATACTAATAGTCTGTTGACGTACAGTTGGAGACTGGATATACATGACCATTTAGTTCACTTGTTTTTATGGAAAATTATAAATTTAAGTGAATTGATTATACAATTGGCATTATCATATGATTGCTTTTATTGGGTTTGTATGATCTTTTGTTCAAAAAAATTTTTGGTGTTATACTCAAAATTGATTAATTAAGTTTTTGTATCTTCTAATGCATTTGTGTTTTTTTGGTGAATGGTTCTTTCTGGTTTTGCTGGCGGCTCGATTGTAAACTTTAAGAGATCCTTATGTATGCCCAACCAGTCATCTCACTTACTGGTCAAACTAATGAACAATGTGGCAGTTAGTTGCCTTTAGAGTTTCCCAAGTTAAGTTCTTTTAGGTTTGTGAAAAACCTTTAGGGAAAATATTGTTTATACTGATATAACCTTTATATGCTTCCCAATCACTTTGTTTTCAATAATTTTGTGAGTCCCGTGGCGTTTTCGAAGGAAAAGGCATATCTAATTTGGAGGTCAGTACCGACATCAAGTCTAATATTATCTTGTGGGTTAAAGTAGCACAATGAACAGTTTTCTTTGTATTTGTTTTGTTTTCTCTTCTCATCTCTTTATTTCTCTTGCCCTCCTTTAAATTTTATCTATGTACTTGCTTTTTACCTCTTATAAATGTTGGTACATGAATAAAGTTCTTCCCTTTTCAAAAAAATTAAAAAAAGTCCCAAGGCGTCTAAAATTATTTTCTACGAAGCACCTGTTGTTTGAATGTGCTATTTTTTCTCAAGGATGTATAATTTACTCTCAGGACATATTGGAGACTCAAGGGAGAAAATATTCCTTGTGTTACAAAGAAGGCAAAGCGGGCCTTGAATTTGATTCAAATATATTCTTACATTTCTCTGATTCATTGTGGTCGACATTTGTTGTTGTTTTTTTTTTTTCGAATGAGAAGGTTATATTAAAAAGAAAAAAGAGAGCCAAGGTTTAAAAACAAGGACAATACAAAGATAGTTACATACATATTAGAGTTTCCCAATTACTCCAAATTAAGTTAAGATCTACAAACTTGAAGGTATCCTTATCACAAGACCATAAGACTATCAATTGCTTAATCAAATCAATAACTTCTTGCACACACTTATGCCTACCTCCAAAGACTCTTCCATTCCTTTCCTTCCACAAGGCCCAGCAAATCGCATAATGAAGTAATTGCCAAACTTCTCTTCCTTTATCACACAACACATTGGAGGTAGGGGTGTTCATGGTTACTGGTTAACCGAGAAACCGAACCAAACCAAACCGATTAGGGGGAAACCAAACCGAACCATTAACTAATGGTTGGTTTTGGTTTAGAAAAGATGAAAACCGAGATTAATGGTTTGGTTTTGCTATGATAGAGAAACCGAACCAATAACCAATGGTTAATCGAATATTGATTAAAAAAAATCATTGATTAAATTTTCATTAGAGATGTCACTGTCATTAGTTAAATCTTCTTTTGATCTCTAGATTTAGAGTAAGCTTTAACTACTCTTGATATTCTTTTTATTTATTTTTTGTCTGTAAATTTTTGTAAACCAATACTATTTTTTTCTGTAAATTAGTGCAAATTTTTTTTTTTTGGTTTGACATAATTATTGGTTAACCAAAAACCACTGGGAAAAAACAAAACCGGCTGGAACCATTTGGATCCTAACCAATGGTTAATGGATTGGTTTGGTTTCAATTTTTAGAAACTAATAGTATTGGTTTCGGTTTTGGTTTGGCTTGAAACCGAACCAAAACCGACCATAGCTTCAAATAAATGAATTAACGTGCTTGGCAAAGGCCAAGCAATTCTGAAGGCCTTAAGAAAATATTTCCAAATCTCAAAAGAAAACGTACAGTGAATAAACAAATGGTTTGCAGATTCCCTAACTTTGTTGCATAAAACACACTGCTCACTATCTATGGTAACAGCACAATGACGCAACATATCCCTAGTAGGAAGAGAATCATGAAAAGAAGCCCATAAAATAAAACTAACCTTGTTGAGAATATGAGCTTATCAAAGAAATTTGTTGAAACCGCACTCATCCAAGCCACCTGTGAGCTTCTCATAACATTTCGAGGTGCTAAAGTTTTCCATAATCTCCACTTTGTCATCCTCCTCCACCAAAACGGGCACATAATGTAAATCACTCCTTAGTAAATCCCATTCTAGTTTCTCATTCATATTTAAAGCCCTCTTGAAATCCCAAACCCATTCTCCATTCACTATCATATCCGATATTGTTGCATTCTTTAGTCTCACTGCCTTGAATACAACCGGAAAAATATCCTTCAAAATGCCTCTATCAAGCCAATGATCCTTCCAAAACCGAATAGCTTTCTCATTCCTTACCTTGAAACTCTCCATGGTTTGAACTGTTGAAACCATATTAGTGACATTCTTCCAAAGGCTCCTACATTGAGAAGTATTATCCACATCAGGAATTAAAAGAGAAGTATTATGAGAAAAATTTTCATTCACCATTTTCCTCCAAAGGATATTTTTGTTCCTAGAAAACCTCCAAATCCACTTGATTAATAAGGATTGATTTATTTTCCTCAAATTCTTCACCCCTAAACCGCCGTTTTGTTTTAGAACACAAGACTTCTTCCAAGAAACCCACACCATTTTCCTCCTTCCTTCCACCGAACCCCAAAGAAAGTTACGCATAATTTTGATCATTCTCTTTTACACACTTACTGGAAGATGAAAAAGTGAAAGATAATAAATTGGTAAACTTGCTAGATAACTTTTGATAAGAATTAACCTACTAGCTTTATTAAGTTGCCTTTTCTTCTACGACGCCAACTTTTGTTCCATTCTGATCACGACATGGTCCCAAACTGAAGTGATACGCCAGTGCACTCCAATTGGAATACCAAGGTAAGTGAAAGGAAGATTCTCTGTCTTACAACCTAGTTCTCGAGCAAGATCATCAATTATCCCATCTGCACCCACATTGATCATGGTACTCTTATCTAGATTCAACTTCAGCCCCGTAATAGTTTCAAAAACAGCCAGAATAATGAATAAACGTCTAACTTCCTCCATCGTCGTATCAATAAATATCAAAGTATCATCCGCAAATTAAAGGTGAGAAATAATAGAACCTTGTTCCACCACTTTAAAACCAGATAACTGACATCTCTCCACCGCATCATTTATTAGTTTTGAGAGGATTTCTACCACCAAAAGAAAAAGATACGGAGATAAAGCATCACCCTGCCTTAAACCCTTGCTTGGTTTAAATTTTTCATTAGATCCACCATTTACGAGAACAGATAAATGAGTAGTAGTTACATACCATTTAATCCAATTAATCCATTTATCGCCAAAATCATGCTTTTGCAAGATCGTAAACAAAGCCTACCAGTTAACATTATCAAAAGCTTTCTCCATATCTATCTTGCACAGAATTCCAGGTTTCCTAGCCTTCAGTCTGCTATTAACACATTCATTAGCGATTAAAACACCATCAAGAATTTGTTTACCATGAATAAAAGCCCCCTGGAAATCAGAAATAAACATTGGCATCACCGTCTTCAACCGAACTGCAAGAATCTCAGAAATAATCTTGTACACCATATCAATAAGACTTAAAGGTCTGTAGTCTTTAGGAGTGCATGAATCCTCCTTTTTTGGAATCAGAGTGATAAAAGAACAATTAAAACGTCAGTCGATTGAGCCAAACCTGTGAAAATCTTTGATAAGTTGCATGAAGTCTTCATTTATTGTGATCCAACAAGTCTTGAAGAACTCAGCAGTGAAACCGTCTGGCACCGGAGCTTTATTACTCCCCATTTTCTTAATCACATCCCAAACTTCCTCCTTCGTGAACTCTCATTCTATCCACAGCCTATCCACCTCAGTGATTTTTGGAAAATATAAATTCTCCATACTTGAGTTCACCTCTTCTCTCTGTGTAAACAGATTAATATAGAAGCTTCATATTTCCTCCTTAATAATATGTTGATCAAAACAATTTACTCCACCCATATGTAGTTTCGTAATTTTATTACGCTTTTTCCTTGCACTAGCTATACTATGGAAGTATCTAGTGTTCGAATCTCCCCACCTAAAATTGTTTTGTTTCGACCTCAAATGCCATTTCTTCGCCTCCATTACTTCTATATTACCCGGCTTCAATTTACATTGAGTTCTTTCTTCCACCTGATTATGTTGAAGCCTAACAGTCTCCTCCAAAATGTTTAACTCTTGAATTCTAGACGTGAGCTCATTCTTATCTCTAGAAACGTGACCATACTTCTACTTTTTCCAAGGCTTGATAAGGTGTTTTGGGTTCTGTAACTTGAGAAAAAAACGTGTACTTGCACTTCCAGTATACAACAAGCTCTCCCACCACAACTGAACATTCCGTGCAAAGTCTTTATGCTCTAACCACAACTTATCTAACTTGAAATAAGGTTTGGAAGGCAAAATCGGTTCAGAGATAACCAAAATTGGGTTATGATATGATATTGTTCTTGTCAACACCACATGTACAGCATTCGGGAAAGCCTCCTCGAATTCATGACTGAAGAGAAAGCGATCAAGTCTACATAGCAGCGGGTCGACTTGATTGTTAGACCATGTATAAGCACCACCTATCAAAGGTTGGTTTTTGTTGATTTGGTCGGGAAAGACATTTGTTGTTTTTGATTTGGTCGATGTTTGTTGTTGTGATTAGTCTGAGATAAGGTTTATTTTATGGATCAGATTTAATTTCCCTTAAAATGTATAGTTTGTTCATTAAGGGTTGTATCCTGCACCAACTTTCGTCTCTATTTTTTAACACCATAGTCACATGATATCTGAATTTTCTATGTTGTGCTTAGTATTTGATTGCTAGCAACAAATTTTTTATTCGTAAGAACATATATTGGAGGCCTCTTGAGATTGAGGATCTACAGGTTTTATTTAGCGGGATTTGAGCATCTGATCACAGTGTGTTCCTTTTATTGTTGCAGCAGGAGGTTATAGGTTTAACACCAAGCTGTTCATGTATGATGCAGACATCAACATATATGTTATCAGGTGTTCGAAGTTACTTGATCTACATGTTAGTTTGGTAGATTGCAAGTTATACGAAAATTGTTGAACATATTATAAGAACGATTATTACAGCTTGGGCACCTAAATCGTTTCCATTTTCCCAATTTCGATTATCTGGCCTCTTAGATGAGCAAAAAACCTGTTATGTTTTTGTTGACGGGAAGATTAACTCCTAATCCTATACATATGTGGGTTACAAACTTACAAGTTAATTTACTTATTGATGCCTTTTGTGTCTGTTTCTAGATCCTTTTGGTGTAACGATTGTCGGTACTTGGTACCAATATTATTGATTTGTAAGAATATCTATACAGCGGCAGAAAACAAGGATCAATGTATTATAAATTATTGTTTTAATAAAAAAATACACAATATTCTCTTTTAATTTTGTTTTTTTAGCAATAATCTTCTCATTAATTTTTTTTTGGGGTATGGGACGGATATAAGTGTTTTTATTTATATTATTTTCTTATTGATTTTTTATTCTGAGACGAAAATTATTTCCCCAGCTAAACTATATTTTTTTCTGAGATGAACAAATTTCGCTCCTCAAACTGTTTATATGACGAATTTATTTTTTTATTTTTTACTATAAATATCTATTGAGATGAATAAACTTCGCTGCTAAATAAGTCACCGTTTCTCCATATAAATAAGTCTTGAAGACTTCCGATGAGTATTTACAAATCCTCTGTTGAAAGAATTTCTCTGGAACGCCTTTTAGATTTTTCCGAAGGAAATCCACATTTTCTCTAACGATTTGCACCCAACCTGAAATCCCAGGTGGGTGAATTGTTGTTATTCCGTCATGCTGCTTTTCTTTCTTCTTTAGAGAATAAGGAGACAAAAAGAGGACAACTACTAAGAGAAGAATCATACACATCTTCACTAACAGGTCATCCATTTTGCTGCTTTAATTGGGTAAGAAACTTCTAATGCTACATGTATATATATATATATATATGCATGTATGTATAACTAGCCCAAATTGGGACTTTAATTTTTTATTAATATATGGAGTTTTTACTCTATATATATATATATATACAGTAAAAACTCCATATATTAATAAAAAATTAGAGTCCCAATTTGGGCTAGTTATAAATAGTATTAACCTTCATATTCTAATATTAATAATCTTTTTAGTCCCGTCATAAGGAATTTACCTTCATATATTAATATAACGTCACTATTGGAAACTTATAGATCTTGTTACATCAAAATTTAAGATGTAACAAAATACTTATCTATAGTTTTTTGAGAAAATGATGTAACTTTTTGGATTCTTATCGCATCTTTTAATTTACGGATGCGTAAGACCTCATTAATATGAACACCTTCTTGTTAAAGCGAAAACATTTACAACTTGTCGAGCATGTTTAAAACTTCTTGGGATGAAACATTTGGTATTTTTGTATTATCATCATCAACATTATCTCCCCACTTTTTTTGTCTAATTCCATCGTTCTTCGATTAAAGCATATACGCCTTGTTGTTGATTTGGACTATTACGGAAGGTATCCATATCCATTATCATTTACACACTTTGAATTGGCAAAAAAAAAAAAAGTATATTTTTCTGGTATACCTCCCTATATTAATAAAATCCATATATTAATAATTTTGTGAAGTCCCGAGGCTATTAATGTACTAAGTTTTTACTGTAGATACAATATCTTTGATGAGTAGTGTATATAGTAGAAACTCTATAAATTAATGTTGTTGGGACCACCAGAATTTATTAATTATGCGAGATATTAATTAACCTATAAATTAATAATTATTAACTTATAGATAAATTTAACTTCGATCAACTGATAACCTAAGTTTAGACAATTCGGATGAACAATTAGATGGTGATATCACTCAAGACTTACAAAATTTGATCGAAAAGTTGGGTTATCGCAATTTAGTGAATGTCAAGATGTCCTGAATATCCAGAAGAATATGGAGTTACGCTAATTGAGAGCGTTATGGGAAGTGATAAAGATGGGAAAGAAAATGATAAAACTTCTATAATAGATCCCCTTCACGAAACGAGGTTTTTAAAGCGACAATCACATAACTATTTCTCGCTGGACTATAAAAAACAACACTAGAAATTCTTACGATGATAAGAAAAATTAGAGATAAAACTCAGTGTGATATTGATTTAACAAAACACAATCATTTTCAAGAAATCTACGTATAACATTAATGGATTCAATATATATATGTATTGAATTATTAATTTATATTTCATATGGGTCTATATAGATAAAAAAAAATACACTAATTTATAATTTTAGCGAATTATTAATTTGTCACATTGTCCCCTACTTAGGACCGGCTAAAAATATTATTTAAGAGAGTGTTTGGGCAAAAATCCATCTTCACCGCAAACAATATCGATGATAAATAATGATGAAGCTGATTGATCTCATCCTCCAGGAATTTGGGGGTACCTGCAAAACAAATACTCTGATGCTCAAGTTAGTCACAAGTATTTTGCAGGTGAGTTTTCTAGGGTTTGATCGCTTACCTGCGTATAGGTTAAAACCCGGTACTTATAGATTGGGAACCCTAATGGATAAGGATTGAATCCGTTATTTTAGTCTTCCTTATTTAATAACTCGTTGGAGTACATTTCGCGATAAGTATGAAGAAGTTTTACAGATTCAATGTGCCACGGTCTCGTCAAGTTGACCGATGTTTAATGAATCTCAATGGAAAATATTAGGTACACACAGATGTGTGTACCCAATGTAAATCATGGTGCGCATGAGCTATCCTAGACTGCCGACTGTAGCTACAATTATGGTCTATAGTCTTGGTCAATATTTCATGTGCGAACTTATCTATTAAACCTATAGAAAGGTTAAATAAGTAACATGAGCGGAGATATCGCAGAAGAGCCTTATCAAAAGACTCTTTTTACTTATAAAAGGATAACAAAAATCCTAAATAAGGTAAGCGATCAAACCCTAGAAAACTCACCTGCAAAATACTTGTGACTAGCTTGAGCGTCGAAGTATTTGTTTTGCAGGTACCCCCACATTCCTGGAGGAGGAGATTAATCAGCTTCATCATTATTTATCATCGAGATTGTTTGCAGTGAAGATGGATTTTTGCCCAAACATCTTTGGCGCCGACTAAGGGGATTCGGGTAAAACGATCGTGTTTTACCAGTGAGAGAAGTCTCGGAAAAATCATGAACGAGGTTCCAACAAAAATCAGCAAGAAATAATATATTAGGGTTCACAGCGAAACCGTTGCAAACTTGAAGAAAGCGTTGCGAAACAGTTACATAAATTGTTGCAAAAACGATTCTTGAGAGCTGCGAATCGGAGATATCTTGTAACAAATATAGGTGTTGCAGAAAGCGTTAAAAAAGTGATCTTATACAACTACCAAGGTCCAGCCTCATGTACGACTCCTTATCCAGAATATCCGGTCAGTCAGATCCAACCGTTCACAAGCCTAGCCAGGCAGCCGAGTCAAGCCTCTCCTAGTTAAGCCAAGTTGTTGGAGCCAAGCCGACACTTCGAGCCAAGCTGTTCCTAGGCGAGCTGTTCGAGCCGCCTTAGCAAGCCGAGCCGAGCCTCGTTGTAAGCCAGATGTTTACGCCCTAAATCTCAACACGTACGGATATTTCCACCCAAGCCGCCGTGATCCAAGCCAAACTAGCTTGGATGTTTCAACCCCAAATGCATACACCTTCAGATATTCCACACCACTGCTTGGGCTTGGGCTTGGTCTTCAATCTTGTTTCGTCAATAACTTCTTCGTTTTAAGTCGGAATTGAGTGATTTTTGGCTCGTTAGAATCGTCTTTCAATTCCCTACAACATGGAAGCAAAAAATTTTATGCTCGAAAAACTTTTATGTGCACTTGGAGCAACAACATGATCGAGTTCGAGGTTCGTGGATAGCGACATGATCGAGTTCAAGGTTTGTGGATAGAGACATGACTAAGTTCGAGATGAGGATTGCTTAGACCCTTCAAGATTTAGACTTGCATCACTTCGCAAGCACCTAAAGCCTCAACTTGCACGTGAGAACATAAGTCTTGCTCTTAGCGCAAGCATAAAATCTCGCCTTGCGCGCGAGTATGAAAGACTTGTACCTTCACAGGCATAAAGTCTCGTCTCGACCACGATCCCAACGCCCGATGTTGGAACGCACAAACTCTCGTCTTGACAACGAGCCCAATGCCCGATGTTGGTCCAAAGACTCGTACTCAACACAAGCAACAGCTAGCCTGCCCGAGCAGTGAGCGCTTCAGCCTTGTTACGTTGCGAGCAAAAAGCCTTGCCCTAGCCGCAAGCACACTACATCACACTCAAGTCTCGACTAGATCTCGAGCATCACAAGTCCAATACTTGGCAAAAAGTCTCGCCTAGCATGTGAGCAAATTTTATTACAGGTTATCACAGTTGGGGGCGTCTTTGTAATATCTCTACTCACGGTTGGGGGCGAGTTTCATCATCAACGATCGATGCAAAAGGAAAGACAAACTTCGTAACCCCCAACAAGTTGGAGGTTAAGAGGGGGCGATGTTTGTACCGTGTATAAAATACTCGGAGAGCCCGTTAGCCCGTTGTTTATGGGTGAAAATCGTTTCTGCTGATTTCGGTAATTTCGGTGAGTGAGTGAGAAACTGATTCAAACCCTAAACAAATGTGCTGCACGTGAACACTTTATAGGTTCGAGAGATCGATCTGTACAAGTCCGGCCTAAACCAAGAAATGGCCGTTCCAGACTTGCTTCGGTCACAAAGTGGAGGAGAAGGGTTGATTTGGGGAGGGAAGCAAAGAAAGGTGTTGACGAGAGTAGTATCTCGACTTGTATCAGAAAGTGAAAGCTTAGGAAGCTTGCAATAGATGGAAGCTTTTGAGAGAGCTTGCAAAGTTGCCTTTCTGAGAGTGTAAGTGTAGTATATTTCTCCTGACCGAGACTTGTTGTCTGGTGGAAATATGTAAGACCTATTTATACAAGTCGAGATTGAAACGTACCCTGGCCTCATGAAGGAAGAGAGTAAAGGGTGAAATAATGGGAGGAGGTAGTAACCGCATGGTTTAATGGGCGAAAACGTTTTTCACCATTATTTCCTCTTTTATTTGACCGCTTTAGTCCTTTTCACGCTTTCTTAATGTGAGCGTAGTGTACGCTGCATGCTGTGACCACCAAACCAAAACCCTAAAGAAGCATCCCCCATTTGTATTGATGTCTCGAATGTTGGTTGCATCTTGAGTGCAAGTGGCGCTGCTAGTGGCGCGTGTGGCATGTGCCAATGGCATGTGCGGAATGCCTTGGTGGTAGTTTGCACGGTTTGAAAGTTGGGCTACCAGCGTGTGTGCTTGGCATGTGCCGATGGCATGTGCGGAATGCCTTGGTGGTAGGTTGCACGGTTTGCAAGTTAGGCTACCAGCGTGTGTGTTTGGCATGTGCCAATGGCATGTGCGGAATGCCTTGGTGGTAGGTTGCACGGTTTGCAAGTTAGGCTACCAGCGTGTGTGCTTGGCATGTGCCAATGGCATGCGTGGCCGTTAGGGCCGTGATTTTGCTAGGGAAACTAGCTAGCGAGCATGTTGGCATGTGCCAATGGCATGCGTGGCCGTTAGGGCCGTGATTTTGCTAGGGAAACTAGCTAGCGAGCATGTTGGCATGTGCCAATGGCATGCATGGCCGTTAGGGCCGTGATTTCGCTAGGGAAACTAGCTAGCGAGCATGTTGGCATGTGCCAATGGCATGCGTGGCCGTTAGGGCCGTGATTTTGCTAGGGAAACTATCTAGCGAGCATGTTGGCATGTGCCAATGGCGCGTACGGCCATGTTGACCTAGTTGCATGTTTTGCAAACCTAGGGCGCTATGTTGGGCGTGGGCCAAAGGCATAGCGGCTCGGAAATATGGCTTGCGACACGTTTTGGCATGTGCCAATGGCACGTGCATGCGGCCATGTTGACCTAGTTGCAAGTCTTGCAAGCCTAGGGCGCTATGTTTGGCGTGGGCCAAAGGCATAGCGGCTCGGAAATATGGCTTGCGACACGTGTTGGCATGTGCCAATGGCACGTGCGGCCATGTTGACCTAGTTGCAAGTCTTGCAAGCCTATGGCGCTATGTTTGGCGTGGGCCAAAGGCATAGCGGCTTGGAAATATGGCTTGCGACACGTGTTGGCATGTGCCAATGGCACGTGCGGCCATGTTGACCTAGTTGCAAGTCTTGCAAACCTAGGGCGCTATGTTGAGCGTGGGCCAAAGGCATAGCGGCTTGGAAGTATGGCGTTGTTGCCATGGTGCGCAGGGTGCGTCTTGGAAATATGGCTTGCGGCATGTGTTGGCATGTGCCAATGGCACATGCGGCCATGTTGACCTAGTTGCAAGTCTTGCAAACCTAGGGCGCTATGTTGGGCGTGGGCCAAAGGCATAGCGGCTCGGAAATATGGCTTGCGACACGTTTTGGCATGTGCCAATGGCACGTGCGGCCATGTTGACCTAGTTGCAAGTCTTGCAAGCCTAGGGCGCTATGTTTGGCGTGGGCCAAAGGCATATCGGCTCGGAAATATGGCTTGCGACACGTGTTGGCATGTGCCAATGGCACGTGCGGCCATGTTGACCTAGTTGCAAGTCTTGCAAGCCTAGGGCGCTATGTTTGGCGTGGGCCAAAGGCATAGCGGCTTGGAAATATGGCTTGCGACACGTGTTGGCATGTGCCAATGGCACGTGCGGCCATGTTGACCTAGTTGCAAGTCATGCAAACCTAGGGCGCTATGTTGGGCGTGAGCCAAAGGCATAGCGGCTTGGAATTATGGCGTTGTTGCCATGGTGCGCAGGGTGCGGCTTGGTTTGGCATGGTTGCCATGGTGCGCAGAGTGCGGCTTGGTTTGGCATGGTTGCCATGGTGCGCGATGATGCGGCTTGGTTTGGCATGGCTGCCATGGTGCGCGAGATGCGGCTTGGTTTGGCATGGTTGCCATGGTGCGCAGATATGCGGCTTGGTTTAGCATGGTTGCCATGGTGCGCGATGATGCGGCTTGGTTTGGCATGGTTGCCATGGTGCGCAGTATGCGGCTTGGTTTGGCATGGCTGCCATGGTGCGTAGTATGCGGCTTGGTTTGGCATGATTGCCATGGTGCGCAGTATGCGGCTTGGTTTTGGAATTAGGGTTCTGTGTTGAAAACCCTAATCTGGTATTTGAAAAAAATACCCCTATTAATTATTTACACCTGAGTTAAATGCTCTTAGTTAATGTGTTGCGGGTAACACTGGGTCATGGGGTTTTACGATTTTACCCCTTGTCTAAAATCCACCATCAACATTAAGTCCCCTGCTTAGCTCGGAACAGGGGCTTTGTTGCGAGGTAAGCATAAGATGGTGACAAACTATTAACAACAAACCGTAAAGAAAATTGAAAGAGGCTTGTCTGACCTTTTATAAATAGGATTTGGAATCCTTGCCGCTGGTAGTTTTGCACAAATCGGGAGGCTGGCACAATTGGTGGGCCCGGTGCAGCTTGGGCGATGTTGGGAAGTTGGCGCAATTGGTGGGGCCGGTCTAACCTTGGAAACCATGCTTGCAAGCGTGACTTGGGCGACATTGGGAAGTCGGTCTAATCTTGGAAACAATGCTTGCTGGCGTGACTTGGGCGGCATTGGGAAGTCAGTCTAATCTTGGAAACCATGCTTGCAGGCGTGACTTGGGCGGCCGTTGGGAGGTCGGCGCAATTGGTGGGGCCGGTGCAACTTGGAAGTCGTGCTTGCAGGCGTGACTTATGTAGAGAGGGAGTAGGCGTTTCTTCAGACAGCAAAGTTTCCTTATTTTGCTTTACTTTACATGCGGCTTCAATTAGGGCAGTGTTCATGCTAAGATCTGAAAGCGTTACGTCCCTCATTGCTTCCTTTCCTTTTTTAGAATCACGTATTTATTCCCAATGCAAACGCATCATATTCCTTGTTTGAGAAAAGATTCTTCTTGTTGGATTTCTCTCTTTGTCATGTCGCGCAGATTCGAGTCATCTTCTAACCAGTCAGGTTCTCCGGATGAGGGCGCGAGGTCTGATTCTTGCATGAGCGTCCCAACAAATGTTATTCGGGTTAAGAAAATCATACCGGTATGTTTTCTTCTTCTTTGGCGGATTGACACACACTTTAATGCTTGTTGTGTAAATGGGAGAATTTCCTTGTGCAGAGATATCCTGTTGGAGCATGCGTCACTGTTATCGACGAGGATGACCTAGTTGTTCCTCTTCCTTCAGGTCCGACCTTGTTGACTGCTGCAGATTTAGAGAATGCTGATTTAGGGCTCTCTTGTCACGAATACCCTTCTGCAGGTTCATCGTTTGGGACTCGTATGAGGTGTCTCTCCTCCAATTATCGGAACGTTGGTGGTTTCTTGGTGCGGAAAGAATTCGTAGCCCTTTATACGAGGATATGGAAAACGTATGGCCATATTGCTACCAGGAACGTGGTGAAGTGCTGCTCGTCCGCTTTGGTTTCCGTAGTGAACTGTCTTCTGCCAATGATTGTTGAGATGGAGAATGTGTCCATTCATGCTTTGTTGTGGAGTCACCATTCAAAAGTGGGAGAACATGGTGTCTACCTGCGAGTCTTTTTGGAATTTAACGTTAGCTGGTTGCGTCACCGCCTCAATATTGTGAAGGTTGACAGGGCTGGTATTCATGCTGGTGTGATTCCTGCCACGAAAGCCATGCTGTAAGAAGAGGAAATTTTGTCCCTGGAGTCTCGGAAGATTGAGGAGTTAACTCGAGATTTAAAGAGTAGGACTGAAAGATATCATGGCCGATTGAAGATGATATTTTGTAGGGATTATAATTTACTAGATGGGCTTTTCTGATTTGCATTATGAGATTCGAAGGCTCCCCTTTCTCTTTTTTTTTTTTTTTTGAAGAAAATAAAGAGATTCTGTTAATCCATTGGCTTTGTATTGAAATTCGATAACTGGTAAGAAAGAAAGTAAAAGCGGAGAAAATGCCTGGACGTTCACACTTTTGATGTAGTATGTTGCGGGGGAATGATCGGGCGTAGTACGCCTTTAGCCATTTTCCATTGATAACCTGTCTCTAGCTTTCCCCCATCTTCTTTGATGATCTTGTAGTAAACTCATTGTTATATGCTTTAGTGATTATGTACGGCCCTTCCCATTTGGGAGAAAACTTTGGTGCGGATGCGTCTTCTTTGATGTGTTTGGCGGTTTTTAGCACCAGATCTCCTTCCTTGAAAACCCCGGGTTTTACATGGTCGTTGTACGCCCGGAAATCCTCGTTCTGTATATTTGTGCATGTTCCTATGCCCGGGATCTTTTGGAGTCTAGAGTATCCAGTTCCGCACTTACGGCATTGAGTGATTCGGCTTGTTCCACTGGGGTCCGCTCGCTGCGGCAATTCTGGCGGATGGGATCTTGATTTCTGCCGGGAGGATTGCGTCTGTACCGTAGACGAGGGAGTAAGGAGACACGCCGGTGGAGCTTCTAGGAGATGTTCTGTACGCCCAGAGGGCCATTGGCAATTGCTCATGCCGGGTTACGGGATTGTCATGTACTTGTCCTATTGAGGATTCGGATCAGAGTCTTGTTGGTACTTTCGGCTTGCCCATTTCCCTGAGGATAATAGATGGTAGAGAAGACTTGTTTGATTCCGTACCTCTCAAGTAGTTCCTGTACTTGCTTGTTAGCGAAAGGTGTGCCGTTGTCGGTGATGATGTGTTTAGGTACGCCAAAACGGCATGATGTGCTCCTTGATGAATGCCGCGATTGTGGCTCCAGTGGTTCCTTTCAGCGGGATAGCCTCAACCCACTTGGTAAAGTACTCGGTCGCGGTTATTATGTACTCATGTTGTTTTGAGGATGGGGGGTTGATCTTCTCGATGATGTCGAGTCCCCAGCTGTAAAAGGGTCACGGGCTACGTATTGCGTGCAAGGGTGTTGGAGGCGTGTGGATGAGGTTTCCATGAATCTGGCATTCTCGGCATTTCTGAACGAAGGTAGCCGCGTCGTCTTCCATGGTCGGCCAGTAGTACCTCTCGTGTATCTGCAGGAATAATTTCTGTTTTCCTTGGTGTTCGCCTTCGTGCATCTCTCTTAACATAACTGGGACCTCTGTGTCATCCAAACACCTTAGTAGGCCTCCCCCGAAACTCTTGCGATATAAAACCCCATCATGGAACACGAACCTTTTGGACTTCTGTCTTAGTTTGGACGCATCCTCTTTGTTAGTAGGAAGAATGCTATCGCGAAGGAAAGTGATGTACGGCTCCCGCCAGTCCCCTATGGCTGATGTTGAGGATTTCGACGACATGGGGGCGCCTGGCAATTTGGACACGCTTTTTGGAGCAATCGGGATTGGGTTTCCATCTCTGGCCAGTAGTATCCAAGTCGTTGTAAACGACGGTATAGAGTTACCACCGATGTTATCCCACAGACTTCAACATGAATACGTTCAAGCCGCTGCTGTGCTTCCTCTTTCCCGAGACACCTTGACAGAGATCCGTCTGGATTTCGGCGATACAGAACACCTTGAAGCATAAAGAAATTCCGCAAGGTCTTGAGGTCGACCTTCCCTTGAAAGAGTGAGTTGTTGAGTTCTTGAATGATAGGAGTTCTCCAGTCGTCATCTTCGGCTTTCTCAGGTTGTGAAAGCCACGTTGAAGCTATCGTTCGCCGTTTTACTGTCAGGGTTTCCTCAGTCCCTTCAAACCGCAGCTTTGAGGCTAGCGTAGCTAAGCAGTCGGCATGCTTGTTGTCTTGCTACGGCCGACATTTGTGATGGTTGCTTCAAATAAATAATTGAGTAGTTTTTGTGCTTCACCACTGTATGGTGCCAGCGTTAGTTCCTTCAATGCATAGATCCCGTTTACCTGGTTGATGAGTAACTTGGAATCTCCTCTTATCTCCAAACGCGTGGCCCCGACTTGTTTAGCTAGTGATAGTCCGATGAGGAAAGCTTCGTATTCAGATGAGTTATTGGTGCACGGAAAGTCTAGCTTGAAAGAGTGCGAGAAGACTTCTCCAGCAGGAGATACTAGTACAACACCCGCTCCTCCCAGTATTAGTGCTTTGGGGTGGAAGAGCCGTCGAAGAACAAAGAGCCACGTTTCTTCTTTGACTAAAAAGATATCCGGAAGATCTCCTGGAGATCTTCTCGTACTCTGCGGTATCTTCCCCTGGAAATGCTGCTAACAGGTCCGCAACAGCTTGTCCCTTTATGGCCCTTGGGGAGACGCACGTTAAGTCGAACTCTGACAGCTGCGGGAGCCATTTAGCCGGCCTTCCTATCAGAGCCGGTTTCGAGAGGAGAAACTTTACAGGGTCTGATTTGGATACTAGCACCACTTTATTGGAGAGGAGGTAGTGCCTGAACTTCTGGATGGAATAAATCAGTGCTAAACACGCCTTTTCCGCTTTGGGGTATCTGAGTTCAGCGTCTCTCAACGTTCGACTGAAATAGTATATGGGGTATTCCATTCCTTTGTCGTCCTCTTGTGCGAGGAGAGCTCCAACGGCAGTATCGCTAAAGGCCACGTGTAGAGACATAGTGGTTTCCCTCGCATAGGAGGCTTCATGATGGCCGGAGAGGACAAAGATTTGGCTTGATCTTCTGGTACACTTTTTGCTGAGGCGTAGCCCATGCGAAATTCGCTCATTTCTTTAGCAGAGGAGTAAACGTAGTGGTGAGGTGTGCCAGCCCCGGGATGAAGCGACGAATGTAGTTTACCTTGCCCATGAAACTCGGGAGCTCCTTTACGGTTCGTGGTGGCGGCATCGTGAGGATAGCTTGCGTTTTGACTGGATCAACTTTTATTCCTGCGGCCGTCACTTGAATCCCAAGAATTTCCCGAAGAGACACCAAAGGCGCATTTCGGAGGATTCATCTTCAACTTGTATTCGCGGCATCTTTCGAACACTTGGCGCAGCGTTTTTCGGATGATCCGCTCGAGTCTTTGATTTAACCACCACGTCATCTACGTAATCTTCGACTTGCTTGTGCATCATATCGTGGAAGATGGTAGTCATGGCGCGTTGGTAAGTAGCGCCAGCGTTCTTCGTACCGAAAGGCATTACGGTGTAATAGAAGTTTCCGAGAGGGGTACGGAAAAGCGCCTTACTTGCGTCGTGTTCATACATCTTTATCTGGTTGTAGCCGCTATATCCATCCATGAAAGAGAACATACCATGCCCACTGGTAGCATCTACCAGCATGTCGATGTTAGGTAGCGGGAAATCATCTTTGGGGCAGCACTTGTTCAAATCCCTGAAATCGACACAACATCCGATCTGACCAGTCTTCTTTTAACGGGAACGAGATTGGCCAACCAAGTAGGATGATGAATAGGCCCGATGAATCCAAATGGCTAGTAATTTTTGGACCTCCGTCTTGATTTGTTCTTCTACATCGTGTCTGAATTGTCTTGGAGGCTGCTTGACTGGGTTTGGATCCGGGTATCACATGCGGATGGTGGGTGACCGCTTTTCCATCCAAGCCGGCATTTCTTCATAAGTCCATGCGAAGACGTCCCGATATTCTTTGAGTAGGTTGACTAGCTTTGAGCGTTCCGCAGATGTAGAGTCGAACTGATCGGAATGGGTCGCGAAACTCCTCATTCCCTATATTGACAGCTTTCGAGTTCGTCGGTGGTTAAGTCGGTCCCATCTTGTAGCTTCGAGGGGCGTCCGGAACTTCCTCCCGGTTATTGTGAAGACATTCCTTCGGGCGGAGAGACCGGCCATGGTCTCCCCGCTAATTGCTAACAATGGTGATAATGTGTGAGCTTTCCCCTTTTGCTTCGTCTTGCGGAAAGGGTGTACTCTCGCTTGGTGCGGGCACGGGTTACGCCCGGTGGCAAGAGACTGGCGAGTCTTCCTTCTGAGGAGGTGGTGGAAGGACGGTCTCCTCTGCGGGGTATCTCCAGTTTGTCGCTATCTCTGAGCGATGTCCATTTTGGTAGAAGAAAACTGTGAACCTTGGTCGCCACGCCTTTTGAACCCTCCTTCGGCCCATGTGCTTCTACGCAGTAGACTGGTGCGTAGGGGGACAGAGACGCGGAAATGCGAACGACTTCTCCGTTCAATACTGTTTTCAGGCACTGGTGGTATGTTGAAGGGACGATTTTGAGATTGTGCACCACGGCCTTCCCAAGTATCATGTGGTAGTCTCGGTTCTTTTTCAATTACTTCAAACTTCACGCTTGATTGGATTGGCCCTACTGCCAGCTCCAAGTTGATGTAGCCGTATGTGCTAGTTTGGTTGCCCTCGAAATCCGTCATCGTAGTGGGCTCTCGTACGATCTCATTAGGTCGCACCTTGGCAGCTTTGAGTGTCTTGAGAGTGATGACATTGGAAGATGCACCCGTGTCAATGAGCGCTCTTCGAAACTCTATGTTCTTGACGAGAGCCGTAACATGCAAGGCCCGGTTGTGACCGTCTTCTACCATCATGTCGTCGTCGGTGAAAACAATATTGTTGGCGGATCTTCCGGGGATCCTTGGAGTCCCCGTGGGTGCGTGCGGAACTAGTGATGCGTTTAGTGCTATTCGGTTGATAGCAGAGAATGTTTTTATCCGCCGGTCCTTGGAGAGGTGCAGAATTCACATAAGTTTTCTATCAACATGGTCGCCTCCTGGTCCGCTGGCTTCCAGTCAGTGATTTGGGCCGTTGATTTGAGCACGCTCATTCGGGATATTAGTCCCCTGCTCTTGATCTCCTGGGGAGCATGGATCACTTGGCCCCGATACTAGATTGATGAGGAAGTCGAGTATGATGGTAATCGCGTCCTTCATTAGGTCCATGTTTCGGCGTGGATCTCCCCGAACACGTATCAGTCAACCAGTCTTGGGACCTCTCCATTGGTGGTTCCGCTTTCGAAATTGAGGAGTTATCATGACCTTGGGCGGGATCCATGTTTGTGGAGATTTTCGATAAATTTACCATGCTTGCGCGAAATTTGCGGATGGGAGCTAGAACTTGATGTTGTAACCGAAAGATCAATCCTCCCCGCTGTGGTCGGCAATTGTTTATGGGTGAAAATCGTTTCTGCTGATTTCGGTAATTTCGGTGAGTGAGTGAGAAACCGATTCAAACCCTAAACAAATGTGCTGCACGTGAGCACTTTATAGGTTCGAGAGATCGATTCGTACAAGTCCGGCCTAAACCAATAAATGGCCGTTCCAGACTTGCTTCGGTCACAAAGTGGAGGAGAAGGGTTGATTTGGGGAGGGAAGCAAAGAAAGGTGTTGAGGAGAGTAGTATCTCGACTTGTATCAGAAAGTGAAAGCTTAGGAAGCTTGCAAGATATGGAAGCTTTTGAGAAAGCTTGCAAAGTTGCCTTTCTGAGAGTGTAAGTGTAGTATATTTCTCCTGACCGATACTTGTTGTCTGGTGGAAATAGGTAAGACCTATTTATACAAGTCGAGATTGAAACGTACCCTGGCCTCATGAAGGAAGAGAGTAAAGGGTGAAATAATGGGAGGAGGTGGTAACCGCATGGTGTTAATGGGTGAAAACGTTTTTCACTATTATTTCCTCTTTTATTTGACCGCTTTATTCCTTTTCACGCTTTCTTAATGTGAGCGTAGTGTACGCTGCATGCTGTGACCGCCAAACCAAAACCCTAAAGAAGCATCCCCGCTTTGTGTTGATGTCCTGAATGTTGGTTGCATCTTGAGTGCAAGTGGCGCTGCTAGTGGCGCGTGTGGCATGTGCCAATGGCATGTGCGGAATGCCTTGGTGGTAGTTTGCACGGTTTGCAAGTTGGGCTACCAGCGTGTGTGCTTGGCATGTGCCGATGGCATGTGCGGAATGCCTTGGTGGTAGGTTGCACGGTTTGCAAGTTAGGCTACCAGCGTGTGTGTTTGGCATGTGCCAATGGCATGTGCGGAATGCCTTGGTGGTAGGTTACACGGTTTGCAAGTTAGGCTACCAGCGTGTGTGCTTGGCATGTGCCAATGGCATGCGTGGCCGTTAGGGCCGTGATTTTGCTAGGGAAACTAGCTAGCGAGCATGTTGGCATGTGCCAATGGCATGCGTGGCCGTTAGGGCCGTGATTTTGCTAGGGAAACTAGCTAGCGAGCATGTTGGCATGTGCCAATGGCATGCATGGCCGTTAGGACCGTGATTTCGCTAGGGAAACTAGCTAGCGAGCATGTTGGCATGTGCCAATAGCATGCGTGGCCGTTAGGGCCGTGATTTTGCTAGGGAAACTAGCTAACGAGCATGTTGGCATGTGCCAATGGCGCGTACGGCCATGTTGACCTAGTTGCATGTTTTGCAAACCTAGGGCGCTATGTAGGGCGTGGGCCAAAGGCATAGCGGCTCGGAAATATGGCTTGTGACACGTTTTGGCATGTGCCAATGGCACGTGCGGCCATGTTGACCTAGTTGCAAGTCTTGCAAGCCTAGGGCGCTATGTTTGGCGTGGGCCAAAGGCATAGCGGCTCGGAAATATGGCTTGCGACACGTGTTGGCATGTGCCAATGGCACGTGCGGCCATGTTGACCTAGTTGCAAGTCTTGCAAGCCTAGGGCGCTATGTTTGGCGTGGGCCAAAGGCATAGCGGCTTGGAAATATGGCTTGCGACACGTGTTGGCATGTGCCAATGGCACGTGCGGCCATGTTGACCTAGTTGCAAGTCTTGCAAACCTAGGGCGCTATGTTGGGCGTGGGCCAAAGGCATAGCGGCTTGGAAGTATGGCGTTGTTGCCATGGTGCGCAGGGTGCGTCTTGGAAATATGGCTTGTGGCATGTGTTGGCATGTGCCAATGGCACATGCGGTCATGTTGACCTAGTTGCAAGTCTTGCAAACCTAGGGCGCTATGTTGGGCGTGGGCCAAAGGCATAGCGGCTCGGAAATATGGCTTGCGACACGTTTTGGCATGTGCCAATGGCACGTGCGGCCATGTTGACCTAGTTGCAAGTCTTGCAAGCCTAGGGCGCTATGTTTGGCGTGGGCCAAAGGCATAGCGGCTCGAAAATATGGGTTGCGACACGTGTTGGCATGTGCCAATGGCACGTGCGGCCATGTTGACCTAGTTGCAAGTCTTGCAAGCCTAGGACGCTATGTTTGGCGTGGGACAAAGGCATAGCGGCTTGGAAATATGGCTTGCGACACGTGTTGGCATGTGCCAATGGCACGTGCGGCCATGTTGACCTAGTTGCAAGTCTTGCAAACCTAGGGCGCTATGTTGGGCGTGGGCCAAAGGCATAGCGGCTTGGAAGTATGGCGTTGTTGCCATGGTGCGCCGGGTGCGGCTTGGTTTGGCATGGTTGCCATGGTGCGCAGAGTGCGGCTTGGTTTGGCATGGTTGCCATGGTGCGCAAAGATGCGGCTTGGTTTGGCATGGTCTGCCATGGTGCGCGAAAGATGCGGCTTGGTTTGGCATGGTTGCCATGGTGCGCGAGATGCGGCTTGATTTGGCATGGTTGCCATGGTGCGCAGTATGCGGCTTGGTTTGGCATGGCTGCCATGGTGCGAAGTATGCGGCTTGGTTTGGCATGGTTGCCATGGTGCGCAGTATGCGGCTTGGTTTTGGAATTAGGGTTCTGTGTTGAAAACCCTAATCTGGTATTTTGAAAAAATACCCCTATTAATTATTTACACCTGAGTTAAATGCTCTTAGTTAATGTGTTGCGGGTAACACTGGGTCATGGGGTTTTACGATTTTACCCCTTGTCTAAAATCCACCATCAACACCCGTATAGAAGATTCCAGAAGTTTCCAGAAGTCTTGTTGCCCAAGTTGCTTGCACATAAAGTTATGATTAGGGTTACATAAACACTATATATACATGTATCCTAAACCCTAAAGGGAGAGGGAATTTTAGGTTAGCTAACCCGGAGAAAACTATTGTAATCCTCAATCAATAAAAATATTCTTTGTTCCTCTGTGGATGTAGGCAACACTTGCCGAACCACGTTAAACCTTTGTCTTCTTATTTGTTTTCAATCGTTTTTTAGCCCTAATTCATCATTGTCAACATCAAATCATCGTGTTTAGTGCCTAGAAGCAATTTTGGGTACAAACAGAGAGTTTATTAAATAATCGAGTATTAATTAATGGAGTTTCTACTGTACTTAATTTAGTAAATTGGGTCCGACTTCATACATACATTCTTATTACACAATGCGTCGTCGGCCCTCTAACTGACGATATTAGTACTGCAAATTCGACTATGGCATAAATTACGGCTGCAATTCTCGCCTAGCTAGGTGCTTTTTAGAGACAGCTAATGGGAGTTTGATGTTACAAAACGAACTTACGGTTACACTTCACAAAAATAATTGTAACCATAGACATTTTTTTGGGATTCTTCAGAAAATATTAATTGGGCCACCTAGGCACCTAGTTTCAGATTTACAAGGTCAAAACAAACTTGTCCACCTCAGCATTTGTAGGAAAAAACAAACAAAAAAAAAAAAGACTTGCGTACACATGTGTTAGTAGTCGGGATCAAAAATAATAAACTCCATTTCCCTGTGAAGAAGGGAGGCTATCAATGTATTGCTGATGGAGATATGGTTATGTTAATGGGGAATAGAATCGCTTATAGATAACGAAACTCTAATATCTTTTGTGAATACGATAGTCTATGCATTAAAATTTGTAAAATGGCCAAATTGATGAATTCAACTCGTAGTACTGTCTGCTTAGTTGCATGGTTTCGATATATTATTTGGCCTAACTCTGTTTAGTTGGAGTCTTACTGCATGTATAGCTTTTGGTGTTCTTTTTTTACATTATGTAATTTTAAGGCATGGGTGTATTTAGATTTCAGTTGAATGTATTTTTGTAGTTGTTTGGTGTTTTGGAGTTGGGGGTTTTACTGTGGAGTCTTGCTGTATAGATTTTTTTTTTTTTGTTTTTTTTTTTTTGTATTATGTAAAATTTCAAGGCCTGGGTGTGTTTTTCTTTCAATTTAATGGTTTGTTGAAGTTGGTTTTATGTAAAGTCTCTTGTAAAAGTGAATGAATTTGCTCTCAGTGTTAAGTTTTGAAGCAAACGGTCAGGTTCTAGTCTGACTAAGGTTGCTCCTACCAGTAGAAATTTGTAGGATTTAGGTGTTGAATCAGTAGAAGTTTTCTGAGGGTCCATAGTTTTTAGCAGGGGCAGAAGCACAGGTTGACTAAACCTGCTGGCTGTAGCCCCCCTTTTTCTTACAAAACCTCACCAGGTTATGAATTTGCGTTTGTCCGATTTTTTTTTATCAGTTTGTCCACCACGAGCAGTTTAGTCCATCATTTACATGTCTGTGGTTTATTTCTTGTTATTATCAGATAAAGAAGAAAAAGAATAGAGAAAAATCAGGCAGGGAGTCAGTGAGGGTTAGTACACATTATGCAGTACTCGAGTTGCCGGGTAAATGTTTGTTGGCATGCCTCAAAGTAATTGTGTTATGTATTTGCTATTTCACCTGTAAATCAAATGTAGGCATAATCCTTTGTATGTAGGAGTTCATAGGAATCATTGGATATATTTTGAATTCAATTGGAAGTTTAATGAACTGCATCCAAGAAATAGAATTATCAATGTATAGAATGTATGTTTTCTTAGCTAGACATGATTTTCAGGTAATGGGCAGCTAGACAACTTGAATCTTAATCCCCCCGTAATTGCTTTGATTTGTTCAGTTCCTATGGCCATTCATATGAGTCGCAATATTCTCTGAAATTGTAACAGCTATCGGGATGTTTCTTTAGAAGATGCTTATGAATATGCTATCCCAAGGCTTGTGTACCACTGAAGAGGGTCTGGTGGTGTCTCAACCAATAAGATTCAATGGCTCTTGCACACCACTACAGCAAGCCACTATCAAAAATATTCGTTGGGGAAATGGATAATCAGGTTAAAGGGTTTATGTGCAACGACTTTCGAGAACTTGCTTTTTCTAAATTTTTTGGTTTTCACATATAGGGGGAGGTAATGTTTATACAGATTCTTAGCTAAAGAATGAAGCAAATAGTTCAGCGCCCCCAACTGCGATACATATTGCAATGTGGGGACACATTTATCGCTTTCGTTAGCATTTCATGGTCGACAATGACACTTGCCTTATTCAGAACGAAAATGTTTCTTTTTAGGTATGACAAGCGGAAGGGTGATCTAATTTTAAAGCATGAGTAAGGAGTACCCATATGTTTACAAAAAGTCTGGAAACCGGTGATATCGTGCTGGATGGAAACTGGTCCTATAGTTCGCGAAGAAAGATGCTTCTTGAAACAACTTGGTATGTGTCCTTCCCTTTGTAAAGTTTTGATACTGTCTCATATTTTAGTGCTTCCAATTGTTTCGATCTGAATAGGATATCTTAAGACATGCTATTCACATCTGTTAGAACACTCCACTTCTTCTCAATGCAACGACAGTTTGGATTCATATCATAGACGACTATTACAATCCTGCAACCTCGATGAATTAATGTTACTAACAATTTATGTAAGTTTTGTTGTTCGGAAGCAGAGTCTATAGAGCACATTTTTCTGCTATTTCCACATTGACTTGGGTATGACAAAAAAATCTTTTTAGCTCCCCCCATTTTCATAACCTGGTTCCGCCACTGGTTTTAGAGTTCCCTTTCTATCCCACAACCACTTGACGAAGTGGCTATAAAATAAGAGTTGTTCCACTTGTTTAGGAAGTGGTAGTCGTGTGAAGTCCCACTAAATCAATGTCTTTGTTGCCGAGAGTGAACTTGAATAATTGAATTTTTTTTTCATATTTATACTAATAATTATATGATTTGGTATGAATTCGTTTCTTCGATTTCGTGAATGCTTTTCAGTCTTTAACACTCTAGACGGTCTCTCTCGGTGTTTGTTTTTATAGGGTCGGTACTATTTTTCTCGGTCTCTCTCAATTTTATCTGTTGTGACCATTATATACTTTGGTTTTTATTGATTTCATACCAACCAAAATATGTAGAAATGTATTTTTTGGTCTGATCTGACGATGATTTCTTAATTTGACTTTTTTACTCATGATTTATCTACTTGAGTACGAGTTTTGCTAAACTTCATTGGTTTACTAGACCACTTTCTAAATGGGTTTATGTAGCCAGTTATACAACATGCTTTACATTATGGTCAGTATTTCATTTTTTGTGATAAAAATCTTAACTTCTATACTGTGTGTTTGGTGGCTTATTCATACAAATTCTAAAATTCTTCTTAGAATGGAATTGACAGTTTTAACTTCATAGTGTTGTCGTTCTATTTCATTTGCTGGTATCTTTGATTTCCCACACAAGCTTTAGCAAAAATGAAGAAATGGGCAGTAAAACATTTCCTTTATTTACTCTTACCAACATGAATGTGGCTGCAATATTGTTTCTTTGAAAACTCTCTTGGCATCTTGGACTAACTTGCCTTAATGAAAACTCCAGTTTTGTAGTAAATGCGAGATTTTGCCATGTTTAAGAGAGATTCTTATCAAGTATACCCAAAAATTCAACTTCTTTAGTTTGATTTACATTTTGATTGCTTTACTATCGCATATTATTTTCGTAACCCCAACTGGGCATGCGCTCATCCCGTTTTGTTTTGTTCTCCTCCCCCCACAGAGTACGAACGAAGTTCTTGCAGTAAGCCGGGCAGAGCTTACAGCAAGCTTAGAAGCTTTAAAAGTTACTATAATTCTTAAGCTTATGATATTGTATATCACGGGTATTTGGGTAGTTTAGTTTGCTTGCCTTGATCCCATGTCATTTTTGTACATTTTGCTGTTATAATTGTGATATGGTACATGATCTTTATATAGTTTGTAACTGAAAGCTTGTCGGTTTCGCATATGATGGGTCTGGTCTTGGGTGTTTACAATAGTGCTTTTGAATCCCCTTTGTTGTCAGATAGCTATGTATTTCTCGGACGTACTTATATATGTTATCATGCTCGGAGATTTCTTCCTGTACGTTAACTCTTAAATTATGACTTCAACATTTTCTGTGTGTAACTGCCTGATTTCCCCACTACTGTTAATATTAGGTAGGAGATGTCAACTAACCTTGCCTAAATGTACAATATACATCTTTTTTTTTTTTTTTTTTTTGCTTTTGTACATTATTTGGATTTTGTCTAAACTTAACTTATAATTGGATGCTTAAAATGTTTGGTGAGCCTAATAACTGGTTTTAACTTGAGCATTTTCAATTAGAAATTAGGAGGGTGGTGTAGACTCTTAACATATGTCCTATGCGTTCGAAGTTAGCCACCATGGCAACGCTGAGTTAATGGGTACCAATGATCATGTCCAAGGGGTCTGCTAGGCAAGACTGACAGATCCTAGTAGTAGTCAGAAATTTATGTATGCAGGTGATGTTTACATCAATAGGGGTTTGGTTCATAGGCTCTTTTTTCCAAGGTTTTTAGGTTGTAGCACACATTGGGTCAATGGTTAACCCTTAATTTTTAGTTTACTCATTACCTTATCTTGGGGATGGTTTGAAAAAAGAAGTAAACTACTGAAGTGTGATCTTGTGTAAGCTTGAGCTTGTATTGTGTATCTTTAACTCTTATCAGTTTAGAGTATTTTATATATGCTGACCATATGTATTCTCCTATTTTCAGGTGCCACTGCAATAGAAGTTTGGGCTGGCTAAATCCTGCAACAGATTGCATACCCAGCAAGTTCAGAAAATTGGTATGTTTAATCAGTCATAATTCAGCTCTGCTACTCTGAAATTATCTTCAAGTCCTACGATATGTTAATCGTCTCCTTTAATTGTACAAGTTCAATAAAGCATTTACTATGTCTATTTCTGATCTCTTATAGAGAGTATAAGTTGTGTATGTTATCTATGTTGGAACTTGGAAGAGAGAATATTGTGAGAATATTATTGGTTTTACCATATGTTCATATGAAAAATTGAGTCTAAGGTGCAGAAACCTGCCGGAATTATCGCCTCAATTATTTTTTTCACCTGTAAATAGTTTTCCAACGTTTATAAACGTTGCTCAAAATGTAACCGTTGCACAAATTTAAAAATCCGTTGCTCAAATTGCAAAATAAAACTCTGCTAAACTGGTTGAGCAACCTTTATATACGTTGCACAAATTAATTTGTGCAACGGATTTTGGCTACGCCATATTACCAACGGATATAGAAGTTGGTTAAATTCATTGCAACGCATATATCCGTCCCAAACCGGCTGTTTTGGTGTAGTGTGTGAGAACGCCATTCATGCACTACTTAGCATAGTTGGTAAGAAATTTTTTTATCCACGAATTTCTTCAATTTTATGTTATCAATATGATTGGAAATAATTTTACACATGTTTTTATTTACTTTTATAAGTTTATATTTTCATCTCGCACGTGTATATCTCAGCCTTCCAATAGCCAAGGGTTCTTCATTTTTATAACTCTCACATTTGCAAAAAAATAAATAAATAATTATTATCTACAATAGGAAAAATATTATGGGTTTTTGCTTCACTATTTAGAGCCTTAGTCATCAATAATTTCGGAACCCATGTAGTCATAAACATCATGGAGTTGTATTGCCAATTTAGGTATATGAACTATTAGATGAAATATTGTTTTTGAAATTTAAAATTATGGTGTGATGGAACAATAAATGGGGAAAATATCTATTTATTTTTTGTTCTTTTTCATGTTGGCACAACATTATTACTCCGGCCAGATAATAAATTGAAATAACATGCTTAAGTAAAATAAAAAGATTAGGTAACCCATTATTTTTCTTCCCAAAACCTATTTGAATATCAAAATAATTACCCACGAAAAAATGAAGCAAGAGAAATATGAACAATATCGTATTAGAGCAAAACATTTCGTGTCATTACGGCACAGGTTAAGATCTAGTCAAGAATATAAAGCACAGTTTGGCTAAGTTTGCCTATATAAGTGGCGGTTCAGATTTGTCCACACAAGAGATAAATCTAAGGATGTAATTGTTTGTCACTAAGTGATGGTTGTGATTGGGATTAGACAAAATTCATCATGTAAGTATGGTTCCACTTCGCAATAAATACTTAATTAATTTTCCATGATAATATTTTATTAAATGTCAAAAAAAAATGATAAATATATAAATTATCTTACTAAATATTTTTTTTTTACTAATGATTATAATAAATATATTTTTATTAGCTAATATTTAGGATTAGTTTGGTATTGCTGCGCGAGCTTTACAAAAATGCTTTTCCGATGTACTTTACTGTGCCGAGCTATGTAAAAAAGCAATTGAATGGTTGTCGATGTACGTTACTGTGCCGAGCTATGTCAAAAAAAAAAAAAAAAAAAAAATTGAATGATTGCAAATTATAAATTAAAGCTAAAACTATTTAAAAAGGCAATCAAATTGTGTCTGAGAAAATATCAGGTTCATCTATAGTAAGTGAGCAAATGACAAAAACAGACATATCTCTGAAAATTGTTTATTCTATTTTATTATGCTTAAAATAAGTAAATTTTTCTACTATTAGGGTACATATATGTAATATTAAATTTACTAATTAGTATTATTATTAAAAAGTATTATTTTTCTAAATCACTTTTTAAAAATCAATAGTTGCTTAATATTTAATGTTGATAAATTAAAGTATATTTCAGTGGTACGGTACAACATAAAATGTAATTTGAAAATAAAAAATAATTATCTTTAAAGAATAAAATATAACGAATAAAAATTGGTGATATATAGATTCAAGGAAAATTTTTGTCAGTTATAAAAAAGGACGGGATAATTATGGAAAATAAAATATGAAATTAGGGTGAACAATAGCATTTGCTTTTGAAACTTTTAAAAGCTCATTCTCCCCCACTTTTAAAATGATAGATTTTGGAAGTGTTTTGCATAAAAAACACTTTATGAAACCTTTACCAAACACTAAGATGAAAAAGGGTTATTTGGTTTTTGGTACTTACATTTTGACCAACATTAGTGTTTGGTCTAACATTTGTCCAACTTAGGGTTTGGTACCTGGAAATCACGTTGACTTTCATTGACTCTGTTAGGTCAAGTTTTAATTAATTTGCAATCTTATATATTTACGCAATTACTATTTTACCCTTCATTTTGTTAAAAATTTCACTGACTCTGTTATGTCAACATAAGGCTTGATACTGCAAGTCTGAAACCAACACCATCATAGTGCCACCAGCAACCAGCATCACCATCACCCCTTAGAACATAGCCGACGAACTTCTTGTTCTTGACAACAATTCCCCCAATTCCTTGTTCTTGACAACACAATCCCCAATTTCCCCTAATTTCTGCCAAAATTCATAAAAACCCTAGAATCCTATCATCTTCTTCTTATCAACTGATGAATTTCATAATACAACATTTAGGAAAATTCACAAAAAGATTTCATCAGTAAGATACCCAATTACATATCTCAATTTCAAATCCAATTCAAAGAATAGACAGCACCCAACAATTTCAATTTACACCACGACCAATACCAATTTCATTAGCTCCTGCAATATCAATTTACATCGCCTGTTGTATCTGATTCCAACACATAACAACCATTCAACCATCACACATCACCCCTCGAGCCATTATCCATAGCTACACAAACTCCATCAACACCCAATTGTTCTTCACGGATCCACCTGACTGCAAACCAAATCTTCTCCATGTTCTTCTCTGTAATTCTTGGTTTAAAAAAAACTTATAGATCATACCCATTATTCAAAATACCATTCATCTAAACTTCATGTACTCTTCATTTTCCTCTGAATAAATTAAATCCTTCAAACCCTAAATTGAATTTTTTTCGAGTTCAACCCTAGATTTTAATTCCTACATCAATTGCTCAACAACAGCTCGACCCCTTCATTTTTCTTCTGTTAAATCTCATTATCACCATACCGAGTCACCTGAATCAGCACCAGATTTCTTCTCTGCTCTTCATTCAATTATCATCAGATTCATACCCATCTCAAGCGAATCCACGGCAACAACACTTCAATTCTTTATTCTGCTTCTTCGATTGGGTTTTTGGTTGAATCTATTCATGAGGTTATGCACAGAGGAAGATGAATTGATTGAGTTTTTGGTTGAATCTGTTCATGGGGTTATGCAGAGAGGAAGTGGAATTCACTGGATTTGGGGGAGAAATTGATAAGATTTGGGTAGTTTCTTCTTAAATAGGGTTCTGGTTTGAATCGGTTTGTGGGGTTATGCAGAGTGGTTGAATTTGTTCATGGGGTTATGCAGTGAAGAAGAGAAAATTCGATCTGAGGAAGATGTTTTTTCAATTTGAAATTTTCGTTCATGGGCGATGCAGAGTTGTAGTGTTTGCAGAGGCGAAAGAAGATGAAGTAGAAACTGATTTAGGGTTTCATCAAAGCCGTTGGATTTAGTCCTCATATAAGGGTATACTTGTAAACCCAATATTAATTATAATATAAATTTAATTAAAATATGGTCATAGACGGTCAAAAACAGTCAACGTGATTTCCAGGTACCAAACCCTAAGTTGGACAAATGTTAGACCAAACACTAATGTTGGTCAAAATGTAAGTACTAAAAACCAAATAACCCGATGAAAAAATGTTGCTATAAATATGTTTTCAAAGTACTTTTTTTTTTTGAAAGAAAAAAAGCAGTACCAAACTTAGTTGGATTGACTAACAATTATATAAGTGGACCATAGTGATGGTGGCAAGTATTAGTGCCCACTGAGTTATTTCACATCGTCTCATGTATTTCTTGATAAATGGTTTAACGTTATTTTCATTCAATGATGATGGATAACAAAGTTTATTGTTAGCGTATTGTTATTAGGTTAAGTACTTAACGATTTGACATACTAACTAATCATGGTTTTATTATTTTTATGCAACAAATAACCTCACATTTAGACGCGTAATGTCACAGAATGTAATGGCCTTGACCCTCAATGGTTAGCGCTGCGGTAATCTATCAACAGCTTCTCAGGAGGTCATCCCATGATTACTCAATACCGAGCATGCTTAACTATAAAGATTTTTCGCTAATTATGAAGCCAATTATGCTGAAAAGGTCTCGCTGTTAGGAAAGGACAAACCATTACCTATATTATGTTTGACGAATATCCTACATGCCGAGTCGGAGTATTATAATAATACCAATTTAATTTGGAGCCCTCCTCGGCTCCGGAGTATGTTCAATCCTAGACTCTGGCATTTTTTCTCACTCATGAGATCATTTCCCGATACAATCCGTCAAGCATACTCTTTCGCCCTCGACAGGTACCCCGTGGTCGACTTTAATACCATTTATAAGGACCTGATCTGTAACAACCCTACTTTCCATATAACCCCGGCCGATGATTAAATAGAAAGTATGTCGTTAATTTTCTGCAACAAGGTACATAACCACAGAAAACTAGGAACACTGTTCCGTTACAATTGTATATGCAGAAGGGATTTTTATTTCTTAACAAAAATAATAAGATGTCTAAAGAATTGAAACAATGTACTAGACTTCAATAATATAATCCACCTTTAAATACGAACTAACAAAAGAAAAGAAAAAAAATAGTAATGAAGTCTACCCAAAGTAAATATCCCCACTGCCTCCCAACTACATAACGGGAAATTAAAATAAAAGAAGAAGAAGTAAAGATGTCCACCCTCGGTTAGATATCTTCCAAATATCCACCGATACTGGATCAATCAAATTCCTTCACGATTTCTAACAACACCTGAAAAGATAATCAACGGGAGTTAAACTCCAAGCAAGTTCACTCGATCCCCTATCTTGGAGAAAAATAGAAAGGAAATCAAATAAGTCGTAAGCCTAATAAAACAATCCACAAGGATAACATAACCAGTGTTTGTTACAAGAAGAATCGATCACCAAAATAATACTTTAAGGTTTTCCCAAGCTTCAATCAATCCTATTATTTAAGTAAAATCATAAACCATAACGCGATACCGGAACCTATCCGCAATCACATTAAAAATGAGCCCAGACTATACCTGTCGCGACTAACGCTCATAAAATATACACATGTTTACATACGGCTGTACTGGCACATACATAAACCTACGCATCCAAGTCACATTTCATTTTATAAATGAGGTCTTAGTTTACCGGGATCAGAGACCTACGCAAGGCCTCTTAGTCTCTTCGTGGTTTCATCTATCACCACTCTCGAACCCATCACCAATTCAAGCTACCAAAGCCTTTGGTTAAAGTGAACAAGGCGTGTCCTACATCCTGACAACAAAATGTTTGCTAGAAAAAAACGTTAAGGTAATACTCCCTCATTGTAGACAGACACACTAGAGGCTACCAACTCCATAGCTTATGATTACTGTAGCTAAATTTCAATTTCTAGTATCTGTTAAGAATATGACTCACTTTAATGGTCCGACGATCGTCAATATCCTCTCACAGTACTTAACTAGTGCTTACCAAAACACGGTTCATCTTAAGCACTTGGTGTTATAATCATGAAGCATATTTGGATTTAATGTTCTCACTAATAAATTTTCGTAATAAGGACCGTAATGTATCCACTAGCGTTAATATTACGTCTGATACATCCTAGAAAATGAATCCACTGTACACTTAGCATGCCGCCTTACCACCATTCATAAGTAGTCAATCCAATGAGCAACCATCACGTATCAAGCATTAAATATCATTATGCCTCACATACATACTTATCACCTAGTACACTAATCAATTAACAATCAACATAAATTGACACCTACATTTTAGTTTTAACTATTTTGCTATCTGCCATAATCACTCTATCCTACTTTCAATGGCTACAGATATTCACCTCAAAATAATCAAAATAAGTTAAGGTTTGGTTAAATCTTAAGAAAACTATGGTACATGTATATTCAAGCATCTATAGCATTCAAGAATTATTTAACTGCCATTTCTACTTTTATCAAAGATTAAGGAACCGAATAAAACTTGCCTCAACCTTCCGCAAGTAATCCGATCGACCCCCTAGGCAGAAGTTTCTTCAATTATCAAGTCCTAAATGATAATACAACAAAACAGAGAAAGATCCAAAACTGTAAGTATAAGCCAAATAGAAAATCATCACAAGGGAATGACTAAAGCTAAATTAAATCTTACCGCTTATACTATTGATCGTTCTTTTGTCTACTTATTTCCTTCTAACTCTTCTAACCGCCGCACTCTAAAGAAATCTATCTCAAAACCAGGGACGGACCCAGGAATTATCGTTGGGTAGGGCTAATCTTATACAAAAAAAAAAAAAAAATTAAGATACTGAAAGTTTCACAAAAGAAATTCTGAAAGTAGTACCTTTTTTTTATGCAAATGCATCATATGTCGCTTGTCCAATAGCGAAATCGCAACCGTTTTCTAAGCTTTATAGTATCAGCAATTGGTGAACTATACATCACGTCACCTGCCACGCTGCAACAAGAATCACAAAAACCTTACAAAATCTCAAGAGGTCAGCTCCGTAAAATGAACAAAAACCATCGGCAAACCAAATATAGCAAAAAATTATACTCCATTAATTTCCAAATAAGTAGTTTAGTACAAAAGATAGCATACTTTATAACAAAAAAGTTGTTATACGTTAAGACTTTGTAAGTACAAGTATAATATTTGACCATAAATATGAAGATTTTCGGTCCAGCAATATATATATATATATACATATATAATAACTATCTATAACAAAAGAGGTGCACCCAAATATACCGATATTAGAATTCAACCTTTCGATTTTTCAATGAAGCGAAGGTATCTATGATAGAGTCACATTTCACTTCTTCGGCAATTTCTCTTTCAGCATGAATTACCATACAATCTCCAAGAAACGCATCACCCATCTTGTTACGAGCTACTGGTTTCACAATATTCATACACGAAAATACCCTTTCTGTAGTAGCTGTTGAAACGGGAAGAGTCAAGACAAGACGAATTAATCTATCTATCAAATCATAGACATTTGACTTACCAGTTTCAACCAATCTCCGACATAATTCAGCCATAGTAGTCATGTTTCCAAAATCTGGATTGTCGACAACGTCACATTTGTAATGTTTGAGTTGGCTTCTTAAAACACATAATTCTTGTACTGTGAAATCTTCGGGATAAAACTTTTCCGCTAGAATGCAAAGGGAATCAATGTCAAAAGATTTATAACTTTCATCAGGACTGAAAGCTGAACAAAGCACAAGTATCTCCATTGACTCCTCTGTGAATCTACTGCTTAGATCCATTAGGTGAAAATCTATGACAGCATTAAATATATCAAAGCGGTAATGATGTTCAATGGTAATATGTCTTTCTGCTGACAAGAACGACTGGTTCCAATCATATATTGATCTGAAAATTACGGAAGGACAATGTCATGTTCATCACAAAAGACTTTAACACTTTCAAAAAAAGTAACCCAATTTTTGTCTCTCAACTCTTGAAGAAGCACTTTTGTTGTCTTGACCAGATGCATGGCATTCACAATGTCTTGAGTTTTCTGTTGTAGAGCTTGACATAGAACTTCGGTTATCTCCATAACACTTTTCACCAAGTGTAAGATAAATACAAACTCAAAAGATCTGATAGCAAGATATGCACCTTTAGCTGTCCCCCTTATCTTAATGCTTTTTCCGTCTTTCATAATATTTTGTAGAACTATACAAGCTGATTTATACATACGAATCAAACTGAAAACAGAACCAAAATGTGAGCTCCAACGAGTATCTGCAAAGACGTTTCAAAGTATGAGTTTGATTGGCTCGGAACTGCACTCAAGTTCGCCATTAGCTAATTTTGTGGCAATCTCTAATGCTGCAGCAGATTTCAACTGACTGTGACGCTTAGGAGAAGCCCCAACAAGCTTGACAATAACCGCTAACTTCTCAAAGAAAAGATAAACATCTTGCTCATTTGCAAAATTTCCCTACTAATGCTAGTTGTAACCTGTGAGCAAAGCAATGGACATAATAAGCATATGGACAATCTTTACGAAACAATGCCTGCAACCCATTCCATGCTCCTCTCATATTACTAGCGCCATCATATCCCTGGACCCGAATATTTTCTATTAAAAGGCCATATGAAGCAAGAGCCTTGGAAATCTCCCTCTTCAAAGTTACAGCTGTGGTGTCCTCAACACTTCTAACTGCAAAAAAACGCTCTCTAATGAAACCATCCTTATCAACAAATCTTATAACAATAGCCATTTGTTCTTGAATTGAAGAATCTTGTGCTTCATCTACCAGAATACAGAATTTAGCATCTCCAATTTCTGCACGAATAATATCTCTGACCTTGTTAGCGAGAATATGCAAAATTTCCTTTTGAATCTTCGGTGAAGTATTCATTGCATTTCCAGGTGCATTTTGTAAGACAACTTCATCAATTTTATCATTCAATATAGCTGCATACTTTATCAAACCAATAAACTTACCACGGTTTTTCGAATCCAAGGATTCATCACTGCCTCTAAATGGAAGTGCATAAAGAGCCGACACTCGAACTGTCTCAATTATTGTCTTTAGTCGTAGCCTGTTCTTTTCTATTATGTCCTTCCTTTGATTACGAATAGCTCTATCAATATGGCAAGACGACCTTCGTAGATTTTCACAACCTCTAACAGCATCCATGTGAAAAGATTCATGATCTCCAACATGCTTAACAAATGAACATTCAGATACTTTCTTCTTGGAACCAATCCTCTTGAAATCTGTGAAACCATCTACTGTAAATGCAGGACGTTGTGGTGGATCTGTTTCAAAAATAAAGCAGGGGAAGCAATATGCTTTGTTCTTTTCGATAGAGTACTCTAGCCATGAGTGCCTTTTCAGCCAACTATACTGGAAATAACGATTCTGTTTTCCATCCCAAGAAGGAGGATATTTGGAAAGTTTAGGTTTAAAAGGTCCATGTTTTAAATATGCTCGACGTACCTCATCTCATTGATTCACCGGATATTCACAAATTTGAGGTCGTAGACCCGGATCGCGCTCATAAGAAACACCACTGGCTTCTGTAGGGTCAGTACATACATTTGTGTGAACTGCAACTTCTTTGGATTTACTAGATATGGTTGGTTGAGCATATGATGGGTTCTTTCTCTGCTGAGAAGTACCAGGCTCATGGTGTGATGATGCCGGAATGTTAACGTCGTTGGTAGAAGTAAACAGTCCACTTGGTTTGTCAACCCCCTTCGCCTTCGGCTTGAAAAATGACTCTATCGTTTTTAGCTTCTTGGCCGCTGGGTGAAGATGGTCGAGCGACATCGTAACCTGAATAAAATTAGTTGACACATGATTAAACACTAACAATCTGCCACTTCTAAAAAAAATACCCAACATAAAACTAAAATCAACAACAATAAAGTGTAAACTGATCTTAAGTAACATAATTGGTAATTTACATATACACCAAATTTCCCTATCAATTGCAAACTAATAACACAGTGAAAGTAAGGTCAAATTGAAAACCCCTAAAATTCAGCAAATCAAAAAAAAAAAAAAATCCCTAATTCCTAAACACGTTAAGAGAAGTAGGTTACCCTAACAGGCTAACAACAATTCATTCCACTAAGCCAATTAATCAAGATAAAAGAATTAGAATCAAATTGAAAAGCCCTAAATTTTAAAACAAATACCCCCAATACAAAAACCCTACCCTAAATTGATAAGCTAAAACAAAAATTGAAAACAATATCTAGCATAAATACCTTGACTAATTGGATTTGCAATTGGGCATTACTGATTCACTGTAATCTTCCACAGAAGTAGAGACCAAAAGCCTAGGATACCACTAACAAGGTCAAGGAGGAGAGGAACAGCACACAAGCTCTAAGTTCGAACAAGGAAAAGATTGAACAATGAAGAAGTCTTATCTTTACTTCGACTATAATACCCTTAAAATATCAACTCTCACACGTATCAAGTAAATTGGTTCCCACCCACACGTATTGGATGTGGGCTAAGCATGGGCTCAATGTTGGGCTAATACCAAAAATAGTATGAATATGCATACTATAAAAATTTTGTAGCAAATTTAGGGACGGGCTAGAGCCTCGTTCAGCCCCTTGCTAGGCCCGTCCCTGCTCAAAACCTAGTCCATTCTTAAACGACGAAGATACAAGGAAATTCCACTAACCCTAATATACTAAGTCAAAATCTAGGCTTAACTAAGAAAAATAACATTAATTTTTATGGGGTACCTAACAATAGCTAAGGTGACCGGTCAAAGTACAAAACTCTATTTTCTAGTATAAGTTTTTATCCCCATGAGGAAAATAGAGTCGATGGATATTATATGATCCTCCACCAATACTGTCCCAACTTAGTCACTGCGGTTATCCGACAATGCGAGATTTTCAACTAACACTGATGAAGTCATCAATCAACAGTTTTCTAGGGGGTAGCCCATCCTTATATTACTCTCGCCCGGGGACACATAAATACAATGCTTTTTTACCAACTTTAGGTCCAACTATGTTGATAAGGCCACAATGTTACGAAAGGACAAGCCATTACCTATATTCCATTCGGTGAACTCTTCGTGCCAAACTGAATTATGTACATAATATATTTGGAATTTTGAAAAACTGGAACTACATCGTATCTGAGTAAAATGGTTGCCATCGGAAATGACTTAACATTTTAAAATATAATAACTTCAGTGAATGAATTAATTTTTCATCATGTCATTGAAATAGTAAGAACTAACAATACAATATGTACTGTTGAGTCAATTCTGAGTTTTACTCTTTTCAGACTATTCATAAAGGGTAAAAAAACAACAAGGATCCAAACACTATTAATATCCACACAATTATTCTTGAAACGATTGAGTTCAGGTGTTATAATTTTGTTACAGCTTACATAGTTTAATGTTTGGTTCCGCTCAGTCGTTGGAGTATTTGGCGCGATAAACCGCATATGTAGAGTTACGTATAGTCCCTCATGGAATAAAGAGGAATACAAGTGGAGCTTAATAAGCTTGGGCATCTCCATATATAGCACCAAGGCCTTTTAGTTAAACTCTACACATATTATCCCAAGGTGGTCAAGTGGGGTTCGGGTTTATGTGGTCGTTCCCTGAGTAGTGTCCGATGGTTCGTGAAGATCCTAACAATTGTTATCAGAGTCCATGGTTGGGGATACTGTCCGAACGTAGAAGTGGTTGTAGATGTCTCTCGGTTTAGTGCGCAAGTGGAGTCAGATTCAAGGTGGACCAGGCAAGGCCCAAAGTTGAAATGGCTCTCAAGGTGGAGTTAGTGTCTCACCCATTAACTCAGGTGGAGCAGGGTTCTAGATTGGCAAGGAAATGCTCAAGGTCAAACTGGCGCTCAAGGTGGAGTTAGTTTCTCACCCATTAACTCTCAAGTGGATCAGGGTTCTAGGTTGGTAAGGAAATGCTCAAGGTGGAGTTAGTGCTCTCCTTCTCATTAACTCAAGGGGAGTAGGATTCCAGGGCGCATATTGATAATAATCATGATCGATGAGTAACATATACAGATACTAATCATATGGTGGAGTCTGATTGGACTGGTGAAGTGGTTTAATCTCGCTAAGGTGGAGACTGGTGGAGTATGTGGATCGATAAACCACATATGTATAGCTACGAATAGTCACACATGGAAGAAAGAGGAGTACATGTGGAGCTTAATAAGCTTAGGCATCTCCTTACGTAGCACTGAGGCCTTTTAGATTAAAACCGCACACCTCTTATCACAAGATGGTCAAGTAGGGACATCATCAGTACTATGTGGTCGGGTCCATAGTAGGTTCCCATGGTCCATGAAGATCCTAACATCGTTCACTGAAATAAGGAAGACGCATAAAGGTAATACCATTTCAAAGGATCAATAAAATATTTTTTGTTAGAGCACTGCTCGGTCGAACTCGCATGCGTTGCTATATCAAGCATGTTTTTCAATGTTAGTAATCAAAACTATAAGTCTTGATTTCTAGTATAATTATAGATGTCTGGGACTAGGAAATAGATTGTGTAGTTAAGATTTAGACTTCTCGGCATTCATCATTTGAAGACGAAGAACTACTAAGGAAAGCTTGTGGAACTTCGTCAACAAAAGGTATGTGGATACTAAAACTCATCTATCACTTGGAAAGTCTATTTCTACTTTATCTCCTATATTGAGACATAAATCATGTTTCGATATAGTTTTCTGTTATAAACATTTGAGATTTAGAGCTGAGATTAACTCGCTTACATATTTCTCGAAATATGTGTTGGTAAACTTTTGCTTCGACCAATTTCATCTTATATTCTTGACGCAAGTCAAAAGATGATCATGTGAAAATTTTCGAGTAATATCTTACATGATTTGTGTGATACAATAATTTGGTGTAGACTTGGAATGTTTCGTTATGATTATTTCAATAACTTGAAAATTTCTTTGATGCTACTAGTGTGTGAAAACGGCTATTATCATCCTCTAAGAAAGTTTCAATGATTGAAATAAGAGTTTAGAACACTTAACCATTATTGGATATGTCATGTTGTGTACTCTTGCATATATGTAATCCATGTCCGTGAACTATAGTATGCGTACCCGTACGAGTATCTGTTTGTTTGAGAAATCCTGAAACCTAAGTATGCTTACCCGTTCGCGTACTGGCGAGAGGTTCAGGTCAGTGAATTTCTGCCGGTATTGGAAGTACGCGTACCCGTTTTAGTACTAGCGAAACCCAATCTTGGTCCGGGTATTTCAAGTATGCGTACAAGTTTGCATACTTGAAGGTTAAATTTCTATAATCGCTTGTGTACATGAACTTATACATTTATATATAATAAGGAATGCAATCTTTGCAAACCGTGGCTATAATATTCATGAATTCATTCAAGTGAATCAAACTGATTTTGCTTCAATTGTGTTCTTGTATACTTCTATTAGAATATAGCAATTGAACAACTCTTTAATTCGTTTCATTTGAGTCATTTGAACTAGTTATGGTTAAGATGAATAAGGTTGATATGAGAGTGATCATATGGCTAACCTCGGTTAACTATTCTTGAGCCAACATGGTGTACACATTTAGGTACGGTTACATAAACCTAAATGAGGGTACATTTCATTTGTGTGTAACAAGCTAAGTTCGATTTAACGGTTGAAAGATATTAGCTTGGTTGAATTAGGTTTTTCATCTAACGGTGAATAATGAATGCTTTGGTACCAAGGTAACTTAGATTGCAAACCCTGATTTGAAAATTATATAATGGAGAACTCTAGCAAATGGGAAATTTAATCCCCACACCTCCTGTTGTTGATGGTGGATTTTCAACAAAGGTCAAAATCGTAAAATCATGATACTGCATGTTACTGACATGGCTTCAGGAACGCATATGACGATTCATATTTTACGAGCCATGATGTATATGTTTCTCGAAAGTCCTCCACTAGATGATTTTTCGATGCCGCGCATTTCATCATGACCTCTATGTAGAATAACATAATTGGGCGGTCCTCCTACATAATTGTTTGTTGAGAGGTCTTAACGTCTTCAGAACGTCGGTGACACTCCTATTCCCTGACTACATAGAGAGACCCACCTCTACATAGAAGAATGATTAGGCGGTCCTCTAACATAATTGTTTGTTGAGAGGGCTTAACGCCTTCAGGACGTCGGTGACACTCATTGTTCCCTGACTATGTAGAGAGACCATGTATAGATTCAGGCATCTCTCCTACATAATTGTTTGTTGAGGGGGAAAAACGCCTTCAGAACGTCGATGCTGCACGTTGTTCCCTGACTATGCACCTTTCAGAATGGGTATGACGCTTTAACTAGCTAATACCCTTTCTGCAATAGATTAATTCTACCGTGACATTCACCACTGAATTCCTTGAAGATAATCTATTTTATCTCATTACTCCGATTCCATGGTCGAATCCACGACCGATCCCATGGAATGGTAATAGATAATCATTTTATCTCATTACTCTGATTTCATGATCGAATCCACGGCTGATCTCATGGAATGGTAATAGATAATTTTATTACTTCGATTTCATGGTCGAATCCACGATCTATGGAATGGTAATACTCATTTTATTTTTCCGAATACATAGTCGAATCAACGGCTTATCCTATGGTTTGATAATAAATAACTACTCACCTTTATTAGTCAATTTCATGAATCATTCTCCATTGAATTTCATAAATTAGTAATAAATACTCAACAAACGGGCATCTGAACCATCACTGAGTAAGCCCCAAGAAAATGGTACAAGTGTACTCGACGATGATGCACAAACGAGCGCCCAAATGCACGAACGATCATCCGAAAATATGTACAAACGAGGAATCCTACACAAAACAAGAGAGAAAAAATAATAATACTAAAATAATAAAGAGGTGTCCATGGACCGGTCCCACCGGCCGCGCCCTAGTCGTGGCCGGTCCCATGCCTCTTCCATTATTTTCCTTATTTTGTTATTTTCATGAACTCATGAAAACTCCTTCATTCTAGCAACTTCCCTTGTTTGAGCAAAACTCACGGTTTCTCCATATTTTCATGGTTTCATGAGAAATAATAATATAAATAGGGAAAAGTATTACGGGACCGGGCAACCTAGCCGGCCGGCCATGCCCTGGTCGTGGCAGGTCCCACAACTTACAATCCTTTGTCTTTTCATAATTATTATTTCTCTAATCTCATGAAACTCCTCTGTTTCAACAAAAATCATGATTTCTTCATATTTTCTCAAATATTGTTCAAACCATGAAAAAGCCAAAAAGTCAAACGGTCACATGACCGACTGGGCTACCCACGAAAAAATATTAAAATATTATTATTTTAATATTCTCAAAATATTGATGAAACGAGCAAAGTTCTACTTGCTCATTCGAGCAAAATCAAGAATTTCAGTCAAAGATCAAACTCTTCTGAAAATCCAAGATATTGCTCAAACGCACACCAGAAAATACCGAACCTCTCAGGACTGAGACACGGACATTGTGGTGACACGGGCATGCTTCCTTGACCGACCAAGTCCGACCCTAGGGCTTGCAAGGAGCGGTCCCACACACTTTTCTAATTTTGACCTAATTTGCTTAATTGCTCATATTAGGTCCCAATTCTTTCCAACCAACATGGAATTTGCTCAAACGACCATCACCTAGTCCCACGACCACCAAAGGCCGGTTTCATGCCCTCTTGGTCGGTCCCTCGCTTCTCCACAAATTAGGTTTTGTTACCAAATGCTCAGACGAGCACCGTTTTAATAAATGATGAAACCGGCATTTAATCATCATTCTTTCACCAACCGGTCAACAAAGGACCCTGGTGTACGCTCACTCGAGCACTTTGGCGCGACATGGATGTCCATCATCCCATGTGGTCGGTACCCCTTTACTAAGTGTCCTATTTTCAGTATTTCATCAATTGACGAACAATTGATCAAAATTAGGGTTTTGAACTGAATGCTCTGCAAATCATGATTTCGAGCAAGTTTAAACACTAATAATTTTACGTTGATCTAGAAATCAACATCCTAATTAATTATATGATATTCGGTCCATCTACCAATATTTTAATTAATATTTTATTGGTCACACTACCAGTAATTGATCAAACGAGCAATATTTGCTCAATTCGTCAATATTGGTTCAACTATCAATATTCAACAATTCATCATGCGAGAAATATTCGCTCAAACGAGCAATATTTTCCCAATTCATCATGTTGATCAAATTATCAACATTTATTCAAGAACTCCATATGTTCAATCCATGAATCGATGAGCATTCATCAAATCATGCTCAATTCAACTAAACTTAGACTCAGTGTCTAATGACTAATTAAAACACGTCTGCCTTGCAGAATCCATGAATCTTGAGACATCAATCACGTCACATATGGGGGAATATTCATTAGGTTTTGGTCTGGCGACCTACGACACGTGGATTCGTCCACGATGAGAAATGTGAGTAAGTCGTGCAACGGTTGAAGGAGTTAGAAAAAGTAGTGGGTGGACGGTTAACTAAGTCTCCGCACGACCTGGAACTGGTTTCTCCACGATCTTTTATTTTCCCACTCTTTCACTCAAGAAACCGCCACACTTATAGAGATCAATATGTTCATTATTCTTGCAATATAAATAAGTCCAAAATCGAGGACAAAAGATATAATCATTCGTCTACACAACATCTCGATTGAAACTTATTCACAGAACTCAATACTCAGCAGTTCATCAATTTTGCAGAAACCCACAACACATCCAAAATCCTTGATCCTCATTGATCCCACACAATTCTCAGTTTCCCTCCTACAGATAAACCCATCTCCCTCTTTGTGACCGAATTGACTCTGGAACGGCCATTTACTTGGTTTATGCCAGAGTCCTACAGATTGAATCTAAGCACTCCCTTTGCAGTGCATCCGTTTGAGGTTAAGAATTTGCTCGTTTGAGGAGTCTTGTCCGCACGCTCGTCTCTTCACTTCCCTAAAAACCAGCAAGTCATTTTTCCCCATCCACAGATTGGCGACCACAGTGGGAGATTGATCTCTCGGTTGCAATCTAAATTCGTCAAAATAGTTGATCTCAGGTCAGGTTCAGTTACAAATAACAACCCGAACAATTCTAGTACTAGCAACAACAATGGTGGTACCCCAGAAACTATTCATAATGCCACCCCTCCGCAAACAAACATTGGGAGAAATCCTCTCTTCGGCCGGTCTCCCGAAGAAATCAGAGAAAATCCACCTATTATTGCTGATCTCATGATGGTCCAAGAAGTTCTCGCCAAGAATCAGAATGATATGGTTACCACTCAAAAGGAGTTATGAAGTTACCTCAAAACCCTTACCGACAAAGTGGAGAAAACTCAGGAGAAGGTAAAGGACAAGGAAGCATCTCCAACTACTGATCATGAAGTTGTTCCAGTCCATGTGGTTGACGATGATGAAGTCCATAAAACTATAGAGCTTGCTGGTTTCATCACTCGTGAAGATATGAAGCGTTTTATGGAGGATCGAGGGAAAGCTCGTGTGCCGTTTTTTCACCTTCATCAACCTCCATACCCTGCTGCTACGTAAAGGATCCCTCTCCCAAAAGGTTACATTTCTCTGACATTCACAATCTACAATGGAACGGGGAATGCCCGAGAACATGTTTCTCGATTCATTGAGGCATTAGGAGAGCATGAACACAACCATGTTGTTCGTTTGAAGGAGTTCTCAAAATCTCTGACAGGCAGAGCATACACTTGGCATAACAACATCGCATCAGGGAGCATTGCTAATTGTAGAGAAATGACTAACGCCAATACTTCTTTGTTTCTGAAAAGGTCACTCTTTTTGACTTAGGAAGAATGACTCAGAAAAATACTGAACATCCGAACGACTATGTAAAGAGGTTCAGAATTCAAGCTTTGAATCGTCATGCCCCAAATGTCACTGAACAACAATTGGTGGACTTGTGCATCAATGGGATGATTCCAATCTACAAAGCCTTACTAGAAAATCTCTGGTTCCAAACTTTCTCAAAACTTCACGAAGCGGCCAAACGATCAACAACTACTGCTCCAGCCTTGCTAGAAAGGACGAAAACTGTCAAAGTTGAGGAACCGCGAGACACTAGAACCAATACCAGGAATTTAATCAACAAACAGTACAATGTTGAGGCTTTCATGAATGTTGCTGAAGGGAGAAAGAGAAAAGCTGAGGCACATCAACACAAAAATACCCCCCAAACGTCTCACCCTCCAAAAGCACAAAGGAAGGACAATCAGGATAGGAATGCACAACCACCGGTTCAGCATCAACAGAACGACCAGGAAGAGCCTGACTTCCCTTTTCCCATCGAAGATATGATCGATTTATTGGAAGTATGGATTCAAGACGGTGCGATCAAACTACCTCATGTTAAAAGGGAGCCAACTGAGGAACAAACGGAAAATCCACGCTACTGTCGCTTCCATAGATATGTCAGTCATCCAAAAAGTGATTGCAGAACTTTGAAGCGAATATTCAAAGAAAAAGCTGATTCAGGAGAACTGGGGACTGAAGGCGTGCACATAAATCCTCTCCCAATTAGAACATTTGCACTCTCTTAACAACCGGTCAAAGAAGCAGTTCAATCCTTAATTGAGCATGTCTGTGAGTTGTTGTACTTTTCAAAGAGGTGATATGTTCGCTGCATTAAACCACATTGTGTCAGGGAAACGATTATCAATTCAGGAGATACTCCCTGAACCTCCAGCAACAGACAAAGAGATGTACGACTGGGGACTTCTCACTACAGTCCATCTCAAAGGAAATGAATTCAAGCGAGCGTTAGTCGATGTTGGAACTTATGTTAATATCATCCCTTTGAAAACCCTCATAGCGGCAGGCTTCACTCGACAAGAAGCAACTCACGCTCCTGTCTCAGTCAGAGACCATGAAGGAATCCCCGGGGATGCTTACGGTTACATCATTCTCAGGATGAAAACTAGTTCGACCTGGGTGGAAACCAAATTTCACATAATCAAGGAAGACCCAGGATATGATATGATCCTTTGACGAACATGGATTCATGCTGAAAAGGTAACTCCAACACCTTCAATTTTACATTTCTCTGTTGAAGAAAGCTCTGATTCAGAAGAAATAGAGGATACTCCATCATCATTCGAGTATATGGGGAAAGTTGAAGCCTTGATGAAACTCACACAAAAACCTGAAGAAATCGCATATGAATTCGTCAAAAGGTTCCGTACCCGGGAAAGTCTTATTCCTCCAGATGCATCAATATTACCAACTTTCAACTATGTTACCCTGGTCCAGGGACTCAATATTACCCCTAACCTAGTTGGGCCGACCGAGCGAAGCGAGGGAGGACCTTTATATGGCCACTTTTTTGTAAATCTAAGTGATCAATTACCACAAAAAGATTGAGAATGGTCCATATCCCTCTCTTTTAGTCCAATTACTATAACTCCTTATATATCCTATTTTTTTAGGGGTATAATTGGAAAGCAAACTTTAATATAACATATCTAAAAATCCGTACCTTGGAATTTTACGAATTTTATCTTGTTGGAAAGCTAATAAAAAAATCTATCCAACGAGCACAAACAACAATATCAAATTTAGAGTTTTTACGAAAAATTCGGAGATATTTATCATTTTAGGCACAATTTTAGAAAATTAAATGTATATTCATTATGCAAACCACCACAAAAGATACATAATACTTTATGTAGCAAAATTTTGGTTTATGCATCAACTAATTTTCCGTTCCAACTAATAAAACGATGTACTCCCTCCGTTTCAAGAAAAATGATACTTTAATTTTAGGCACAATTCTCGAAAATTGAATGCATAGCCATTATGCAAACCACCACAAAAGATGCATAACACATCATGCAACCATATTTTGGTTTATGGATCGACTAATTTTTCGTTTACAGAAAGTGATACTTTCACAACCCGTTTCGGAAAAGTGAAACTTTCGCTCCGTTTCGGAAAGTGATACTTTAAACTGTTTCGAAAAAGTGATACTTTCGCCCGGTTTCGGAAAAGTTTCACTTTTTCTGAAACCGGGCGAAAGTATCACTTTTTCCGAAATGGAGCGAAAGTATCACTTTTTCGGAAACGGGACGAAAGTATCACTTTTTCAGAAACGGGGTAAAAGTAATCGCAGACGAACCCCATGTTCTGATTCTTTTTCGGTCGGCCCTCCCACCGTGGCAACGGTCGTACTAGTGTAGGATCAGAATATCGCAACATCAATACCATTGCGAAACCTTTATACAACACACTGCGAAGACATCGTAGATTGATTACAGAAATGACGTGACAGATGACGACAGCCTAAACACGAGAACGATGTGGAGACCTAGAGAGATTTAGGAATGTTGCGAAATTTAACATTTGTATATTTGCGAGAATACCGCAAGCCAGATCCGAAAATAAAGGACAGCTTAGCTGTCACCCACTATGTAGTATCCTATATAAAGAGCCGAACAGGCTTAAGGTAGAGGGAGAGATCTTTTGAGAGTGGGCAGAATGTTTTGAGGAGAGCAAGTCTAGAATAACGGTTGTATTCTTGATTTCATTTCCTTCTTGTAAAATTCCTAACTCAATTAATAAAAAGTGTGATTGTTGATCTTAAAGATGTGTTGATTATTATGAATTCTTGTGAGGGATGTATCGCGGTATTTCCTGCAACTACATAATGGCGCTAGAAACAGGGAGTGATTGAAGATTGTTTTAGAGTGAAAATTAATATTGTGATTTGAAAGGATTTGGAGAAATTGGTGAAGAATCTTATATAATTTTCAACAACTCAATAAGGTTGAAAAAATGGCCAGAAGAATAAATAATTCAAAACAACCAAAAATTGTTAGAAGGAGTAAGAGGCTTGCTGGTAGAGGGAGAAATGAAATTGAGGAATCTTCAAGAATGAACGCAAGAAACGATGGAGAAAATTAAGTTCAACAACCAATTCAACGTACATCAACACAAAAAAGAACTATAGATTACGACAGAGTGAGTGTGCATACTTGGCAGTCAGATTCAGCAGATGAAGTAGAAGAAGAGTAGCAATTAAGAAACGGTAGACGAGAAGAGAGAGACCGAGAAACAGTTGGAGGGATAATTCATGGAAATGAAGAAGTTGAAGCATTAGAGGCATTGAGGCAAAGAGTACACGAGGAGAGGAGATTAGAAGCAGAAGAACATGCAAAATTGACAAGATAAAATCATGAGTTGAGGATGGAAAACATGAGATTAAAGAATATAAGGTCAAGAAGCACTACAAGGTCAAGTTCAAGATCAATTATAGGAGAAATAATGCGAAATTCGCCTGTAGTAAATGTTAATGAAGATACTCGAGAGGAAGTATAAAATCCAGACGAAGAATACCGCGAAAGAAGAGAAATGATTGAAGATCGTTATATTCCACATGGAAAAACTCTCCAAAATGGACAAAACGATAGAAATCAGGGGAATGGGCAGCATCAGGAGCGAAATAATCAAGATGGTGAGGAAAATCAGGAAGAAGGAAGGAGAATATTACAGGGAAGAGATGTTCAAAGGAATCAGCAAATAATTGAAGATGAAATCAAGAGACATTATGCTGAACAAGCACGTCTAGCTTGCGAAAGAGAGAGGCTGAGAGCAAAAGTGAAGGAATGAGAGCTCCAAGAGGCAATACGCCAGAATAATCACGATAATCGAGAAACAAGGCGTGAACAAAATCGCAATAATAGAAATATCAATGAAGAATATGATAGAATACAAAGGAGATCTGAAAGGCAACAAAGAAAGTTAATGAGGAATGAACAAAATCCCAGGGGAGAAAATGAGAGACATAATCATGTGCGAATTCATGAAAGAGAAGATCGCAGAAGAAGGAAAGATGAGGATAATGAAGAAGAAGCGCAAAATTTCGCAAGACAAGACAGACATGAGCGAAGAAGAAGATAAGCAGAGTTAAAGAGGCCAATGGACCAACATCCTGGTGTAAATGAACAAATCCTGAGAGAATTGGCGGAGATGAGAGGAATGTTAAATAACAGAAAAGAAGGAGGCAGGAGACAATTGGATGAAGCCATAGAAGAAGCTGCGAAAACTCCATTTACACAAGAAGTACAATTAGGAGGAATACCCCCACAGTGCAATCTACCCGCGCTAACTAGCATTTTTGATGGAACAACTTGTGCCATTCAACACATCAAAGCTTATGTGAGATGTATGCTACAGTGGGAAAATCATAATACTGTTTTGTGAAAGTATTTTGCATCAAGTTTAACGGGAGAGGCCTTAAAGTGGTTTGAAGGTTTACCCAAGAATACCATAAAATCTTTCAACCATTTGCAGATTACATTATTAAGTAACAATTCCTCGCGACCTGGCATTGAAGATGTATTTGGGTTAAAGCAAAGGGTTGGCGAAAGTTTGAACCATCTAACCATGAGGTGGAAGACAATGTGTAGTGATATGGCTGGCCGTGTGGATGAGAAATATCTCATTCTATCATTCATTAACGCTATGTTCGCAACTAATCTGTTGTACATTCAAATTTTTAGAATCAAGAATACGATCAGAATGACTGAGTTGCGAGAATTTCAGGAGGAGTATATTGCTCTTGAGGAATAACAAAATGAGATGGAATCATACCCAGTTGTGAACACAAGTTCAAAAGCAGCGAATGCAAGCTTATTACCTAAGTTGATAAATACAGTAGCGAGTACTTCGCAAGGACAACAAGAGAGGATAATGGGTGATGGTCAGCAAAAGATAGTAGTTATGGGAAGTCGTGATCAAGAAGAATTCGAGAGAGAAAGAAACTCCTATAGCCGTGGTGGAAATAACAAAATTCAAAGACTTGATCATCCACAAGAAACTTATGGAGGTCAGAGGAAAAACCATCACAGAAGACAGGGAAGTCATAAGATAATATGGGAAGAAATCAAAATGCCACCTCTGAATGCTAGTGTGGAGAAAATATGGGAAGCTATAATCTTTATGGAAAACATACCTGCGCCATGAAACATGGGGAGTGAACCACCTCCAAGCAAAGAAGTCATGAATTTTGCTCTTATCATCATTTTCATGGACATTCAACAAATGACTGCAGAAATATAAATAGAATCATTCTCAGAATGATAGATCAGGGAAAATTAAATCATTTTCTAGTAGGACAACCTCAATCTCAACCATTACCACCTCCACCAGAAATTCGCAGGACAAACACAGCAAAGGAAAGAGAAACATTTGTAATACAAGTTGGAGCAAAGGCAAAGAATCTGTTTTGTCACTCTATTGTACACTCGTACAAAATGATTGAAGACTTTCACGATAACATTCTCAGCAGGGTTTTCGCAAGAGATGCCGATGATAAAAAAATAATGAACATTGCGAAAGTATCGCCACTGAAAGAATGACAAAAGCACACTATTTCCTTCACCGCAGAAGAAGTACCTGAGGGTGGAGAAATGCACGATAACCCATTAGTGGTAAGATTGGAGATTAACCCAAAACCTAGCGATGATGAAGATGATGAAGCTGAGGATTCATGGGCAATCAACAGAGTTTTAATCGATACTGGAAGTTCCGTAGATATCCTTTTTTATCATACTTATAAAACTATGGGAGGAAAAGATGAAGATCTAATACCTTCAACTTACCAAATCTATGGTTTTAATGGTACTGCCAATAAGCCTAAAAGGGAAATCAATATGCGAATTCCACTGAAAGGATTGTCCTCTGAAATTCTGTACTGTGTAGTCGATGTGGAATCACCATACAATGCATTGATTGGAAGACCTTGGTTACATGGGATTCAAGGTGTAGCATCGACTTTCCATCAATGCATCAAGTTCCCTCATCCCACTGGTATTGGCATCATAAAAGGAGATTGGATTGAAGGAAAGAAGTGTTATGAAATTGATGTAGAATCTTGCGAAGAAAGAGCTGCAAAGAAGAAGAATTGGAAACATAACATCGAGAGAAAGACAAAAAGTGAAAGATTGATGGTAGATGCAATAGAACAGAGAGAAGAAAAAACGCTGTGAAACCAATGCATGTTGAAGGTAAGAAGCGACGAAGATTTCGCAAAAGGTAAGAAAATAACAGAAAATTTCAAAAATGCAGAGGAAGAAAGTAGCAAAAGTAAGAGACTTAAGAGTGAATTAATTTGTTGATTTTATGACTGCAAAAGCAAAATTGAGAGAAGAAAGAAAGATGTATGACTGATTTGTAAAAAAAAAAAAAAAAAAAAAATATATATATATTTTATGAATGACAAAGATGAGATTGCGAAATTACAAAAGAGCTGATATGCAGAAGAAGAAACAAAACTATCAGAAAGGGGCGAACCTACTATGGCGTACCCCCTAGTTCGCGAAATCAAAATTTCGCAAGAGGCAAATGTAAGACCGAAAGTGCGTCATAGAAGGGGGTACCTATTGCATGGCTCAGCGAAAAGGTTACACCTCCCCTGCAACCTGAGTCATGGAGATTTGGGGTCAATAAAGCCCATCCAGGAGAGGTACCTTGGATTTTCAACCTAAGCTTATGACTTAGGTTGGACGACTGAGGGTCTCTTCTAAGGAGTACGGCATCTGATCAAGGCGCCGAGGTACACGGTTGAGCCAAGAGTGCCTGGGGCGTTTGAAGCGTCTCGGCCATTCTTGGCAAGTCTTGGCTTATGCTGCACTCGCACTACACCAAATTCCAGGATTCGTAACGGAGCTGAGCCGTTACTAAAACGGGTTGTAACGGCTCTTGCCTGTTTCAAAAGTGGGTGTTACATTTTTTTCGTAACGGCAATGCAACCGTTACGAATTTTTGGTTGCACAACGGCCCGTAATGTGACTTAGGGGCCGTTTAATTGACACGTGGTAACGACTTGGAGCCGTTACTAAATTTTTGTAACATGGTAGCCGTAACAGAGCTGAGCCGTTACTACGTGGCAGTTTAGTAACGTGCTTGAGCCGTTACTACGTGGCATTTTGAAACTTGACTTAGAGTCAAGCATACGATTTTTTTTTCGTAACAGAAAAAATTTACTGCCGGTCAACCTTGACCTGGTCAAAATTGGTCAATATTGACTAATTTTTTTCCAGTCAAGACCGAACAACGCAGCTCATTTATCACGAAATAAGCCGAATTCTAAATACAATACTGGAATCATCCATCCACACTCAACAACAATTCATCCACTTCTTTTGTAATCTATTCGTATCACATTCATATCAATGTTGTATTACAAAGAACTAAACTTTCAAAAGAGCTGAAATTTATCAACATTATATAAATTTCAAAAGGACTGAAATTTCTCTAAGTACCAAACTTTTTTTTGGTTTTGTTAAAGTATCAAATTTCGAAGGGAACACATATAAACTTACTAATGCCTACAAAATTTGAATACATGGAACTTAAAAATCTTAGCTGCTTTGTTCTCCGCCCTTTGCAGGCTTGCTTTGTTGAAAGCTTGGGCATCAGAAAACTCGATGTAGGCAATCCTACAAAATACAACAACCAGCATACTTAGAGCTAAAGCAATGGTGATGTTGGGCATCAGAAATAATGTTCAAAAAAGGCAGTTCATGTAAATGCAAACAAGCAATAATTACATAGGTCTAAAGCTCAATTTGTTTTGTAAAGGTGATGTTGGAAGTAAGGTATACTTAGAGCAGAAGACATACTAGAAGGGAGAATATGAAATTAGGAAAGGCAACGATACTTAACTGGTTAACTGCTACTAGGTAAGATGAAGATTCATAACTTGGCACTCTCTCTGTCTTTCATATAGATTCTGCCAGGCAATCAATGCAATTGGTTCTGCAACAAACCAAAGTCTATAAGCTCTCAACAGGTAATACATGTGAAGAATACAAGTTGATGCTAAATTTGCCACGATTATCAGGTAGGCAAATTGAATACATGTGTACCTGCTAGTTAACCAGTTAAGTATACATGTGAAGAATACAAGTTGATGTGAAGAATACAAGTTGATGCACCATCTTATGAGCAAAGAAACATCTCGCAATAACTCAGAACACAAAATTTCTGGATATGTTGGAAGTTATGAATTTATCCTTGAAGAACAACATAAGAGGAAGCATACAAACTCCTAACAATATGCTGAGTTCACTCGTAGGCTCACTCTAAGTTCGCACAGATTTGAGATAAAAACAATCGTTTTAAAATTGAGAGATAAAACATGGTTCTCAGCATTTGAATTTCTAATGCTGGTTATAAAAGTTTGAATGGAGAAAAATGGATGCATATATATATAAGCTTATAAAGTACATAATCTAATACAATTTTTAATTTTTAATGGTCTAGAATCCATGCTGTGTGACTTGGATAGGCTTGATAATTTTTAATGGTCTAGATAAAATCTAGACGATCACGTTGAGCCCAGGATATGTACCTAAACACACAGCGACCCACACGAGAATCTAAATAAAGTTTCACTTCATTAGAAAGGACACAAGTGAAGAAGGCTAGAAAAATACCACTAAAAAGTTAATGGCAAGAAACCTAACCACCTTGAATCTCTTCTAGATATGGTTCTAGATAGTGATTAAAGGCGAAATAACAAAGTAATACTAGCAAATTCAAGTACTACATGTTACAGGTTATGGATGATGAGAATAAAAAAATGGTCAACGGTTTACCTGCAAAGCCCTTTCCTATGTGCTGTTGAACCCAAGGAATCTTCTCGTCCTCACCAACGTTTTCCCCAATATATCTCTGGAATTGATAGAGCATCAGGATTAAAAAAGGTGCGTCTCACAGCCATGCCATGTCAAGTTCAGGAGGAAGGGGTTTCCAAAGGCAAGTCAAAAGGCAGATTCAGAAATCAATACATACAAGGATAGCAAGGTTCTGCAATGGGTGTATCCCCGAGCCAAAAATATTCGCCGCCTAAGACCAATTGATAACAATGAAACATCAGTACCATATTCATATTCAAGGCAAATAGCAAGAATGAGATAAATCTCAAAATTCGCTGCAATTGAATATATTATTTTTGAAATAGAAGCAGGAATATAAGTTCTACGAGAATTAAACCAACCATGTGCTAGGAACTACAAGTTAGTGACTAGAGCAAATCGTTGGACTGCAGGTAAATTCCCATTACATAATCTTCTATAAATTTGTCTAAAGAATTTGGCATTTGAACTTGTTTAGCCATGTAAATCTTGTGTAAAAATTAGCTATGCAAACGGATGGTCCGGTGATCGCTGTCGTATGCGTCAAAAATAATTTCACTTTCTCAATCCACTAGATATAAATATAGTATTCGATAAGAAAGAGTTCGTATCCACAAAGAGGCGTTGGTTGTTATAAACTTTCAGTTTCTAGAATAACCCAAGGTATGTTTGTTGTATTTAAGCAAATAAAAGTAAATTAAAAGCAAAGTAAATTATAGAGAATAATCAATGGAGAGAGATATTGGTCAAGGAATTCATCTTCAATCTTAGACATGTGTTTGCATATATGAATAGAATTACGATTTAATCTCTTGTGTTATCAAAAGCCTAGAGAATCAAGAAAGCAAGATAATCTATTAATTTCTCAAATTCATCAACACACACATTAGGGCTGCGTATGTGAATTCTACCTAAAGAATAACCTAACGCCTTGCGCTAATCAAGTTCAATTCCTAGGAGCATTAAGTTTCAGAAATAGGCTAATCAATGCAATTGTCATGCGTTGCGCAAAACATTTCGGACAATGGTCAAACTCTACATATGATTACGAGAGTTTATCACTACAAACCGTAAACATATCATGCTACTTGTATTCAAGGTTATCGCTTGATGAAAAACCCTAAAATAGCTATGGACTAAGATGCAAGTTCAATTAATTGGCCACTTAACAATCAAACACCATAATCCTATCACAATACTTCAATCATGTGATCATAGAAACCGCAGAGAATTGAACGATAAACAAGAGAGAAAACTAATACATAAAGCAAACACAAGTTTTAGAAATCGGACTACATCCTTAACCATTAATAGAGAATTTAGCTACTCATAGCTATGGAGTTCATCACAAAAATATCAAAGGAATAAAGAAGAGGATGAACAAAAGCAAACCCTAGTTGTGTAACCAAAAACGGCTCTCCAAATTTCCAAGAATAAAATATGAGATAAGATTCCAAAAGTTGTAGAATTCCTCTTTTTATAGCCTTTTTCTCCTTCCAAAACTAGGTTTTGTCTTCAAAGTCCATTAGATGCAAATCCACCAAGCCCACGAGGACGAGAAACCCGTGTAGAAAATACGCCCCGAAAGCGGTCGCGGAAATCAGGATTGTGGCGGAAATCGGCCCTTGAAAGTCGCCGGAAATCGGTTCGGTGACCGGCAAAGTCCGCCCGGTCACCGGTCAACGAGTCAGACCGCGGGTCAACGGGTCGAGATCAAACCGAGTCGGGATCGGATGAGTCAAACCCCGAGTCGACACCTGGTCGGGGTATGAGTCGATCCATCGACTCATCTCGATTGAGTTGAGTTGCCGTGCCATCGACCATTGCAGACCGGCCAAACTCTTTTGATGCACCATCCTGGTGCTTTAGCCTTAATGGTTGTGCATCCATAAACTGCAACTCCTTAGCTTCAATACCAGCCATCACAACCTGCCAATTCATTCGTCAGCTCTCACTGTAACAGCAACCTTGATCCACTTCAATTCAGCTCAGGCCATATTTTCAGTGCACACCAATGCCTCTACATTATACCAAACCCAAGCCATACTCCCTGCTACCTCCTGCAGCCCACTGCACAGCATGCTCGAGCCATCCGCAACTGCCAATGTCAGCGTAACACCACCGGACTCATAGCTTTGTCATTATCCATCTCGGTGTCGCCAAGAATCGCAGCCTATGCCACTTCCCTTGCTCAATCCATTATCCATTCCTTGACCGAAGTTGTCACAGCCATTGCACCTGCTATGCTTGGCTATAGCTTCCACTTCATCCACAGTGCCCGCTCTATCAACACCACCCGAGCCATCAGCCTTAGTGGCAGCCAATACACCAATGCCTCACTGCAGCTCTAACATTCATCTATTGCATACTCATCCTGGCTCAAATACCAAAGAGACCAACTCCTTACTCTCTCGTAGTCTCTAACAATTCCTTCAATCCTCTACCAAAGAAACCCAAATCTAATCACAAAGAATAAGACTCTTCACTCTTCCTGTTCAAATCCTAGCATACATCTATTTGCACAATTCCATCATTTCCTGTAACATCAACAGCATCATCATTATCTTCTCCTTCTTCCTTATCAGCTTCTCCACTGATAGCAACATCACTGCACATGGCATTCCCCATCTGTTCAAAACAGCATTCACCTATACTCAGACTGTCACTGCAAGACCTCAGCAACAACCAACACATCACAAACGGATCATTCTCCATCCACCGCACACCAGCCTTAGTATCACCGCATCCCCGCCATAACTTGTAATTCCACCGCAATTCCGCCTCACGAGTATCACCACAGCTCAGTCCCTTGTCAGCTCAAGGTTCACACACATCTAAAAACCCAATAACACCACAGAACCCATTCAATTCATTCATCAGGCTAACTCCATCTCCTTGCCATTTCAGCCCCCTGCCCAGACTTGTCCATCATCCCGCAATGACTCGAGTCACTCTCTATAGCTTTGTACCTCCTTGAAAATTAGCTCACCGCATCCTTGGCAAGCACAAGATTAGTGCTATCTCGCACTGCAGATCTCAATCTCGGTCTCATCCATCTTCTTCACAACCAACACTAGTTGCCATTTCTCAGCAGACTACGAGACTCAATATCATTTATTTATCCCAAGTATCCATGACTCCAACAAACTTCTTGAACTCAAGCCTAGAATCTAACCCAAACTCCGCTTTGTAATATTCACCTCATTCTTGGTAGCCCCGCTCCCGTGACATCGCACCAAAGCAGACTCAAACCCACCTTTGCAGCAATTTCAAATTGTCAATCAACAATAATCTGGGATTCGAAACCCTTCTTAAATTTGAGCATCAATCTCTGGTGATTCTCCATTCAACAACCCATTTTGCTCGACCATCTTCTCGATTCGGCATAACCACCATTGCATCTTCATTTCTCATTCAGGGCAACTACACAAGCACCAAATAAAGAACTCAACACCAACACATTCAAACTTCATATCTCGTAACACCAATCTTCAAGTTCTTCCATCTGATTCAACTCTCCTTATTTGTTCATCAATCGACGGATTCCATCTAGAACGAGCTCTTCTCAGGTTCAATCTCAATTTCTCCTTATAAATCGACAGCAGCAACAATCTACCACTGATTTTTCTTCTTGTTCTTCGGTTGCAGATCCAAATCGAAATTCTAACCTTGATCTCTCTTTGTGTCTCGATTTTGTCTTGGAAATAATAGCAACAGCTGATTAATGGTGCAGCCATCCTTCACTCTATCTTCTCTAACTCTAAGGTGAAATGTAATAAAGAATACCACATAAAAGAAAAGTATCTCGATCTGGTTTTCAGGGTTAAATGGATAACTGGATTAAGACACCCCCACTGTTTAGATAAGGGTTAGCCTAGTGGATGCCCCTTAACATGTGGTCACCCCTTAGTAGTGATTGCCATGAAATAACAATTTTGCCCTTCTTACTCCAATTGGTTGATTTCTCCATCTTTTCCTCCGTGCGACTCCAGAGTACCTAATAACTCAAAAACACACGTAAAGTACATAATTCACAAGAAAAATAGCAAAGAAAGCATAAACTCTCTATAGTAAATACGGTGTATTCTACACCTATCAGATTCCCCCACACTTAGACTTTGCTAGTCCTCGAGCAAATCAAACAAAACAATAAAATACAATAACTCCGTGTCGTCGAGGCTACGGTCACTTTTAGCATAAATAACAAGCCTTTAAACCCCTAGGTGTCCCTAGTGGACGAGTTATAGTCTCGTGAAGGTTTACTAGAGATATACCTACAAAACCTATATTTCAAACTCCGTCTATTCGTGACAAATCAATGAATGAGTCCAAAATGACTACAGGAGGAGGTACCTTGCAAATTCAATTCAAATATTAGTAAATAAACTCTAATTAGATAGTCGAACAAGCCACAATACTCGGAAACTAACAACCACAATCACAATGAAAAGAATAAGAAGATGGATATAGATGTAGATGTTGGCGAATATTCACAAGTGTTTGATGTTTCCCATATCTGTCTGAAGGTCACTGCTAAGATGAACCTAATCCTATTGGATTGAGCTACTTGGTTTGAATCCTACATCAACTCACTGGCATATACAAGGGAACCAGAAGTGACTTTATTCAACCAATATAATTTCTTCCTCTTTTTTTTTCTTTTTTTTTTTTATGATTGGATCAAACTGGATCCAATTTATTTTTTTAGACGGCATGATTAGATCTTTTGGATCCAAGCGCATGCTTCTTGTCAGCAAGTACATGATAGTTGCCTTGGATCCTGCATTCCACGCTTGTTTAGGCGACGGAGACAGGGACTACGTTTCACACATACTGCTATTCCCAAGTGTCATTCTTTATTCCGTTTTGGTCTAATTGGTCGGTCCTTTTTTTTTTTTTTTCCATACATTTTTTCATTTTTTTTTTTTTTTTTTTTTTTTTCTTTTTTCTTTTTTCTTTTTCTAGTAACTCAATCACTCTATTTCATCCTAGCAGTAATAACACGTCGATTTTTAGTGACCCACCAAAGCACTTAGAGAACAATAGATAAATATGAAAAAATAAAAATAGAATGCGATATGGTGATATTCCGAGATATGGTAACAACTATCATGGTATTTATGATTTCTGAGCTATGTTCGTCCCCTTTTTGTTAATTGGTTCCTCAACTCCTGCATTCAAAATGGTTCCATCCACTAATGGTGTCATCCTAAAGGCACAAATTTTTCTGATTTTTCTATTTTTTTTTTTTTTTTTTTTTAGAGAAAACTAAAACATATAAATGCTCCCCACACTTAAACTTTACATTGTCCTCAATGTAAAATTGAATCGTCCAAAGAAAGTCCAAGGTGGGAAATTCCGCAAATAATACGCAAAAACAAAGAAAATAAAGATAAAAGCAAATGCATAAAAGTAAAAAGATAAGGATAAAGATACAAAACCGGTGGGTTGCCTCCCACTTAGCGCTTGTTTTAAAGTCGACGGCCCGACGTATTCCTTGTTTGCTAAGACTCCTCCAGAGGGAGTACTTCCACAAGGTTAACTCCTTCCACGATTTCCGAAGAGAAGTTCTCATAATATGGTTTCAACCGGTGCCCATTCACTTTAAGTTCATTACCTGTAGCTAAACCTACGAATTTCCACTGCACCATGAGAAAACACATTAGTCACAATAAAAGGTCCAATCCAACGTGACCTTAATTTACCCGGAAATAATTGCAAGCGAGAATTAAACAAAAGCACTTTCTCATTTCTATGCAAAATTGTTTCTTAGAAATCATATTATCATGAAAAGCTTTCGTTTTTCCTTATAAATCCGTGAGCTTTCAAATGCATCATTACGAATTTCCTCCAACTCTTGAAGTTGTAACTTTCTTTGCTTTCCAAATACCATCCAACTCCATGTTGCATTGTTTAATAGCCCAAAACGCCTTATGCTCAATTTCCACGGGTAAGTGACAAGGTTTACCATACACAAGCCTAAAAGGAGACATCCCAATAGGTGTTTTATATGCGGTTCTATACGCCCACAAAGCATCGTTGAGTCGCATGCTCCAATCTTTCCTTGTTGGATTCACCGTCTTTTCAAGAATTGATTTCACCTCTCGGTTGGAAACTTCGGCTTGTCCATTTATTTGCGGATGGTAGGGAGTTGCAATCCTATGCGACACATTGTACTTCCTTAACAAGCTTTGCAAGAACCTGTTTTTGAAGTGTGAACCTCCATCACTAATTATAGCCCTTGGAATTCCAAACCTTGCAAAAATATTAGCTTGCACGAAATCTGAAACCACTTTAGAATCATTAGTTGGGGTGGCCTTAGCTTCCACCCATTTCGAGACATAATCCACAGCAAGCAAAATATAATAATTCCCATTAGAATTGACAAAAGGGCCCATAAAATCAATTCCCCATACATCAAAAACCTCCACAAATTGAATAATAGTTTGCGGCATTTGATTTCGAGCACCTAGATTGCCGGTTCTTTGACACCTATCACATGTGATACAAAATGCATGTGCATCCTTAAACAAAGTTGGCCAAAAGAAACCACATTCTAATACCTTGAGAGCGGTTCTCTTACTCCCAAAGTGTCCTCCACAAGCATATGAGTGGCAAAAAGACAAGATAGAGTTAAATTCAATTTCGGGAACACACCTACGTATTACTTGGTCACTACAATGCTTCCATAAGTATGGATCATCCCATATGTATTGGTTACCTAACTTCTTAAGTTTGTCCCTCTCAGCACGAGACAAGTTCTTTAGGATTTGTTTAGACACTAAGTAATTAACAATATCAGCGTACCATGGTTCTCCAAAGGCAATTGAGAATAGTTGCTCATCCGGGAAACTTTCACGCAACGGAATAGTCTCCTTGTCCACAGCAAGTCGGCTCAAATGATCCGCAACGGTGTTCTCAATTCCTTTCTTGTCTTTGATTTCAATATCAAACTCTTGCAAGAGTAATATCCATCGTATGAGCCTCGGTTTCGCCTCTTTCTTTGTAAGCAAGTATCTAAGTCTTTGCATGATCAGAAAAAGACAACAACTTTTGTACCAATTAGATAAGAGCGAAACTTTTCTAAAGCAAAAACAATAGCTAATAACTCTTTTTCAGTGGTTGTGTAGTTTTGTTGAGCCTCATTTAACGTTCTAGAAGCATAATAAATGGCATGAGGAAGCTTCCCCACACGCCCCCAAGCACCGCACCAACCGCATAGTCACTTGCATCACACATGAGCTCAAACGGCTTACTCTAATCCGTGGTGGTTTAATGATAGGGGCTGAAATCAAAAGTTCTTTCAAACGATTGAATGCCGCCACACACTTCTCATCAAAGTTAAAAACCACATCTTTTTGCAATAGGGTACAAAGTGGTGATGCTATCTTGGAAAAGTCCTTGATGAACCTACGATAAAAACCTGCATGACCAAGAAAAGAACGTATCTCCCTCACCGTAGTGGGAGGGGTTAGAGCACGAATAAGGTCTATCTTAGATTTATCGACTTCCAAGCCTTTAGAAGATATAATATGGCCTAAAACTATGCCATGAGTTACCATGAAATGGCACTTCTCCCAATTTAGCACAAGATTTGTTTCAACACATCGTTCAAGGATTAGAGACAAATTGTTCAAGCAAAGGTCAAATGAATCACCAAAGACACTAAAGTCATCCATGAACACTTCGATTATGTTTGCAACATATTCCGAAAAAATACTTACCATACACCTTTGAAAGGTAGCCGGAGCATTGCATAAGCCAAAAGGCATCCTTCTATAAGCAAAAGTACCGAAAGGACAAGTGAAAGTGGTTTTCTCTTGGTCCTCCTGCTATCACAACTGATTATAACCTGGAATAGCCATCAAGAAAGCAATAGTAAGAGTGTCCAGCTAAACGTTCAAGCATTTGATCAATAAAAGGTAAAGGAAAGTGATCTTTTCTAGTGGTGACATTCAATTTTCTATAATCAATATAAACCCTCCAACCGGTTTGCACGCGAGTTGGGACAAGTTCATTCTTATCATTCTCCACCACCGTTACTCCCGATTTCTTTGGTACCACTTGTACCGGGCTTACCCACTTGCTATCGGATATGGGGTAGATAACACCCACGTCCAAAAGCTTGAGTATCTCCTTTTTCACGACTTCCATCATGGGAGGATTCAAACGACGTTGCGCTTCCCTTGTAGGCTTTGAATCATCCTCCACACGGATCTTATGCATACAAACGGCAGGGCTAATACCCTTGATATCGGCGATTGTCCATCCTATGGCCGTCTTGTACTTCCTTAGCACCCTTAGAAGTTTTTGCTCGTGTAATTCATTAAGCTCGTTAGAAACAATCACAGGTAACTCTTCATTGTCACCCAAGTACAAGTACTTTAAGTGACTTGGAAGAGGTTTCAATTCTAAACTTGGAGGTTTAACAATAGATGGCACAAGTTTTTCATTATTGCAAGGTAAAGACGCATATGAAACATTCTTAGTTGCTGATTTTTCCGGTAATGAGTTAAGAGAACCAATGGTTTCTTTCATCTCATCACTATACGCATAACCGTTGTCAATAGGTGTAGTGAGCACGGTTTCCAAAGTATCAACACCATTCAACTCAAACATTTGTTGCGCCAATGTGTCCATCATATCAATGGAGAAACAAGAGTGGACATCACTAGGATATCTCATCGTCTCGAAAATGTTGAAACGTATTATTTCTCCATCAAACTCCATAGTTAGCGTTCCCTTGTCAACATCAATAATGGTTTTCGCGGTTTTCATGAAGGGACGCCCAAGTAGCAATGGAAGAGACGAGTCCGGTGAACCTTCATCCATCTCTAACACGCAAAAGTCCGCTGGAAATACAAGTTGATTAACCTGCACAAGAACATCCTCAACAATACCCATTGGGTAGACATTAGAACGATCGGCTAATTGCAACACAATTCGACCTTTTTAAGAGGACCAAGATCAAGTGAATTATACATAGACGCGGCATGACATTAACGGAAGCACCTAAGTCCAACATAGCTTTATTAAATGTAGTGTTACCAATTGTGACGGGAATGTCAAAGCTACCCGGTCCTTGCACTTAAGTGGGAGTTTATGTTGTAAGATTGCCGAAGCATTCTCCCCCACACTAAGCACTTCATTACCTTTGAGCCTTTGCTTATTGGTACACAAGTCCTTCAACACCTTTGCATACTTTGGAACTTGCTTGATTGCATCTATGAGTGGTATGTTCACATGGATCTTTTTAGAACGTCTAAAATCTCCTTTTCTAGTTCCGCCTTCTTAGAACTTGCAAATCTGCGAGGGAAAGGTAGAGGAGGAACATAAGTAGAAACCGGAGTTTTAGAGTTAGGAATAGGTACCTCGAAGTTTGGGGAGAATCCTCGGTTTACTCCTCCAAAACAGGTTCCTTTGGTGTTTCCACCACGCCCGAATCAAGAATCCGGGTTGCACAAGTTGTGTACCACTTCTCAATGTAATTGCATTAACACCCTCTTTTTGGGTTGATAGGTTGAGAAGGGAGTTTCCCACCATTTTTTGCCTTTAATTGATTCAACTCCATAGCCATAGAACCAACTTGAGTTTGCAACTCCTTAACCGAACTCTCCGTTCTTTGCATAAAAGATTTCAAAGAACTCCTCCATATTGGACCCCATAGTTTGGGGTTGTTGTTGTTGTTGAAATTGTTGTCTCGGTTGGAATTGTTGTTGTTGAGGTTGAAATCCACTCGGGTTGTTGAAACTAGATTGTTGAACCGCTCCTTGCTTATTGGCATAGCTAAAGTTGGGGTGATCTCTCCATCCCGGATTGTAAGTGTTGGAGTAGGGATCATACCGTCTTTGTTGATTTGGAAAGATCGCATTAGCTTGCTCGTCCTCATAAGATTGAGAGGAACTTGGTATCACCGCGGCTGCAACTTGTTGAAGCATTGCGTTCATGTTACCCATTTTTTGACGAAGCTCTTCAACCTCGCTCACTTCACTCACCCTTCTTAGAATCACATCCGAACCACGACTCAAGAATTGTTGTGAGTTCGCTGCCATGTTTTCAATCAACTCTCTAGCTTGTGCCACCGTCTTGTTAACTAGTGCACCACCACCCGCAGCATCGAGGAGATTCCTATCACTTGATTGGAGTCCTTCATAGAAATATTGAATGATCATAGCATCACTAAATTGGTGGTGAGGGCAGCTTGCCACCAATCTCTTATATCGTTCCCAACATTCATATAGAGATTCTCCCACATTTTGCTTCATCCCACAAATCTCCTTGCGAATTTGAGTCGCCTTTGATGCAGGAAAATATCTCTCTAAAAAGAGTTTCTTCAACCCATTCCATGTTGTGACACTTCCGGGAGGTAAATAGAACAACCAATCTTTAGCGCTATCCATTAAAGAGAAACGGAAAACTTTCAACATTGCACCATCCGCCGCAACATCCGCTGGAAGCATGGCCGTGACAATGGTGTGGAAGTCCATAAGATGTTTGTTTGGATCTTCATTCACCATGCCATGGAACTTTGGTAATTCTCTAAGCAACCCCGGTTTAATTTCAAAAGTAGAGTCCGTTTGAATACACCCCTGTTGTATATCAAGCCTATGAGAAGCTAAGTCCTTGAGTGAACGATTTGCATCACCCATTGCTCCTTGTTCTTCCACGTGTGTTTCCTCTACGATTGGCACCTCTTTTCCTTCTTCTTGTTGTTGGAAAATCTCTTCTCCTACTTCCTCCTCGTGCTCGTCCGTTGTGTCTTGACTTGGTTGGAGTATTGTGCCTCGTCGAGTAGCTATCCCGCACCTTGGATAATTCCAATCTTTAGAAGCCAGAGATTAGTTACCTGCAAACAATTCTCGCAAACAAGTGAGAAACAAGACAAGAAACAAAAAGCAAAGATGAAAGCAGAAATTGTAAAAAGAAACTAAAAACTTAATAACTAGCCGTGTGCCTCCCCGGCAGCGGCGCCAAAATTTGATCGCTGTCGTATGCGTCAAAAATAATTTCACTTTCTCAATCCACTAGATATAAATATAGTATTCGATAAGAAAGAGTTCGTATCCACAGAGAGGCGTTGGTTGTTATAAACTTTCAGTTTCTAGAATAACCCAAGGTATGTTTGTTGTATTTAAGCAAATAAAAGTAAATTAAAAGCAAAGTAAATTATAGAGAATAATCAATGGAGAGAGATATTGGTCAAGGAATTCATCTTCAATCTTAGACATGTGTTTGCATATATGAATAGAATTACGATTTAATCTCTTGTGTTATCAAAAGCCTAGAGAATCAAGAAAGCAAGATAATCTATTAATTTCTCAAATTCATCAACACACACATTAGGGCTGCGTATGTGAATTCTACCTAAAGAATAACCTAACGCCTTGCGCTAATCAAGTTCAATTCCTAGGAGCATTAAGTTTCAGAAATAGGCTAATCAATGCAATTGTCATGCGTTGCGCAAAACAATTCGGACAAATGGTCAAACTCTACATATGATTACGAGAGTGTATCACTACAAACCGTAAACATATCATGCTACTTGTATTCAAGGTTATCGCTTGATGAAAAACCCTAAAATAGCTATGGACTAAGATGCAAGTTCAATTAATTGGCCACTTAACAATCAAACACCATAATCCTATCACAATACTTCAATCATGTGATCATAGAAACCGCAGAGAATTGAACGATAAACAAGAGAAAAACTAATACATAAAGCAAACACAAGTTTTAGAAATCGGACTACATCCTTAACCATTAATAGAGAATTTAGCTACTCATAGCTATGGAGTTCATCACAAAAATATCAAAGGAATAAAGAAGAGGATGAACAAAAGCAAACCCTAGTTGTGTAACCAAAAACGGCTCTCCAAAGTTCCAAGAATAAAATATGAGATAAGATTCCAAAAGTTGTAGAATTCCTCTTTTTATAGCCTTTTTCTCCTTCCAAAACTAGGTTTTGTCTTCAAAGTCCATTAGATGCAAATCCACCAAGCCCACGAGGACGAGAAACCCGTGTAGAAAATACGCCCCGAAATCGGTCGCCGGAAGTCTGGGATTGTGGCCGGAAATCGGCCGGAAAGTCGCCGGAAATCGGTTCCGGTGACCGGCAAAGTCCGCCCGGTCACCGGTCAACGAGTCGGGACCGCCGGGTCAACGGGTCAGATCAAACCGAGTCGGGATCGGATGAGTCAAACCAGAGTCGACTGTCGTGGTATGAGTCGATCCATCGACTCATCCGATTGAGTTGAGTTGCTGGAGCCATCGGCCATTGCACCGCCAAACTCTTTTGATGCACCATCCCGGTGCTTTAGCCTTAATGGTCAGGCATCCATAAACGCAACTCCTTAGCTTCAATACCACCATCACAACCTGCCAATTCATTCATCACTCTCACTTATAAAGAAACCTTGATCCACTTCAATTCAAATTTCAGGCCATATTTTCAGTGCACACCAATGCCTCTACATTATACCAAACCCAAGCCATACTCCCTGCTACCTCCTGCAGCCCACTGCACAGCATGCTCGAGCCATCCGCAACTGCCAATGTCAGCGTAAACACCACCAGTACTCATAGCCTGTCATTCTCCATCTCAGTGTCGCCGATGAATCGCAGCTATGCCACTTCCCTTGCTCAATCCATCATCCATTCCTTGCACTGAAGTTGTCACAGCCATTGCACCTGCTATGCTTGGCTATAGCTTCCACTTCATCCACAGTGCCCGCTCTATCAACACCACCCGAGCCATCAGCCTTAGTGGCAGCCAATACACCAATGCCTCACTGCAGCTCTAACATTCATCTATTGTATACTCATCTGGCTCAAATACCAGCAGCACCAACTCCTTACTCTCTGTAGTCTCTAACAATTCCTTCAATCCTCTACCAGCAAACCCAGCTCTGAATCACAGTAACAGTACTCTTCAGCCCTTCCCTGTTCAAATCCTAGCATACATCTATTTGCACAATTCCATCATTTCCTGTAACATCAACAGCATCATCATTATCTTCTCCTTCTTCCTTATCAGCTTCTCCACTGATAGCAACATCACTGCACATGGCATTCCCCATCTGTTCAAAACAGCATTCACCTATACTCAGACTGTCACTGCAAGACCTCAGCAACAACCAACACATCACAAACTGGATCATTCTCCATCCACCTACCAGCCTTAGTATCACTGCATCCTGCCATAACTTGTAATTCCCCTCGCAATTCCGCTTCCGAGTATCACCACAGCTCAGTCCCTTGTCAGCTCAAGGTTCACACACATCTAAAAACCCAATAACACCACAGAACCCATTCAATTCATTCATCAGGCTAACTCCATCTCCTTGCCATTTCAGCCCCCTGCCCAGACTTGTCCATCATCCTGCAATGACTCTGAGTCACTCTCTATAGCCTGTACCTCCTTGAAAATTAGCTCAGCTGCATCCTTGGCAAGCACAAGATTAGTGCTATCTGCCTGCAGCATCTCAATCTCGATCTCATCCATCTTCTTCACAAACAACACTAGTTGCCATTTCTCAGTGACTACACAGACTCAATATCATTTATTTATCCCAAGTATCCATGACTCCAACAACTTCTTGAACTCAAGCCTAGAATCTAACCCAAACTCCGCCCCGTAATATTCACCTCATTCTTGGTAGCCCCTGCTCCTGTGACATCAGACCAAAGCAGACTCAAACCCACCTTTGCAGCAATTTAAAATTGTCAATCAACAATAACTGGGATTCAGAAACCCTTCTTCAATTTGAGCATCAATCTCTGGCTGATTCTCCATTCAACAACCCATTTTGCTCAGCCATCTTCTCGATTCGGCATAACCACCATTGCATCTTCATTTCTCATTCAGCAACTACACAAGCACCAAATGCAAAGAACTCAACACCAACACATTCAGCTTCATATCTCAGAACACCAATCTTCAAGTTCTTCCATCTGATTCAACTCTCCTTATTTGTTCATCAATCGACGATTCCATCTAGAACGAGCTCTTCTCAGGTTCAATCTCAATTTCTCCTTATAAATCGACAGCAGCAACAATCTACCACTGATTTTTCTTCTTGTTCTTCGGTTGCAGATCCAAATCGAAATTCTAACCTTGATCTCTCTTTGTGTCTCGATTTTGTCTTGGAAATAATAGCAACAGCTGATTAATGGTGCAGCCATCCTTCACTCTATCTTCTGTAACTCTGAGGTGAAATGTAATGAAGAATACCACATAAAAGAAAAGTATCTCGATCTGGTTTTCAGGGTTAAATGGATAACTGGATTAAGACACCCCCACTGTTTAGATAAGGGTTAGCCTAGTGGATGCCCCTTAACATGTGGTCACCCCTTAGTAGTGATTGCCATGAAATAACAATTTTGCCCTTCTTACTCCAATTGGTTGATTTCTCCATCTTTTCCTCCGTGCGACTCCAGAGTACCTAATAACTCAAAAACACACGTAAAGTACATAATTCACAAGAAAAATAGCAAAGAAAGCATAAACTCTCTATAGTAAATACGGTGTATTCTACACCTATCATCCGGCAACAAAAATGGACTTTTGAGGATCAGTCCTTGAGTAAAAGTTGGAAGTGCTCTTGTGAGTTAGAAAATTCAACTCGAAGTCGGTGACTCTACACTAAATACCAATAATATTCACAATATCTGCAATTATCAGTGACTAAAAAGAGAAGAATTGGCACTTTACTTGGTAATGGACAACTTTCTCCTGAAGGTTCTTAGGCAAAAGTGGATGATGAGGGTACTTCTCTTCCAAGTACTAAAAGTCAAATCCACAATGAGAAATACTTACAAGAGCATACCGACATATTAAAAATAAATGAATCAATAATTTCAGATGACCAGTTCCTTTTACCTGGAGGATAGTAAGAATTTTTGAACAAGGCCATGTTAATACCACATTGTTCAACTAGTTACGGTTTCATTTTAGACTGAGATGACTAAAAAATTACTATATGGATGATTGGAGTATCCGCCGCCACCTCCACCTCAACCTCTTCTATTTCCTCCCCAGCGACCACTACATCCTCTTCCACCACCGCCACCACCATATCCTCTACCACCACCACCTCTAAATCTATTGTTTATGCCTTCATTCTCTTGCAACTTGGGCAATTCTTTCAGAACTTCAATACTCACATTTGCTGCATTTTCCTGACCAGCAAGATATGCGTCTAGATCTGCAGTAGGCACGTCAAACACTGCACCCCTCCCATCTGCTGTAAGACTTAGACCTTTCACAGCTTCAACCTTATTTTCGGGCAAGAATCTCCTCAAAATGCCAAACACAAACCTGGGAACAAAAATGGGTCAAACTGATTAGTCAAAACACTGATTTTATCAGCCAAAAAACACAATTGATAAGAAAAAAAAAAATCCCCGGGATGCCAAGATCTGCTACTCAACACACTAATACAGTACTTGCAAACCAGAAACTAAATAAGAGAGTTAGTTTTACACATAAAACTACTAGATGATGATAAAAGGCATAACAACTATTTTTGAAGTTTTAGTGTCTTTAATCACCTTGCACATCAGACTTCACCTTCATCAGTGTCTAGGCGAGTAGACCTGTTAGTTTTGCTATCCAAAGAGCCACTAGGAAAGAGAGGCCAGAAGTTTGAGGTCTTGAAACCACTCCAGTTCCAATGTCTGCAAGCCTCCTCTTGATCTTCATCTTTTCCTCCCCTCTCTTCTCCAATGCCATCTTACCTTCATTTGAGCAACAAAATATCTACTAAGCAATTTAATCAACAAAATACCAGCCAAGCAATGTCATCAACAAATATTACCAAGCAATGTAATCAAATCAAGAAAGAACCTACTGACACCACTGCCTTGCATATCTATGCACAATAGAACAGAAACATCCTCCCACTTTTAAAATCAGAACATGACTACGCAAACGAAGTCGGTACCACATACATCCTAAGGGAGATCTCAAAGCCAAACAAAAGAAAATGCAACATGGGAGTCTAAGTAAGTAGTTTTCTAAAAAGAATGGGAAGATCTGAAGTGCACAATTTTGTTTCATTCTGTGTCACATACAATTGCTTTAAACATTTCAACCATTGGTTATAAAAATGTGGATGCAGACTTAATCTTTAACCATTTCTACCATTCCTATACCAGCAGGAAGAGTGAATTTCACACGGTAAATCAACAGGAAGGCCTTGATCAATGAAATCAGATTCTATAACAATTAGAATTTAACTTGGCAGAGCAATTAAATCCAAGCTAAAAACATATACATCATCCTTAGCAAAACATAATAACAAGTAAGGCCTAGAATTGGGCATCCAAGTAGAGAGATAGATGCAATCAAAACAACATAAAGAAGATAATAATTCAATGTGATTGGAAGTTTACCACCTGAAGAACTATCTTGACTAGTCCACTTTTAAAACCGGCAGTCTAGGTATACTTGCCATCCATGCCCATTTATTGGAATTTTTCCCGTCCTCCTTCACCAAAGACAAGAGAAACCAAACAAGAAGAATTAGGTATTCCCATTACCACAAAAAATTATGCAATCAGTTCAATTTCCGATTGAATAGAAAGAGAGATTTAGGATTAAAGAAATTTACCAGTTCGGTCTTCTACAATTTCTTCGTTTCCCATGTCGTCATAGATGATCTTCGTTTTTAGTCGTTTTTTGTCCATCTCTTCTTAAAGTTACCATTTCATTCACCTGAAAGTTACATCCATTCCAACAAAACCCCCAAATCAAATCCTCATAATATCATCAACGGAGTAGCAGTTCAAGAAAGCAGATAGAGAGAAAGTTAGAGATTGAAAATAAAAAACGAGTAACAATAAACCCTAAAATCGATTGAAATAATGAACCCCGAAAATTTGATTAACTAAATTGAAACCTCACAATCGATAAAAAAACTGAAATCTTACAGATGATAAAAACTTACATAGATCTGCGAAACCAAAACCCTAAACTCGCTTAACAGATGATTGAAGGTAAAACCCTAAAACTGATGATGATGAAACTGAAATCGAAACCCTAAACTTATGATGATGATGATTAACAGATGATTGAAGAACTGAAATCTTCAGTTGAGAGTGAAGATGAGAAAAACCAGACGATTGAAAAACTTAGAAACCCTAAAATCGAAAAACTTATAGAAGTGATCGATGAACATTTACATAGATCGATGATTAAAGAGATCTCTGTGAGATTTCAGTGATGATTTCATCGACTCGTCTGTTGAAAGAAAGAGAAGAGATGCAAGAGCAGAAGAGAAAAAAAAACAGAAATGAAAACTCTACCTCGATTTCACTGGGTATATCCTCAAAATCACGCATGGGAGGAAATATCCACTGGTATAACTCATCGTGGGTGGAAACATAATGCCACGCATGTGAATGGCACACGGGCATTCTAAAGGTGTTACCACCCTGGTGTGACCAAGCGTGTGACTGTCACGCCAAAAAAATATTTCGTAACGGCTGAGCCCTGTTGCTAATTTTTAAAAACTTAGTAACGGCTTCAACCTGTTACGAATTTTTTGTAACGGCCATTTGTAACGGGAAATTCGTAACGGCCCATAAGCCGTTACGAATTGCTGTTACGAATCCGAGAATTTGGTGTAGTGTCGGACCAAAGAAAACCCCGCTTAGGGTGCAGTCTTCTAATCATAAGCCATATAGGCAAAAGGGATAAGAGGCTGAGAAAATAACTGGTTGTTGTTAAGACCGGATGGGAGGAGCCAACCTTGTATGGTAGAGGTACGTCTCCTTGAATGGGCAACCAGGGGGAAGATAAGGGCGGCACCCTCCATTAGGGAGCTGATAAGTGTCTTAAGACGCAAATGTCACGAGGCTTTATTTTTGCAAGAATATTTAGGCTCGTAATATTTGTGCGACAATCCTGAAGAGGCAATAATACAAAAAAGAAAGATAAGGCGAGATCAATGGGTCAATACATGAAAGTGTAAGGACGTCCTGCGATTTCGTCGCAAGACGGCAATGTCATGGGGCTTTATTTTCGCAAGAATATTTAGGCCTGTCATATTGTCGCAACAAAAATGACAAAAGACAAAAGTTAAGGCAAGATCAATGGGTTTCTGCATGAAAGTGCAAAAACGTCCTGCGATTTTGTCGTAATGACAAGGGGTGGCAAAATAAGACCTTTAACTAGGAAGGCAAAATAAGACCACATAAGAGAACCAGAAAGAATAAAATCTTGGGAAAAACCAAGAAATACCTACTTGCGAAGATTCTGCAGAAACAGCTGCGAAACTGACATGTTGCTATTCAAAAGTAACTTGCTTAATCTTTCATTTGGATACAAATAACAGAGGCAAGTATGGGAATGAATAGAATAAGAACATGTTATTTGTATCCATATGATAGGTTTACGCACGCATGAAATGAAAGATTAATAATATATTGATTAGCCATATTGAAAAAAAGAATTGCTTGTTTAATATGTGCAGGAAGAAACAAAAAAGGTAGAACTTGCATTTGAAGGTTGGAGAAATTTGCAGCAAAATATTACAAACATAGGAGATTAAAGAATGAATGTACAAATATTACAAAAAGAGAGAGAAGGAAACAAAACTATTTCTTGTTGGATTCTTCTTCTTCTTCATCTTCATCAAATCCTTCTTCTTCTTCACCTTCATCAGATTTCTCTTCTTCACTAGCATCACTGTCAGAGATATCCATAGGAGGTACATTCTTTGAAATTTCTTCTAAGAGGCAAGGGTATGTGGAATGAAGAATGTTATTGTCATCACAGACCTTCTTAATAGTTTGATTGCGAAAAGAATAGCGTCATTCTTAAAGTTCGCAACAGTAATCTTTAATTGACTCTTTAGTCTAGAATATTTATCATTGCGAGAAGAAAGATCCTTTGCGAGCTGCTCCTTTTCAGACTCAATTTCTTCAACTCTTTTGTGAAATCTCTAATCAACTTCTGCGAACATATAACGATGAATCAGCAACTTGATAATAATTTATGAAAGACAAATAATTAATAAAGAAGAAAAATTAACAACCTTCTCTGTCAGAAATCATATCCCTAACCAAGGCCGTGTGCTCAGCTTGAAGACTAAAATTTACACCTAAATTATTTCTGGCGTCATCTAGAACTTTTGCAGCCCAAGCGAATTCATCATCATTATTTATGAGAGGAAGGAAGCGAATTTGATTCTCTCTCTCTCTAAGTACAACATTTTTGCGGTTAGAATCATCTCGTTCAATTTGAATCTCAAGAAGAGTTTTTTGGAATTTCACTAACGCTTGAGAACCTTGTCTAGCGATGCGATCCTTATCATCTATGAGATCACTGATTTTGGTTCTTAAAGTATTAATTTCCTCTTTAGAATTAAGATAGAAACGCTTAAAATTTGTTGGCTAAGCCCAAGCTGGATCTATGGTCAATTTCTAAGAGGCCAAGTTTAGATCTGAGTTCATTTATGGGAAGAGATTTAATCTTGTCATTTGAAAAACTATTCAAAGAATTATTAAGGTGTTCAAGAAGAGTATTATTATCCATAGAATTGGGGAATGAGTGGAGGAGAATGGCTTCATCAGAAAGATCATAGACGTATGCGAAAATAATAAATCAGATGAGGGAGGATAATGAGAAAACAAATAAAGGAAAAGAGAAAAATTTCATACCATAAAGTTGCTTATTGGTATCTTGAAGACTAGATATTTTGTTCTTTTGAGTGGAAGAATCAGCTTCTAATTGTCTGTTCTTTTCGCGAAGATCAACAGCTTCAACTTCCAGTTCTTCGTTTCTTTTGCGAAGTTGAAGATTCTTCTTTTCAAGAATCCCACGTCTTTTTTCCAAATCTGAGGCAACAACGAAAGAAGCCTTCCCAGTCTGCGAAGGAAAATGAAGAAATTGTCAAGATATAGTATAACTTTAAATGATAATTATGAAGAAATAGAGAAACGAAGGCATACCAAGATTCCAAGTGAATTCAGAAAGCTAGAAGTCACTGATCTGGAGACTCCATGAAGAGAATCATCACCATCCAGTAAAGGGGAATCACAGATATTTGCAAGAGCTTTGCATGTGCTAGTGATATGATCATCTCCGATCCCTTGCATGGAGTCATAGAAGATGCTATACAATTGTGCCATTGAGGATTCAGGTGGAAAATCTTCCCTTGCGAAAGAACTATCAATATCATTATTATTATCATCATCAGAACTTTCGCAAGACTGAAGATTTGAAGGAGAAGGAGAATGAACTTTTCGTTTCTTTGAAGGTGGGGCAGCAGATTTCTCCTTGCGAAGAGAACCTTTACCTTTGCCTTTGGTCTTCGCAACTTTAGATACTTATTCTTCAACAACTACAACACCAATCTTCGCACACAAATGAAGATAAGAAACAGAGGCAACAATATTGTTAAAAGTAATAAAAAAAAATCATAAGAATAGTCTGATAAAGTGAGGGATAAAGTGTTTCTTAATTCATCCGTGATGGAGCGTAGAGCAGATAAAGTGCTAGCTTTCCCAGTCCTGTTGTAGCTTGATCTCAGCTTTTTAATCTAAAATTTTCTCAAAAATTAGAGAACAAGAAAGTAACAATAGATGAAAGATTATGAAGTGAGCAAGATTTGAAGACATACCTCTTTCTCTTTCTCGGGCCAATTAAATACCCAAGGTTGATAAGTAGCGAGATTCGCAGGAAGCACATTTAAACCTGAAATATAAGGCCCCTTCAAAACTAGTGGAAAGACACACCATCTGTCATCTTTAGAGTGACGAGGAGTATTATTCTTGCCAAAATGCCAGTCAATATCTTGCATAAGTACTTTATCATTAGCAATGTTATCTTTTCTCTTCAAGCGGACACCCTAGCGAGTACTATCTTTCTTCATGGGTATTAATTCATAATTTTCAAAGAAGCCCTCTACTGTATATTTTTCGGCGAGTATTTCCAACTCTTTAAAGTTTGGATCCCTAGCTTCTTTTTGATAAAGAGACCCTTTACCAGCACCACGGTTAGCGAATTCAAGAATTAAACGAATGCAGTCCCCACTCAATTGATAGATGGCTCGCGAGAAGTTCGCATGAGCAAGAATTTCGTAAAACAAAGGAAGGTTAGGATCATAGAGAGGAATGGGAAGGCCAGCGAGAATTAGACCAAGAGAAATTATGATTTCTTTATCATCACAATGATGATCAGAAAATAATTTGGCAGAAAGAATGGATTTAGATCCTTGATTGGGAATGATGGCTAATGTAAAACCCTTCTCTTTGAGATCTTTCTGAATTCCTTCAAGAGAAGCTTCATATTTACGACCAACTGGAGGCATTTTAAGTATGGGAATGAAGAAAAAAATTAAAGACCAAAAGAAGTAGAAACAAGAAAATTTACAGCAGCAGGAGCGGAATTTACGAAGAAACGGTGAAGAAAAGTTGCAGGAAAGATAAGAAGGAAAGTAAAAAAGAAGAAGAGAAGAATGAGAAAAATATATATAGAGAGAAGAATTCTCGAGGAGATAAGCACATTTAATGTGAAGAGTAGACGTGAAAGGTTGAGAAATAGCGGTTGAAAATGACGTGTGAAGAAATGGATGGAAGAAGAGATACGTTTAATAAATTCTGCGTAAAAGTACAGAATCATGTCAATACAGAAGAATATGGAAAAATGAACAGTTGCGGCATTTTGAAAGCACTAATTCTCATGACATTCTCTCCTTCGCAGAGAAGACATGAGAAGAGGCAAGATGTAGGATCAGAATATTGCAACATCAATACCATTGTGAAACCTTTATACAACACACTGCGAAGACATCGCAGATTGATTACAGAAATGACGTGACAGATGAGGACAGCCTAAACACGAGAACGATTTGGAGACCTATCGATATTTAGGAATGTTGCGAAATTTAACATTTGTATATTTGCGAGAATACCGCAAGCCAGATCCGAAAATAAAGGATAGCTTAGCTGTCACCCACTATGTAGTATCCTATATAAAGAGCCGAACAAGCTTAAGGTAGAGGGAGAGATCTTTTGAGAGTGGGGAGAAAGTTTTGAGGAGAGAGAAAGTCTAGAATAGCGATTGTATTCTTGATTTCATTTCCTTCTTGGAAAATTCCTAACTCAATTAATAAAAAGTGTGATTGTTGATCTTAAAGATGTGTTGATTATTATGAATTCTTGTGAGGGATGTACTATGGGAATTCCTGCAACTACACCTAGCAATCAACAAACGCTATGAGTGGCTAGTCTCGCCTCAGCAATACTACACCAAGTGGTTAGAAGTGGAGCCTCTCCTGATTCAACGTCTCGCTGATATGTTCATTGCTAGAATAATGGTCGATCACAACAGTCACTATCCTAACTACTCTCCCTTGCGTGAGTGTACACATGTGCCACAGGATTGGAAAGCTCCACAAACATGGAATCCCACTATACAAGGAATTCCAAATCAGCGGAAGATATTCAGGGCACGAGCCACCAAACATAAAAAATTTCATGAAGGAGATTTGGCTCTCAAAGTAACGAAGCACAACCTTCATTCTGCAAAAATCTCTAATTGGGAAGGGCCATTTATGGTTGCTAAGTTCGTGGTTGGTGGATATTATAAACTGATCAACATGGATGTTAGGACCAACGTGCCAGCGGTTCACGGGAATTGGCTCAAAGCTTTTGACACCTGAGGCATTCAGTACCCTGTGTGTTTTATGTTCGAATCAGACGTTCATGACGTTTGCATTTTTAGGATTTTATTTCACCTGTATTTTCAATTCCTTCAAAAGGTTTGCAATACTTGCATCCAACATTTAAATTCAACAATTTATCAAGCTTCTATATTTAAAGAAAAATCTCTATCAAATCCAAAATCCAAAAGAAAATCCTCAATCATTCATTTATGCAAAACCTATCAAGAAATCAAAACCAAAGTAAAACCTCACGTCTCTCAGAAGTTTAAGGTTCAAGAGATTATGGAAAGTAAAACTAAAGGAAACCGTCAAAATAAGATTTCTGCTTCTCAGCATTCTCCAAGGCTGGCAAAGTCGCTTTCTCCAATTCCAGCTTTTCAGTCAACTCGGCAATTCTGACCATTTTCTCCACCACGGAATCACTGGTAAAAGGTATATTCTTCACTACTGCATCCTTGATGGTGTCGATCTTCTGACGAAGCCACTTCAAGTTGAAGCCAAGTTCTTCAAATTTCCCCAAGTTGTACTCTCGATCAAAGAGTACATCTCGAGTAACAGTACTTCTGGCCCTGGTTCGTATATCATTTATGACACGCAAGATGGTTCCTAATTGCATTGTCAAGAAGTAGTTGCGTTCGGGGTCTCTTGTAATGACAATGTAACCATACATCTTCCACAACTTCTCATACATATCAGCATGCCCAATGGGAACGCTGAATCCACCAACTGATGTGTGATAGAGGAGTAACTCGTCGAATGGAGGAACACAAACGATCCCTGCATTGGGATATTCATGCAATATTATACAATTCTCAATTATCGGATCAACCTCCATGGTTATAACAACAAATTCATCTGGGGCAGTCTCTTCTACTCTTGGCTCGGTTTCTTCCATCGCTGAAGCAATAACAACTAGAGTTTCGGTCTCCTCAACAACTTCAACAGCGATATTCTCATGAACCTGAGGTTTAGAGCTGGTGATGCCACCACTTTGATTCGCCACATTTCTCGAATCATCAAAATTAGTTCTGTTATTCTCAACTTCGGCATTTGACGCCTAATACGAAGATTACATGAGGATTAGAAGGATTCAAGCATGAGAATCAAAAGAAAAAATAAATTTTGTCATGTAAGTGAACTGAAATTATCTAGGTTCTCCATTATGTATTCAATACATGAGAAAATAGTGTGAAAGTCATAAAAACACGTTTTTCAACAAGCTCGTCTGAAGAAATTTTACACTTCCCTGTATAAAACGATTAACAAGCAGCAATTGGTATGGAATATAAGGTTGAGTTATATACCAATCTCTTTGTATGGAATTCCTTTACAGCATACTAAAATTTCATAGCAATCGGATAAACGAGCAAAAACATGTGGCCAAAACATTAAACTACATGCTAACTCAAAATTTTCTGAAAATTTCGTGGAAGTTTACCGTTTCACTAATTGCAGCCACTAAAAGTGCTCAAAACTCAAAAATCATCTTTGTAAATTCTTGGAAATTTTCTGGGCATGAGGATACATGGGTAGATCGCGAATATCCGACATCAGATGAAGATGTTATAGCATTTTTGCTAAAATGTGGAGTTCTGAATTTTCTGGTGACGTATTTCGGTAAAATCTTTCACTTATTCATGGGAATTCTTATTTTTTTCTATCAACAAAACAGAAATAGTATACTTCTATGCATATAATACAAGATGGATACTTACTTGAGGAGTATCCAAGTAGTTTGAAGGATTAATATGGTTGGCATCGACATCAGGAGCGTTATTGCCTTCATTCGGTCCAAATTCTTGAGAATTCTCTTTTCCAACACCATTCGAAGATGAATGAACATCATGACCATGATGATCTTCCATGAAAATATCCTCCTAGATAGATCCACAATGATCATTATTACTTACTCAAGAATAATCATGACCAGCTATGCAGAAGAAATACTTACATCAATTCAATTGGTTCAGGAGTTGTTGGATCTGGAGCAAGACGGAGACCGTCAATACTTGATGGAGCAAAATCCTGAAACAGCAACAAACATTGGTTTCATGATTCTAGTTATGCAAACGAAGAAAAAGTCACAGTAAAAAGATACCAACAACTCACCAAAGAAGCGGTTGGAGATCTCATGATATTTGTTATTATTCTATAATTCACCTTGCTTCTGTCTTCTCCACCTTGGGGATTGTCTTGCCATTCTGAGAAGTCTGCATGAATTCGAGCTCTTACAACACAACCACCCTGTAATAAGTTAATAGAAACGATTAAGGTGCGGTTATCCTGCTTTTACCAAAATCATAAAGAAAATATTTACCTGTGAACAATTTGGAGACGTTTTTGTTTTATACAACTAGAAAGAGGTTTCAACCTTGGTCGATCCAAGAGTATTTCAACAGGAGGAAACTCTCGTTTCGTATGCATAACATCTATCACAAAATTATAAAAGCGTTCAAGTTGTTGATTCCAGAATTCTACATAACTGGAGTTACGTAAGTGTCCCGGTTGGAAAAAGAAGACAAATAATTGCTTCCTTCCACGTATGTGTTATCTAAATGAGCCTTCAAATACTCAACTGATGGGTTATTCATTCGATAACCTGTAGCACACTGATCGAGACCCATTTGTCGATATGCCCTGTCGATATTATATTCTTCCACTTGGAACTCTCCTTGCATCACCAACACTAAATAACTAGGAGAACAACTCAGCATAAAAGATCTCTCTCCATTACTCAGCTCGGTGTCAAATTTCAGAGTGATATTCGCTTCAATATCATTGAAAGTAATCAATTGCGAGAAGAAAGGAGGAACCGTCGTCCGGGGACGAAAGTTGAACTCAAACTTAGTGTTTAAGATACTGGTGAGATGTGTCTTATGTCGTGGCTGCTTTGTAGACCAACGCATAATCCTGGCATTATTTTTCTAAAGGAAAGCATGACGGGTATCAACATTGGGTTCTTGCAAGACGCTACAAGTAATTAGAGAATAATTCTCAAGGTGCTCCCATATCAAATCTTGGAGGAACATGGTGTTAGCATATGTTTCAATTTTCATGAAGCCATTGGAGATACGGGAATATATGACTAAGGATTTTAAATTGGCAAACAGTAAACCTAGAAATAGACTACCAATAGGAAGTTTCTCTCCTTATAGCAAAGGGAGAGAAATGACTTCAACAAATTTCCTTATAGCAAAGGGAATCACAAATGACTTCAACAAATTTCCAATGTCTTCAAGAAAGTCTCTAGAGAGCCACAAACATAAGAAGACAGCAATGGTCAAGGTATCGGGTTCTTCAGGAATTACGTCTCTCGACCAATAGTACCTCAGCCATTGAGCATAGGAATTTTTGGGAGACTTTTTGAACTCATCCATTTTAAATTCCAAGGCGTTAGATATTGTGTTCTCCTCTGCCGAAAGCTCTTCATGGGGATTACCAGTAACCGGGAGATGCAATAAAGCGAATACATTTTCCAAAGTAAAGGTGAATTCTCCCCATCTGCATATGAAAGTATGAGTAGGAATACACCAGCGACCAAAAAAAGCCACCATACCTGGTATATCATGATGAATGACTAAATCCCTAGCTGCTTGGATAGCTCGTGTCACCTGTGCTTGATCCATCATAGTCCTTACACGAATATGACCCAACATGTGTCTTGCCCATCTAGTGAAATGTGTCAAGGGTTTTCGAGAAAGTTTGAGTTCCACATGCGAACCCAAATAATGTTTCCCACTCATACAGAACCTAATTATTGCTTGAGGAGTTACCAGTTACTCTGAGTAGTAAATTTAGGGTTTATGAGCAACCGAAATGAGGAACATGAAGGACGTTTTTCGGGTTTATAATGAAACATAAAGAATTCATCATCAGTATTTGGGGTGTTCTTAGTTTTGGGAGTTTCCTCTTCTTCCCTGGAGGTCCTAGAATCAACATTTTTGGAAGATACATCAGTAGAAGTATCCTCTCCGGAAGAATCCTCTCAGAGAAGCATCTGAAGACTCTTCCCTAGAAACATCTTCAGAAGCGCTGTCCTGAGGATCAGTCATCTTTAAAAAGTAGATGTGACATCCATAAACAAATTTAATCAACACAGTGGAATTAAAGCGACAGAATAATCATGATGGTCACATCAGCTTCTACAAAAATGGTAATCCTTAACTCTTACCTATTTACGATTTCACGAATTTAGTGATAACAACGTAAAACACTGAAAACTTGCTCAATCCTTCAAACCTATGAAGACAAGCAAAATCCATCATTCAAGAGTCGACACTGAATTTTCACGAAACTATGAACAATTCACATAAACTCTTCATGTGAACATTCCATGATTTTATGCCACAAACACACATCATAAAATCATAAAATACAATTGTTTATCTCTATAACAATTACTCAGAAATTGCTATTTGATTTTTCAAAAAAAAAAAAAAAAAACTCAAAACTCACGTATGTTCTTTAAAAAAAAATAATAATAATAATCTTTTCTTACGTGAGTTAATAAAAAAAAACTATTTTTGCTCAAACGAGCATTCACCTATGAAACGGGGGTCTTTTCTATTTTTGTAAAGGTATACATATTCCAAATAAAATTTGGAAAGCTCACAAACAAAATTTGGAAAGCTCACAAACAAAATTTTATCATGAAGTACAGGTTTATTTCAAAAATATCTTAGGATTATTTTTTAGTGCTTTTACTACGAACGAGTATGCGTTTCCTAAAGGTATTTGCGTGAAAGTTCACGCTTTGAAAACAAATTTGGATTTTCATGAAATCTCATAAACAAAATTTTCTCTACTGCAACTAGACCATGTCTATTCAATAATATACGTATCTCTTTCATATTAGGGATTATTGCTCGTTTCCTAAACTAACGAATGAACGAAGCATATATTTCTAAAACAAATTTTCATAAAACCTACACATACATGCATACGTAGAATTTTATTTTGCACAACTCATGAACAAACTAAACATACAGGAAAAAAAAATCGAACTTACCTGGTCGGTGCCGGCCGGAATTTGGCATGACGGTGATCGACGATGGTCGCCGGCGACTGAAGTCCGGCGAAATTTTTTCCCCTCCTGCTGCTCTTTGAAAGTGATGAAGAGAGGAGACAGTTTGCACGGTCAAGAAGAAATAAAATAAATTTTTTAGGGCTTCTTCCCTTTTATATTAATCTTATTTCCAAAACCTAATAAAACATGGATTTCATTTTTTGGGCTTGGGCCCGCATACACTAAACCAACCAGAGCTAAGCCTCCAGGCATCCAAATAAGCATTGCCTCATCTCTCCGTGCTCACGGGATGATACTCTATCTTACTATCAGGGTCCATACCTAAGCATTTGCTCGTACATGACACTATTGGAGCAAATCGGGGATTCTGAGAATACCTTTGTACGACTGAGTTCAACTGCTTGTCTCGTCAACGAGAAAATCACCATTTAATGCTTACTTTGCGGTACATGACTATCCCTCACTAAGCAGGGGACTTAATGTTGATGGTGGATTTCAACAAAGATCAAAATCTTAAAATCGTGATACTGCATGTTTCTGACACGGCTTCAGGAACCCATGTGACGATTCATATTTTACGATCCATGATGAATATGTTTCTCGAAAAGCCTCCACTAACTGAGCGTTCGATGCCGCATATTTCATCATGACCTCTATGTAGAATAACATAATTGGGTGGTCCTCCTACATAATTGTTTGTTGAGAGGGATTAACGCCTTCAGGACGTCGGTGACACTCATTGTTCCCTGAATACATAGAGAGACCCACCTCTACATAGAAGAATGATTAGGCGGTCCTCCTACATAATTGTTTGTTGAGAGGGCTTAACGCCTTCAGGATGTCGGTGACGCTCACTATTCCATGACTATGTAGAGAGACCGTGTATATATTCAGGCGTCTCTCCTACATAATAGTTTGTTGAGGGGGGAAAACGCCTTCAGGACGTCGATGCTGCATGTTGCACGCTGTTCCTTGACTATGCACCTTTCAGAATGGGTATGACGCTTTTTGATTGGCTAATATCCCTTCTGCAATAAAATAAGCCCCAAGAAAATGGTGCAAGTGTACTCGACAATGATGCACGAATGAGCATCCGAAAATATGGACAAATGAGGAATCCTACACAAAATAGGAGAGAGAAAATAATAATATTAAAATAATAAAGAGGTGTCCATGGACCGGGCCCACCGGCCGGCCGGCCGTGCCTTAGCCGTGGCCGGTCCCATGCCTCTTCCATTATTTTCCTTATTTTGTTATTTTCATGAACTCACGAAAACTCCTTCATTCTAGCAACTTCCTTTGTTTGAGCAAAACTCACGGTTTCTCCATATTTTCATGGTTTCATGAGAAACAATAATATAAAATAGGGAAAGGTGTTGCGGGACCGGGCAACCTAGCCGTCCGGCCATGCCCTGGCCGTGGATGGTCCCACACCTTGCAATCTTTTGTCGTTTATAATTATTATTTCCCTAATCTCATGAAACTCCTCTGTTTCAACATAAATCATGGTTTCTTCATATTTTCTCAAATATTGCTCAAACCATGAAAAATACCAAAAAGTCAAACGGCCACATGACCGACTGGGCTACCCACGAAAAATATTAAAATATTATTATTTTAATATTCTCAAAATATTGATGCAACGAGCAAAGTTCTACTTGCTCATTCGAGCAATATCAAGAATTTCAGTCAAATATCAAACTCTTCTGAAAATCCAAGATATTGCTCAAACACACACCAGAAAATACTGAAACTCTCAGGACCAAGACGCGGACATTGTGGCGACTCTCAGAAGCCGGTCCCACACACTTTTCTAATTTTGACCTAATTTGCTCAATTGCTCATATTAGGTCCCAAATCTTTCCAACCAACATGGAATTTACTAAAACGACCATCAGCTGGTCCCACGACCACCAAAGTCCGGTTTCATGCACTACGGGAAAAATCATCATTTACAATACTGTATTAGGGTTGTAGTACCCCTACTACAACGCTTTTTTGTGTATTGTGTAGGTGGGGTATTGTAGAAAGTCCAAGTTGTTCTACAATACTTGACTAAGTGTTGTTAAGGGTGATGTGATTCATGGTTTGACAATATTTTGCCAAAGTTGTGATTCTCTTTCGATTTTTTTTGAAAGCCTAACACAACCCTTGTTTGTTGTTGTAGGAGTATCTTGGACAACACAAGTAGTGTATCGTAAAAATATGTAACACAACACTTGTATAAGTTGAAGGTCTATCTTAGACAACCTAGGATGTGTATCGTAGAAATATGTAACACAACACTTGTATAAGTTGAAGGACTATCTTAGACAACCTAGGATGTGTATCGTAGAAATATCTAACACAACACTTGTATAAGTTGAAGGACAATATTAGACAACCTAGGATGTGTATTGTAGAAATATGTAACAACTCTTATTACTATTATGAATAAAATTTGCACGACACTTGTTAGAGTTGTAGAATTATGTTGGACAACACCTAGTTATGTCGTAAAGACATTCTTTCACAACCTTTGGTTTGTGTAGTTGAAATATGGAACACAACTCTTATTAGAAGTTGTGTGCATATAACTATTTTGAAAAAAAAAATTATAACTGAATCTGAATTGCCGAAAATAACCTGCCAGTGTAACACATTGACATTCATTCAAGTTAACCTTGCCAGTGTTAAACACACACACACTCAAAAAATGACAATTATATAGATGTTTGGTACCAAACTTTAAGTTTCTGAACACACTCCAAAGTAACGACAGTCAAGTCAGAAATTGTAAAGGTTTTAAAGAGTCAGTTATCAGTGTCTGTTTGTTTGCTGGCCATCTCTTCCTTGGTGCTACTGCAGCTGGTTTTGTTGCTGATGGCTTTTGTTGCTGATGGCTTTGCTGCTGCCTTCTTCTTTCCACCTTTTAGCGCTGCAGGTGTCTCAAACTCATCATCTGACCCTTTCTCCTCTGGAATAGTGTTCATCTGCTCATCGTCATTACTAATCATAGAAGTAGTCTTTTTCTGGGCTGCAAAGGCTCGTTTGGGTACCACATCCTTCTCAGTTTCTACATAAATGGGAACGAAACAGATGAATTAATTACGACGTCTCAAAAGAAACATGGGAATCAAAACATTAAGAATTTGGACACAATAACTCCATTAAAGTTCAAATAGCTAAATAAAACAGGGAGTAAAACCAACTGAAAAACAAATGAAGACACAGATTTGATAAATGTCTCTTTTAGGGGTATACATTTCATCTCTAAATGGATCATATAGATCTTTGTTACAACGTAGGTTCAAGAATGCCATTCGTTGCGGACATGGATATAAGAATCATATGAGAATTTATCAATAGGATTTCACCGATATATTTATCTGAACGTTGTATCGTATGATGTAAACACAACCAAGATATACTAATCCAATCCCAGTTTAGTGCTAGGTGTTGAAGATATGAATCAACAGCTGATTCTATAGAAAATCTAGCTTCCAGCATTATGAATTACTAAGACCGTCTAGCAAGAAACTATTCGGAAACGTACCTACAGAAACAAGGATACAATTTAAGTGCCTAACATACACTACAAGGCTGTGATTACATTACCTTTATCTGGAGAAGAATCGAGGTTAGATGCAGCAAGACGCTCCGTAAGTGAGGGTACTTCATCCTCTTCATCACTAACCTTCCAGTAGGGAAGCAGTTGTCTGAGACCCACTGGTGATCACCACAACAAAACCCAAAATTTCATCGCTCCATCCCAATCTGTATTCCTGTGACAATCTCCAGAACTATGCTTCTGCTTCATCAACCTTTATGACATGATCCGTGTCAAGTTGATCAAGGGCAAGAAGTTTGTCTCTCAGCTCTGTAAATGAGAGCTCATTTATGGCTGGCTCATCGTTTTCTGAAGATTTAGCAGTAGTTCCTCCGATCCTGCAAACAACTAATTTAACAGTTCATTAGCTAACACTATTAGGAATTTAATATAAGAACATAATAGACTTTACAACATGGATAAACTCCATGCCCACATAGTGAAAAGAACAACAAATCACTTTAATCAGCAGCCTTAAACTCAACACTATTTACTAGAAAAATATACTATCTATACAAGCTACAAATGTACAAAATGAAAAAATTATAAGCGATCCCTAAGGAGAGAAACAAAGAAAGAGAAAATCTAAATTAATACCAATTCACTTTTATCATCTCAGTGGACCTTTACATGGATAGAGACGCAAGAGTTTATTTCTTTGGGAACTAGAAAAAAGCGTCAAAAGGGAACTTCGTCGGCATGGACACTTGACAAGGACGAGGCTACCAAAAAAGAATATGTATGACCAGATTCTTATATACTTTTTATTCCTGCTTGTAGGAAAGTTAAAGAAAACTTTATCTTTTTGGAGCTACTAACTACCAAGTTCATAAGAATCTGGTTTACAGGTCAATAAAATTAGTTTCTGTTTTCATTTTTCTATATTCATTTAGTCATGCATTCTTTAAAACTAACTACCAAGTTCATTTAAAGAGAACGTTAAGTGTGAATTACAGACTGTGGTTTGAATAATAGATGGCAATAGTTTTACCTGTCCTTCTTCCCTAACTCCAGGTAAAGGTCACACACATACTGTAGTTCTTCATCCTTCACATACTTAGGTTCAAACTTAGGTGGACCTCGCCACTTTGAAACAGGATTGCAAGTAACAACCACAACTGTCTCTGAGTACGGATCCACAAGTACTTCAGATGCTTATTCATCCTTGAGCCATTTCCTGAAATAAAAAAAAATAAATAAGAATCAATCAAAAAAACAAAAGGCAAAGGTCCTGGAGATGAATCTTTAATGGAATGCTACGTCAGACTACCAGATACAACATTAAGAGGGTATTACAACTTGATGAAGAAATATCCAGATCGGACTTAGTCAAAAACAAATTTTTCGAGATGTCATTACTTGTGGTTTTTCTTGATGTCCGTCGTGTTGGAAATGAATTTGTCCTCCAAAAGTTCATGTCTCTCAATACTGCGGTGTGACCTCAGCAACCTCGCTCCAAGACCTCCAAGGCCACATCGAACTAGATAAAACGACTCAGGTTCCTTCTCTTTTTGAAATCTCTATTGTTCCTTGGCAAAGGGAAACTAGTTTCATGCTAATGACTTGCGCATCAATGGGAGGCAATCTTGACCAGGGTACTACAACAACAGCAACAAACAACAATTGTAAGACAACAATTAATCAAAATCCAACAACACATTCTATATCAATAATTCCTATAGTTAATAAATTGATACCTCATCTGCAATACTTTATCGGATTCTACGTTGTACAGATGCCTGAATCTGATTCTCATTTTCCTACCAAACCCTCCATCTCCTCAATTCCTCCTCCAATTTCTTCTTCCCTCTTTTCCACCTTCTTCTTCTCAATCCCCTTCTCTATATCCTCCTCTACCTGGTTCACCTGTTTACACCAAACATTATAGAATCAACATACAAAACTTACAAATCCAAAATAAAATTTCTATAATAAAAATCAACCAAATCAAAAACAGAGAATCAATTCAAAGAGTTGAACTTATTCATCATATTTTCTAGCAACACCACTGCCTTTTTACAGACCTAATTATTCAATAATCGAACCCCCAATTTCTTATTTGATTCTCTCTTCATTTATGTCTTCTCCGCTTCATCAATTGTTGTAGAACCCTAATTCAGCTCCATCTGCTCCAGAAATCTATTCTCCCGGCATCAACCATTCTTAGTTCAAAACCCATCTCCAAATCAGATTTGCAATTACTCACGAATCCAACAAAAACCCCTATCTCCAAAACATTCACAGACCAATCATAAACATCATTTGCTGCCAATTCGAACTCAAGAAGAAACCCATTTTATCTGAGCTCGAACCCTAACTTCTAATTCCTGAATCACCCCAATTTATATTTTAGTGAACAACCCCAGAAACCCATCGATTTCATTAGTTTCAAGTCTTCGTCTTCGTCTCTGTCTCAATTTCGGTTCAGAACCAAACTTCATCTTCTCAATCTCGTAACCCTAACTCCAACACCCGAGTAAAAAGCATAGTTAAGAAACCGATGAAAGCACTCATTTCAGCTTCCTTCTTTCTTTATGAATCGAAACACTACACCCTATTCTTTGAATCCACCAGAAACCTTCTCAAATCAACAAAAAATCAGATTTCTTCTCTGATTTCTTCAACAACGACCAAATCCAAATTTGTGACACAAAATCTTATGTAATAAGAATTCAAACATACCCCATCTCTTGATTCTTCCATTAGCAGCAACGACTTGTTTCATTGCAACCAATTTCATCTTTGAATTTCCGCATTTCCTCACCGGTTTCTCAGATTGGTAATGAAGCCGCCATCAGTTTCAGGTGAAGAAAATAAACAGAACTAATGATGAGATAAATAATCATAATAAAACAAAATGAAGCGGAAACTCATTTCAGTTGAATCCATGGCAGATCTGTAAGTGGGAGAAGAAGGTGGAGGAAGCCATTGCAATTACAGCGGAAGAAGACCCAATCTCATATGAATCGAATGGAATGGAATTGGGTTTCGGCTGCTAGGGTATACAGTCAAAGTAACTATGGGCCGTAGATTAGGAAGGTCATACAGATTGTACAAATTCTTGGATATCGTTGAACGGTATAGATTTTATTAGGGAAGGTCATACGGATCAACCCTAGTATGTGAGAAGTTTGTGTTTCTTTGCTAAATTGTGCTTCTTTGCTAAACTAAATTTGGTTTTAGTATCAACTTTCGATATGAAAAAAAATCAAAAAAAATCAATAAATTTAAGATATTATTATGAACCTTCGGTTATAAAAATTTCCGGAAAAAATATAGGAGTGAAGCTGAAAAATAAGAAATGAATTCGATAATTGGTGTGTTTCTTTGTGCTTTCTCTTTGTGCTTTCTCTTTGTGCTTTCTTTTTGTGATTCTGGTTTGAATTTCGACTAGTCACATAGGTCATGAAGCCATTTTAACTAGTCGTACAGGTCATGAACTTCAAGTGTGGGTACAAAGACATACAAACTATGAACCAAGAAGCTTCGGCGGGTTCTGACTTCAAACTTAGCAGGATACATCATCGAAATCGATAAATATGAATCTCAATGTGGATTCGAACTTCAAATTCGGTATAACGACAAACAAACTATGAACCGTGAAGCTCTGGGTGGGTCATGACTTCAAACTTAGCAAGATATGTCATCAAAATTAATAAATATGAAGCTCAATGTCGATTCAATCTTCAAATTCGATATAATGACATACAATCTATGAACCTCGAAGCTCCTGGAGGGTTATGACTTCAAACTTAGCAGGAAACTTGGTAAGAACGATGAATCCATCCATTTACAGGTAAGATTCCGTCGGAATATTCTCTGAAACCTTAAACAAACCCTCTTCTAGCAACTTCGAGGCATAACCTGGCTCCGAGATCGAAACCTGGTCGTGAGTGGACCACTATAAGCTGGAAACTTGGTAAGAACGATTAATCCATCCATTTACCGGTAAGATTCCATTGGAATATTCTCTGAAACCTTAAACAAACACACTTCTGGCAACTTTGAGGCATAACCAGGCTCCGAGATCGAAACCTGGTCGGGAGTGGACTACCATAAGTCAGAAACTTGGTAAGAACGACGAATTCATCAATTTACAGGTAAGATTCCTTCGAGATATTCTACGAAACCTTAAAAAAACCCTATTTCTGCATATTGTATGCGTACAAGGATCTGAGATCGAAACCTAGCCGCGAGTTGACTACTGTAAGTCAGAAACTTGGTAAGAATGACGAATCCATCCATTTACAGGTAAGATTCCTTCAAGATTTTCTACGAAACCTTAAAAAAACCCTATTTCTGCATATTGTATGCGTACAAGGATCCGAGATCGAAACCTGGACGTGAGTTGACTACTCTAAGTCAGAAACTTAGTAAGAACGACGAATTCATCAATTTACAGGTAAGATTCCTTCGAGATATTCTACGAAACCTTAAAAAACCCTATTTCGCATATTGTATGCGTACAAGGATCTCGAGATCGAAACCTAGCCGCGAGTTGACTCACCGTAAGTCGAAACTTGGTAAGAATGACGAATCCATCCATTTACGGGTAAGATTTCTTCGAGATTTTCTACGAAACCTTAAAAAACCCTATTTCGCATATTGTATGCGTACCCGGGATCCGAGATCGAAGGTCAGGAGTTGACTACTCTAAGTCGAAACTACTTGATAAGAACGACGAATTCATCCATTTACAGGTAAGATTCCTTCGAGATATTCTACGAAACCTTAAAAAAACCCTATTTCTGCATATTGTATGCGTACCAGGATCCGAAATCGAAACCTAGCCGCGAGTTGACTACTGTAAGTCAGAAACTTGGTAAGTATGACGAATCCATCCATTTACAGGTAAGATTCCTTCAAGATTTTCTACGAAACCTTAAAAAAACCCTATTTCTGCATATTGTATGCGTACAAGGATCCGAGATCGAAACCTGGCCGTGAGTTGACTACTCTAAGTCAGAAACTTGGTAAGAACGACGAATTCATCAATTTACAGGTAAGATTCCTTCGAGATATTCTACGAAACCTTAAAAAAACCCTATTTCTGCATATTGTATGCGTACAAGGATCTGAGATCGAAACCTAGCCGCGAGTTGACTACGTAAGTCGAAACTTGGTAAGAATGACGAATCCATCCATTTACGGGTAAGATTTCTTCGAGATTTTCTACGAAACCTTAAAAAACCCTATTTCGCATATTGTATGCGTACCAGGATCCGAGATCGAAGGCTGTGAGTTGACTACTCTAAGTCAGAAACTACTTGATAAGAACGACGAATTCATCCATTTACAGGTAAGATTCCTTCGAGATATTCTACGAAATCTTAAAAAAACCCTATTTCTGCATATTGTATGCGTACCAGGATCCGAGATCGAAACCTCGGCCGTGAGTTGACTACTCTAAGCTCCAAACTTGTTAAGAACGACGAATTCATCCATTTACAGGTAAGATTCCTTCGAGATATTCTACGAAACCTTAAAGAAACCTTATTTCTGCATATTGTATGCGTACAAGGATCCGAGATCGAAACCTGGCCGTGAGTTGACTACTCTAAGTCAGAAACTTGGTAAGAACGACGAATTCATCCATTTACATGTAAGATTCCTTCGAGATATTCTACGAAACCTTAAAAAACCCTATTTCTCGCATATTGTATGCGTACCGGGATCCGAAATCGAAACCTAGCCGCGAGTTGACTACACGTAAGTCGAAACTTGGTAAGTATGACGAATCCATCCATTTACGTGTAAGATTCCTTCAAGATTTTCTACGAAACCTTAAAAAACCCTATTTCGCATATTGTATGCGTACAAGGATCCGAGATCGAAACCTGGCTGCGAGTTGACTACTGTAAGTCAGAAACTTGGTAAGAATGACGAATCCATCCATTTTCATGTAAGATTCCTTCGAGATTTTCTACGAAACCTTAAAAAAAAACCCTATTTCTGCATATTGTATGCGTACCAGGATCCGAGATCGAAGGCCGTGAGTTGACTACTCTAAGTCAGAAACTACTTGATAAGAACGACGAATTCATCCATTTACAGGTAAGATTCCTTCGAGATATTCTACGAAACCTTAAAAAAACTCTATTTCTGCATATTGTATGCGTACCGATCCGAGATCGAAACCTGGTCGTGAGTTGACTACTCTAAGTCAGAAACTTGGTAAGAACGACGAATTCATCCATTTACAGGTAAGATTCCTTCGAGATATTCTACGAAATCTTAAAAAAAACCCTATTTCTGCATATTGTATGCGTACCAGGATCCGAGATCGAAACCTAGCCGCGAGTTGAATACTGTAAGTCACAAACTTGGTAAGAATGACGAATCCATCCATTTACAGGTAAGATTCCTTCGAAATATTCTACGAAACCTTAAACAAACCTTATTCTGTATATTGTATGCATACCTGGCTCCAAGATCGAAACCTGGCCGCGAGTTGACTACTCTAAGTCAAAAACTTGGTAAAAATGACGAATCCATCCATTTACAAAAAGATTCCTTCGGTATATTCTACAAAACCTTAAACAAACCTTATTTCGCACATTCTATGTATACAATGCTCGAGATCGAAACACGGTCGCGAGTTGACTACTCTAAGTCGAAACTTGGTAAGAACGACGAATCCATCCATTTACGGTAAGATTCCTTCGAGATATTCTACGAAACCTTAAACAAACCTTATTTATGCATATTCTAGGCATACCATGCTCCGAGATCGAAACCTGGCCGCGAGTTGACTACTCTAAGTCAGAAACTTGGTAATAACGACGAATCCATCCGTTTACAGGTAAGAAATATATTAGAATTGGATAAGAAATATATCAGAATTGAACATCCCAGGTTCGAAGATTACCAGAGTTAAAATAACCATATTACCCTTACTAGAAATAAAGGTAATAAATATTACGGAGATTGTGAAAATTACTAAACTATCCTTATCTGAAATAAGTAAAGTACATATTACAGATAGTGAAAATGATCATATTACCCTTCATGGAAATTTGTGCAATAAATATTATGGAGATTGTGAAAGTGACCTGACTACCATTATCGAAAAAAATTAAAGTGAAAATGACCATATTACCCTTCTTGGAGATTGTGAAAATGACCATATTACCCTTCTTGGAAATTAATGCAATAATAAATATTATGAAGACTATGAAAATGACCAGACCACGCTTATCGGAAAATAAGTAAATTAAATATTATAAATTGTTAAAATCACCATATTACCCTTACTAGAAATAAAGGTAATAAATATTATGGAGACCCCAAAAATTACCAGACTACCCTTATCTCGAAGTGAGTAAAGTAAATATGACATATAGTGAAAAATGTATGTAGTTATTTACGAGAAGAAGGAGTGTATGTGATTGTTTACAGAGAAGGCTTCGTGTTGTTTGTGGCTCAGTCACTGAGCATTATTTTTGAGCATTACATTTTGTTTTACAACTCTTATGAAGGGTTGTCATAAAGTTAGTGTATTAAAGAACCACAAACTTGATAGAACATGTAATAGTGTAGGTATGGTTAGTGGTGTAGACTTCCATACAGGGAGGTTGAGGATCAAATCCCCCATCCTCATTTCTTCTAATGTTCTATATTTTTACTTCAACAACACTTATAAGTGTTGTTATACATTTTTATTAAAAAAAGAAAAAAAAAGGCCAAAACTTGTGAACGGTAAGGATGGTTGATGAGCTAGACGTCCATGCAGTAGATTCATGTTCGAATCTCCCCTATAACCTCATTTTTTCCAACATTATATATTTTTACTTCAACAACACTTATAAGTGTTGTTGTAGGTTTCTATTTAAAAAAAAAAAAAAAACCGAAACTTGTGAACTGAAAGGGTGGTTGATGAGCTAGACTTCCATGCAGTAGGTTCATGTTCGAATCTCCCTCTAACATTTTTTTCATTATCATATTTTTGTGTTCTTCAACAACACTTGTCGAATTGTGATAGGCTAAGTCACTACATATATGGAACATTATATATTTTTACTTCAACAACACTTATAAGTGTTGTTGTAGGTTTCTATTTAAAAAAAAAAAAAATCAAAACTTGTGAACTGAAAGGGTGGTTGATGAGCTAGACTTCCATGTAGTAGGTTCATGTTCGAATCTCCCCTCTAACATATTTTTCATTATCATATTTTTGTGTTCTTCAACAACACTTGTGAGTATTGTGATAGGCTAAGTCACTACATATATGGAACAACGTTGCTATAGCTAAATGTCGTCACAACTGTTTTGCTTAAGGAGTTGTCGTTTGTTTTCTTAGCGCAACCCCTTGTTTCCTAAGGGTTGGCAGTGATGATATACGACAACTCCTCTTTTGAAACCAGTAGTAAAACATAGGACTTTCTACAATACTTAGCAAAGCGTTGTAAATCTCTAGTTGTAGATGTATATTTTTCCTGTAGTGATGCCCTCTTGGTTGGTCCCTCACTTCTCCAAAAATTAAGTTTTGTTACCTAATGCTCAGACGAGCACCGTTTTAATAAATGATGAAACCGACGTTTAATCATCATTCTTTCACCAACCGGTCAATAAAGGACCTTGGTGTACGCTCACTCGAGCACTTGGGCACCACATGGACGTCCATCATCCCATGTGGTCGGTCCCCCTTTACTCAGTGACCTATTTTCAATATTTCATCAATTGACGAACAATTGATCAAAATTAGGGTTTTGAATTGAATGCTCTGCAAATCATGATTTCGAGCAAGTTTAAACACTAATAACTTTATGTTGATCCATCAATCAACATCCTAATTAATTATATGATATTAGGTCCAGCTACCAATATTTTAAGTAATATTTTATTGGTCACACTACCAGTAATTCATCAAACGAATATTTTCTCAGTTCGTCAATATTGGTTCAACTATCAATATTCAACAATTCATCATGCGAGCAATATTCGCTCAGACGAGCAATATTTTCCCAATTCATCATGTTGATCCAATTATCAACATTTATTCAAGAACTCCACATGTTCAATCCGTGAATCGCTGAGCATTCATCAAATCATGCTCAATTCAACAAAACTTAGACTCACTGTCTAATGACTAATTAAACCATGTATGCCTTGCAGACTCCATAAATCGTGAGACATCAAGGACGTCACATATGGGGGAATATTCCTTAGGGTTTTGGTCTGGCGGCTTACGACACGTGGATTCATCTACGATGAGAAATGTGAGTAAGTCGTGCAACGGTTGAAGGAGTTAGCAAAAGTAGTAGGTGGAAGGTTAACTAAGTCTCCGCACGACCTGGAACTGGTTTCCCACGATCTCCCATTTTCTCACTCTTTCACTCAAGAAATCGTCACACTTACAGGGATCAATGTGTTCATTATTCTTGCAATATAAATAAGTCCAAAATCGAGGACAAAAGATATCATCATTCGTGTACACAACATCTCGATTGAATATTATTCACAAAACTCAACACTTAGCAATTCATCAATTTTGCAGAAACCTACAACACATCCACAATCCTTGATCATCATTGATCCCACATAATTCTCAGCTTCCCTCCTACAGATCAACCAATCTCCCTCTTTGTGACCGAATTGACTCTAGAACGTCCATTGAATTGGTTTAGGCCGGAGTCCTACAGATTGATCTCTTGAATCTAAGCACTCCCTTTGCAGTGCATTTTTGTGAGGTTCAGTAGTTTGCGCGGTTGAGGAGTTTTGTCTGCACGCTCGTCTCTTCACTTCCCTAAAAACCAGCAAATTGTTTTTCCCCATCCACACCTGTGTGTTACTAGTTTCATAGCTAGAGTGTATTCTCCTTTAACCTTAGGTTTCTCAAGAGACCCTGTAGTTTAACGACTTAAAAGACTTCATTGGGATTATGAAGCCATACCCAACTATTTTCTAGTAGTTGCTTGTTCTGATCTTGCCCGATTCTATCGTCTGATTATTATCTTCTCTAAAATTTGCTCGAGATTTAATCTCTAATAGGAAAGATAAAAAGTAATCACAAAAACCTTCGTCTCATCGTTTGTGATTCCACAATGTCTAGTTTTGCTACCATACGATTTATATTATTGTGAGGTGATTGATAATACTTGGTTGTTCTTCGGGAATATATATAAGACCGGTTTATACATTGGTTCCTGTTCACCTTGATTTATCAAAAGACGGAATAAAACTCATAGGTATTTCTGTGGGAGACAGATTTATCTATTCCAATAAACTTTTCTGTGTGAGACAGATTTTTTTATCAAGTCTTCGACTTTTAGTCGTAGTAAATCTTAGTTGTGGGTGAGATCAGCTAAGGGAATCAAGTGCGTAGTATCCTGTTGAGATCAGAGACATAAGGAGCGAAACTGTACCTTGAATCAGTGTGAGATTGATTAGAGTTCAACTACAGTCCAGTCCAATCTTCATTGGTAGTAGGCTAGTATTTGTAGCGGCTTAATAAAGTGCGGTGTTCAAACTGGACTAGGTCCCGGGGTTTTTCTTCATTTGCGGTTTTCCTCGTTAACAAAATTCTAGTGTCTGTGTTATTTCTTTTCCGCATTATATTTTGTTATATAATTGAAATATCACAGGTTGTGCGTTTAATCGATCAATTAGGAAATCCAACCTTTGGTTGTTGATTGAAATTGATTGATCCTTGAACATTGGTCTTTGGTACTGTTCAAGTTATTCCTCTTATATTCAATCGGGCTCGCAGATTTCTATTTTCCGGTTGCAGATTAAATTAAGAGATAGAGATATAAACTCTTGGATATACTTTCTTAAAGATTTAGTCTGACTGTCTAGTTGATTCTATAGAGAGTATAATGGAGTAAGTCTTCTCATATTTCCAAACGAATTGTTGGGTGTGGTTATTGTACCCCCGCATTTTCAATTGGTATCAGAGCAGGCAAACACGTTAAAGACCTTATAAGTCTGTATTTGTAGCTATCTGATATGGACAGAAGTGTTATCTCTAAAAATGTACCACCAGTCTTCGATGACTCAAATTACTTGTGGTGGAAAATTTCTATGCGTGCCTTTCTTCAGACGCGTGATTTTCAATCATGGGTTTATGTATTCAATGGCTATGATGCTCCCATTGTTGCAGTAGGAGATGCGACCGTTCCAAAGGATATTGGTGCATATGAACCTGTTGAGATTCTTGCTGCAAAGCAAAATTCCGACGGTTTGAATGCCATCATTCATGCCATTACCCCATATCTTCAGCACCATGTGACTAAGTGCCCTCGGTCTAAATATGCTTGGGAAATCTTAAAAACCGTATTTGAAGTGAATACTAGTGAAAAGGAAGCTAGGCTTCAAAACCTAAATTTCGATTGGGAAAACATTTGTATGGCAGATGAAGATTCATTTGATAAGTTTAATCACAAAGTATCTGAAATTATTAATGCATCTTTTGCATTGGGTAAGACTATTCTTGAAAAGGATGATGAAAATTTTCAGATCGCTGCCATCCAGATACGATTCTAAGAAGCATGCCATCATTGATGGAAATAAACTTGATACTCTCTCCATAAATACGTTGGTTGGAAAGCTAAAGATCTTTGATCATGAGCATACATCCAAATCCGTAAAAGATATTACTTTCAAAGCACAAAAGAACACTAAATTAATTGACAAAAGTAAAAAAATTTGCATCTATGAGGATGATCTTTCTGAGGACGATTCATCAGATGAAGATCTTGACAGGTCAGTCTCTTTGATCACAAGATAGTTTAAAGATCTTTTATTGAAGAGAAGTAAACGGTTTGCCAGAGATAAACCTAGGTCATCAGTTAAACTTCACAATCGTGTTCCTCCTAAAAACAGGGATGTTGACCAGACTGATGACGAGGATATGCCATAGTGCTTTAAGTGTAAATGTTTTGGTTCTATTACAAATGAGTGTCCTAACAGCAAAAAATACACTGGGAACAAAGTTCTTGCTGCAACTCTTGATGAAATGTCTGATCACTATGATTCTAATGAAGACGAAAAATCAAGTGTTGCACTTTTTTGTGAAGATATTGATTTTGATAATTGTAGCAATACATACATCAATCTTGATATTCTTTCAGAAGAAAACTCAACCAATCTAGAAGAAAAAGTTTACCTTTATGTTGGAAACTTTCTGTCTGATTTTCAGGTTCCACTATGTGTCTAGCAGCTTGCATATCTCGGGCGTCGAAATCATCTTCTAGGTTGACATGCTCTTATTTTTTACTCAACGATCATGAACTTTCAAAGTGTTTCAAGTACAAATACAAAAAGAGGTATGTCAACAAACTTCAACGAAGAGCAAATCGATTAGCAAACAAGCTTAAACTTGTTTAAAAAACCTCTGAGGTATGTAAGATTTTATATTCTTTGAAGAAGTTAGTTTCCAAGGATAAGACAAGACCACTAGATAAGATAGTATGGTCTAAACATTCTGAGAGACAGGGTTTTGTAAATTCCTCTCAAAAAGGTTATGGTGGACAGATTGTTGTTCACCGTAGCACAACTTGATTGTGTTGTTTGGTGCATCTTGTCTCATGTGCTTGTTCAAAAGAGACAAGATTGTGCACACCTCAGGCTTTAGGAAAAGAGAAATTTTTTTAAATTCATCTTGTTTTTCTTTTCTTAGCTTTGTTGTGTTTTGCAAGTTTGTAATTCTTCCATATCTAATTGATATTGGAAGGGACTTCCTTGTTCAATCAATAAAAGAGGGTTATTCTCGATAATTCTATCCCTTTTAGGGTTGGAATTTGTGCGTGCACGAACCTGCGTTTAAAGGTTTCTTAACCCTACGTTCCTTTTTCCTTCTCTAAAACTCTTTTTATCTTAAGACTGCTTGTTGAGCTTAAATTGTGATTTCCTCTCACAAACCCATATGCTGATGGATACTCCAAGCATCATGTCTTCTGATGGAAAAAATGTTAATATGATTGTTAAGCCATCAATCACGAAGGAAAAATAAAGATCTCCGTTACCTCCAACTTTGAAGAGAAAAACAAGGAATGTGAAGAATCCACGAGTTGTTCCTTCAAATTCTCAGAAGTTTTCTGATGTTCTTGAAGAGCTGAAGGAAACAAGGAAGGAGATTCAGCAAATAAAGGATATTTTTATGAGAACTGTTGAAATTCAGAAGGCCCTGGTTCGAAATCATCAGCCTAGAAGGTTTGTTGGAATTGACTCCTATCTTCATGAACCGTATGTTCCTATGGATGTTGATGACAAGGAGTTCGGGGACGATAAAGAATTTTTCATAGGTCTCAATGTCTAGGAAACTTCTTATGAGAATTTATTCTTGTGTTTTTAAGAAGGATAACTAGGGTTTGGAATATCCATTATTGTGAGTACACATAGCTATTGCCAATGTTTTCATCTTCAATGTTTTTAGATTTATTTATTTAAATTCTAAGTTATTTGGAAGAAGATTTTTGCAGTATTAATCTTTATGGTTTCATATATTGCAAATTGTTATGGGATATGTTGTTTACGTCCATGAACCTTGATTGTCCCATATTTGTTCAAAAGTTATCTCTATTATATGTCAGTATGAAAGTATTTATAAAAGATAGAATGGACTTTTGACAAACAAAAGTTAAGCCTATTATGTCTCTATGCCAATATTGATGGAAGATAAGATGAACTTTTGTTTACAAAGATTAACTCTATTATATGTCATTGTGCAAATATCGATGAAAAATAGAATGAATCTTTGTTTATTCAGCAGTATTGGTATTTCCCTGATCCACATCTTTGTGTATATACTTTGTTGCTCCGTAAGTTCTCTTATGTTGAGCATGGACAATTGAATTTATCATTTTCGGTTGATTCAATTGAGATTTTTGGATACAAATTCATGTTCTCATGTGATTTGATTATGTCCAAAGAAATCCTTCTTTTCTCGTAAAAGTAAGGTCGCCTTTGTTGTTCCTTCGGGAATGACATTTTACGGGGGAGAGTTCTTAATTGAACTTGTGCTTTTTATTGCCAAATCTTTGTGGGGAGTGCGGCTGTGGAATATTGTAGGGGTTATCTTGTATCTTTATAAACTCCTTGATGAATGCATTTAGCTTCGGCTTTATGATTGCATCTAAATAAGTTGGTATGTTATTCTCTTTTGTTCATGAAGTATCTCTATGAAAATTTCATGAGGATCCCACAAGTTTTCGTACCTTTGCCAATTTATATTGACAAAAAGGGGGAGAATTAATCTGTAGTTTCATACTACAAATTCATATAGTTTACGGATCATTATTTAAGTGATAGTGGTTCTCAGTGTGAGATGAAGTATTGACTAAGGGGGAGTGATACATATCACCATAGTATTGTTGTCAAAGTTGTGATACAATTGAACTTTGATGTTGTATAATGATACTATCACACTATATAACAATGTTTGAGAGCAATTGTTTTCTCGTTGTTATCACTACCGATCTTCAACAACTATGATGCTGAGTTGAATACGTTTAGAATCATGGAGCACTTGGAAGTGACGAACATTTCGACTCGCGTTGAAGATGCCAAGGAGATAAAGCATTTAGATGAGAATCTACATAGTTTTAATTATTTTGTAATCCATATGTATTGATAGTTTTGTCAATAAAATTGACAAAGGGGGAGATTGTTAGAGGACTGCTCGGTCGAACTCGCATGGGTTTCTATCTAAAGCATGTTTGTCAATGTTAGTAATCAAAACTATAAGTCTTGGGTTCTAGTCTACTTATAGATGTCTCGGACTAGGATATAGATTGTGTAGTTGAGCTTTAGACTTCACGGCGTTCATCATTTGAAGACGAAGAACTACTAAGGAGAGCTTGTGGAACTTCATCAACAAAAGGTATGTGGAGACTGGAACTCATCTATCACTTGGAAAGTCTATTTCTACTTTATCTCCTATATTGAGACATAAGTCGTGTTACGATATAGTTTTCTATTATACACATTTCAGATTTCGAGTTGAGATTAACTCGATTACATATTTCTCGAAATATGTATTAGTAAGCTTTCGCTTCGACCAAGTTCATCTTATATTCTTGACGCAAGTCAAAGATGATCATGTGAAAATTTACGAGTAACATCTTACATGGTTTGTATGATACAATCATTTGGTGTAGACTTGGAATGTTTCGTTATGATTATTTCAATAACTTGAAAATTGCTTTGATGCTAATAGTGTGTGAAAACTGCTATTGTCATCCTCTAAGAAAATTTAAATGATTGAAATAAGAATTTAGAACACTTAACCATTATTGGATATGTCATGTTGTGTACTCTTGCACATATGTAATCCATGCCCGGGAACTATAGTATGTGTACCCATAGGCGTACCCGTTAGTTTGAAAAAATCTAGGAACCTAAGTATGCGTACTTGTCCACGTACTGGCGAGAGGTTCGGGTCCGTGAATTTCTGCTGGGATTGGAAGTATGCGTACCCGTTTGCGTACTGGCGAAACCCAATCTTGGTCCGGGTATTTTAAGTATGCGTACACGTTTGCATACTTGAAGGTTGAAGTTCTATAATCGGTTGTGTACATAAACTTATACATTTATATAATAAGGATGCAATCTTTGCAAACCGTGGCTATAATATTCATGAATTCATTCAAGTGAATCAAACCGATTTTGCTTCAATTGTGTTCTTGTATACTTCTATGAGAATATAGCAATTGAACAACTCTTTAACTAGTTTCATTTGAGTCATTTGAACTAGTTATGGTTAATATTAATATGGTTGATATGAGAGTGATCATATGGCTAACCTCTTTTAACTATTGTTGAGCCAACATGGTGTACACTTTTAGGTACGGTTACATAAACCTAAATGAGGGTACATTTCATTTGTGTGTAACAAGCTAAGTTCGATCTAACGATGGAAAGATATTAGCTTGGTTGAATCAGGTTTTTCATCTAACGGTGAATATTGAACGCTTTGTACCAAGTTAACTTAGATTGTAAACCCTCATTTGAAAACTATATAAAGGAGAACTCTAGCAAATGAGAAATCTAATCCCCACACCTCATGTGTGTTACTAGTTGCATAGCTAGAGTCGATTCTCCTTTAACCTTAGGTTTCTCACGAGACCCTGTAGGTTACGACTTGAAAGACTTCATTGGGATTGTGAAGCCAGACCCAACTATTTTCTCCGTTGTTCCGTATTCTAATCTTGCCCGATTCTATCATCTGAGTACTATCTTCTCTAAGATCTGCTCGATATTTAATCTCCGATAGGCAAGATAAAAAGTAATCACGAACACCTTCGTCTCATCGTTTGTGATTCCATAATATCTCGTTTCGCTACCATACGATTTATATTATTGTGAGGTGATTGATAATACTTGGTTGTTCTTCGGGAATATATATAAAACCGGTTTATACATTGGTTCCCGTTCACCTTGATTTATCAAAAGACGGAACAAAACTCATAGGTATTTCTGTGGGAGACAGATTTATCTATTCCAATAAACTTTTCTGTGTGAGAAATTTTTTTTTATCAAGTCTTCGACTTTTAGTCGTAGAAACTCTTAGTTGTGGGTGAGATCATCTAAGGGAATCTAGTGCGTAGTGTCCTACTGGGATCAGAGACGTAAGGAGCGCAACTGTACCTTGAATCAGTGTGAGGTTGATTAGGGTGCAACTATAGTCCAGTCCGAAGTTCATTGGTAGTAGGCTAGTGTCTGTAGCGGCTTAATATAGTGTGGTGTTCAAACTGGACTAGGTCCCGAGATTTTAGGCATTTGCGGTTTTTCTCGTTAACAAAATTCTGGTGTCTGTGTTATTTATATTCCGCATGATATTTTGTTATATAATTGAAATATCACAGGTTGTGCGTTGAATTGATCAATTGGGAAATACAAACTTTGGTTGTTGATTGAAATTGATTGATCCTTTAACATTGGTCTTTGGTACCGTTTAAGTTATTCCTCTTATATTCAATCGGGCTCGCAGATTTCTATTTGCTGATTGCAGATTGAATTAAGAGATAGAGATATAAACTCTTGGATATACTTTTCTTATAGATTGAGTCTGAATGTCTAGTTGATTCTCTAGAAAGTATATTGGAGTAAGTCCTCTAAGATTGCCAAACGAATTGTTGGATGTGGTTGTTTTCCCCCCGCATTTTCATCTTTGTAAACTAAAAAACATATCAAATAATCTTTTTCTGGGGGGAAAAAATATGTAAAAGCTAATTCCGATATAATTTCATGTATGGCTTGAGGATACAACCCGAGAAAGGAGAGGCATAGTATGAGAGAATGTCAAGGTGAATTGTTAGAAAGAATTTGTGGAGTGAAGAATAAAAATATCTATCCAATTTTCCCTTACTTTTGTAATGATAAGAAAGGTAAATTTGATATTAACAAATATTATATTCAATGTTCATATGTGGGAAAATGCATAACTAAATAAAAAATTATGCCCTTGCCATAAGCCCTAGTATATATATGTGTGTGCAAATGACATGTTTAATGGTCGTAAAGTGACTGGCTATAAATTATTTTAACCTATCCAATTAAACTTTTTTACCATGGGTTCGAGTATTACTAATGTGCAATCATGCCAATTATACATTGACACTAACACAAAGTCAATATTTATTTTAAAATACAGTCAGCGGTTCCAAAAACTAATGCATATGTAACACTTTTTAGGTACATAAAAGAAAGGTTCCCAGCTCAGGTTTATTATGATAAATTCGTAAATTCAAATAAGTTTTTAATAAAAGTAAGAGAAAATACAAAACAACTTGGTCAAACCTAGATTTTCACAGACAGGTTACCAACCCTAAATATTGGGTATTATTCCTAGTTGCTGGACATTTATTGGGTACCAAATGTCAAATAATCCATATATCTTTAGCCAAAATAACAATCTAATTAAACGATAACTGAACTTTATTTGTAATTTAGAATACAATCGACAAGTTAATTTTATTCAAACAATGAATTTCTATGAGTTCCAGCTTTGGAATTTAGGTTTTCAAGTTTGTTGATATTGTTTGCAACAACTTTGAATGGATAGTTATCTCAATCTTATTAATACTAATATAAAGAAAAGAGCTCTTTTTGGTAGGACACCCCTTAAATTACTTAGTTGTCCCCATTTTTTACATATTTACATAAATGTCATTGTTTTAAAAATAGATCAAAATTTTTAAAAACTCAATATCTTTCAAAATACATACCGGATTTTTTAAAAATTAATATATTTGAAAAGCTCTTTCAATTATCTATGTAACGAGTACAAATAAGAATAGTAAATTTTTGTTTTAGGAAAAACATTTCATGGCTTTCAAATTTAGTATAGTTGGATGAGTAAAAATTCAAGAAAGTGCATCGCACATGTGTCCTTACTAGTAAGCATAAATGAAACTAGGAGTAGATTCGTATACACACTTACATTGGATATCTTTACCACCAAAAAAATGACTATCTGGTGTATATATGTCTGTGTAATCCATATATGGACATCCAAATCACCATCTAACTAGAAATCGATCCTGTTCTTGTTAATAATATTGATCAAAGCTTCGAATTCAGTTGAAGATAGATTACCATTCCCTGAGTTTCCCACGCTAAGCTTATGGTAGTCTCGCATGAAATGAAATATACAACTAATACCAAAACAACTCATAGCCCCGTGCCATTATGACACGGGTCATATCCTAGTATATATATATAAACGTGTCCGCGTCTTGATGATTTTGAATTTTATGGATCCGTGCGTCCATGTCAGTACTTCCTAGTCATGAGTATATCATAGTGTGGCTTTGGTTGTCAAGCATATCAGGATCAAATTGTTGATATTCTGGCAAAGGCTTTAGGTACCTTTTGAAAGCTAATTTTAGAGTCTAAGAGCGTCCATACTGGACGAGTAAACGATGAAATCGCAGTCGAGTGGACCAAAACTAAATCCGGTGGTTTTTTTTATGAGGTCCCGATTAAATTAGGTCTGAAATTCGGAGTAAAATTATATTTAATCTAGTAAAGATTAAAAATGCGCCTGGTACCAAATGTAGGTATAAACTGTCTGAGGTGGGTGAAAGCCTAGTTAGTAATTCTCCGAGTCATTCCCAAATGATTCGTGAACGTATCCGAATCGACCGCATCCGAATGATACTTCCGAACTATTTGAACTCCGAACCTAGTTCCCGGATTATATGGACCTCACGAATGATTCACGAACGTATCCAAACTGACCGGATCCGAATGATACTTCCGAACTAAATTCGAACGCCCTACCTCGTTCTCCCGTAGGTAACTCTCTGACCAGATTGGTTTTTGTTTGATTTTGTATATACTTTATATTTAAATACAATTATTCAGTTAAAATTTTCTATTGGTAGTTGTTTAACTAGTGTTTTATGTGTTGATTTTTTTTAGAAGTCTATAAATTCGTTTTGTAATACATTGATGTGATTAAATTGTTTACTTCTTGTTAAATATAATCACGCTAAAATGTTTTTTTCCATCTTATTAGTCTCGTAATAAGTTCATAATACTTATCAATTTATCATATATGTAAGCCGAATTTTAAGTGTCGAAGTTACATTTATAAAACGAATATGCACGTACGTATGCTGTTCCGAACTACTGTCCGAACAACGAACCGTTGACCGGATTTTTGACCGAATCCGACCTATCTGAATCCGTATAATTCCCGTACATATGCCGTCCCGAATTACTATCCGTACCCCGAATTGCTAACTAGGGGCGAAAGTATGATAACCGTTTGAAGCTCAGGCTACATTTAATATTCGTCCAATTCAAGCCAACTTTTAATCTCCGCCCAATACAAGCCATACATCAGGCGAATATATTATGAAAGTCTGTTTAGGGCAGACATTATATCAACGCCACGTGTACATGCACTCAATTATAATTTGCTCCCGTTGCATTTGAAGCTTGAACACCCCAAACCTAAAACTTTTTAGGGAATATTGAAAAAGTACCCTCATACAAAAAAACACACTAAAAACTGCCCCCGTTTTTTAACAATTTGTTAAAGTACCCTCACGTTAGTTTTTCCATTTAATGTTAGTTAAGATTAATTTACTTTACATATTTGCTCTTTACTTATTCCCACATTGATTTTATACATCATTTTTCATGTTCGTCGAGTCTGGTTCAGGATCGTTACACCGCTTTCAGGTTTGTTACATCATTCCCCAAAAAGGTTCATCATTTCAAGTGTTTTGGGGTTTTTGGTTGGAAGAAAATCGACCTTTTACGACATTTTTTTAGGTTCGTCGAGCCCGGTTCAGGATCGTGACAACGCTCTCAGGTTCGTCGAGTCCGGTTCAGGATCATTACACCGTTTTCAGGATCGTCGGATCATTTACTCTCCCCTCCAAGGAGATGTAGTTCATGGGTAAATAGGACTTTTAATTGGAAAGATAACTGTCACCTAGCACTTAATTGGATGGAATTTGCCTTTTGAATAAAACGGGGTACTTTAACATAAGGAGTGGTTTTGGGGGGGCAAAAGTACTAAAATATCCTCCCTTCAAAATAAAAATCAAAAAACTTAAAATAGAAAAACGAAATCATATCCTCCATTTCCATCTCCACTTCTTATTAATCTCTTTCAGGGTTAGAGCTTTGAAACCCAAATATTCCTCATTCCCTTTCAAATTCTAAACTCTCTCCACTCTCTTTCAAATTCTCTTCTCCTTCTCTGTCGGCTCCTCACTTTGAAACGAATTATTTTATTTTAATTCGGAAGTGATGAAGATCATGCTGCAAGTGATGAAGACCATGCCGGAATTGATGAAGACCATGCCGGAAACTGGTGCCGGCATGCTTGGTAACTAACATTCAATGCCGTAATTAAGTACCGGCATGCTCAATAGAAATCTATCAATGCCGGTAGTCAAGTGAAAAAAAAAATTCAACTTTCTGGATACTTTACATCATGTGCCGGCATAAAAATTAAAGCAACATACTATGCCGGAAACCGGTGCCGGCATGCTCGAGAATTAACTAATTGTGCCGGAAGTGGACTGATTAAAACCAGAAGAAATTCTAAACGGAATATTTTTTTACATCGCCGGAAGTGATGAAGACCATGCCGGAATTGGGGAAGAACCATGCCAGAAAATGGTGCCGGCATGTTTGGTAACTAACATTCAATGCCGTAACTAAGTGCCGGCATGCTCGATAGAAATCTATCAATGTCGGTAGTCAAGTGAAAAAAATTTGAAGTTTCCTGGATACTTTTCATCATGTGCCGGCATAGAAATTTAAGCAACATACTATACTGGGAGGCAAGTGCGGCATGCTCGAAAATTGGATAACTGTGCCGGAAGTGGACTGATTAGAACAAAAAAAAAGGTTTTGAAGATCAAAACCAGAAAATTTTGTGAAAATTTTGGCTACGCCCCCCCGAACCCCCCCGGATAGTGGCAAACAATTTATGAAAATTTCCTGCAAATGCCGGAATGGTTTTTAGGTTGAATACAATGCCGGCACCGAGCTATTTCAGCTGCAACAATGGTGGATTCAAAGAAAAAAAAAATCAAATCTTCAACCTCTTAGCAGCAATTCTCTCTTCACAATCATCCTCCACTTTCACCAAAAAAAAGTTCCCTCTCAAAATTTTTTTCCATCTTTCTACTCTCATCTCATTCACCCAAATACAAATACACACTAATCATTTAACAAATACTTAAGCTTTTTACTAATAATTATTAACCACTAAACTTGATTAGTGAGGGGTAGATTAGGATTTTAAAAAATACTTGGATAAGGGGTGACCCCAAATTGATATCTGGATCCAGTTTTTGTCCTTTTCTTATAGAATGATTAATTGGGGATAGAAAAACTAATTGGGGGATATTTTACTGTAGCTGCCGGCATGGTTTTTCAATGCCGGCAGTCCATCGACCATGCCGGTTTTTATTGAAAACTATGCCGGCACATATCCCCTAATTAATTTTTTTATCCCCGATTCCTTTTCATATCCCAATTTCGCGTTCCTTTTTAGCACTCCCAAACCCATTTTTTTTTTAGTTTTTAGTTTCGTTTTGGTTTTTAATTTGATCTCCCAATTTTCTTTAGTTTTTACTTTTTAGTTTTGTTTTGATTTTGGTTTTTAATTTGCTCATATGATTGTGGATGCTCAATGTTGATAATTGGGGAGGATACTAAATTCCACCCATTAACAATGTTGATAAATCTCCTCTCTCCTGTCTTCATTATTAAACAAATCGTAACCAGCAATTTGGCAGCTTATGGATCTGCCGGAAAATTATGATAAGAGTTTAGAACCTTATATTGGTCACCAAGTGCCACAGTGGATAGATAAATGTGGGTCGGTACGTTTATTTCTGATTTGTTTTTTCTTTTATATAGGAAACAATCTTGGTAAAGGGGCGGTAGGAATCGGTAGAGGGGCGGCAACCTAATAAGACAAAAAAGGTCATTAGAAGTAAATTCAAGTGCCCCTTATCAATAAACTCTGGAAATGACTAATTAACCCTTATTGTTAATAATCAAGTTTAGTAATGATAATCAAGATTAGTGTAGATAATCAAGATTAATTTTGATAATTAATTTTCACTTATTATAGAATCAAAAATCGATGTTTAGAGTTATAAGAAAAAAAAATTGAGGAGAAAAAAAAAAAACTTTTGTGATATTTGTGAAACCCTAGATTTTGATTCACTCCACCAAAATGAGTGATTCCAAAGTGACCCGATATACTTCTAAATTAGTTTTCATTAGCCTTTTCTCGCTCAAAATTATCTAAAGTACATAACAAAATCAAAACTTTTGAATTTTCGGAAGAACTTACGGTTGCAATTTTGCTCGTGACCAATCAGTAACTCTTAGTTACGGTTAAATAAGTTATCGAATACCAACCGTAATCTTGGTTAAATTTGGGGAAGATCCAATCGTAAAACCAGTTACGGTTGGTAATTAAATTTGGACAACAACCGTAACTAAATTACGGTTGGTAAATAATGAATCGAGACCAACCGTAACTACCCTACGGTTGGTGTGTTAACTTAACTTTTGAACCGTAAATCATTATTTGATAATTTCTTAAGACAGGAATATTTACGGTTGGTATGGTTGTTTGAGTAACAAACCGTAACTCAAGTACGGTTGATAATTGAACTATTACCAACCGTATGTTCTTCAAAATCTCCAGTTACGGTTCGTAATTGAGTTATTACCAACCGTAACTGGCATAAACCCAGAAATTTCAATTTCAATTTTCATACAAAACTCTAATTTTTGATACAAAATTAACTTAAATCCAACACGATAAACTAAACCCTAACTGGGTTTTTCCAAACATTTTCAAATCGTCGATTAATCGAAGACGATGAAATTTTCGGTTTTAATGGAGGTTAGGATTGATGGAGGAGAAGAGAAGATGAAGAAGAAGATGAAAAAAAAACTAATTTGATTTTTTTAGATTCATTAGGTTTAAAAAATTGATTTGATTTTGGTTAATTTAAGGTGAAAAGGGTAATCTAGTCAATCTACACCCCTATAGGACACCCCCTAACTAATAAGAGGGACATTGCTATCACACTTGCCGCCCCTCTACCAATTCATGCCGCCCCTTTACCAAGCTTGATAGGAAAAGAGGCGACTCTCATATCATAGCCGTATTAAGATTACCGGAACTGTTACAGGTGGCTGAAGCCGTAACAAAGAGTAGAGACTACCATTAAACGAGTTACATATCAGCCAGAAAATGACTGGTTTGGGCACCGAAATATTTAATATCACCATAACCACAGGGGCATCATATCAGCCAGAAAATGACTGGTTTTGGCACCGGAATATTTAATATCACCGTAACCACAGAGATGCCCTGGATTAATAAAGAATTCATTTCCATCAACGAGTTACAAAGTGTACTATTACCGTTTAAAAAGAAAATTACATACTGGCCTGGAATTGACCAATTTGGATGCTTGAGTTCGAAAGAGAATACCTACTTTAACAAACTCTTATCCATATCCACGTCATTAACTATTATTTTTCAAAAAAAAATTAACTTTTAAATAATGAAGCTAGCATATCAAATTCCATTGGAGAGAGTTTTAAAAAATAAATCTAAATTTTGATAGACCATTTCTAAGAGAATTAAGGTACATCTTGAATAGGACTTGCCTATCAACATAGGAAATTAAATTTCTGATTACTAAAAAGACTTTCTTCTTGATATCTTCTAACGGACCAATTGTTTCCAAAGCAGCTACTGGAGTGACCATTCATGGAAGAAACCATACTTCTGTTCTGTGGTCGCAAAAACTCCCCAACTTCATCTCATTTTTCTACCTTGCCCATGCCTCTGCTAGCCAAAATGGTAAAGTCTTTAGCTACGTCAGGATCTGTAGTGAACACTGAATTACATTGAGCATCAGTATACATCCATTTTTGAACTGAACAAAGCCCACACCATATTCCACCATCTCAAACATATAGGACGCAGCAACTCGACAGAGAGATCAGAAAAGGACTGATTAATCTCAGAATTTTCCCAAGTGCTAGAATTCTTAAACCCATGTTGTTGTACATCACTTGGGTAGCCAATGCCCTAATGGAGGAGCTGAATCCTACTCTGATTAGCAAGCTCTGAAGGGGTAGGTTTTATTCTATCAAACATCACCTTGTACCTATATTTCCATATAGACCAGAGTTAGCGTTAGCAATCCTAATCTGATAAGTCTTTAACATTATTAAAGTTGAGCACAACAAATACCGAAGGACTTTTATCATTTTGCGCTTTCTAAGTTTCTCACATCCTTTCACTTGAAAATCGCCAGACACACCAACACGACAAAGGTGATGAAGTGCATAAGATAAGTTTTCTTCTCAGGCTTTTGCTCATGTTCCCACTGGTTTCCTCAGATTCGGTAGTTAGGTGAAATTAGGCTCACCACATATTCCTCTTCTCTAAACTCCCATCAACCTGCAACAAAATTAACTTTTCTTTTTTATTATATAACATATGGACAGTGAATATGATAAGGGTATAATTTACTTCATTCAACGAAAGAAAACAACACATTCTTTTACATTTCAATTGATTTGCCTCACTTTCTCTCTTGACCTACTAATCTTAAAGAGTTGAACTCATTGAGCCAAATATAAACATGATTCTGTTCTTGGATGTGCAATACACACAAAAGCAGTATAGAATATGTAACTTTAAGAGAACCAAATGAGCACAATTCATGTACTAGCAACCTGTCTCAAACTTGTAAGACGCATCAAATCAATAGAGATCAGATGAGGATTGATTAATCTCAGTGTTTTCCCGTCATTGAACTTGATGCAAGACTTAACGCTTAGATGAGATATAATGTGTTTATTGAGTTATTGGATTCAGGCACCGTTAACCTGAAAGGAGAAGGGTCGAAGCTTCATATGTAACCCAAGTCTTTTCTTCTGTCTAACCAGGGCATGGCTGTCTCTAAGCTTTGGTAATTCTACCTACTCTCATTTTCTAGCAAACGTCTCGCCGGCCTTTAGCTCTTTTACCTTCGATTCAAGAGTGTCGTAAGACCCCCTCCATTATCAGTCATTGGCCCGTACTCTCTACACGTATCTAAAGCCTGTCACTTTGACTAATGCATTTGCTAGATAGAATTCCTAAACCTATGTTGTTGTGTTACATCACTTGGGTAGCCAATCGAAAACAGGAGAGGAGAGAGCCAGATGTTGCAGCACGGTTATCCTGTCTTATCTGGATCTTCAAGCAGAAAACTACAATTTTCATGTCCACTAGGAGAACCAAAATTGTTGGATGTATTCTAATTATAAGCAATTTCTACTGAGCTGACCTACTCTGCAAGATTGGAGGGTGAATGTGTGAGAAAATTATTTAGCCTGATCACTGGGCATTTTAACAATAAAATTGGTGGTGATGGGGGATAGCCCTAGCATTTATCAATAGAGGCTTGCCATATTGAATGGACCAATACTGTAGTGGTAAAGACATATGAACAAGTATTAAGTAATGATGAAAATGTACCCAACTTTCTACCAACACTGATAAACGGATAAAGTAATGCTTATAGATCTAAAAATTAATTTCCATGCTTTGACACCAAAGGTAATCAAAAACCGTGACGCAGTTTGAACTAGAAAACAAAGTTGTACAAATGACTCACCATAACAAGAGGTTCATCGGTTGTTAAGCGCGCATTTGAACAAGGAAGCTTGGTTTCAATAGGAGTCCTTGGCCTCACTTCTTGGATTTCCTCCCACTCAAAGAACCAAAGAAAAGTTCCTTGACCTTCAGGTGCATTTGTAATTTTGCGCTCAATCCTCTCTTGAGATTTTGATTCATCATACTACCCAAAAGGAGATCAACAGAAATTTTTAAGGTACATCATTAAAATCGTTATTTAACGCAATATACAACAAAAAAAAAAGACCAAAGAGAGGCTAGAATACCCACAGCCAGCACCGCCAATTATTCGTCGAACTTGATGACTCCGACTACAGCAAACACAGCATTTATCTATTATCTTCGAACAGCTGTTCTCCACTGAATTTAGGGCCAATGGAACAAGTCAAGGGAAGCCAATCATCATTTGAAGAAGATATACCAATTCTCTGTTCTTGGAGATTAGCAGACAACTAGCGTCCTTGGTAGATATGTAAAACACCAGGCTGGGAAGGACTAACACTGGAGATGCCATGGTAATAAATTGTAATAATGAACATCAGAACTCTAGAAAGTAATGTCGAATGACTCGAGATTCCCTAGCAACAATGACAGCACAGTCAGTGAAAACTTTGTATAACTTCTTGTATTTTCCATTTACTTTCTGTCATTGTCTATCTTTTTGTTTTCTAGATTAGAAAATCATAGCACATAAAGGAAGTAGGATACACCAAGGCGCGGAGAAAAAACTTACTATAAAAGCTCCTGCAAGGCTGCGATATCAATAGTGGCAAGAGTGTTGTGTTGCTGTTCCCAAGACCAGAATAGCAAGCCATTCCCAGAAAACAAAGATCCCGACCACAACCAAAGTGTAAAGCTCGTCCAAAAAATGCCACTTGTAACTGCAGTCAAGAAGGCCTTGATTCTCTTTAAGATACACTTCTTTGCACACACATAATAAAATAAACAAGAACATTCCACAAGATACAGCCATTGTGGCAATTCCAGAAGCAAGCAGTTCAGGAGGTTTCTGCCAAAGATGAAACTGTTACAATTTGACTGATGGATATCCTGTAACTCCATCTAACTGTATATGACGGATATTATATTAAAAACTACTTCTTAACATCGAGGTCAGCAGTACTTACATCAATGGCTCTCCGTGATAGCCACTCAATTGAAGCTCTTAGAAATTCATTATATGCTGCAACTGTGCTCCAAACATCCTCACTATTATTAGACCTGTACATAAATGAATGTGCAACCAATAAAGGAAACAATCATATGTAACCGAAAATTTTCGCTCCTTAAATGGATCATATGTCAGTTTCTTGAGTTTACCTAGACGTTCTGTATTTTTGACATATCTATGAACTGTGGAGACTGGAGAGTTGTAGCTTTCGTCAATAAACAGCAAAACTTCTCCTGAATACTAACTTTGCATGCTCTCATTTCTGAACATTCTGCACCATCATCACTGCAACATGGATAACTACCACTAGATAAAGCCAGCAACTGTGCATGCAGGAACCGAAGTAACTGCAATGAATTTAATTCCAAAGTTCGCGGTTTTTGGTCATCTGTAAACCAAATAGTAGAAAAGAATAATTTTAGAGAAATTCAGATATGAGCAAAGCATGCATGATTCATATCTCAGTCTGAATAATTGTTCTAAGTGTTGTTATCCAGATAATTAAGCTCAATCGGTGCTTGGCCCTCATTATCACTTTTTAGAAATACCTATCCGTTTATCTACAGAAGTAAACTGATTCATATTATGAATATGAAACAACAATAAAGTTCTTGAAGCTGAGCTTTCTAAGTTTCTCACTTTCATCTTTTCGCTGAAAATTGCAGACCTATATCAACACGACAAAAATAATGAAGTGCATAAGATATTTACCTCTTCAAATTTTCTTCCCAGGCTTTTTCCTTATGTTCCCATTAGTTTCCTCTTATTCATTCTTTAGGTGAAACTAGGCAGCCCAATAATCCTCTACTGGTTATATGTAGGTAGAGAAAATGGGATTTGGAGAGAAAGAATCTGAGGGCTGGTATGTCCGTCAGCCTAGAGGGCCTCTCAGACTGGAAGATAGACAGCACCCTCTTGAGTAGCACCCTCTACTGTTGACACCCACAGCCACCATCGACAATAATTTCCCCAAGTTGATGACTTCATCTACAACAAGAACATCAATTACTATATTCATCGAAGTCTCAATTGCCTGGTGGGACTTATGTAAGTAAGGTTACAAGAGATATGAACTCTGAACTCTTGGGAAGTTTAAACCACTTCCTTCACCATTTCTCCACAAAACTTCATCGACCACCCAAAGCAGCGGAAAAGCTCATCCATTCTACGGCAAAGTTGAAAGCATCTTAATGTAATAAAATTGAGATAAAGTTCAAGCAGTAAAACAAAGACATGCATGCAACAACCACTAGAAGGAATGAATACAAAAAAAGCCATTAGGAGTTCAAGACTATACCACCTAAAACAGGAAAGCATATATCTCGCAGCAGAGTACATACACACACACATGCACACACAGATACACATGAAAGACAGCAATGCACGCAAACATGGCACATAGATTCAGAGTGCAACAACTGACCATTTTTGGAAAAAGAAACCAAACTTGGGCACAGAAATAAATGTATAACTCGGCCCAAATAAAACTAAAACCGCTCGGTGCTACAGCTCGGATCAAATATTGTCCGAGACTGCAGAATAGCGTTGCATCAAAGGACTGGCATGGCGAGCAACCGTATTGTCCAAACACGTAGATATGACCAACAATAAGAAACTGAGAGGGGAGAATCACACTGAATGGAACTTTCACAACAGTTAAAGAGACCCAAGTATGGAGAGTAAGTAGCCCTAATGCAAGTAAGTTGGCATGCAAAGCAATTCTTTCATACGTTTGGTTTAGCAGTCGTTCCAAAAACTACCATGTTCCTCTGTTGATGAGTTCCTAAGAAGACTTTCAAATGATTACTAAAGTTGAGATTAAAGATGTTGATACCCTACTAAAGGTTACACTGCCAAAACAGTGATCAAATATAAAAGTTGAGCTTATTAAACCAAGTCTCTGCTTTGCCCGGATTATCACTTTTAGTACCCAAGTAAAAACACAGAAAATGAAAGTCAGCAACCATTAAAAAAAGACTATCTGTTAAGTGTTAAACAATAGAAGTTAACTGAGCTGTATTAAGAATATGAAGGTGACAGATACAAACAACTATGACGTTCTTAAAGTTGAGCATTACTAAAAACGAAGCACTTTTTATCATTTTTGTGCTTTTTAAGATTCTCACTTTTCATCCTCTTCCACTGAAATTGCAGAACTACATCAACACGACAAAGGTAGTGAAGTCATAAGATATTTTACCTCTTCAAGTTTTCTTCTCAGGCTTTTGCTCATGTCCAGATTGGTTTCCACTTGTTGGTACTTCATTCTCTACTACTCAACTACAGCAGTTTCATCTCTTACATATCAGCATCATCTGAGAGCATTCACAAAACCCATCAAGGAACAAACATCGCGTTTTTCAGAAGGGTACTTGAGTAGGTTGTGAAGATTGTTTAGGGAAGCACAGTATTGTAGGGATGCTCCCCAATTGAAGCTCTTTTTGATCAGCACATATCCTTCTGATCACCATCCGCTCTGAACTTTCCGACCTTCACTCCACTGTCTCCTAACTGCACATATGATTATCCTGGCAGAATTGGCACCATGGTACACAAAGTACAACAATCCATGGTTCTTTCAGTTCTCCAACTTGGGCAAATTCTCTATCCCAGTTCTACTCTAAGTTACTATGCTTTCAGTTTCATACAAGCCATTCTCTTATGTAACACTATCATTTGATGATTGTGCAGAAACACCCTCCTCTTGCTTTGCGTTTCCCTGGTGTAGTCCACACTCCTTTGCCTTAGCATCTTCCCGCCATCACCTTCCTTCCCTTTCATGTTGCCCTGGCAATAGTGCCCTTGTGCATGGCTCACACTGAGTTGATACATAACCCTGTGAATGCAACAAGTTAAATGACACATTCATGGCACAAAAAAATTCCATATATCCATCCAGCCCTTCCAAATGCTGGGTCAACCTGGACTATTGGAATTTCAGACGTGGTCCCTGGAGATTGATCTTTTCATCGTCCTGTGATCCAAGCTTCGAGTTCCCTTCTTAAAGGCCTAACCTTTTTCACTCGGCAACATTCTTGATGGCCATCTTCACAGAAGGAGAAAAGCCCTTCAGTTCTAATGCATCTGTGAACATGTACTCAATTTGAATATGATATTACTTCTCCACTTCATCAAAGAATCAAGTCTCTGGGTTTAGCCTTCCTGTGTCTAAGCTGAACAACTAAATGGTCGACCAGTTAATCTTGCCTACTCAATCAAGACAACATCTTCTGCTACATTGCGAAAACAAAATAAGATCTGCAGTTAGAAACTATTAATGAAAGAACAAATGACTAATACACACCTATGAGTCTACTTATTCTGATTCAAGCCAACAACAGCCTGTTTCGTAGATTCACTCAACTAATGAACTTTGATCTGTAGCTTTTATTGTTGAATCACATAAAAGGAAGGCGGAAGAAGTAATTGGTCTAACCTAGTAACTTCTTGGTTAAAATATCCTCTAGCAAGGGGATAAACCCATGGATGGATGAAGAAAACAGGACAAACAATCAAGTACTCATATCCTAATTTACCACTAACTAAACCAGTGGCAATTTTGTGTTACATTTTAACCTACTCAGAGACGGTCAAGGGTCGATTCAATCTAAATCAAAACAAAGTTAAATGTCGATGATGAGGAATTCAATTAATAGATAAACCAAATTACCTGAAAGCAATAGCATTGTCATTTTCAAATTTCTGGAGAGCTTTATCCTTCATTTCCAGTGGAGATGCAATTTCAAGGTGGTTGGCTAATTTCGCAAATTATGCTTCTTCTTTCTCTGATGCAGCGATGCTAGTATGCTACTTCCTCTGTAAAAAAGAAAGAAGAAACACAAGATATTGAAACAATAGCTTAAAATTACCAGGAAAAGGATATTGTTCAATAAATCAAATAAGAAATCACATATTAATGGAATTGTACCAGGATTGATTACAGTTTGAAGAAGCAGCATGAGAAACAATTGAATCAATCCTCTTTGTTTCAGCATATATTGGTTTATAACTAAACTTCTTCTTCTGCGAGATGATGATGAGATGATTGGATTAGTCCTGTACCCGACGGTTGAACCAATTTGCGAAACTATAGATAAAAAGAAAACAAAATTAGATAAAAATGATGGAAAATATACAAATCAATAACTGAATAGTTAAGTAGTTCATTGAAGCTTTATATAGAAATTACTTAGATGCACAAGAGTCGATACTAGACACAATAGAAGACCTGCACTCCACTCTTATGGTACACATAAAGATAAAGTTCTAGTATAAAAATAGAACAAGACATACAAAATACGAAATGTAAACTAGTGCGCTTGTGACTTCTTACCTGATTCATGTTTGCAGTCAAGTGGAACTAAGCTTTCAAGAAAATTGTAGCCATCGCCTTCGGAAATGTAACTCTTGGGTTCTCAACATGCAAATTCGGTTTTCTAGCACCTCCATCCTTTGGGTCATACAAAACCAGATCAGTATGAGTATGATAACAATCACTGCTTTCAAATAGAATCTCCTCACTGCTGAAAGACCACATCGGCTTCAAATTACGATCTTTCACAATTCTCTCATGGATTATAATATAATGTCTGGTCCAAGATTCTTGAACTCCATAATCCTGCATCACCCATACTTCAACATCGACCCCATAAGCAAGCATACAAAGGCACTCTTTCAAGACCCCCAGGTTCTCAAACGAATAATTATTCTCTAGAGGTTCATTTGGTGGTTGCAATTCTTTAAATGTCTCGCTGCTGATATCAAAAGAGATTATAACATCAGAGAAATTGTCATTTCTTTGACCCAGCCAATGAAAAACTCTATCAACAAGCACTCCAGACTCTTCCCGCCTCAACATCACATAAGGCTTGACTTGAGTGCTGTTTTTCCATGAATTTGGTCCCATTGAATAGACATCAGCTAAATAACCATAATCATTGTCATTGTCATCATACAAGCATATGACTTTGTAATCACCAGAATTGCAATCATAACCAAAAGCAGATGAAAAACTATACTGATCCACAGGTTTATTTGGTGATTTGGGTAATTCCTTATATTCTTTACAATCTGGATTCCAAAGACCAAATAATTCTTTCTCTCGATTCCAAATGCAAAACAAACCATTACAAGAACCCATAAGCCGATGAACAACACAATCTAAAGATTCCGATGGCCTATCAACCTCCACGCCGTACAAATGAAATTCATTAGAAGATACCGATAAAGGATCATAGCTTACGGAGAAGAATACGTTGCGTGCTTTACTAATATCGAAGTAAGATATCATGAGACTGAAGTCGGTTTTCTGGATTGTAACATTATGGTGGGATTTAACGAAATTAGGGTTAGAAATTAGGGCATACCAATTTTTGCAAACAGACTTGCATACAAGTGTTGATTTCACTGGTAATCTTAAAAGAATATCGATGTAGATCTCTTCTGGAATGCTTGACATCGCTGCTGATTCTTCTTCCTCGGCTTCAGATTCAGCTTCTAGTTTTTACAGATTGAGATAGAAAAGTTAGGGTTCTTTATTCTCCGAGAAGATGAACAATAGTGTTTTCAATTGGGGGTTTGGAAAATGGTCGACAAAGGTATGGGCTTTCGGGTATTTGTGTGGGTGGGTAGAGAAGAGATCCACTTTAATTTACTGTCTCCTTTTTACCACACCCATACATTTTCACAAATCTATTTTACTTCAGAACTATTGGATTCACCTCGACATTTGTGAAAAACGGTCATAGTTCTTAGCCTGCTAACCAATTTCATGTGGATTTGGACCAAACCATTTCCAATCTTCTTGTGGCTAACATGATTGTTTGTCTTGATCTTTTTATGTCAATTGGCATGGCATGCCTTGGCGCGGTTTGACGTGGCCAAATTAGGGTTTCGGGCCAATGGTTAACATGCGTTGTCTGGTAACCTTGGGCGGCTAGGATTTGCTCCTGGGATTGAAGGGCGACCGTTGATTGTCGCACGCCTTCGTTTTGGTAGCCGCATAGGGAATGCCAGCATGGTGGCGCGGCTAGGTTGGCTAAGGGGCCAAGGCAAGGTGCGGTTGGCTTGGCATGTGGGGCCAAGGGTTTGGCATGTCGTTGGCACATGGTGCGGCTAGCATGGCTAAGGGCCAAGGAAAGGTGCGGTTTAGCTTGGCACGTTGTTTGGCATATGGTGCGACTAGCATGGCTAGGACCAAGGCAAGGTGCGGTTTGGCTTGGCGTGTGGGGTCAAGGGTTTGGCATGCCGTTGGCACATGGTGCGGCTAGCATGGCTAAGGGCCAAGGCAAGGTGCGGTTTGGCTTGGCATGCCGTTTGACATATGGTGCGGCTAGCATGGCTAGGGCCAAGGCAAGGTGCGGTTTGGCTTCGCATGGTTTGCCATTACGCAGAGTCTGGTGGCATGGTTGGCATGCCTTGGCGCGGAGATGTGGTCAACACGGTTTTCTATTGGCACAGATGGTGCAGCTAGTATGGTTGGCATGCCTTGGCGCGGTAGATGTGGCTGGCACGGTTTGCCATTCGCACAGTGGTGCGGCTGGCATGGTTGGCATGCCTTGGCGTGGTAGCATGAGAATTTCGGGTTTGATATAGGTGATGTCAGTTAGTGTTAAGGGTTCTGCCGCGGAACCTGACCCGTGAAAAAAGGTACCCCGATAATTCTTACGTAAGCATGCTGATTAATTTAATAAATGCGTTAATGGTCATAGTGACGTCATGTCAGGTGCATAGTTTTACGATTTTGACCTTAAGCTAAAAACCACCATCAACGAGTAAGTATCATGGGTAATGGTACCCGCCGCATTTACTAGTTTTGGATTGTTAGAACCTCAAAGTTTACCATGAAATGAGAGTATGTTTGTTTTGTATCCAGTGTAGATCAAATTGATCAATGCGTCTCTTATAAATAATTTTGGGTAATTGTTTTGCAATTTCTTTTGTATTTGGTTTTTAAGAGCATTAAATCTTCTGAATATCATTTCGGGTATCACGTTTATTCATGCAAATCTTTTTGACGGTTGGTCATTTTGCATGTTCTTTTATGGATTGTCATATCGGTGCATCAGTCTTTAAACAAGCCTGTTGTAAGTTGAGCAATCAAATTGTCTATAAAGATATGCTTATTACGCAAAATATGTCGAAGAATTAAATTAGTATGTAGAGATTTTATATTGAGTTTTAGTTTTTTACCAAAGCTAGACTTATCATTACGGAATGCCTCACAGAATACTAACCTAGATGATTTGATTGGAGTAGAGTAATATCTTTCTCTTCTTTTTTGACTCACATCAGAATAGGTTATGGTGTATAGCATCAAGCTTGGTAAAGGGACGGCAAGAATAGGTAGAGGGGCGGCAACCTAATAAGACAAAAAAGGTCATTACAAGTAAATTCAAGTGCCCCTTATCAATGAAAAATCTGGAAATGACTAATTAGCCCTTATTGTTAATAATCAAGATTACTAATGATAATCAAGATTAGTGTTGATAATCAAGATTAGTGTTCATAATTAATTTTCACTTATTATAACTCTAACATCAGATTTTTAGAGTTATAAAAAAAAAAAAAAATTAGAGGAGAAGAAAAAGAAAACTTATGTGATATTTGTGAAACCTTAGATTCTGATTCACTCAACCAAAATGAGTGATTCCAGTGACCCGGTATACTTCTAAATTAGTTCTCATTAGCTTTTTCTCGCTCAAAATTATCTAAAGTACATAACAAAATCAAAACTTTTGAATTTTCAAAAGAACTTACGGTTGCAATTTTGCTTGTTACCAACCGTAACTCTTAGTTACTGATTCGTAAGTTATCGAATACCAACCGTGAATCGGTTAAATTTGGGGAAGATCCAATCGTAAAACCGATTCTGATTGGTAACTAAATGCTCGATACCAACCGTAACTACCCTACGGTTGGTGTGTCAACTTAACTTTTGAACCGTAAATCATTATTTGATAAATTCTTAAGACACGGGAACATTTACGGTTGGTATGGTTGTTTGAGTAACAAATCGTAACTCGATTCACGGTTGGTAAACTAAAATAGTTACCAACCGTAATCGAAGAAAATTCTCGATATAAGAACATACGGTTGGTAATTGAACTATTACCAACCGTATGTTCTTCAAATTTCGATTACGGTTCGTAATTGAGTTATTACCAACCGTAACTCACATAAACCCAGAAATTTCAATTTCAATTTTCATACAAAATCCTAATTTTTTATACAAAATTACCTTAAATCCAACACGATAAACTAAACCCTAACTGGGTTTTTCCAAATATTTTTCAAATCGCCGATTAATCGAAGACGATGAAATTTTCGGTTTTAATGGAGGTTAGGGTTGATGGAGGAGAAGAGAAAATGAAGAAGAAGATGAAAAAAAAAAAACTAATTTGATTTTTTCTGATTCATTAGGTTTAAAAAAATTTGATTTGATTTTGGTTAATTTAAGGTAAAAAGGGTAATCTAGTCAATCTACACCCCCTATAGGACACCCCCCTAACCAATAAGAGGGACATTGCTATCACACTTGCCGCCCCTCTACCATTATGTGCCGCCCCTTTACCAAGCTTGTATAGCATAGCTCCTAGTGGGGAATTATGCGAGTTGCGTAATTTATGTTTGGATTATTTAACGTTTGGTACCCAGCAAATGACCAATACCTGGCTTTAGTACCCAACATTCCGAATATTAAGGGATGGTACCTTGACCAGTTAGAAACCGTCAAGTCATACCGTTGACTTAACCAAGTGCAGATTTCCATAACTGAACTCATGTTATTACATTATTAGCTTTATCATTGATGACAATGACTAGATTGTCCTAACATCTAGTTAGTTACGGCACACGTAACTGAATCGAATGCACATAAATAAACAGCTGGAATAAAACCCTAAAACAGAACCTTTGCAATTTTCATATCACCTGTAGGATCATAATATCGCAATGCATAGGGCTCGCGAGATCAATAAACGACAGTACCGCGAGGGAGTCGCATGGAACTAAAATGAACGCAGCCTTGATGAGAAACGACACACAAAACAACCGAGAGACATGGAACTATGCGAGGGTTAAGAAGTGTCGCGAGGTTGAATAAGTTGTACACTGGCGACACTTCGCGAGACATTCCCGAAAATAAAGGATAGCTTAGCTGTCATCCACTATGTATTACCCTATATAAAGGGTCGAGTGAGTCTGTTGTATGGGGGGATCTTTTTAGAATTGTTAGGCAAGTCATTAGGAGAGAGAAAGTTTAAGAGTGTTTTATTTGCTAAGTGTAATTCTACTTTTCTGGTGTAGAACTCATGAAGTTAATCAATAAACATTCTCAATTATGCAATTTTCAATGGACTAATTAATCGAAATATAGTGAGGGGTGTAGTGTGGGAAAACCTGCTACTACATATGCGCTAGAAACAGGGACGAGCAGTGATTGATGAAGAAATTGGAAAGAATTTGGATTAACGAGAGAAGAGATTCGAAAAGATACTCAAGAATTCATTGAAAAGAAAGATGGCTAGAAGAAGAAACGTACGGGAGCAACCAACGATTGTAAGAAGAAGTGGGAGACTTGCTGGAGAAAGGAGGAATGAAAACAGGGAGAATCATCAAGGATGAACATGAGAAATGATGAAGAAGGTCAAAACCAGCCACCAATCTCCCGATAGCAAACGCGGTGTGGATTATGATAGAGTAAGTGTGCATACTTGGAGATCGATTACGAAGACGAGAGAGAAGAGGAGCGGCGAACTGGTGAACAATGGACAAGGAGAACAAGGAATGAATGGAGAAATGAACCCGAAACGAAGAAATGGCAGGCGTTAGAAAGATTGAGACAAACAATACATGAGGAGAGACGGCTAGAGGCGGAGGAACGAGCAAACTTGACAAGAGAGAATCATGAATTGAGGATGGAAAATATAAGGTTACAAAATAGGAGATCTAGAAGTAGCGTGAGATCAAGTTCTAGATCGAACGAGAGAAGAAAGAAGAAGAGTCTTACCAACGGAGAATACCGAGGAAGAAACACAAGATCCAGACGCGAGCATGGCGAGAGAAGAAGAGAAATAGAAGATCGTTATATTCCTCGGCCGAAAATCTTCAAAATGAGCGAAATAGGGAAAATCAAGAAAACATGCAACTCCAAGGGCCGAATGACCCAAGTGCTTTGAAGGAAGAACAATCCCGCACGGGAGAGAAGAATTGAGAAGAAACCGAGAAATCGAGGATGACATTGAGAGACACTACATAGAACAAGCGCGACTAGCTCGCGAAAGAGAAAGAATGAGAGCGAGAAATGGAAAATCAAGAGATGGAGGAAGCAATCCGTGAGAATAACCATGACAACCGCGAGAGAAGAAGGGAACAAAATCGTACCAATAGAAATATTAATGAAGAATATGAGAGGGTGCAGATGATGAGAGCCGAGAGGCCACCAAGAAGAGAAAACAACCGATATAATGGCGTGCGAATTATCGAAAGAAACGAAGAAGAGCGTCGCGAGGAAAGAGGAGAAGAAAATAACGAACAAAAAGGTCAAAATAGACACGAGCGAAGGAGGAGAGAAGCGAGCTAAAAAGACCGGTGAGAATCAAATTCTGAGGCAAATGAACAAATCTTAAGAGAACTAGCCAAATGAGAGGATTACTTGAACAATAGAAGAGAAGGAGGAAGGAGACAACTGGACGAAGCCATCGCGAAGCCGCGAAGAATCCCTTCACGTTAGAAGTACAAATGGGAGGAATACCTCCTAAGTGCAATCTACCCGCATTAACCAACATCTTTGATGGAACAACCCGTGCGATACAACATATTAAGGCTTATATGAGATGTATGTTACAATGGGAGAACCATGATGCTATATTGTGCAAATATTTCGCGTCAAGCTTAATAGGAGAAGCACTAAAGTGGTTTGAAAGTCTACCAAGGAATACAATTACATCATTCCACCATTTACAAGCCACATTCCCGGAGCATACATAAGTAACAACTCTTCGCGACCGTATTGAAGATGTATTCGGGTTGAAACAAAGGATTGGCGAGAGCTTAAGACAGGTTGGCTGATAAGGTGGAGGACCATGTGTAGCGAAATGGCGGGGGCGGGTTGAGGAGAGATATCTCATACTCTCATTTGTGAACGCTCTCTTCGCGACCAACTTGTTATATATTCAAATTTTTAGAATCAAAAATACAATCACGATGGCAGAATCTGAGAATTACAAGAAGAGTACATCGCTTTAGAAGAAAGACGAGAATGAAATGAATTCTTATCCAAATCGTGAATACAAGTTCTAACGCCCAACGCAAGCTTGTTGCCTCAATTCATAAATACAGTGGCGAGCACTACGCAGGGACAGCAGGCAAGGAGAGCTGATGAGGGACAGCAGAAGATAGTAGCCATGGGACGACTAAGAAAGAAAAGTGAAATGCAACAAGTGAAACAGAGCTGTGCGAATACTTCGCAAACAAATATCAGCAAATAATGAAACATGAATGATTGAATGATTTAACAAATATAAATGCGCAAATGAACGGGACGAACCTTTATGGCGTACACCCTAGTTCGCGAATAACATTTCGTAAGAGGCAAATGTAAGACCTAAAGTGCGTCATATAAGGGGTATCTCTCGCCGTGGCTCGGGTGGAAGGTTACACCGCTCCCGAAGCTTCGAGTCATGAAAATTTGGGGCCCATGAAAGCCTATCCGGAAGAGGTACCTTGGATTCCCAACTATATATGTAGGTTATACCTGGTTGGGCGACCGAGGGTCTCTTCTAGGAGTCGGTGTATGCACAAGGCGCCGAGGTACACGGTTGAGCCAGAGTGCCCTGGATGGATGAACCTACCCCGGCCATTCTTGGCAAGTCTTGGCATGCGTTGCACTCGCCCGAAGAAAACTCCACTTAGGGTGCGGTCTCGTAACCATAAACCCTATAGGTATAAGGGATAAGAGATGCGAAAACAACAGGTTGTTGTTAAGACCGGATGGGAGGAGCTAGTCTTGTATGGCCGATGTTTCGCCTCCTTGAAGGGGCAACCGGGGAGATGATAAGGGCGACGCTCTCCATTAGGGGGTGTCAAAGCAGACGCAAATGTCATGAGGCTTTGTTTTCGCAAGGAGACTTAGGCTTGTCATATTTGTGCAATGATCCTGCGGAGGCAATAATACTAACACGAGGGTAAGGCGAGATCAATGGGTCTTTACGAAAGTGTACGGACGTCCTGCGATTTCGTCGCACGACGTAATGTCATGGGGCTTTATGTTCGAAAGGATATTTAGGCCTGTCATATTGTCGCAACTAAAACATCTATGAGAGGCAAAAATACTTGGAAAATGATAAGACAAGATCAATGGGTCTTTACATGCAAGTGTAAGGACGTCCTGCGATTTTGTCGCAATGAACAGTGGCGGGGAGGACCTCTAATTAGGGAGGTCTGACTTGGAAGACCACACAAAATGATAAGGCAAGGTCAATGGGCCTTTGCAAGAAAGTGTAGAGGCGGCCTGCGACCTTGTCGCAACAAAAAGAGATAGAATTCTCAATTCATAAAGATACCTGCGACCTTGTCGCAACAAAAAGAGATAGAATTCTCAATTCATAAAGATATCTGCGACCTTGTCGCAACATAAAGAGATAGAATTCTCAATTCATAAAGATACCCGCGACTCCGTCGCGATGATCCATTTCAATTAACAATAAGATTATTATCAAATACAAGAAGAGCTAAAATCTTTCATCCGAAGATAAATAACGAGAGGCAAGTATGGGAATGGAAAAGATGGAATATTGTTATTCATCTTAGATGAAAGAATTGTACATCAAGATGGCCAATTATATTACAAGGAAGAACTAACAAAAAAGGGGAATGAAGATTGAATTCATGAAAAAAGAGTTCACTATAACAAAGATACAGCAATGTACGGATATTACACGTAGCAAAAAGAAAACAAAAAGAATTACATCTTGGGTGATTCTTCTTCTTCATCATCGATTCATCGGTTTTATTATTCTCGTCGCGAGAATTTTCTTCTTCGCCGGCTTCACTATCGAGAAACATCCGAGACAGGCAAGTTCTCGGGAACCTTTTCAAGAAGCCGGGGATATGTATGCGGAGGGATGTTACGGTGTTTACAAACATACTCCATGGCTCCATTGCGAAAACGAATAGCATCATTACTAAAGTTCTCCACCGTTGTTTCAAATTGTTTCTTCAACTTGGAATACTTGTTATTACGAAGGAGAGATTCTTGGCGAGTTGTTGTTTTTCGGTTTGAGTTCTTGATTCTGCATTTGGAAAATTCCGTGAGTTGTTCTTTTTCGATTCAAGCTCTTTAATTCTAACTGAAGCCTCTTCTCGGTTACGCAAATAAGAAACAACAAGTTAACAATTTACAAGCAATATTACGGAAATAAGAAGCGATAAGGTATAATAAGCAACCTTCTCTCGTCGGATATCATATCTTTAACCAAGGAAGTATGCTCGGCATGAAGACTAACATCAACACCTAGGTTATTTACTGGCGTTATCTAAAACTTTCGCAGCCCAGGCGAATTCATCATCATTATTTATAACAAGGAGCGAACGAATCTGATCTTCTCGCTCACTAAGTAAGGAATTCAGCGAAGCAATTCATCTCGCTCAATTTGTAGCTCAAGAAGAGATTTTTGAAATGTTGCTAATGCTTGAGCACCATTGTTAGCAATGCGGTCTTTGTCATCTATGTGATCACTAATTTTCTTCCTCAAAATTTTGATTTCTTTACGAGACTCAAGAAACATTTGTTTAAATTGGTTGGCCGCACTTAAACCGGATCTATGTTCAATCTCTAAAAGGCGATATTTGGTCCGAAGTTCATCTAATGAAAGAGAGTTAATTTTGTTCGAAGAACTACTTAAAGAAGTGTTGAGATGAGCGAGAAGAAGGTTATTATCCATAGGTTCGAAATGTATGGAGAAGAATAGCTTCATCGGAGAGATTATATACGTCTGCGAAAGTAATAAGTTAGGTGGCAATACACGATCAATAAAATAAAAATAATAAAAGAAGGCAAATATTATACCATAAAGTTCTTTGATTAGCATTTTGAAGGGTGGATACCCTCTCTTTTTTTGAGAGTCAAGTTCGGTATTTAACTTTTGAATCGTCTCGTCTTTATCGCGAGATAACGCAGACTTCCGTCTCCAATTCTCGAATCTTCTTGCTCAATTGCGAATTCTTCTTCTCAAGATTGTTGCGTCTTCTCTCAAGATGCGAGGCAACTACAAAGAAGACCTTCCAACCTATGAAAGAAGATAGAAAAGAGTTAATACATATTCAACAATATAAAGCCAGGGGAGATATGATTGTATACATACCAAGGATCCAAGCGCATTCAAGAAGTCGGGAGACATAGTTCTAGAGACTCCGTTGAAAGAATCATTGCCCTCCGGTAGAGTGGCATTGCACACGTTTGCGAGAGTCCCAAAGAGAAGCTAGGGGAGCATCTCCCATTCCTTGGAAAGAATCGGAGAAGATACTAGATAGGCGACCCATAGAAGAACCGGTTAACGGGGCCCTTGTAGCGAGAGAGCGATTGGAATCATGGTCATCTTCATCGGAAGACTCGAGTTTAAGCTAAGGCGAGAAGAGGATTGGACCTTTCGCTTCTTAGTTAAGGGGCGAGAGGATTTACCCTTGCGAGCGACGGTCCTACCCTTACTTCTAGTTTTCGAAAGAACAACTTTTTCAACTTGACCTTCGCAAATGTGTAAAGTTGAGAAACGAGAGGCAATAGTATTGTTTAAAAAAAAAAAAAAAAAAAAAAAAAAAAAAAAAAAAAAAAAAAAAAAAGAGGTGCTTCTTACTTCACTCATAAGCGATCGAAGCAATGTCAAGGTATCCTCCGACGGATCCCTTTTGTAGCTTCTTTTCAACTTTGGTTATCCGAAAGATTTCACAAACTCAAAGCAATTGTAAAAAAGAAAGTTGCGAAAGCAAAAATTTGGAGTAGGAAACATACTTCTTTTTCCTTCTCGAGCCATTTGAATTCCCAAGGATGATACGCTGCGAGATTCGCGGGAAGAACGTCTTGGGCCCGCGATATAAGGACCATTTAAAATCAAGGGTACAACCCACCATTTCTCATCTTTGGAGTGGCGAGGAGTAGTATTATTACCGGGTGCCAATCAATATCTGCATGAGCATTTATCCTCGAGACATTATCCTTTTTCTTGAGCGAATGCCCCAACGAGATTTCGCATTCACCATAGTTATCACCGAGTAATTTTCAAAAAAAGTTTTCCACAATGTATTTCTCAACAGTATCTCAAGTCTGCGAATTTGGGATTTCTGACAGAGTTAGAGTATAAAGATCCTTTGCCTGCACCACGGTTCGCGAACTCAAGCATTAGGCGAATACAATCGCCACTTAATTGATAAATAGCCCTCGAGAATTTATCATGGGCTAAGATTTCATAAAACAGAGGCAACTCTGGATCGTATAAGGGAATGGGAAGTCCCGCGAGAAGCTGACCTAGCGAGACTATAATCCTTTGATTATTACATTGATGATCAGAAAATAACTTTGTAGAAAGAATAGATGAAGGTTCTTGATCAGGAATGGTCGATAGAGTGAAGCCCTTCTCGAGCAATTTCTGGTTAACTTCATCAAAAGAAGTTTTGTATGCACGACTAAGGGCAGCCATTATCAGTATGGGAATGGATGAGAGGTTAAAGATAAAGATCGATGCTAGAGAAAGATGAAGAGAAGATTTGCGGTAAGCGAGAACGCAAATTGCGGAAGGAGAAAATCAAAGAAGTTGCAGAGAAAAAAAACTAAAGAACGAAAAGGAGAGGAAAAGGAAACTATATATAGGGAAAAAGATCCTCGAGAAAAACGAGGTCATTTAATGCGAGAAGGGACATGAAAGGTCAAGAATAAACGGTTGGAAGAGACGTGTCGAAAACGGCTTTAATAGTTAAAAACCGTATGGAGGTCAAGCAGATAAAGATAAGCGATCGCAATAACAAAAAGCATCGCTCTCATGATATTCTTCCCTTCGCAAGAAGAGTATGAGGAGAGATAGGAGACGCAAAGCTTCGGAACATCGCAAAGAATAGAGGCAAGTACGTACTTTTCAAGTCCAGTATTCTTTCGCTCGTTCCTTCATCAGCGAAGACCAAAGATTATTACAACAACAGATTTTTCCTTAAAAATCGCTCTTCAAGCAATATTCAAGGAAAAAGAGGCAAGATGTAGGATCATAATATCGCAATGCATAGGGCTCGCGAGATCAATAAACGACCGTTCCGCGAGGGAGTCGCAGGGAACTAAAATGAACAGCCGCAATGAGAAACGACACACAAAACAAGCGAGAGACATGGAACTGGCGAGGTTAAGAAGTGTCGCGAGGTTGAATAAGTTGTACACTGGCGACACTTGCGAGACATTCCCGAAAAATAAAGGATAGCTTATTTGTCATCCACTATGTATTACCCTATATAAAGGGTCGAGTGAGTCATTGTATGGGGGATCTTTTTAGAATTGTTAGGCAAGTCATTAGGAGAGAGAAAGTTTAAGAGTGTTTTATTTGCTAAGTGTAATTCTACTTTTCTGGTGTAGAACTCATGAAGTTAATCAATAAACATTCTCAATTATGCAATTTTCAATGGACTAATTAATCGAAATATAGTGAGGGGTGTAGTGTGGGAAAACCTGCTACTACATCACCTTCTCGTATTTCTGCAACTCCAATAACAGATCGGAGCAAGAAATAAAGAATGAGTATCGTTGATGGAAAGAAATTGAGAACAGATCAGAGCAACTCCAAATATTTGGTTTTTAACTCGTTTCGTTTAGATAAAAGCAACCGTTGAATCCCAATCCGTAAGAACCACAATCAATTCAAATTCCATTGATGAATCCTAATAATTCAAATTCACCTAAACCTCCACTAATAACTGCTATGGGTAAGATACAGTCAGCCTATCGATCTCACCTGATTCGCAACATAATTAAGAAAATCTCATTAGTAGACGAAGAAGCAGATGAATTAGAAACCCAATTTCAACAGCAAAAAAAACAGGAAATAAAATTTGAAATAAAGAAGAAAAGAAAATTAAGTATGAAAATTCTCACCTTTATCTATTGTCCACCACCATCTACATCCTATCTAACACCAGAAGAGCATGCCAACACCAAATCAGCTCGTGGATCTGCACCGATTCCGATCCAAGTGGAATCATTGGATGCATTGTTAAAAAATTCTTCTGACACATCTACTGCATCAAGTTCACACTACAGGATTTCGGCCGGTAATCTGACAAGGGAGATGGGTTTTTCTGACATCGGTAATGCTTGGAAGCCTGTGGATACAACACGTGGAAGAGTACCTGACATAAATCCTTCTGAGCCAAGGTTTGCATGGACAGTCAAGTCTGCAATCGAACAAAGAGCCAAAAAATAACATTCCTCAGAGTTGTCCAAATTCATTCTTTTCTAGTAACACGTGGCAATCTCTAAACCGCAACCCCTCTGGCTTAAATCAAACCTTTCAGAATTCCCCTCCCCTACCCACCTCAAGATCTACACCTTTCAATACCACTCCGGTGTCCTTTTCATCACCCTCTAATCGACCATACAATTTCACATCATCCTCTACTGCATCCCCATCTTCTCTATCTTCTTCTATTTCATCTTTATCCTCCCCGACAGGCTCTGCTCAAAGCACCGCTGCTTCCCACAGTGCTTTCAAAAACTTTGCTGCACAACCTTCTCACCCATCTTTTCACCATCAACAACCTTTGAGCCAACCAGAGTTACTGCTCTTACCTAAGTTCAAGAGAGTTAAATTTGATCCCTTTCTTTCTCTTAATACACATACCTCGGCGTATCAACTTCTTGATCTATTCCCGCAAGAAAGAGCTCGAAAAACTCCGGTGGGAAGCTCAAACCAGGTAATTGAAAACTCCCCTCCTTCCCCTGGTCCACCTTGCCATGCTTGGAAACTAATTTTACAAGACGATGACTCGGATTCTGACGATATCTCTCATTATCGGGTTGCTGGAGATCAGCACCCGAAGTCGCCATGAGTTGTATTGCCTGGAACTGTCAGGGAGTGGGTTCTCCCGAGACAGTTCAACGACTTCGATACCTAACTCGAAGATTTAACCCATCACTCATATTTCTGTCAGAAACCCTAGCTTCAAAAGGAAAAATACACCATCTTGCTTTGACACTGAACTTCCCTCATTTTTTTGTTATCCCCGTTAATGGGCATCTATGTTGTAAAAGGCGCTCGCCTAGCTCGCCTAGGCGCCAAAGGCGCACTAAGCCTAAGTCTAGCGCCCGAGGAAACCAATTCTATGCTATTTTCCACGCTCACGCCTTAGGCGAGCGCGTTTGGAGCTTTTAGCGCCTAGAGGAAATTTTAGGCGCTAGCCTAAGCGCCAAAGGCGCCAAAATAAGGTGAATAATTCTACTAGTGTCTAAGTTTTAGCTATATTTTCGATGATCATCATTAAACTCTGTTTCCTTTCTTTTTTTCTGTTCCCTTTTAAATCAAAATACAGAAGCAATGATGAAAATATATGGAAAGCTCATAAACGTGATTGAAGGTAATATGGAAACTTAATAAACGTGCAACTTAATAGTATTCTGTTTCCTTTTTCAAAAAGATGGTAAGAACAGATTGATATAAAGGTGCTTGATTTTTATTTCCTTATGCAATTGTCAATGACGAAACTATAAAAAGAAAAATACTGATTTATGAATTATTAGTAACGTGATTCCGCGATTGACGAACATAAAAAGTGATTAATATTAATGTGATTGATCCTATTTATTTTTATTTCTTAATTTTAGCCATTGATAGTGAAATCAGTAATCGGTTTTACTATATAATTATAGAAATTGCACTGCAATCAATGATGAAATAAATGGAAATAAAAATCGAGAATAACATGATTGATATAACTAGCTTCAATCAAGTCACATGGATAATGCAACAATTGTGCAATGTTCTTTGCCTGTATTTTCTAGCAAGTCACATTCGTACAGACAAAGGAAGATGATTAAATTCAGTTTTCTTTTGTGTGGTGAAGCAGTTGAAGTATTACTTTTGATTTTGTGCATGTTCGCCTAGGGCGCCTTAGGCGCGCCTAGGCGGCTAGGCGCTAGGCGACGGGCTTGGCGCCTCGCCTCGCCTAGCGCCTAACACAACATAGCTTGACGGGGCGTGTAATTCGTAGTTCCTATTAATATAATTAGCTCCTTTTCAAAAAAAGACTCCAATTCTTATCATCTTCAAAGAACCCAGTAGAAATCAAGTATGAATAATGATTAATTTAGTTATTCAGATCAGATGATAAAATCAGTTTAAGGATTGGTTTCGTGAGATATTTGAAATGGTCATAAGGATTGGTTTTACTTTGGTTTTATTTTATTTTATTTGTGGAGATTATGCTTGAGCTTCTTATCTTGCAGGTCCAAAGAAGAAAAAGAATACGGTGGTGCGAAGGGAGTAGAAGAGGTGGAATGTAGTCTCGAAAGTGGGCCGGAGAAGCAGCATAACCACCGATTCTCAAGTCAATAGCTAACTCATTACTAACAGTTGGTTAACGGTGTTAATCATTTAATAATTATTATTGATTTTAATTATTTAGTTAACAGAGAGTTAGGTCAATGGTCTGACTCGACAGTCTTTGACGGATCAAGGTACCAACCCTTAATATTTCAAATGTTGGGCACCAAAGCTAGGTATTGGTCATTTGCTGGGTACCAAACATTAAATAACCCTTTATGTTTAGTTTCAGAAAATTAAGATTAAAATTTGTAGAAAAATTGCATGGTTTGAGGCTGCAATCGACGACCGTAACAATAAAACACTAAATGATTCGGTGCTTTGCATCTCTCATTCTCAATGTTTCACTGGACTTTGAACATTTTTTTTCGAGTCTAAATTTGGTAGTGCAGGATACTTGATTATTGTTTAATCAAGAGAATTATGAATGTCTGCAAAGTTGATTTTGTTACATACTTTTAAGAATTGAACAAAGACTGTGGGAGGTGTTGTGTCATATGATCCAAAGTAGGTACCATTACCCATGAGAGAACTAATTGGAGAACTAATGGGATCAGATTGGAGAGTACAGTTGCGGGAGTTGATAGTTGAAAGTGTGTCACCAATACCACTCAATGAATACTTTTTCCGACTCTAATAGCTAATAGTTGAACAATTTCCCATAGATTCATATTTTCCGACATGATTATTAACATAATTTTATAAATATTCACTATTTATCTTAGTTGTATTTTTTTTTTCTGAAGCATATCTATCTTATGTTGGGGTTCAGAGCCATCTACGTGCTAATCTTGTGGAAACATATTAGCTAACAAGAAACACTTGATCTCTCGGATTGCTCCATGAACCTTACTATGATCTAGGATAAGAAGAAGAGAAAAAGAACTACATAGATGCAAGCCATAAACAAAGAAACAAGAAATAAAGTACTCGCAGATTTAACGTGGTTAAACAATATACACAATGTGTGTATTTTCCTACATCCACCAAACGGCTACGACCTCTTTATTCATTATAGAATCACTATGAGAATTACACAACTGATTGACTAATCAACCCATCGACTCACCATAACGTGACCGAACACAAGAACTCTCATAAGCACCCTATAAGATCCAAAGTAGCATCTTCACCCACACGTGATAACGTTTACCACAATATCTACCACAACAAGATGATCTTCCCTGCACACCGTGATATAGATTACCATGGACGCCTTTAGCTCAACACCAATAATCTAATCCGGCACAAAGTAATTGAAATCGTTCCTCGGTCCTACTCGGTTGGGGAGCTTGGAGTGAGGATCAATAAGTTCGGACTTGGAAATCGCCAAAACTCGGTCTAATACTCGGACTCTATTTATTAATAATTTATATATTGCTTCTCATAAGTCATGATTTTTACCTAATTAAAATTAAAATTTTATACTATCGTATAATTAAATGTGTAATATTGTTATATTGAACGTGTTTACCATGTAATTAGAGGTTTTTCTATTTTATAACTCCCATACGAGGGGTTACGGAAATTTTGTTTATGATTTTAGTGCATTCAAGGCCAACTCAGAAAAATCGTTAACTCGTTTTTCTCAAAAATCTGTCTAAATCGGCCGCCTTAATCGCAAAAAATAGGGAATAACTTGGAATCGGAAATCGCCTCGGTCATATAGCCTGTAGCAATTACTCGGAGAGTAATCGACCTTGGAGAGCGATTTTGACTACACTGATCCAGCATCACCAAGATGATCTTCTCCTCAACAAGATGTCTTACCAACATCTCCATATGAATACTCCATAACGACATATCTTCCAACATCGATAAGTATCCTATAAGCACCATAATGATGTATTCCATCCACCATTAGGTCTCTCACATAACCACCTCAATATGTGGGATGAATCCCTCACATCTCTACGATATTTACATTGAGGATTCCATGACTAAAACACTTAGCCTAGACCTCCTTATATAGGAGTCACAAACTTGGTTCCAAAGTATTAGCCTCCTTGGTTTAGGAAACCATCTCCGAAAAGGAAACCATGGTTAATTTAGGTATTCCATATTTATGGAAGTTGACCTAAACTATGAAACCACCGTTTCCCTACAATTCTCCACCTCGGATCATTCATTTATGCATGAGATAATCAACTTGTTATCCCTCCATCTTCTGAACATTGATTGCACCATCACTGGTTTCCCGCATATCCTCAATAGGAATCAAACTGAAATATAGTTCACCCAAATTGTTCCATAGAACCTCCACCAGAAGAGAGCAAACCAAACTTGAACGTTTCCAACTTAGACTTAACAATCCAACCTACTGGTGATTGTACAAATCTCGACAACGGTGAAAAATATGACCATCTCAACAAATCAACATCATATGATCATCCGTTATGCAACATCTTCAGAAACACCTTACTCCTTTATGTTCATAACTCCACATTGATTGGAATCATTCTAGGTGTATTGCATGCCATACACGATCGTTGTCCATATGCCACCTTCGAATTTAGTTATAGTCATTATACGCCCTTGAGCCTTTGCCACCTTCGAACTTGTTCCATACCATGAACAAAACTTCGTCTTGGCCTTCCTTGCTCCACCTGAGTTAATGTTACGCTCTTATAAGCCACTAACTCTAAGTTGCGCACCACATCCGTTAGGGTTAACATCCATAACTAATCTATCAACAAATAAAACTACCACAATAGCCTCCATGCGTCTGCCTAAGTATTACCTTAGCAGAACCATAGTCTTTATCTTTGTCTCTAAACTCCAGTCGAGTCAATTGCTTATTTAAACAACTGATCACATACTTGCTCTTTTCCATGAGCATGTCCTCCAAACCGAGTTAACGAGAAACCTTGCGTTAGTTTGTCATAAACCAACCTTCATGTTAGCTTCCAAGAAACTAACCATCTTGTATGTACCAAAGCATATTGAGCATGACTCTATCTGCGCACCAAATACAACCAATCCATGGATTATTGTTATTGTGTGCCAATATCGAACTCATCTCTATGAATCTTGCTTTACGAGCCTATCTACGATTGGATCATGATTCTACGACCATATTTCGCCAATTGAGTTTTACTCCTTCAAAAGCTCATCAAATATTGAATAACTGCATACATACAAAACACGTGTCCAGCTTCACGGAGACTTCGACAGCTGACAAACCAATCATCTTCACCACTTCAGCAACCTCAACGGGCTTTAACAACAATGTCCATTTTACGAGCTTTAACATAATTTTCAAGATAGTCTTTTATCAATTTCTTAGCAGGCATATAGTTTCGACTTCGCGAGAGTCAAACCACAACATAGTAAGACTTGGATAACACTATGACTAATGTCGAAGAATTCATTGTTACCGTCGTAACAATACATAATGTCACACATTATTTCTTGTGCATAACCCTTTCCGAATATTGCTCCAAACGTACACCAACGTTCGAAATCTGATAATCCGTCATTTACACAAATACCAAATCACACCCATACATAATCTGAAAACTTCAGTCACTTCCTCAAGCTCCAAGCAATTCAAGACGTTGCTATGTTTATTTTATCAAGCTATTTAGAGAAAATAACTTGACAGAAACTATATCGTTGTTGAGCCAAATTTCTCAAAAGAAATATTTACCTTCATCTCTATAGGCTCTGTCCCTATTGAAACCAATTGAAATAACCATAGCAGATGAGAAAACCTTAAAATATTATCATTGCTATAATGTAGCTCTCTCCAATAGAAAGTCTCACACTGATCATCAGGAAATCAATAGCCAATAGATAACAAAAGGTTGATGGAAAACCACGCCGAAATTGTAGCCCATTCAAATTCATGCACCGTGTTTTCTCCTAAGTAATATGCGCTAGCTCGTAGCCACACCCCCATACATCTTTATTCTTTAAACTCTTAAGTGTCCAAGAGATACCTTTTTAATTCCTCACAACGGGTCTTCACTAAAGTAGGAACATATCCGCAACAAAAATAGACCAACCAATTTCTTCCAATGGTCTTGCACTTCAACCAGCTCTGATCGACTTCAAATGGTGTACAACCAAAAAACAACTCTTCGACTGAACGTCATCGACAAGAATCAAAATATCACAAACTATCTAGCTTCTCCATCAGAAACAGTATGAGAGAAACTCCAGAAAACATTGTTCTACCCGACACAATGCCATACTTCACATAGACAAACAAACCCTAGAAACTGTGTTGACAAACTTCTTCTTATACAATAATAAGAAACCATAGCTCCACCACAACCAATATCACATCTCATCCAACGATCAATGTCTTGCAACTATTTGTAACCACGTGCTTCAAATACTCAGACTGAAAATCAAACTCTTCACTTATGGAACATATCAAATCCTGGCCAACGATCAATACTTCCAAAACGAAACCTACTATGAGATTTCCCAAATCCTTATTGTAACAAACAATTAAGGCAGAACGAGTATGAATTCATCTCCACATTCTTCAACTTTAGGTTAAAGAAAATCAACAACATGATCTAATTTATGACGATTGATAACTAAATTATTGTTTCCCTTGGTTTAGAACAATAATAAGACTTTGGCATGCTTATATTCCATCTTTACTTCCACAAAAATACGAAACAATATTCGTATCTCAACTATGATACTCTTGCCTTCTTGTGTCTTGCAACCAAACGTCAATTAATTGAAAAACCAATCTACGTAGGTCTTTCAAACAGTTCACAAGAATATGGTACGAAGTATAGAGAATAAATAAAACTTACTTGAATCCATGCATAGGGTTTCTTCTCCAATAAGTATCAATGCCAAATCTCCAGTATAGAGCACCAAATTATCAAGACCACACATCTTGACCACATCGAATGCGGATCACCTGATATAATCTCATTCCTTCAGAAGTATCCATTACTTTGCTTTTCTTTGTTCCTAAAATTGATGAAATCAAATCCTACACATACTTGATATCATCAAACTCTGCATCTTCGGAAGCTGTAACATCAAATCCTCACATACTTGATGAAACCAAATCCTTCGTCTTCAAAATTTTCTTCCAAATCCAAAAAATCCAAAACTCCTCTCTTCAAATCTTCTATCCAACCTAATCTGTGATACCAATTATTGGGGTTCAGAGCCATCTACGTGCTAATCTTGTGGAAACATATTAGCTAACAAGAAACACTTGATCTCTCGGATTGCTCCATGAACCTTACTATGATCTAGGATAAGAAGAAGAGAAAGAGAACTACATAGATGCAAGACATAAACAAAGAAACAAGAAATAAAGTACTCACAGATTTAACGTGGTTCAACAATATACACAATGTGTATATTTGCTTACATCCACCAAACGACTACGACCTCTTTATTCATTATAGAATAACCACTGAAAATTACACAACTGATTGACTAATCAACCCATCGACTCACCATAACGTGACCGAACACAAGAACTCTCACAAACACCCTATAAGATCCAAAGTAGCGTCTTCACCCATACGAGATAACGTTTACCACATTATATACAACAACAAGATGATCTTCTCTGCCACCCTGATATAAATTACCATGGACGCCTTTAGCTCAACACCAATAATCTAATCCAGCACCACCAAGATGATCTTCTCCTCAACAAGATGTCTTACCAACATCTCCATATGATCCATAACGACATATCGTCCAACATCGATAAGTATCCTATAAGCACCATAATGATGTATTCCATCCACCATTAGGTCTCTTACATAACCACCTCAATAGGTGGAATGAATCCCTCACATCTCTACGAGATTTACATTGAGGATTCCATGAATAAAAATCTTAGCCTAGACCTCCTTATATATGAGTCACAAACTTGGTTCCCAAGTATTAGCCTCCTTGGTTTAGGAAACCATCTTCAAACTAGGAAACCATGGTTAATTTAGGTATTCCATTAGGCCTGTCAATATATGTACAATATCCGGAATCCGTTTCCGAGTATTCAGGATCCTATAGGATTTTATCCGTTTTATCGGATATCGGATACATATATTATCGGATATTTCTTCCTTAACCTATCGGAATCGGATTAGGCAGGCTCTATCCATTTGGTTAATATCCGATATCCGATAGAACATGTATTTATTTGTGATTTACCCTAACCATATTTATGATTTATTTGTGATTTATCCTAATATCCGATATCCGATATCCGATATGAAATGTTTGAAAAATTGAACTTGAATTATTATGAACATGTTTTAAAGGGTTTTTAACATTTTTTTTCATAACCGGATATTATCGGATAAATATCCGATATCCGATAGATTAGCCTATCAGAATCGATATATGATTTTCATATCCTATAGGATATTATCGGATATCGAATATCCGATAGTGCTTAACCTGTCGAATATCGGATTTCTGAATATCCGAAAGACATTATTCCATTGACAGGCCTATATTCCATATTTATGGAAGTTGACCTAAACTAGGAAACCACCGTTTCCCTACATCTTAGTTGTATGATTACTCATAAAACCAATGTTAATTCTAGTCAGAGTCGGTAAACCGGAACCAAATCGAGCTATCCTGGATCAGGCGGTTTACAGTTGATCTGAACTAAAACTTTACTCCTAATTGGAAGGGAAATGAATTAACCGACCGTTATGAAACCTTATATAAAATCTTGTCGGTTTCATCCATAGGAGGGTTCGACGGTTTTCCCTAGAGTTAATTAGTATTTGGGTCGTAAGTTTTGGTACCCCTTAGTGTTTGGGTCGTAAGTTTGTCCATTTTAGTATTTGGGTCGTAGAACCGTTACTCAAAGAAGTCAAATAGTCAAACTGTTAGTGTCCGTTAACTTCTATCAGCTCCCGTGAGTGAATAATTTACACGAATAAAATCAATTGAGGGTGATTTTCCAATCCACACAAAATCACCCGATCAAGGGACCAAATGTAATCAATTGCTTCACAAAACATAAAAATCCCTATTTTGATCCTTTCGAATCAGTTGCAATCAATTAAACAGATCAAAACATCAAAGCTCCACCGGTAGAAAAAGAAAAAAACCAACTCTAATCTCCATCTGGGGATCTCCAATTTCTTCCCCTCCATATACAAATCTATGGAAAACCCTTCAGAGCTTAGTTTGTGAATTGTTGTTGTTGTTGGATCATTCTTCGTCTTCTTTTTCCCTCTATAATAGAAACCCAATCTCAAATCAAATCCTAATCTTTGTCTCTGTAGAAAGCATGAAAATAGCTAACAACTTCAATTGTCTCTGTCTCTGTAATCTTTAATTCACATATTTAGTTGAGATTTGTGAAATCAATTGCTAAGATGAGAACAACCCTAAATCTCAGAACCTGATTTTTCATTACATACAAACCCTTCAAATCCCCATTAATAAATTGATGCTTAATGGGGATTGTTAATTTTCTATTTTGTTCAATCTAAAAAGAGGATTTGGTTTTGCTTTAGTAGAGCTATGGAGGATAAGAAGAAGCGGATTATGATTCTGTCGGAGCAAGAAGACGGTGGTGGTATGTTGAAGAAGATGAAGGGGTGGCGATGGTCATGGGTGAACTGTAGAAAAATCGTAGGGCTTGTTTGGTTGAAGCAGACAAGAATAGGTTAGATGTGGTCGCAAACGGTGTAAATATATACTATATACTATGGTTAAATCTAACTAACAGTGTAACCAAATATCTAGTTGACTTCACTTTGACTACCGGTCTACGACCCAGACATTATAACGGACAAACTTAGGACCCAAACACTAAAGGTACCAAAACTGACGACCCAAATACTAATTAACTATTTTCCCTAATACCTAACTAATCTACTGTTTTCGTTTCCTAGTCACCAAATAAAGGTAAGACTTTGCTTCAATTGAATAACTATTACTTATTACTTTTATCCACCGCCAATGCTAAGCCTCTTCGGACTAATTGACCCGTTTTTCCCTTATGCTCATTGGGTTTGGGTTTTAACGGGCGGTTAGCCGTCCGTGGACGGTGAGTTAGGCCGCCCAGATAAGACCGTGAGTGCCGCAGACCGAAGTCCCACCGTACGTGGCCCGACCGTATGGGCGCCCCAGGCGAAGATCCAATCCAAGGGGGACACTCTTCACTCAACCAGCATTCCGACATCGTCCTTGTTTCCAAGGAGAGCAACCGCTTCCCCGATGACGCCCCTGCCTAGTATATTCCACTCTACCGTTGATGTGTAGCCGGAAAAGGAGGCCCCGGCTTAAGTCCAACGGGCCACTTTTCGAGTCAGCTGCCATCACGGTTAGAGATGTCCAGGCTTGAGCAGCCGCTCCGGCGTAGTCCCACCAAGAGCTGTTGTTCAGACCCGGCCATCACCATCAGTTGTCAAGTAGTCGTTTTTATTTTTTGGTGATATATGACCCGCCAGCAAGGGATTGACCGCCCTTGCTTGCAACTATCTATCCCCGTATATGCTAAGCCTCTCCATCAATTGAATTTCTCTTAAAACCAGTAGTGCATTTTAATCATTCTGTTACTCCCCTAATATATGCATGTGGTGATCAGGATTATCAGCTGCACCAAAGTCAAAGGTGGTCAAGCAGTTGGATGGCCCGGTTTATCGGTTGAAGGTGATTTCCACATTGAAGTTTTATAGAAGAACAAATGATCATAATCCACAATAGACTTATTTAAAAATTGAATATGGATAACACTGCTATGTTAAGCATATTTAAAAATTAAAAAATAAACAACAACTACGTATTAGAAATTACTATCAGTAAGAATAATATACTTTACACTACGGAAAAATCATCATTTACAACACTGTATTAGGGTTGTAGTAACCCTACTACAACGCTTTTTTGAGTATTGTGTAGGTGGGGTATTGTAGAAAGTCCAATCTTTTCTACAATACTTGGCTAAGTGTTGTAAAGGGTGATGTGATTCATGGTTCGACAATATTTTGCCAAAGTTGTGATTCTCTTTCGATTTTTTTTGAAAGCCTAACACAACCCTTGCTTGTTGTTGCAGGAATATATTGGACAAGAAGGGATGTGTATCGTAAAAATATGTAACACAACACTTGTATAAGTTGAAGGTCTATCTTAGACAACCTAGGATGCGTATCGTAGAAATATGTTACACAACACTTGTTAAAATTGTAGGACTATCTTGGACAACGAAGAATGCGATCGTCAAATATGTAACACAACACTTGTTAAAATTGCGTAACTATCTTGGACAACCTAGGATATGTATCATAGAAATGTGTAACAACTCTTATTAGTATTATGAATAAGATTTGCACAACACTTGTTCGAGTCGTAGAACTATCTTGGACAACACCTAATTTGTGTAGTTGAAACATGGAATACAACTCTTATCGAAGTTGTGTGTATACAAAATTTTCCAAAAATATAATTGAAACCAATTGCCGTAAGTATTTCACATTCACATTAAGATGCCGGTGTAACACATTTACATTCATTCAAATGACCATTTATTTAAAAATTGGTATTCATTGTACAATTCATAACTTAATTCATCAACTAGACACTTAACTTTAGTAAAAATATGGAAGTCTACCGGTCCTAGCTAATAGGTTCTAATGTGTCTTAGATACAAGTGTACAGACAAAACCAGCAAATCCAGAATCTCCACAACTTGTAGTCCTGCTTTTTTCCCACATTGGATAGATGCGGTTGGATTCGGATTATATTATCTCGAGCAATCATCATTACCAGCAGACTTTATCTTTCCTTGTTACTCGGTGATGAAATGTAACCAATTTGATTTGCACTGGACAATCATCATTACCAGCCGACGTCATCTTTCCTTGGTACTTCCCGGCAAATAAACAATGATAGTTCAGATCTCGAGCATTCAAAAAATGATGCGAACAATAAGTAAAACAAAGTTATAAATCTGTGTCCGTTCAATGTGGGCTCATCGGTTCAAAAAGGTACTTGCAAGGTCATCGGTCCGACAAAGATCCTAAACCTTCCCCTTGCAAATGAAAACCAAATGCCACACTTTAGCAAGGCAATACATTACATCATAGCAAATAGTTAACATGTTATAACTAGGCAATGATCTTATAGAACCTGCGTTACATGAAAACTTCTCATGAATGCTCGTGTCCCGTGTCCATACGTATGGACACCGATCTTGACACCGACACTCCTCGAGACACTCCTAAGAACACTAAGTGATTAAGACTTTATTATTTTATTCATACTTAGAAAATTTGCACACAAAATTCTACTGTGGGTGTAAAATAAATGGTATGAGTTGGTAAAACCCAAGGTAGCTGCTACTTGTGTGGTTCTAATTAAAACTCAAGTTTAGAAAGCCACCCAAGGTATCGGAATCAACATACTTCGAAGCTGATTTCAGTGATTTTTTAAACACATAACAATCAGAATCAACATATTTAAGAAACGATTTCAGTGAATTCTTAAAAGCACATACCTGGTTGATCAAGGCACAAGATCTAGAGAGTCAAATACCAATACGTAACGACAAAGATCTAGAGGTACTTGCAAGGTCATCAGTCCGACAAGATCTAGGAGACATTTTGTGAAATTGATTTGTTCAAACCCTAATTAGGCTATAAATCTTTCATGCCGGAGTTGGTGCCGTTGTTTGCAGAAGGCGGAGAAATCAATTTCACTGACGATGTCTCCAATTTCAACTACAAAGACGATGATACTGGAGTTGACGATGTCTTTAAAGATGATGATACTATTGATTTCGTTGTTCGTAAGCAGAAGGTGGATAAACCGATTTCAATGATTTTGATGTGAAGTATGTTTTTGTTTTTCGTTTTTTTTTTTTTTTTTTTTTTTTTTGAGATGGTTGAGGGAAAATAAAAGCCGATGGTATAGGGTAATAGAGAAGATAAGATATTTGTTTTAAGGGTAATTATGTCTGTTTTACATAAAAAATTATCCTGTCCATTCGACCCCGGGAAAAGATTTACCCGTCCATCTGAACCGGAAAAAGTACCTTTTTGGACAAATAGCCCATTTTCTGATATATATTGGGTCTGTTTATTTATCTAGAGGATACACCCAGCGGCCACCCATGTCATTCGACCTAGGTAGGAATGCTAAAAGGATCAAACTTTGGATCGTAGTACATGGGTTCGGTTAAGGTGGTCTACGTTTGTAAAGATGTCGATAAGGATATTTCTTTTGCCAAAATCTGGGTGCTTGCTTATGGAGCTTTCCATTGGTTAAGTACAATGCGAGACACATATTGCTCCAGTGCTATAATCTCGTGGGACAAGAGTGAAACATTCAGTTATTTCCTTTCTTTTTAATCTTCCCCATCGTAAAAATTGACATGGCTGTTTTTGTTACATTGTTACTGTTGGTTCAGTATTGTCTGTTACTGCTAATCTTTTTCTGGGACCAAGTATTATATGCATCTTACACGGATTTAAATTTCAATCCCAATCCCCATAGTCTGTTTCAGCAGAAAGGTGGGTCGTTCCATTCTGACTCTATGCAATTCAAGATTGGCCTTCAAAATACGTATCACATACCCAATAAGTTACACACGAGAAGTCCAAAGACTCGTAATTATGAAATATTCCAAAGATCTGATCAAGAACAGCGATGAAAGAAGCTGGGAATTATTTGCAGGATTTAGATTTTTTATTTTTTTCTCTCTAATAAACAGTAGCAGGATGAATTGTTGTTGAAAACTGGAATTATGCATCCATCTCTTTATATACTACAACCCTTTAATCACCAAAAAGCCATCGACTAACAAGACAACATTGTTAGGTATCAGGTTGTCAGTTGTGCTTAAATATCCGACCTGTAACCACATATATACAAGGTGGGCTATGTTTAGCTCATTAAAACACTTAGCAATAGCAAATTTTATGTTGAGACTATAAATCATGGCATCAATTGGATTCTTCTTACGAAAATTAGGTCAGCATGTGATCAATTATCAGCTAGAGGTGAGCAGTTGATGGCAAGGTATATCTGTTAAATGTTGTTTTCAAATTAAAGTTTCACATAAGAACAAATGATCATAATGCAACAAATATACTAACTGATCTATGATTTGAACACCAATAAATAAATTACACTGCTATAATGTTATGTATGTTAAAAATAAAATACCTGGGAATGGTAATTAATGAGATAATATTAGAAAATTGAGAATCTTAAGCCTTCTTCTTCCTTAACTGCGGACTCCATTATTTTTGTATCCTCTTCTCCCAATAATTTCAGGGAAAGTAGGGTGTTCTGGTGAGGGAATACTTGATGAAATGTTGTATTGAGAACTGCAAGCCTTTCGGAGGTTGAAGTTTTTGGGTCATAAATATCGAGATAGTCCGATGTGTAGCTTAAAATACCGCCGCTCTTTGTAATGGCTAGTAGATTTTTATTGGGAAGTTGTTCAAACTCTGTAGTCCACCCCAATGACTGTATCTTAAAATTGTGCAACTCACGCTCTTTCATGTCATGATCATCATTCCTCTTTTTATATAGCCATATGTCATAGAGTTTTCTTTTTGTGTGGGCGTCACGAAATTTTATATTGTCAAATCTCAAATATTTCATGGTAGTACAGAACAAACACCCACCTAAAACCCCTATTGTATTCATAGCAGTAGGGAAATGCAATTTTTTCACGAACATTCCTGGTCGCGAAGCAGGTAATGAAATTTTTTCACGAACATTTTCATCAGACAAATCGAAGACCACAATTACCCTTCTTCCGTGTGGCCTCCAATAAAGAGCTCCATTCAGAAAGATACCTGGTCTTCCGCAAACACTGTAAGCTTGAAATTCAAACCTTCCAAGATTTCTCCACCCCTTGCTGTTTCCAAGAGTATACACCTCGACATGTATAGATCTGCGAATCGCATATATTGCAGCAACTTTGTACTCATTGGTTGAAGGAAGGTAGCCGAATCCGCATGACCAATACTTATACAGACCAAAAATTTGACTTAGATTTGGGAAGAATAACATACTCTTTGGTCATGGGGTTACAGATGCAAAAACTATGATCCAATAAACCATTGACCCTTTTAATTTTACCAATAGGTATCTCATGATTCTCATTATATTCAAAATAGTAAAGCTGTTGATTGGTAGCCAAGGCAAGAAAACTCAACTTACCAGAATCAGTTGCAGTTGCAGCATAATTGAGACGATTTAAGTGCATGTGCGAGAAGGATGGATGTTGAATATGATTTCTCCATGTTTTAGATACTGACTTGCAATCTAAAAGTAATTCAGTTGGTAAACGAGCGAAAATATCTAATACGAGCTCTAAGGGGAGAATGTTGAATTTATCCATCCAAACCCTAGCAGTCGAAGACAACAAGGTTTACATACATATATATATATATATGGTACAGAGAGGACAGAATATCCCCTATTTATAGGGCTAGCTAGGGAAACCAATTTCCAAAAATACAAAGACGTGTTTCTTTGCTTTTTTTTTTTTTTTTTTTTTTTTTTGCACTCTTTAAGTCTTTCAAACTATAATTAGCCCTAAAGAATATCCTGCTTTTCTTCGACTACTGCTTAGGGTTTGGATGGATAAATTCAACTCTCTCCCGTTGGAGCTCGTATTTGATATTTTCACTCGTTTGTCAACTGAATTACTTCTGGATTGCAAGTCAGTATCCAAAACATGGAGAAATCTCATTCAGCATCCATCCTTCTTGAAGATGCACTTAAATCGTCTCAATGATTCCCGTAAGTTGAGTTTTCTGGCCTTGGCTACCGATAACCAACTTTACTATTTTGAATATACCGATAAACCCATTGAAAAACTTACACGGCTCAATCTAACATTACCAAAATATAATTATAATAGTACCTTTGTTGGATCTATTAACGGATTGATCTGTCTTCATTACTGGAATAAAACCGTTTGCGTTTGTAACCCCGTAACCAAAGAGTGTATTGTTCTTCCCGAGCCTAAGGAAAATATTGGTCAGTATAAGTATTTGTCATGCGGATTTGGGTACCTTCCTTCAACGAATGAGTACAAAGTCGTTGCACTGTATAAATTAGGCAACGCAATACAGGCCGTGGTTTATACTCTTGGCAGCGGCAACGGATGGAGAAATATTGGACCTCCTTATTTAAAAGCTGACAGTGTTTTTAAAGCTTCCGATGTTTACAGCAAACCAGGTGTCTTTATGAATGGAGCTCTTTATTGGGGACACGCTGTACGAGGAGTGATTCTTGTCTTCGATTTGTCGGATGAAAATTTTAGTGAACAATTACCGGTTCCAGAAAAGTTTTTGGCTTGTCAGTCGATGGGGGTTTTAGGTGGGTTTTTGTTCTATACCACTTCATTGCGGCGTCAAAATTTTGACGTGTGGCTACATAAAAAGAGGAACGATATTCATGCGCAAGAGTACCAGTCACTTGGGTGGACTAAAGAGTTCACACGAATACCCGATAAAGAATTACTAGCCTTTACGAAGAATGGCGGTATTTTAAGTTACAATTCTAAATATCTCAACATTAACGACCCAGAAACTTCAACCTCACAAAGGGTTGCAGTTTCCAAGGAAACATTGCATCGAGTATTCCCTCACAAGAACACCTTGCTTTCGTTGAAAGAATTGGGAGAAGAAGATACTGAAACAATGGAGTCGGGTAAAATTGGAAGAGTCAGAAAGCGGCGTCGATGCAACAGGTAGGAGGATCAGGTTCCTAGAAACATGCATATTTTTATTGCTGGTAATCTTTTTGAAATTTTGAAGTACTATTCTTACTGCTAGCACTTTCTTATATTATCCCATTATTAATTATACCATACACATTAGTTTCTTTAACCAAACATTTACGAGGTATTCTACTTTTTAACATGATTTCTCATCAATACTGTCGCCTTTTGTTACTTCGAACAATATATATTACTCGATCTTCTGTGAAACTTCAATGTGAACCGCCTTTAACTGATACACCAGGCCATCGAACAGACTGTCCACCTCTGACTTTTGTCTAGTTGAAAGTACTTTTTGCACTTTTCAGTAGAGATGATCATTCAAAGTCTCGTTAAAGACGTATGATTGAGATAAAAGTAAAAACATAGGCGAAGTATACTTGGTGAGCAGGACAAGGAAACATACGTACATTAAAACTTTAGTGAACTCACTCCCAACACAATTCCTCTTCCTGTAATTTAACACCAAGAAATCAATTAGTTAACAGTAAAATAGGAAGTATTACTTTATTAAGTCATCTGGTAGTCAATTTCTTTAATTGAGCACATTCCATTTTTTCGGATGAAAGAAAGAGAGGGGATCTGCAAATTTTCCTGGGTTCATATGCAGAGCTGTTTAAACAAACATGATTATCCAGCCTCTGAGAGTTATAGAAATTATAGAAATCAAAATCTTGCGTAGTTATAGAAATAAGTTCTGTTGAAACTAGAAAAACGTGAGGTAATATGCTGGACTAGGTCATTTCCCATTCACTATCGGCAACAGTGTTATCTCAAGCTGCAACATTGTGGAAAGAATGGAACAATAGATCATATCTGGTGGAGCTTCAAATCCTTATACCAAAAGTAGGCATCTATAGTTAATCCATTGAAAATCGACGTGGCATACTTTCTACATGTTCAAATTTTGTTTGTTTCATTGTATTTGTTTTTTGCCGGTGAAAACAAAAAACAAGAGGTTTAATGTTTAAAATCTAGCTTGAGAAGCCACTGCTTATTGGAGTTAATATTAATCATCGGGGTTAATATTCTATAAAGCATTCTGTAATTGGAGGTCTAACTTTGGTAGAATAACTAAACGTGTAGAAATCTCTACTGCCTTGCTTCTTCAACAGATTTTGTGTATACCGAAGAATCCCACAAACTCAGTACAATAATAGAACAACACAAACAAGACGCAAAATTTAAAAGATTGTGAGTTTGTGACTTACCTCATTCATGTATTTGTTCTTGTGCTAATCATTATTCAATAAAGAACTAAATGAATATATGTAAGTGATCATGTTTTCCTTCTGATGCTTCCACATTTTCATGTTTCACTTGATTCCTTGATTGTCACTCACCAAAGATTTAAAGATAACCATATTCCTCGGTCCAGGAACAGTTAATATTTTATTCTCTGCATGCATATTTGGTTCTCTAGCACTTCCATCCTTTGGGTCATACAAACTTAGATCAATAAGATATGGTCCACTGCTCGGCGAACAGAATCTCACCACTGCTAAAAATCCAAGCAGGCTGCAAGCCACATTATTTATTAACTATCTCACGGGTTATTGAATAATGTCTGCTCCAAGATTCTTGAACTCCATAATCCTGCATCACCCATACTTCCACATTAATATCATCAACATAAACATTATCAGCAAGTACACAAAGTCAGTCTTCCAAGACTCCCACATTCTTCGGCAATTTCCCTTTCTCTAAACAATACTACAAAACTTAATGTGTGCGGTGTTGATGCCAAATATATTAATAATTCTACTCCAGACTCCTCTTTCTGCAGAATAGATAAATTTATTAGGTAGTTCTTTATATTTTTGCATTGCTTTTGTCGCATTCGTCTGTCCATTTGAACTTAGTCCCTTTCTTTAGGATGTTGAAAAAGAGTTTCACTTGTCTGATGAGCGCGAAATAAGCCGCCCCAATGAAGCTAACAGTCCATTCAATTTCTGTACATCTTACAGTGAAAGGCTGTTAGCTAGCCTTTTACAGACTTACAGTGAAACTCACATTTTTTGAATTTCAGTAAAACTCTCGTGACAATATTGGGGGAATAGTTTTTGGGCTTGCTTTGTGGAGGAAAAATGCTTACATATTACTGAAATGGGCTCTGCAATATTGATACTCAATACTGTTTTACTTTGAACCATGTTTTGGGACATCACTACAAAACTGGAGGGATCTAAGGACGCCTAAATAGCAGTCCCAAAAACCCAAAAACCGTCCCAAATAATCAGTTGGGACGGAAAGCTGTCCGTCCCATGCGCCCCCGTAACAAATAGTATTTTGGACGGTTTTTTTCTATAGGGACGGCATAACATCCGTCCATAGAAGGTTGGGTGGATTTTTAACTTATGTTTTCCTGACTGCTGTAAACCGCTCTTAAGTTTATACATGGTCCCACAGGTAAGAGCATCAACTGAATTTAAATTTTGCTTAATATGGACGGTTTCACTAAACCGTAGTAACTGATTAAAATTAAAGCCGTTCCGGTTTCTATTCCGGCTTCTGTTCCGATTTCTTTGACGGCATTCCGTCATCCCCTCTTTCCATCAACATACATCCGTAAATTTAAGAACTCTATATAATAAGAGAAACAAAAAAGGCTCTACATATATTCTTAAAACCAAGTTGTTTACAAAAGAAGCACTCATAAGCAAAAAAACAAAAAAAAAACTAGTGAAGAGCTAGAAGTTCCGAGGCTCTTTACATTGTAAGACATTAGATGGTGTATATATACTTGTCAACAAAAAAAAGGTGTATATATATCTACTTCGCTGCAATTAGTGATTCATCTGAGTGCCCTTTTGCTTTTGGTTATAAATCATTTGATACTTTCACAAATGGCACTTTCTTGTCTCTGCATTAGTTCCATTCCATAAGATCCAAGAAACCCTGCAACAAATCGATCAAATTTGTTACAAAATACCATCAAATGTTGATCACTCGTAGATCAATCTTACCAAATAACCAACAAAAAGCAAAAGAAGTGATTGAAATATGAATTTCACTTGCAAACTCTTCCGATCGTCACTATCATAACAATTTATACAAGTTAGTTTACACAGCTCCAAACCAAACATTATTAACGTCCTACAAAGATTTACTCAATTGAAAATATGTATATGTGCTATTGCTATCAGAAGACCGTGTAGTAATCTTATCTGTGGTAGTAACTCAGCAGTTCCTTTGTTAAAATAATATAACTTAAATTTTTGAAAGGCTATACTAACATGTCAATCACAACTAGTGCATACAGTTATGCTAGACTCCTCATACATAAAAATGCTAACATTGAATAGCACCCGGCCGTTCCCAACTTATTATGTAGTAAAGAAAGCCGTCCATTTTAATTTATTAGGCACAATTAGTAAAGTAATAATGCATAATACCTGATCAAGTCCTTCGTTGTTCGGGTTTGGTTGCGCTTGTTCCTTGACATCGAAAACAAACTCACATTCAAATGAGTACGTTTGAAAACTAGAAACACATTATCTTTATATTTGTTGAAAGATAAAGAAATGGAACTTTATTACATACCATCAGCTTTATCAATGTAGAAAATTGTGTCTCAAGTTCCGAAACTCTTTTCGTAGCCATTTCAAAATCTTCTTTGGTAGCAGCTAAAGCCTGTCGAAGGCTATCATTTTCACTTTGTAACTTTTCAGCCTTACTAGGTGATGCATCATCACCCCCCGGGAATTCTTTGGTTTCACAAGTACCAAGACAACGAACCCACCCCGTTTGTCGGGTCCCAACACAAAGAAACTGCATCATTACGCCGGATAAAACGACTCCGAACCTGGTTGGTTAGCACGCCTCCGTATTTCCACCATTCGAGCCTACGGATATCAGGTTAATTCAAAATTAATACAAGTATGAAATGCGAATGAAATGGTAGTCATGATTCATTTGGAACAAAAGAACAACGATCATAACAATATACATATTGTTCAGCTGCCACAGGATCCATCACTGCTTCCGATGGGTCTGATGTTTTGCTTCTCTTTGAACGTGTCACCTCAAATATGTCAAGCCGTTCTGGGAATTTTCCTAGTTTTGCTTCCAACTATAAAGAAAAGATCTTATTATGTTGTATACAACATATGAAAAAGCACTCACACGAGAATCAAACTTGACATAAGCTTTACCTCTTTCGCATACTCCATATGTGGCTTGGGAGCCACCTGTGTGATGAATAATTTGTTTGGATCTGTTTTCTTCATTCTTAGCGGCTATTATCTATATATAGCAACAGAAATTAGTACCGCTCCTAATGCCTTGTGTTTGTAAGACTTTAATGACAAGAGAGATTTTAAACTTACTTGGTTTTGCTCTGATTCCCACATTTCAACCAATGGAGCCCACTGACTTTCCACAACACCTTCAAAGTCTATGAGCAAGATTTTCTTCCAGTTCTATTTACGTCAAATCCTTTCTTTTTCATGTTACTTTTGTGTGCCTTCCAGGATAGATTTAGTTTGTCGATGATTTTTCATCAAGTACTTCCGGGTATTCAAATATATGCTGCAATAAATGCAAATAATGTCGTTGTTAGATAATGTATAAATTTACATTTGAAGATAAACAAGCATTAAAGTTCTTTGAATACCTTAATTTCTTGCATTGCTGCCTGAATTCGAGCAGTAGCCATATATTTCCAGTTGGATACTGATAATGGCAACATATGGCCATCTTTAGCTAAAAAGCCAATGTAATGACCCAGATGTTTTCGGGTTTCCCCGGTAGGACATCCACGGTACAACTCCACTTGAACCTTGTCTCCATCTTTGAGCTCATTTAGGAACCCCAACTTCCCTTTGCCCCGAACTTTCTTTGCACGGTCCTGGTGATTATCAGCCATCCTACAAAAAAATATTAGCAATGTTAGTATAGAAAACATTAAAAAAATAGTTGTAAAAACGGAAAAGTTAGTGAAACTTGTATCAACAAATATGGCAGCAAAAAGTTATCATTGCATACAACAAATGTAAACATGGTTCAAAATTTTTTCGCTGTTTCATATTTACACATCTTGCGATGAGTGAAGAATAACCGTCTGGGGTCTTTAAATTCTTCAAGACACTAAGGAACATCTCTTTTTTAGCATTATCCATGAAATAACATGCATTTGGTAAGAAGTATTTGCTCCCATTGGCGATCATAATTGGGTGAAGTTCAGGTCTAATATTCGGAGAGCTGGAGATCAAGCCTTGCCTCTAGACCATCCTTGGTTTTTTGTATCAATGTCCACCAAGGTACCAAGAACACTGTCACACACATTCTTCTCGGATGCATGACATCTAAGTTGTGTTTGAGAATATTATCTGCCCAAAGACGGTAGTTCATAAAAAATACTCAATTTCTTCCAATTGCTAGGCATGTTACTTGTAGTCGTGTTTGAACTTCGTGTTTTTCGCTTGCGTGGACGACCACCATTCAAACTTTCCTCAAACTGTTTACCAAATACATGTGGAATGTCTTTCAACTTCTGCAAGATATCTGGCCCTAGCAATGGGTTTGGAGGTGGACTATATTCTACATTACCATCAAATTCCTTTGTGAGTGAGCGAAACCTATGGCCAAGAGGCAAGAAGCGTCGGTGGCCCATGTAGCAGGTTTTTCTTCCGTTCTTCAACCATTGATGGCATGTATCTTCCTGACACGTTGAACATGCCAATTTACCTTTGTTACTCCAACCCGATAGCATGGCAAGTCCAGGATAATCACTTATGGTCCACAATAACCCGACCCGCAAATTGAACATTTCATTTCTTGAAGAATCATACGTATCTACCCCTTCTTCCCATAACTCCTTAAGCTCGTCAATTAACGGCCTCAGATACACATCAATGTCATTACCTGAGGTAACAAGATATTAACAATATTATTACCATTTAAAAAAGTAGAATATCTAAAAAAACCAAGCCCCTACATTTAGCAATATTATGACCACCTTATACTATTTAAGTTACTTATGGAATGTTTAGAACTAAAAATTCAGACATAGTAGTACTTGCATCAATTTTTAAGAGTACGACAAATCTTGAAAGGGAAGGAAAAAAATGTCGTACCTGGACTATGCGGGCCTGGTATAATCAATGACAAAATCATGTTAGGTGGCTTCATGCATTCCCATGGAGGTAAATTGTATGGTATAATCATCACAGGCCATGTGCTATGTGGATTTCGCATCGAGTGATATGGACTAAAACCATCAGTTGCTAAACCTATTCTGATATTCCTTGATTCAGCGGCAAATGACGGATTCATATCATCAAAATGCTTCCAAGCTTCAGAATCAGCTGGATGTCTCAATACCCCATCCTTCGTACGCACTTTGTCGTGCCATGTCATATTTTCTGCAGTCTTAGAGCACATATACAACCGCTGTAGCCTTGGCTTCAAAGGAAAGTGACGAAGAATCTTAGCTGGTGTTTTTCCTTTTCCATCTTTATAACGAGAAGCTTTACAAACACGACATTCTACATCATCAGCGGTCTCCTTATAATAAAGCATACAATCGTTCGGGCAAGCATCAATTTTATTATACGACAATCCCAACTCTGAGAGCATCTTTTTACACTGTGTGTAGTTTTCGGGCAAAGTACACCCATCGGGAAATGAATCTCTCATTAGCTGGAGCATATCTTTGAATGCTTTGTCGGACATCCCACCAACGCATTTGTAATTCCAAAATCTCACAAGAAAAGACATCAAAGAAATTTTCATGACCAGGATATAATTGTTTCTTGGACTCTTCAAGCAATTTATAAAACTGAGCTGCTGAACTATCACCTTGAAAACGTCTCTCTTCTCCAGCCATATCATCCATATCTTCACCATCACACACTGGTACTCCACATGCAGCTCTCAACATACCCACAATGTCATCCCCCAGCCCTTCATCATTGTTATCTCCAACCTCCTCACTTGCATTATGTGGTCTGATACTTGATGCAACTGTTGAACTCAAATTCTCACCATGATGGAACCAGGTTGTATAGCTTCTCATCATGCCGTGCAATACTAAGTCCTCAAATATTTGCTTTTCAAAGTGCAAAGAAACGAACATTATTGCGGTCTCTACACCTGGCATCATTTTGTTGTCTTCGAGAACAAACCCATTCTTGAACGCATAGTCCAGAATGACCTTACACCATCTTGGTAATCCTTACCCCACCGATCCTTATGAACCCAACTTTTATCCATGTTTTCTAGAAAGTAACTAAGACACAAACTTAAAATTAGCGGAAACCAAAGCAGCCACACGAGCATACATACGCCACATACCCAATAGAAGAAGATAAAATTGCAGAGTGAATTAGTTGTGCAATAATAGATATGGTAATGAACATATAAAAGTAGATTCAACTAGATGCTCTATGAGAATTCTTCTTACTAAACAAACAAATATTAAGAAAACCATCAAATCACAATCAAAGAATATGGTGCAAGGAAATGAACAAATGATACGATTAAGTCCCTCCGTCTCATCCATTCATTTATCACCTTCTCATGTCAGTCATAAAATATCAACAAACACCAATTAAACAAAACCCATTCAGCCAAACCAGAAACTAGCTTCCAAGGGTTCCAAAACATGCTTAGACCTTCTGATAATGAATTATACAACCTATCTTCAAGTGTCCCTGTATTAGCTTATTCCATTAGTTCATTTCCATACTACAGGGGAATCAACAAATTCATTTCCATATTCCTAATAGCACAAGGGAATCAACAAAAAACTTATATTTTACCAACAAAATCATATCCTTGCATCCGAAAACATACCAATCATAAACACTTCAAGACCCAAAACAGATGATTTCAAATCAATGTGAAGAAACCAATTTAACTAAAAGATCTGAAATACAACAAAGAAATGTAGAGGTGCTCTAAAATAACATCTAACCCATGTAATATTATGCTACTAATTACAAAGATTTAATGGAAAATGAGAGTTTAATCGCAAAATCACCTTTGCAAAAGGAAACCCTAGAATCCAAAATTCTTCTCCTGCGAGCGAAAGAAAAACAAAGACCACCAAACTTGCTTGTACATAGAAAATCAAAAACAAAGTTAGATTCTCCCAAAAATTAACCTAAATTCCTTTTCTAAAACCCTAATTAACAAGATTCAAAGTGAAGTAAAAGAGATTATTACCTTTTTTTTTTTACGGGAAGGGGAAAACTTAAGTCAGTGTTCTAGAGAAATCTCCAACTAGAAAAACTATAAAAGCCTAATTGGAGACGAAGGAAAGTGAGAAAGTGTTCACAGACAACTGAGAAGAAGAAAATGAAGATTTAGAGTGCGAAATAAAAAAATGGCGTGAAAACTTAAGTCTCGAGCGCCAAAGTGAAAATGTTTTGGGGAAATTGCGGGAGTTTTTTTTGGAAAAACGAAAGGCCAAGTTTTGCCCACGTGTTATGTGATGGACAGATGTCATGGATATTCATACAAATGGTGGGGTGGACGAAGTAAAATGCTGAAACTAGCTACGGCCCGTATACAACCGTCCACAAAGCTAACTTACTAGGGACGGAAAATTAAAAACCGTGTGAAATGGTAGACAATTATGGACGGTTAGTCAAAACCGTGTAGATAACCTATTACTTCCTACGGCTCAAGTCTAACCGTCCTAACTGCAACCTTGTTGGGACGGCTCCCAAAATTTGGCCGTCCTTAGATCCATTCGTTTTTGTAGTGCATACAAATGATTACCCTAACTAGGGTGGTGATAAGGGGTATTCAAGAATAGGTATATTACTTAGTTATCCATAATGGTTCTCCTAGTGGTGTCGGCTCTTTTATTTCGTGCGATGGTTTGCCCTCCTTTTCTGGGATTTCGCTTGGTAATCCTCTTCCTTCTTGAGCTCTTATCATGTATATTCTTAATTCTTCTTCCTTCCTTAATTCTTTTGCTTTTCTCCACCGATCTTTTCACTTATGTGTGCGTCCTTCATAATTTGTAACATCTATCTGACTGCAGATTTTCGCATTCCTGGTATCTCCTTTGATTTCGCCTATTCCACTTGGTATTGGGAACTTCACAGACTGGTGTAGAGTTGATGCTATGGCTTTTATCGCATGTACCCATGGTCCTCCCAAGAGCATGTTGTATGGTGATTCTATACGCACAATGTTACATGCGTTTCTATTTCCCCCAATAGTATTCTCACGGTTACCTCTCCTTTTGGCTTTGTTGTTATTTTATTAAAACCATGAATGTTGTATGTTGAGCGAGTCATATCCGAATCCTTGTATCCCATACCTTTGAACACGCGATAGAATAATATATCTACCGAACTTCCCGTGTCTATCAAGGTTCTATCTATTGCCCACTCATCCGAAAATTTCCCTACCAAAGGATTTGTTCGCCTTAAGTTTTCTTCCGGTATCTCTTCCATTGTGAATGTTATCTTCTGCTTTTCCCATTCCTTCAAGGGAGATATCTTTTCTACCATCATAATTTTCTTTCCTTCAAAATCACGCTTGTGTATTTTTCCTGTGATTCCTGCATGGAAATCATTGATAATTGTTTTGGTTATTAGGTTACATTGTAGTCTCCTGCTGCCTTCTTTTACTTTGATGATCTTGATCGTTTCTGCTTGTCCGTCTTTTGTTTTAGCACTTGTTTGTTTTCTGTATTTGTTCATTTGTTGGATTTGTTCTTGGATTTTCTATAGGTTGTTCTTCTTTTCGCCCATTTATGCTGATTTGACAATTTTATCTTCTCTTTCTTCTTAAGATAAGATCTTCTCTTGGTAACAAATTTCTTCTTAATGAAGAATCACTAGCAACTTCAGATTTGCTTTTCAAGTAGATTCACCAACATGGTATATCATTCCGAGCTGATTTCTAGCGCCAAAATGTAGTTGCAGGAAATCCTACAACCACACCCTTAGTAAAATCTATAGAACAATTTAAGTTAACTCCATGAGAATCATAAGAATATTTATTAAGATCTTTAAATTAGATACAAAGTAATGAAAAAACCCTAACTTGGGAAGCAAATAATCTTTCTCTCTCCTAAATATTTTGTCTAGACTCTCAAAAAAACTCTCTCCCAATACAAGGTCGCTCGGCTCCTTATATAGGAGTTTACATAGTGGATGACAGTTAATAAAGCCCCTAATTTCGGATCTGACGTGCGTCAACGTCGCATGGACTTTATTGTTGACGCACGATTTCTTGACTATCGCAAAGATATTCACACTTTACTCGTGATTAAGCTGACATCATGTGATGCGTCATTATGGATAAGCTGTACGCCGTTGTCTTCGCTCGGTCTTGATAATCATTATTTCGCATACTTGATTGGTGTGTGGTATTTTGTACCTACATCTGTATTAAATTTCCTAATCGTTTTCTTAATAGTGTTATACAGTATTCTTCGGCGAGAATTTAACGTGAAACCCATCCTTGAAAGATAAACCAGGACATCGAACTGCCTGTCCTCCTTTGACTTTAATCCAACTGACAAGATTTTGCAGAGACAAATTTATTCGAAGTTTCATTAAAATAAAATAACGATGGAATATAAAGTAAACTACAGGTATTGGATTTGTTCAAAGTATACCTGAATTTGGTGACCAAAACATGAAAAAATACGGACATCAAAACCTTTGTGAACTCAGTGCCAGCACAGTTCCTCTTCCCTCCCCCAAATGGAATGAAGTTTTTGCCGATAATGTTTGATCGAATGTCCTGTAGATTAAACAACACGGAACGAACCAAATTATTGAACTGTAAAGTAAAAGGTGTCATATTGATTTATTTTAAAAACCCATCTGTGAGTTAATGATTTGTCTCACAATATAAATATAAATATAACCTTAAATACATTCCATCTCCATACTCTAACATGTCATGTTGATTACTTAAAGAGAGCGGATCCTTGAATTTTTCCATCAGGGTTCATATGTATTGCTGTTTGAACAACCATGATTATCCAGCCTTTGGGAATTACATATCCTACAAGAAAAACATTATCAAATTATTTGTGGCGGGTCAAAGCATTATTTTCTTGACGAGCACAAAAGAGGACAAATCTGTATACCATTTATATGTACATCTTTATTGGCCTTTCTGACAATTCCTGGTATACCATTTGTCATCCTGAGCGTTTCATTAATAACCTGCAAGTATTCTCCGTACACAGTTAGGTTGACATATGAACAGATTATATTGGTGATATTAGAATTCAGCCTATAAGTGTTTCATCCGAACCTGAGACGTAAAAGTCATCAATTTGTATTCTTGCCATGTAAGTGGAGTATCGACATATTCTCTTCTATTTATAATCGCTTGATGCTCTTCCTGGAGGACAAAGAAAAAGGTAATCAGAATGTAGACGCAGGACTTGAGAACAATTTTTTCTTATTAAGGGGAGTACAAACCAGTAGTTGCTTCACCACCAAAGGCGCCTGCTGGTCTGTTAGAAACAACATAGCAACACTGAGAGCTGTAGAAATTGTTTCAAAGCTAGCAAAAACAAGAGCCGTCATTACCACCGCAGCGAGTTCGTCACTCAAGAATTTCTCCTTCTCTATGTCATCTATGAGTTGGTCAAGAAAATCCCCTCTACGCTGTTTTTCGCTAGAATTTTGTCTCTCGTGTAGGATGTCCTTCATTAGCTCCAACACTTTCTTTTGGTTCTGTTAAACACATGCATAAAGTAAATCAGTATTAGCTTTAGTTTGAAGGATATAGTTTAGCTGTATGCAATTAAACTTGTACCTTCATACATCGATGGAAGGTAGTACCGGGTACGTTGAGGGGAATGTTGATAATACCTTTAATGAATTCAGACAACATCTTAACCAAATTATTTGTGGATTTACTGGAGTCATAACCTAATTGTTCCTTCAATACGAACTCGATAATCATCTGTTGATGATTCAATAACATGAAAGCAATACAAAATTTCAGAAACCAAATAAGCAAGGATAGATCATTAGATTTATGCAGAATGCAGTATACACATACAGTGGCAGTGCACTCTTTTACTTCGACCGAAGGTTTAGTCGACCAGGAATGTAAAGCTTGGTTGGCCATCAATTCCAATTTTGGGAGCAAATTGTCTTTCAGGCTTTCGGTGCCCACGTGATTGATAACTAGATTTTTAAGATACTTGTGAATGTAGGCAGTTGCTGTTGCATTTATCAGAGACTCTCCGAGAAAGTTGTCAAATGATTCCATGTACCACAGATGAACTGACTTCCCTTCTTCCATGAATATATAATTGCTGATATCTGGGTCCGTTGTTATAACCATTTTCTTACCTGCCAAACTAGTTTTAAACAATGATCCGTACCTTCAGAAAACCCAAATTGCATTAGATGTACACAGGTCTAGAAAACACATCTGGTGAGCAGTTGTTATAATCGGATAATCCCATAATTAAACTAGCTAGCTATATAGGATATATCTCATGAATGGAATATTACCTGGAGACTCTCTTCTTTATGAAAAGTGGTGTATCCAAGGAGTAACTTGGGATCAAGAATTGAATGGTCTCTCCGATGAGAGGGAATCCCATTGAACCTGGTGGAAGTTTTCCGTTTTTGCACTTTGGATTCCTCCATCTATAAGCATAATGGGTGAAACTGATTGTTCCCAAAGCTATCAAAAATAGTACAACATGCCACATGTTGACGATTCCGGGCCGGAATACTGAAACAGTTTGCTACCTCAAAGGAGAAGTAGGAAGGAGATATCTAAGAGATGTTGGATCGTTCCAACTTAACCACTCAAGGCAAGCTGGACCTTTTGGATCGAAAAGATGGTGAATCTTTCTAAAATCTGTAATCTGGAAAAGAATTAAAACATTTGAAAAAGATGGAGTACATATATATATATATATTGTCGTGCAATCAACGTTTTCAGTTGCACCGTCATTCAAATTAATTTCGAGATAGAATATCCAAATACAAGGCCAGCTTCGTTGTGCTTATAATGCAAGAGGTTAACACTCAATCCAGCTAGCTTGAATCCTGATTGAATAAGTCACTACCATTACGCTAACACAGCTGGTTGAGATTTGGGAATATGGGTCGATCTAAAAGATGCAGTAGCTAGTTAAGGCTTTCGAGGTAACATATAAGATGCCGTTCTAAATGGCGCATTACATTCTCCCATATGTTAGTAATTAGATACTGTCGTATGACACAATCGAAATGAATCTTGTTTCTAAAGTATTTATTTAGTTGGACTCTCCGTTGATTGGTGTTAATATTTTAAACAATGTAGCAATTCTTTGTCCAGAAATCACAAACTCAATCACCATTGAAAAACCAAACATGTTTCACTTGAGTAGGTGATTCAGCTAGTCCAGAAATCACAAACTCAATAACCATTGAAAAACCAAACATGTTTTGATAATTGCAAAAATCAAAATGGTACATTATTTTTAATTGGTCCTGACCTGGTGTGGTCATGGCATTCGCTTGGAATGGGTTTTTTCCCTGTTTAATTTGAATATGAGCTCTTAAGTAATCAGTAGGTTACTTGATTCAGAATCAAGTTAGGTGTGGCATGTTGTGGATATTATTAATTCTGTTAGAGGCAGTGAGATGAGATGAGATGAGATGACAAGAACGTGAGAGACCCTCACTACGAGTTTGATTTTTTCTGAGCTATTTTAGCTTGAAGCACATTAAAAACTAATAATGCCATTTTTATACGCCAACATGGCACGTGCATCGCACTCTCCCACCATCATGCCCACACCTAATAAAGAATTGCTACATTGTTTACGCTTTCAATAGCCTTTTTTGTCAATGACAAGCTAAACATGAACTCATAAAGTCAATGTAAATAAACAAGTGTAAGTAGCCGTGCTTAATAATGATGTATCCGGTTAGCCGTGCTTAAACTTGTTGCAGTAATCTCATACAAAAGTAGTATATAGATATTGTCTCGAGGTTTGATGCATAGTAGAAGTTATGGCTGATCACCGGGAAAAAGAAAAAGTAGTGCCGTTCTACATGTTATTATCTCATGTCTTCATTCTATCTTGATAGATATTATCTCTGCGAAATTATCGCATATCTTCATTTTTTTCATTCTTTTCACAAATATATGATGCCTTATTTTCGGCGAAATCTTCATATCATTTGAAGTAATGCAAATATTCAAGAGAAATATATAAATTGATCTATACAAAATTTTCCTCGGTTTTTTGTAATTTTGAAATCTTTGTAATCGTGCGATTGTATCGCTTTTTTAAATCAAATCATTTTTTTTTATTTTTTTTTTGAAATCTTTGTAAATCAAATCAAAAATCTTTTATTTGTTGTAACTAAAATATTCAAGGGAGTGGTACTTAGCTTTCATGTGATTTGTTGTTGCTATCGTCTCGCACGAAGTATATGGTTTGCTTGCGAAACTGGCATCCTTGAAGTCTCGCGCGAAATATATGGTTTGCTTGCAAAACTGGCATCCTTGAAGTGTATAAATGTAGCACAAAGAAATGTAATTATCGCACAACAAAAAGAAGTGTGAGAAATGAGACTTGAACCCTTGACCTGCCTCTAGCATATTCTCGCACCATACCAATTGTGCTAACCATCTCTTGCGAAATATTTGTGCGAAAATATCACATAAGTTATTGAGTCAATGGGCTTGGCGAATTGGGCTTGCCTGCTACTCATTTCTTCTTCACGCTGGTATTTGGGAAGATGACTTAGGCGAAGTAAACATCTGTATGAAGTAAGCGAACATCTGCGAAGTGTTCATTCATGCTGCAAATGTTCGCAAGGTAAACGTCTACGAACCAAATGTTTATAGGCAGAAATCCTGTGCGAAGAGGGAGATTCGAACCCGTGTTACTGAAATCATCAACTTCACTTGTGACCATCTGTCCAAGTTCCTATTTTTGTAAGTGTAGTAAAATTCGCAAAAGTTATTCTGATGTTATCACCCCTTGTATAATTTTTCCCATCGTCCTTTATTTTTCCTTCCTGCTTCTTAACATGTCTGCGAAGAAATTTCTCTGCTCCGGCGAAGTGAGTTCGTCAAATTTCTCTGCTCTAGCGAAGTGAGTTATTGCTTCATTATATGTTACTTTTTGTTTGTTTGTTCTCAACTATTGTTGTTGTGTATCTATTTTCTTAAACTTTATTTGCTAACTGCGGATGCTTGATTTTGTATTGCGAATTTCTTGCCTACACTGTCATTCTCCCTTTGCTCGAGAATGCTTTACTGCTGGTCTTTTTTGGATTCATTTTTTTTCTTTCCGCTGGTGGTACTGTCGTTGTTTGATTTTCATTGTTAAGTTTTATCTCGTCTTCCTTGGCATTTGGAGCTCGGATTTTGTTGTTTCATATTCATTCATCCATCTTATGAACCATTTAATCGTTTGGCTTAAGTCTCTTGCGAAAATGTAGCAGGTAGCAAGCTTAAAAGGAAACCATGAACTTACCATTTAATCGTTTGATATGTTACTTTACTTTGCTGCAAACTTAAAGGACTTCGCTTGGTTCTGCTCTTTCTTTCATCTTTTCATTCCCGTGTAGCTTCATCTTTTCGTCTGTAACTATACTTTATGTCTTCGCAGGAAAGCTTTATGTCTTCGCAAGACTTCCTCCTTGTTGAACCTGTTTTGCTTAGTTATCCTTTTGTAGTTTGTAGATGCATAAAAATGTATTCTTCGTCCTTTTAAATAAAATTTCAGCCTCGCCTGACTATTTCTTCCATTGCATATTTTTGGTGGGTTGTATTCTTCTTCGCGTATTAATAATTTATGTTGCGAAGATCTCCAATCATGCATTGCTGTGAACAACAAAACAATTCAGTGAAAAATCTAGGGAAGTTTGTGCTAAACCTTGTCTTGTCAAGAATGAAATTATCATCCAAAATTCGTCTGGTTTTGTTCATGGGAAAATTCTCCAACTCAGCTGAAAGTTTTTGATACTCGATGTTTCTGAAAATTAATTTAAATGTCTTTGTAAATCAAGTTTTGTAGGTTGTAAATCTGTAAACAAAAATCACTTTGAATCAGGCTTTTTAGTCATGAAATCAAAATTTTGGTGAAAAGCAGTTTAAGGATCTGGAAAAAATATGGTCAAAATTTTGGTTTAAATCACTACATCTTAGAAAATAAAGACTTAAATTTAGTTGTTGTTGTAGCTTTGTACTAATTTCGTCCTTCTCGACTTTGTCATCCTTCTTCGAATTATTGTCCTGGGATTTTGATGATGTTTGCTAACTGAAGCCTAGATTCTTTCATTGGAACTTCCATTTTCATCCTTAACCTTGAAAATTCAATGAGATCTATCACCAATAGTTGACTTCTTTAATTTCCTTCAATCTAATCAGCTGCAATCCCTGTTTCTAGCGCCAAAAATGTAGTTGCAGGAAAATCCCACAACAGACCCCATATAATATTTTCTAGATCTAAATCTATTTCATAATCAAAATAAAGATTAAAGTGCTAAAATTGTAAAATGGACACAAGGATTTACGTGGTTCGATCAATGTGATCTACATCCACGGGGTTAGGGTTCTTCACTATGATTATTGAAATTACATAAGTATTACATTGAGACTCCATTAATGAGTATTTGGAGCTCTAAGTTGATGAATGAAGAAGAAGGAGATAATAATCCAAATTTTGTTTTCTCTCTCTACCAATGTGTCCTCTACAAAAGTGTCTCCTCCCTTTTCTCTCTCCTACTCTTCTCTTTATATAGGTGTTTACATAGTGGATGACAGCTCATATGTACTGGAGTACATCTAATATTGTCCCATGCTCCCGCTACGTTCTCTCAGGCTCTGCTACCTTCTCGCAAGATCTGCTACCTTCTCGCAGGCTCTTCTACCTTCTCGCAAACTAAGGAAATGAATGTATCTCGCACACTAACAAATATGTTGTGCGATATTTTGATCCTACAGCGGTCATGATTTTGTTTCTCATATTGTAACGAGCATACACATCTATCTCAAGAGCAAGAAGTATAGCAAGTTATCCCGACTCTCTTATTCATTAACTAAAGCTAACTTGGGGATTGAAACTCTATCCGATGAAAATGGAACCTTGTCTCAACAGAAACGAATCCTCCTAAACAAAGTAGAGATATCTTCGCAACAACTTAACGTTCGTCAAAAAATATGTGATGAACAAGAGCGATCTCTTCGTTCATTAAGGAGTGAACCTAAAGAAGTAACCGAATCGTCTATTGCTGAGATAAATAAACTCATCCAAGGTAGAATAGCTTTGAGTGTAAAAGAAAACCAACTTAAAGAAAATGCCTCATCCACAAATAGAGGACTCCTAGCGAAGGAAAATGCCTTACTTATCTCTAATGAGAAGAATTTTCGGTCCCGCTTGAAAATTTTGATTGGGGATAACTTTGATGGTGCCATGAACCACTTGGAGAATAGTAGTTTGGCTTTAACTCAATATCTCATTTCGCAAAAGGAAGGTAGTCATAAGAATCTGACTGCCTCATCCACTTTTACATGCTTAATTATTTTCGCAATATTCCACTTTCGTGAATTTCGCTATAACAATCTTTTGGTATTTTTTTTTTATTGTTCGAGAATCTGAGAGAAAGCTTCACTCTTCCATATCTTCTTTGGAGTCGAAATTATTTAAGATTCACAAGGAGAATGCGACGCTGGCTACCACTCTTGCTCATTCTTGCGATCGGGCCGAAAGACGATTTGATTACCTTCAACATTCCAAAGATATCGAAAGTAGGAATCACCAGAAAGCACTCTTCGCCAAGTTCATCTCAAAGCTGAAGTTCTTGTGAATGGCATCTTACTAGATAAATCACTTTATCCTATAAAAGTTGCCTCTTGTCGTAGATGCTGATGAAGTTCCTCGCGAGCCTGACAGTGATTTTGACTTCGAAAGTGGTGATGAAGATGTTCTTGAAAATGATGAAGAAAATGAATCTATTGAGGGAATTAAAACTGTTAATAATCAATGGGAAGAACAAGCTAAGATGGACCAACAAAAGGAGAAAGCTTGCGAAGACGAGATGATTTTAGAAAGCCATCCATCAGCCCCTCTCGGCGAATCACATGTTGAAATTTGAAATTCTTCTAGTTACTTAAGTTGTTTTTTTTTCACTTTACTTTTCTGTCAAACAATGTTCTTTCAGGAATCTTGAAACTCGCTTATCTTTTTAATATTTCCTTATTAGCGAGATAGATAATGCATCTTCTTTACTAATTCCCATACTTGCCTCTCATTATCTATCTTGCGAAAACTTAATCTGTCTCCTGCACAATACTTAAATGGTTAGTTTGTATAAATTCATTTGGGCGTCAATATCGCTGGCATGTTCTTATTTTCCTGCGAAATTTCGCTATCAAATATATCTTGGAATTTTCTAAAATTTCGTTTTGTTATGTGGTCTTATTTTGCCTTCCTATGTAAAGGTCTTATCTTGTCACTTTTCATATTTGCGACAAAATCGCAGGGCGTCTTTACATTTTCATTTATGACCCCTTGATCTTGCCTTATCATTTTCGTATTTTTTTTTTACCTCAGCAGGATATTTTTATTGCGACAATATGACAGGCCTAAATATTTTTGGGATCAAGAATTGGATGGTCTCTCCGATGAGCTGGAATCCCATTGAACCTGGTGGAAGTTTTCCGTTTTTGCACTTTGGATTCCTCCATCTATAAGCATAGTAGGTGAAACTGATTGTTCCCAAAGCTATCAAAAATAGTACAACAGGCCACATGTTGACGATTCCGGGCCGGAATACTGAAACAGGCTGCTACCTCAAAGGAGAAGTAGGAAGGAGATATCTAGGAGATGTTGGATCGTTCCAACTTAACCACTCAAGGCTAGCTGGACCTTTTGGATCGAAAAGTTGGTGAATCTTTCTAAAATCTGTAATCTGGAAAAGAATTAAAACATTTGAAAAAGTAGTTGACCTTCAAATATATATATATATATAGAGAGGTAGTATCCATGGACACTCTTAGATGGACAAGGTCAGACAAGATTTGCGCCATTTTTTTCCGTAAAATCCAAACGACAATGAATTTAAGTGTAATATTTTGATGATATGTTCCTCCTATAGGACTCTACATTCCTATAAAAAATGAACACAATTGGAGATGTATAAAACAACCATCTACTCCTTTAAATATCAGTCGTTCAAAGTTAACGGTTGAAATTAAGATAGGTAGATGGTAAGGTTTGCTATCTCGAATTGCGTTTACTTTTTTCTAGGAATGTAGAGTCTTATAAAAGATACATATCATCAAAATATTACACTTAAATTCATTGTCGTTTGGGTTTTGCGGAGAAAATGGCGTAAATCTTGTCTGACCTTGTCCATCTAAGAGTGTCCATGAATCCTTCCATGTATATATATATATATATTTTGTCGTGCAATCAACGTTTTCAGTTGCACCGTCATTCAAATTAATTTCGAGATAGAATATCCTGATTGAATCCTGATTGAGTAAGTCACTACCATTACGCTAACACAGCTGGTTGAGATTTGGGAATATGGGTCGATCTAAATGATGCAGTAGCTAGTTACGGCTTTCGAGGTAACATATAAGATGCCGTTCTAAATGGCGCATTAAATTCTCTCATATGTTAGTAATTAGATACTGTCGCAAGTATCTTAAAAGGTACGGTATGACACAATCGAAATGAATCTTGTTTCTAAAGTATTTATTTAGTTGGACTCTCCGTTGATTGGTGTTAATATTTTAAACAATGTAGCAATTCTTTGTCCTATTTATTTTGATCTACGATTCAGTAGCCTTTTTATCTGCTCTTGAGTAGGTGATTCAGCTAGTCCAGAAATCACAAACTCAATAACCATTGAAAAACCAAACATGTTTTGATAATTGCAAAAATCAAAATGGTACATTATTTTTAATGGGTCCTGACCTGTGGTGTGGTCATGGCATTCGCTTGGAATGGTTTTTTTTCTTTTCCCTGTTTAATTTGAATATGAGCTCTTAAGTAATCAGTAGGTTACTTGATTCAGAATCCAAGTTAGGTGTGGCATGTTGTGGATATTATTAATTCTGTTAGAGGCAGTGAGATGAGATGAGATGAGATGAGATGAGTAACAAGAACGTGAGAGACTCTCACTTCGAGTTTGATTTTTTCTGAGCTATTTTAGCTTGAAGCACATTAAAAACTAATAATGCCATTTTTATACGCCAACATGGCACGTGCATCGCACTCTCCCACCATCATGCCCACACCTAATAAAGAATTGCTACATTGTTTACGCTTTCAATAGCCTTTTTGTCAATGACAAGCTAAACATGAACTCATAAAGTCAATGTAAATAAACAAGTGTAAGTAGCCGTGCTTAATAATGATGTATCCGGTTAGCCGTGCTTAAACTTGTTGCAGTAATCTCATACAAAAGTAGTATATAGATATTGTCTCGAGGTTTGATGCATAGTAGAAGTTATGGCTGATCACCGGGAAAAAGAAAAAGTAGTGCCGTTCTACATGTTATTCTCATTTGCAGACAGATATGATGTATTGATGATGTTCGTGGGGACAATTTCTTCGATGGGAAGTGGTATTGGTATGCCGATCTTGATGCTCTTGGTTGGTCAATACATCGATGCCTTCGGAACCTCTGACCCTTCTACTATTGTTCCTTACGTTCTCAAGGTAATCTCACCATTTTTAATTTTTAGCTACCAAAACATTTCAGCCCTCTAGCTAATGGATGAAATAGATTGAGATTTGTATGTATGGATCAACTATTGTTTCTCAATTATAGATAGCTTATGCACAAACCATCATTGCAGATCACGTTGAAAGGTATATACTTAGGCATTGGAGTTGGGATTGCTACATTTATACGTAAGTGAGTAATAGTTTTTGTCAATTTGAGATGGCGAGATTTGAAAAATTTCAATGCGATTATGATTTTGTATCTCATATTGTAGAGACGTCTTGCTGGATTATAACTGGAGAAAGACAAGCAAGAAGAATGAGGGTTGCATATCTAGAAGCTGTACTCAAACAAGACATTACATTCTTTGACATGGAAACAACTGGTGCGGTCATTGGGAGCTTAACTGGTGACACTGTACTTATTCATGACGCCATTGGCGACAAGGTACTATCAACTGCCCCGCTTTAGTGAATACCCAAATGATGCAATATTGTATGCGAATGCTTAGGAATGGATCTATGTGTTAGATTTCCCTGTTGTATTGAAGTCTGAAAATTGGGTTCAAATTGTTTGTAATTAGGTTGGGAAGTTCATACAACTCTTATCAACTTTCATTTCTTCATATGCAATTGCATTTACAAAAGGATGGCTCCTTTCCCTTTTAGTATTGTCATGCATTCCACCCCTTGCAATTACTGGTATCTTCATGTCCAAATACATATCGAGACTTTCACTTCAAGGACAAGCAGCAAATGCCGAGGCTTCGGAAGTTGTGGAACAAACAGTAGGAGCTATACGAACTGTAGCATCTTTTACAGGGGAAGAGGAAGCAAAACAAAAATATAAGGGAATACTACAAAAAACATATGTCTTCATGACAAGACAAGCATTTGCTTCCGGCGTAGGGATGGGCATTGCGCTTTTAGTCTTGTACAGTTTTGATGGACTTGCAATGTGGTATGGCTCTAAGTTGATTATTGAGAAAGGCTTCAACGGTGGGAATATCATCAACATTATATTCTCTCTAATAATAGGTGGAATGTAAGTACTTCAATATCATCAATTACTTTTGCACGTTGGCCGGATTCTATATCGTACTCACCCATTCTCATTGTGATAAATGATAGGGCACTGGGTCAAGCATTTCCTTGCTTGAATGCATTTGCAGCCGGGAAAACTGCAAGTTACAAGATGTTTCAAGTAATTCAAAGAAAACCTGTGATCCGTATCTCAGAAACAAAAGGAATCGTACTAGAAAACATTAAGGGTGAAGTAAGTTTGGATGGAATTTACTTCAGTTATCCAACAAGACCCGAAGTTCAAGTGTTGTCAGATTTCACATTATATATCCCAAGTGGGACAACCTCAGCTTTGGTCGGAATGAGCGGAAGTGGAAAATCTACCGTCATTAATATTGTACAGAGATTCTATGATCCCCAATCTGGTAATGTACTTATAGATGGTGTTAACTTGAAGGAATTACAGCTAAAGTGGGTTAGGAAGAACGTTATCGGATTAGTAAGCCAGGAACCAACTTTGTTTGAAACTACAATAAAAGAGAACATCATCTACGGAAAGGAAAATGCAACTGATGAAGAAATTAAGCAAGCAATCAAGCTTGCAAATGCTGCAGCTTTTGTTGACAAGCTGCCTATGGTAATGCTTTTACTCTTTTCTTGCAAAGATATAAATTTATTTTCTATGAAGTTTCATTTTGAGAATACAATACATATTTTGCTTCACTTTTAATTTTTTTTTTCTTTTCTTTTTTGTTTTGGCAGGGAATTGAAACAATGATAAGTGGGATTCAGCTATCCGGTGGGCAAAAACAGCGGATTGCAATTGCAAGAGCCATTTTGAAGAACCCCAAGATCCTGCTTCTAGACGAAGCCACAAGCGCATTAGATGGCAAATCGGAGAAGCTAGTGAAAGATGCTTTAAAATGCGTTATGCTTAATCGAACAACCATAATTGTGGCCCATCGCTTGACTACCATCAGATATGCCAAAACAATATCTGTGGTACATCAAGGAAAAATTGTGGAGCAAGGTAAGTTTGAAGATTCATGTATCAATGTTTCTATTTTCCATGAAAGCATCATTTTCATTGGCACACCTTTTTTGGTTTAGGTAATCATGAGGATTTGATCTTGAAATCCGATGGAGCCTACTCTCGGCTTATACATCTACAAGGAGATGCTAATGAAGTTGAATATATGCCACCTTCAGACGACTGTATTTATGAAAATGATACATCTATAAGGAGGTTTCAGAACATGGGTGCAATCAGTTCCGTATCTGACCAAGAAATGCATATACTAGAAGATGGGAACAATGATGAAAGAATTGAGAAAAAAGATCAATTAATACGACGTGTTTCTATTAAGCAACTAGCCTGTCTGAACAAACCAGAAATGGTGATCTTACTGTTGGGATCAATTGCCTCGGTTATTAAAGGTCTAATGCCGCCAACCCTCGGGTTCTTGTTCTCGAAAATATTCAAAACTTTTTATGAACCACCAGATGAGCTTCAAAGAGATTCAATATTTTGGTCTTTGATGTTTTTAGCACTAGGTTGTGTTGGTCTCATCTTTGTAACAATGCAACAATACTTGATAGGAATTGCAGGAGGTAAACTAGTCAAACGGATCCGTTCCATGTGCTTTCAAAAGATAGTTCACCAAGAAATAAGTTGGTTTGATGACAATGCAAATTCAAGGTAATATATCCAACAAATTTATATGTTAAATCTGGATACTTCACTAGGTTATGTTTTGTCTCATTTTTGTGTCATTTTTAGCGGAGCAATTGAAACATGGTTATCAACTGATGCTTTGAGGGTTCAAAACCTTGTTGGAGACTCATTGGCTTTATGGGTTCAGAACTTAACAACAATTATTGCAGCAGTTATCATAGCGTTTGTGTCTAATTGGCAATTAACACTAGTGATTGTTGCATTATTACCATTATTAGCTTCGGAAGGATACTTACGAATGAAGCTTATACAAAGTTCAAACTCTGATGGAAAGGTAAGTCATTGACAAGCGACCATGTTGTAAAACTATAGCAGTATGCACCGAAAATCTCAACCATTTTCTATGTGTATATAGGTGAAGTATGAAGAAGCAAATCAAGTTGCATATGGTGCTGTAGGAGGAATCCGAACAGTTGCATCGTTTAATGCAGAAGATAAAGTTGTTCATCTGTACAAGAATAAATGCACAAATTTGATGGAACAAGGATTTCAATGCGGATACAAAAGTGGAGTTTCCCTTGGCTTTGCTATTTTCATAATCTTTGCTGGTGGTTCTCTCTGTTTTTATGTCGGAGCACGTCTTGTGAAAGATGGGAAGGCAACTTTCGAGCAGGTTTTCAGGGTACATTCATGCATTTTATTTTTTCCAGATTTTTTACGGATTATAGATAGATAACATTTGATTCCAAAGGAAACAATTATAGTTTGATTAGTCTCTAATGAGTGATTATATTTTGCACAGGTAATTTTTGTTTTGCTTGTTTCAGTTCTGGAAAATGCAGAAACTAATGCAATGGCTCCAGATTTCAGCAAAGCTAGGATTTCTGCCGCTTTTATTTTCAAAATATTACATAGCGAACCGAAGATTGATTCAAGCAATAGAATGGGTATAACACTTGACAATGTGAGAGGTGATATTGATTTCAGTAACGTCAACTTTAGATACCCAGCACGTCCCAATGTACAAATCTTCACTGGTTTATGCTTGAACATCCCAGCTGGAAAGGTATGTTTATGTGCACAAATGCACCGTAAATTCTTCTAGCTAGCTCTATTATTAACTGAACAATTAATGATAATTCTAAATGTTTTCCAGACTGTTGCTCTTGTCGGAGAGAGTGGCTGTGGTAAATCAACAGTAATCAACCTATTACAAAGATTTTACGATATTGAGTCGGGGAGTATACTGTTAGATGGAGTGGAAATCCAAAAATTTAAGATAAATTGGTTGCGCCAACAAATGGGAGTAGTATCTCAAGAGCCTGTACTCTTTAATGACACAATCAAAGCAAATGTTGCTTATGGTAAACAAGGAATAACAACTGAAGAAGAGATTATTGAAGCCACAAATATATCCAATGCGCACAACTTCATATCAGCATTGCCAAATGGATACGATACTTTTGTTGGGGAGAGAGGGATTCAATTATCAGGTGGGCAAAAACAAAGAATTGCTATTGCTAGAGCAATACTGAAAAATCCCAAGATCCTTTTACTCGACGAGGCAACTAGTGCATTAGACACAGAATCAGAACATATAGTACAAGAAGCATTTGAAAGAGTAATGCAAAATAGAACAACTATTGTCGTTGCTCACCGTCTTTCTAGCATTAAAGGGGCTGATATAATTGCAGTAGTAAAAAATGGTATGATCATTGAACAAGGAAAACATGATGTGCTTATGAAAATTGAAAATGGTGTATATGCATCAATGCTCCACCTCAGCACATTGGGACGCCTACAACATAATCACTTTGAAAGCTAAGAATTACATAAACAACAACTACAAGTTTTACTCTTTTAATCCATAGAGATGGATTGTACTTATGAGGCTAATTTTGTATTCCAATACTTACCCTAAATCGATTAGCTATTACTCACATCTACCGTCTTATGTCACAAAATACAGATATTACATCACTTATGTCAAAAAGTTTTCACTTTTAATCTCAATTGTACGTCTTTAAGGAAACTTCAAATAATCATATCTACTAAACATTGCCAACATTTAACTTGCTCCAAGTAAAAAACTACTATGTCTGTTGTAAAATAATGGGATAATGTTAGAAATTAATAGCAGTAAGAATAGTAATTCAAAATCGCAAAGAAGATTACCAGTAATAAATGTATGTTTCTGGTTTCCCCTGACTCCATCATTTTAGTTTTTTGGGAATATTGGGGATATGCCCCAAAATCGACTGTCATCTTGGGGATATGCCCCAGCCGTCCAAAATTCCATCCAAAACCGTTAACTAGTCAATATTCGCACACACTTGGGATCACATATGCGAATTAAAAGACAAATATACGATATATGAAAATCTTTACAAGGTTCAGGAACATATTCGGACGAAAAAATTAGAGAGAAAGTTCAGACACATTTACGATAATTTGCCTCTACTCCTGGTAAAGGCCAACAGGAATAATTCGGATTCTCGAATAATTCGTTGATTCGATTCGGACAGGTGTTAGCTCACTGAATCAGTGAGTTTGTACGGATCCACCTAGTTTTAAGTTTTTTTAAAAAGTTAAGGCCGTGAGTTTCGAACACATGACCTGAAGGTTATTATACAGGCTATAAACCATTGTTCTACTTGTTGGTTGTTGATTAAACCATTAGATACTTTCTATATAATTACTTGAAATCATATTTCTATAGCATATAACACTAAATTATCTTTTGATATGGGCCGAATTTTCAACGCCGAACTCACATTTCTAAAACGAACATACACGTACGTATGCCGTTCCGAACTACTACCCGAATAACGAACCGTTGACCGGATTTTTGACCGAATCCGATCTTCCCGAATCCGTATAATTCCCGTACGTATGCCGTCCCGAACTCCCCTCCGTACCCCGAATTGCTAACTAGGCTCTGTACTCCACCCCAATGACTTTATCCTACAAGACTGCCACTGTTGGTTATCATTCTTAAACATTTTTTATCCTAAACAGACATGTCATAAAAAAATTGTCCATTTTGATTCTTAAGTCTCTTAAAGCATCCACAGTCGAGGAGTATAACTAAAAATTTGGTCGAAATACCAAGCGCTACGGAGAGGAGTAAAGATCATATACCAGACTAAAACCAAAAACCAAACTATATTTGGTCTTTGGTTTGGTCTTTGGTCGGGCGAAGTTTAAAGGTTGCGCCTGGTGGGGCGCAGATTAAAATTACGCCCGAAATAAAAAAAGAAAAAAAAAATTGGGTCGCAACTTTAAAGTTCGCCTGATTGGGGCGCAACTTTAAATTGCGCCTGATGATCGGCGTAACTCAAAGTTACGCCCGAATATAAAGTTGCGCCTAAAAAAAAAAAAAAAAAAAAGGTGGGGCGCAACTTTGGTTTTCCCACCGTAGCGTCGCACCACGGAGTAAACCCATTTTTTTCAAATTTTTTTGGTTTTTAGGCTGAGTTTGGTAATGCTTTTATTTTTCGAAAAGCACTTTCAAAAAATATATATAGTAATTATTTTTCATATTAGCGTTTGGTAAAATATGTTCAAAGTGCTTTTAACCAAAAGCACTTTCAAAATACCCCAATTTTTAGAAGCTGGGGGAGAGGAGCTTATAAAAGCTCTAAAAGCATAAGCTTTGGTCCCACCTTATTTTAATGCATGATTTTTCTTTTATATCCCTATTATAGTATATAAATGACCAAAATTGCCCTTAAATATTTGATAATTAATTTCTTATTCTCCATAATATTCCTGGCGAGATTGGGGTATACTCAAACTAATTGGGGTATACCCAATAAGACAAAATCTGGTCATTATGAAGTAAAACCAAGCCACCCCTTAACCTTGTATTTTCAAAATGGCAAAATTGCCCTCGTTTAATTAACACTAAAATTATGATTAGATTAATTAATTGAGTTTAGATTAAAATTTTGAAATTATGAATTCAGTAGATTAACCTTTTGATCCGTCATATGAGTTCGATTCGATCTAAAAAATTTGGTTTTGAAAATGCATAAAGCCGGCAAGGTCTGGTTTGAATAATCTTCCGACCAAACATACGCCGGAAGGTTCAACTTTGAATAAGCTGCCGATCGCTCTTCCGCCGGAAGGTTCAACTTTGAATAAGCTGCCGACCATTTATCCGCCGGAATGGTCCTAGGATGAAGAACACGCCGACTATCTTGGGCAGCAATCTTGCGGCCGGCATGTAAATATTTCCTACCCTTCCGGCTATATTAATCTCGGCATGAAAAACAAATACAACCTTGCCGGCTGACATAATATGGAAGATGTAATTTACTTTATTCATTCAATTTTGGTTACTACATTGATTGAAACATAAAACCTAATCCTTGTCGACGGAAAAACGAATGCACTTAGTGAGTGCCCTAGAAGAGACATGTGTTTCCGTTAACTTGCTTAGTGAGTGCCCTAGAAGATTTTGTCAACTCATTATTCAAGAAGGCAACCACCGCAGTACCCCAAGAATACCCACGCATCTCATGTAAGGGATCCAATAGTTGCAAGTAACTGGCCTCGACTTGGTTTCCGGAACTGTCGGGGAAGATACATCTGCCCAGGGTGTATAGCAAATAAGCGGCCGCGGTAGCATTGATTCGCACCGGGTGCACCATTCCTTCACTATCAAGGATTTCCCGAGTCTTCCATAGTTTGTCCCTCAACTTCTTCACATTAAACTTCTTAATTAGTCGACCATCCTTCTTGTCAAGAACATCATCCGTCTGAACCTGACTCCAACCGAACAGTTTCTTGCTCACATTAAACTTCTCCACCGCAGGCAACAACCCAGAGTTCCTCACAATCACTTTCACCTCCTCACATTCCAAGCCAAGATTCCAAGTATGCGTCACTGAACACGAAGCTTGGCGCCTCATGAGACGGATGGCATGCTTGTGATCCTAAATACCAAAAAAAAAAGTCAAGATTAATACAAACACTTTATGCAAATTTAATTAGGATAGTTACACACTTGAATAAATAACAAAGACGAATTAAGATTACTTACGATAGTATTATGGACCGTACATGCCCATGAGTCTTTGTATCCAAAAAGAACATCTCCACCATCTGCTGGGGTCCCTTTTGGAGGCTCACCTTCTTTCAGTGCAACCATCAAGTGTTTGGAAGGCATGTGAGAATCAGCCGATTTAGTGATCACCCTCTTCTTCGTTCCTCCTTGAAGTTGAAGCCGAAGCTTCGATGGCTTGAACAACAACTAGAGTTTGTTCTCCTTCTCCATCTCCATCTCCTTCTTCTTCTTGTTCCTCTTCCTCTTCAACAATTTCATCTTCGATGATATTCTTACCTTTATCTCCATTACCATCATCATCATCACCATCATCATTACCTCCTCCAAACCTCATGCATGTCTTGATCACCACCATCATCATCATCATCATCATGGTTACCTCCTCCGGCCAATGGGATTGGTTTCATCAACATCATCATCATCACCTCTTCTACCGGATGGAATTGATTGGTCTTCATCCTGAGTCTCGTCTGAATCATTGGGTTCGGATAATGGTTCTAAGACCTTTGTCGTTCCGGCACAACATACACCCCTCGATGTTTTGAAGACAATAGTTTATCACCAACACGAGGAGGGTTTGAAGGAGGACTAAGAGATGCTTTCAGAGCTGCTTTCTTCTTTGCCATTCGCAATCTGAACAAGAACAATTCAGAAAAAAAAACATTACATGCCGGCAGGTTAGATATATTCAACATATCCGGCGTAACAATAGCCAGTAAGGTCGACCAAAAAATGAGTGCCGGCTAAACAACGCCGCATTGTATCATCAAAATAGCCTTCCTACGCACAAAAAAAACAAGAAATTTTAACTATACAAATCGGCAAGGTTTATTACACATACATTTCCTAATGAAAAACTCCGGATGTTTTTATATAACTACCCTTCCGGGTTTAAAAACTCTAGGCATCGAAACATTCAACGTAAGTAGCCTAAGGGTAAAAAACAAAAACTTGCCGGCTTCATTAAAAGATAACGACGCCTAAATGTATACAGTTGAATAACCCGCCGGCCCTGCTAGTAGCGATTCTGAAACCATAAAGCCGGCAAGTTCTTCAACCTTATACCCTTCCTACCGGACCTAACTATGAAATCCCTAAAGGTCGATAACCAAAAACCTTGCCGGCGCAGTAACTACCAATTCACAAATTCGATTTTTCCGACCTAATTTGACATGCAAACATGAAATTGAAGTACTAGAGTGAGTTTAAGTGTGCCCTTACTTTCTTAAGCGCACCATTTCACGTGTTTCACGGGTTCAATTCCTTCTTCTTCAACCGTTTTTCTCTTCACTTTCTTAGCAACCAAATTTGCAATTCCGGGGTTATACTCATTGGGTTTTCGATTAGATTGTTTCATACGAGTTGCCTCCTTCCGTGGTGGATCCATTGATGAAGATTAATCGGAGTTTTCGAATCGACGATTTTAACGAATTGATCGACGAGTTTTGGTGGTGGTGGGGTGATGGAGCCGGTAAGGTAAGGTTGTGGAGGAGAAGAAGAAGAGAAGAAGATGTAATGAAGAAAGAAAACTGATTTTGGTAGTAATTAGAGTTATAATGAAAAAGGGTAATTTTGTAACTTTACCCATTGACCTCCCCCTTTGCCCTTAAGAAAGAGTCCCTATAAAATTGGGTATACCCCAATTAGTTTGAGTATACCCCAATCTCGCCAGGATAATATTCTTTAAAGGTTGTTATTTTAAACTATGTCACATTCTTCAAAGATTATTATTTTCACTTTCAAATTTTTGGTTATATACCATTTTAATTAAAAAATAAAATAAATAAGAACCAATATAATTATAAAATAAAAAATAGTATAATTTTAGTGAATATTTGATTTTAGTATAATTTATTTTTATCCCAAGTTATATCAATAATAAAAAATGTGGAAATTTCTAAGTAACCCAAATTTGGTTCTTCTCTCTTCCATAAACCCATCATTAAGATGGTATATATGTATAGCCCAAAATACGAGATCTACGGTCAGGATCAGTAGTTATAGATTGAATCTGTACTTTTATATCCTATGCATGACTAAATTAACCTTTATCAATTAAAATTAATTATATTATTATTTTTGGTCAATTAACGTACTACCATTATTTTAGGTTCATAACGGTTAATATCTTCTTTTTTGGTCAATTAATAGGTTGTTCGGGTCATCCACGATTATCTCTTTATTCAATATTTTCGCCCCTTCTCAAAAGGAAAGAAGACGAACTCCATTAAAAATCAGTAAAATACTAAAATCTCCTTCTCCCTGATCATCATCCTTCTTTCTCTACAATTATCTCTCGGTCTACCTAATTTATGCTTTTACTTGTAAGAAGAACTTTTTCTCTCGTTTGTTCGCCTTCTCTTCTCCAACTTTTTGTTGTTTTAACTTTCCACCATCTCTCTTTTTTTATCTTGTATTCGATCATAACCCTAGCTAACCCTAGCTAAACCGTTTGACCTTTGTTTGTCTGCAGTTGGTCCAATCTTAGCTTAACCCTTCACCTTTTTTCGTTTGCAGTTAGTCCAATTTTTCTTTTAGGGATTTGACACCGCACACAGGCATCTTTGACGTGCCAATTTCTCGTCTGTTTTTTTTTTCTTTTGTTTTTTTTTTTCCTGTAAATTCTGTTTTTCACATTTCGTGTATGTGGAAAAATCAATTTTTCACCTTTTTACTTTTTGGAAAATTTCGTTTTTCACCTTTCACTTGTGTGAAAATTTTGTTTTTCATCTATCTTTTAAATAAAAATTTAGCTTTTCACCGTCAAAAGTAGCGAAAAAATGTTTTGTCACTTCGAATATTTGTGTGAAAAATTCATTGTTCACCCTATTTTATTTATTTTGCCTTGCAAAATTTACTGTGAAAAACTGTGTTTCCACTTTCAACTAGTAACAGAAAAATAAAATTTTAGTTTTGTAAAATTGTTATGCTTGAGGAAAAGAATTCATAACTGAAAAAAATGAGAGAGAAAAAATAGGAATAAACACGAGAATATAGGAGAGAGAAAAGGAGAGAATAAGAAAAAAATCCGGAAAGAGGAAAGAGAATTAATTGGAAAGAGAAAATTAACTAACCATAAAGTCAAAAGTCTAAATCACCTTACAAGTTCTTAGATTTAAAAAAAAAAATTGGAAAGAGAAAATTAAAAGTAAATAAAAATTTCTCCTGTATTATGGAAGGTTATAAGAGTAACTTAGAATTTTTTATAACTAATTATGGGTTTCTAATATTAGTATTCTTATTGATGGGTTTCTAAAACAGAAAAATTTCTTTTTGGGCTAGAAAAAAAGTTTCCCAATAAAAAATAGCTACTCAAAATATATATAAATATCTAATGTATTTAAATCCCATAAAATAGAATAAAACTATGTTAAAAGATTATGTCTGTTTTTGTCATTTGTTACAACTACAATAAGTGAACCTATATTTTACCAAACACAATTTGATCATTTTTTTAATCAGCTTTAACTTTTAGTATCTAGTTTACCAAACACCTAACTGCTTTTTTTTACACAACACATCGCAGCACAGCACAACAGAAAAGCGCTTTTACAAAAGCCGCAACATTACCAAACTAAGCCTTAAGCCCCGTTTGGGATTGCTTTTTTTCAACCAAAAGCACTTTGTAACAAACTTGTAACAAACTTTTATCAAAAATTGTGTTTGGTAAAAAAATTTCAAAGTGCTTTTGGAGAGAAGCACTTTCATTTTAGGCCTGCTTTTAAAAGTTACTCAGCACTAGCTTTTAAAATCAGGAAAAGCAGAAGCTGTGGACCCACATAATTCGATTTAACCGATTATCTATTTTAACCTTGTTAATTTATTATAAAGACAAGTTTTACCCTCAATTATTGTACATTTGACATTATAATTATAATTTAATTTTATTTCTCTATTTTTTTCATTTTTTATTTAAAATAATAAATACAATAATAATTAAAATTATTATATAAAATAATAAAAAAAAATTAATAAATATTAAAATAATAAATGAAAAAAATAATAAATTTAATAAATATTTTTTTTGAATATTTTTTTTAAAATAATAATATTTTCATAGCAAACCATAATCATAAATTTTTTAATTAAATAATAAAAACAATTAAAAAATTAAAAAAAAAATATGACTTATATTTTATTAAATATATTAAAATTAGATATATAATTTATTATAATAAAATTGTATTAAAACTAATTTTTGAAATATGTCTATTTTCGTCATTAACTACATCACCAGCACTTTTAAATACCAGTTTACCAAACATAATTTACAGTTTGTTAATTGCACAGTGCTTTTTAAATTATAGTTTACCAAACGTCATACAGATTTATTTTCACAGCACAGCACAGCAACGCACAGCACAGCACAACAGAAAAGCGCTTTTCTAAAATTCACAGCAATACCAAGCTAGCCTTTAGTCTTTGGTTATAGTCTCCCCACTGCAGTTGCTCTTAGCACTAATATAAAACAGATACTCACCTAAAACCCTATTGTATCATTAATCGGGAAATGGTAACCTCCTGGTAGCGGAGCAGGTAATGAAATTTCTTCTTGAAAATTTTCAACAGCCATATCGAACTCCAGAGTTACCCCTCTTACAGGGTGCCCCCGGTAAATAACTCCATTCAGAAAGACACCTGGCCCGTTGTAAACATCGGGAGCTTTAAGGCTAGTTTGGTATTGATGTGAATTTTAGAAAAGCGCTTTTATGTTGTGTTGTGCGGTGCATTGCTGTGCTGTGCTGTGGAAATAAATCGGCATGACGTTTGGTAAACTATAATTTAAAAAGAACTATGCAATTAACAAACTGTAAATTTTGTTTGGTAAACTGGTATTTAAGAGTGCATGATGTAGTTAATGACGAAAATAGACATATTTCAAAAATTAGTTTTAAATACAATTTTATTATAATAAATTATATTTCTAATTTTATATATTTAATAAAATATAAGTAATATTTATTTTATTATTATTTAATAAAAAAATTATGATTATGGTTTGCTTAGAAAATATTATTATTTTAATTTTTTTTTATTTTAGTTATTATAAAAAATAAAATAACTAAAATGTAGTAGTATGTCGTTGGAGCTTAGCTTGTTAGGCTTCCAACTAGTTTCATGTAATAATATTTATACATTAGTTATTACCGTATTTATTATTTTAATTAAAAAATAAGAAAATAGAGAAATAAAATTAAAGTTAGAAATATAATGTTAAATGTACAATATTTGGGGGTAAAACTTGTCTTTATAATAAATTAACAAGGTTAAAATAGAGAGTCAATTAAATCGAATTATGTGGGTCCACAACTTCTGCTTTTACAGCTTTTCAAAGCTAGTGTTGAGTAGGTTTTAAAAGCAGGCCTAAAATGAAAGTGCTTCTCTCCAAAAGCACTTTGAAAAAAATTTACCAAACACCATTTTTGGTAAAAATTTGTTACAAGTTTGTTACAAAGTGCTTTTGGTTGAAAAAAAACAATCCCAAAAGGGGCTTTAGAATTAAACTTTCCAAGATTCCTCCCATGGCCGATGCCAAGAGTATATACCTCAATCTGTATAGAGTTGGTTAACTGATACAGTGCAACAACTTTATACTCATTCGTTAAAGGGAGTTAAGCCATATCCGCACGACCAATACTTATACTCACCAAAATCTGTCTTAGATTCAGGAAGAATAACATACTCTTTAGTCATGGATTACATATGCTAACACTATTATCCCAGCAAAGAAAACAAATCAAACCATTAAAAGATCCAACAAAGGTACTGACCGTATTGTTATACGGAAGCGCAGGTATGGTAAGATTGACTCTTGTGATTTTATCAATGGGTGGTGTCTCATGATTCTCAATATATTCAAAATAGTAGAGTTGTTGAGGGATAGTTGTAGTAGTAGAAAATCCTACTACTACACCCCTTAAACAATCTATATGAAACCATTATGAAGAACACTTAAAGAGATTTTATTAAGTTTAGAAATCAATTCAAAGAAGATAAAAACTTGGGAAGCAAATAACTTTCTCTCTCCTAAAGCTCCATCTCAACTCTCAAAAAGACCTCTCCTTTCACCACAAGGGTGGCTGATCCTACTGTTTACGTGAGCACTTTATAGATTCGAGAGATCAATTTGTACAAGTCCGGCCTAAACCAAGAAATGGCCGTTCCAGACTTGCTTCGATCACAAAGTGGAGGAGAAGGGTTGATTTGGGGAGGGAAGCAAAGAAAGGTGTTGAGACCAGAGTAATTCTTGGAGAGTAGTGTCTCGACTTGTATCAGAAAGTGAAAGATTCGGAAGCTTGCAAGAGATGAAAGCTTTTTTGAAGAGCTTGCAAAGTTGCCTTTTATGAGAGTGTTGTGTTTTTTCTCCTGACCGAGACTTGTTGTCTGGTGGAAATAGGTAAGACCTATTTATACAAGTCGAGATTGAAACGTACCCTGGCCTCATTAAGGAAGAGAGTAAAGGGTGAAATAATGGGAGGAGGTGGTAACCGCATGGTGTTTATGGGTGAAAACGTTTTCACCATTATTTCCTCATTTATTTGACCGCTTTATTCCTATTCACGCTTTCTTAATGTGAGCGTAGTGTACGCTGCATGCTGTGACCGTCAAACCAAGACCCTGGAAAGCATCCCCCAGTTTGTGTTGATGTCTAGAGTGTTGGTTGCACCTTGAGTGCAAGTGGATCTCCTAGTGGCGCGTGTGTCATGTGACAATGGCATGTGCGGAATGCCTTTGTTTCGGGTTGCACCTTGAGTGAAAGTGGCAATGTCAGAGCTTCTAGTGGCGTGTGTGGAATGTGCCAATGGCATGTGCGGAATGCCTTGGTGGTAGGTTCCACAGTTTGCAAGTTAGGCTACCAGCGTGGGTTTTGGCATGTGTCAATGGCACGTACGGCCGAGTTGGCCTAGGTTGCACGGCTTGCAAGTTAGGCTACCAGCGTGCGTTTTTGGCATGTATCAATGGCACGCATGGCCATTAGGGCCACGTCCCGGTAAGAAAAACTACCAGCGATGCATGTTGGCATGTGCCAATGGCATGCTCGGCCATTAGGGCCACGTCCTGGTAAGAAAAGCCACCAGCGATGCGTGTTGGCATGTGCCAATGGCATGCTCGGCCATCAGGGCCACGGCCTGGTAAGAAAATCTACCGAGCGATGCGTGTTGGCATGTGCCAATGGCATGCTCGGCCATTAGGGCCACGGCCTGGTAAGAAAATCTACCAGCGATGCGTGTTGGCATGTGCCAATGGCATGCTCGGCCATTAGGGCCACGTCCTGGTAAGAAAAGCTACCATCGATGAGTGTTGGCATGTGCCAATGGCATGCTCGGCCATTAGGGCCACGGCTTGGTAAGAAAAGCTACCAGCGAGCGTGTTGGCATGTGCCAATGGCACGCTCGGCCATTAGGTCCACGACCTGGTAAGAAAAGCTACCAGCGATGCGTGTTGGCATGTGCCAATGGCATGCTCGGCCATTAGGGCCACGGCTTGGTAAGAAAAGCTACCAGCGAGCGTGTTGGCATGTGCCAACGGCATGCTCGGCCATTAGGGCCACGACCTGGTAAGAAAAGCTACCAGAGATGCGTGTTGGCATGTGCCAATGGCATGCTTGGCCATTAGTGCCACGGCTTGGTAAGAAAAGCTACCAGCGAGCGTGTTGGCATGTGCCAATGGCACGCTCGGCCATTAGGGCCACGGCTTGGTAAGAAAAGATACCAGCGAGCGTGTTGGCATGTGCCAATGGCATGCTCGACCATTAGGGCCACGACATGGTAAGAAAAGCTACCAGCGATGCGTGTTGGCATGTGCCAATGGCATGCTTGGCCATTAGTGCCAACGGCATGCTCGGCCATTAGGGCCACGGCTTGGTAAGAAAAGCTATCAGCGATGCGTGTTGGCATGTGCCAATGGCATGCTTGGCCATTAGTGCCACGGCTTGGTAAGAAAAGCTACCAGCGGGCGTGTTGGCATGTGCCAATGGCACGCTCGGCCATTAGGGCCACGGCTTGGTAAGAAAAGATACCAGCGAGCGTGTTGGCATGTGCCAATGGCATGCTCGGCCATTAGGGTCACGGCCTGGTAAGAAAAGCTACCAGCGATGCGTGTTGGCATGTGCCAATGGCATGCTCGGCTATTAGGGCCACGGCCTGGTAAGAAAAGCTACTAGCGATGCGTGTTGGCATGTGCCAATGGCATGCGTGTCCAATTTGGCCAAGGTTGCACAGTTTTCAAGCCTAGGCGCGGGTGCTACTTTGGCATGGCGCGGCTAGGGCCAAGGTAAGGGTGCTTGGCTTAGCGTGGTGCGACCAGCGTAGCTAGGGCCAAGGCAGGGTGCGTTCGGCATGGCGCGGCTAGCTTGGGCTAGGTGTGGCTGGCATGATTTTCCATTGGCACGGAGGTACGGCTAGCATGGTTGGCATGCTTTGGCGCATTTGGTGTGACTAGCATAGCTAGGGCCAAGGCAGAGTGCGTTTGGCATGGCGCCGCTAGCTTGGGCTAGGTGTGGTGACATGATTTTCCATTGGCATAGAGGTGCGGCTAGCATGGTTTGCATGCTTTGGCGCGTTTGGTGTGACTAGCATAGCTAGGGCCAAGGAAGAGTGTGTTTGGCATGGCGCGGCTAGCTTGGGCTAGGTGTGGCTGGCATGATTTGCCATTGGTAGAGAGGGGAATTAGGGTTTTGTTCGTTGTAACCCTAATTTGAAAAAATATCCCCTATTCATTACTGACTACATGCATTAAATGTTCTAATAAATGTGTCGTCGGTGACATTAGGTTATTCGGGGTTTTATGATTTTACCCTTTGTCTAAAAACCACCATCAACATTAAGTCCCCTACTTAGCTTGGAACAGGGGCTTTGTTGCGAGGTAAGCATAAGATGGTGACAGACTATCAGCAGTAAATCGTAAAGAGAATTGAGGAGGCTTGTCTGACCTTTATATAGATAGGATTTGGAATCCTTGCTTCTGGCAGTTTTACACAAATCGGGAGGTTGGCATAATTGGGAAGTCATCATCATTGAGAGACAGGAAGCTGGGCGGCATTGAGAAGTTGACGCGAGTTTGGAAACTGAGCGTGCTAGCTGGCGGGACCGGCGCAAGGTGGGAAAGCTGAGCGTGCTAGCTGGCGTGACTTGGGCGGTCATTGGGAGGGAGCATGCGTTTCTACAGATAGCAAAGTTTCCTTATTTTGCCTTCCTTCACACGCGGCTTCAATCAGGGCATTATCCATGCTAAAATCTGGAAGCGTTATGTCCCTCATTGCTTCCTTTCCTTTTTTAAGGTTCTATATTCATACCCAACGCAATTATACCATCTCCCTCGTTTGAGAAAAGCTTCTTCTTGTTGAGTTTCTCTCTTTGTCATGTCGCACTGAGGCGAATCATCTTCTAACCACCCAGATTCTCCAGGTGAAGGCGCGAGGTCTGGCTCTTGAGGGTTATTCGGGTTTAGAAAATCATACCGGTATGTTTTCTTCTTCTTTGGTGGACTGACGTACGCTTTACCGCTTGTTTGATGAATGGAAAATTTACATTTTGTGCAGAGATATCCCGTTGAAGCATGCGATACTGTTATCGATGAGGATGACCTAGTCGTTCCCCTTACTTCAAATCCAACCTTGTTGATTGCTGCAGACTTGGAGAACGCTGATTTAGGGCTCTCTTGTCATGAATACCCCTATGCAGGTTTGTCTTTTGGGACTCGTATGAGGTGTCTCTCCTCCAATCATCGGAATGTTGGCGGTTTCCTGGTGCGGAAAGAATTCGTGGTCCTTTATAAGAGGATATGGAAGACATACGGCCATATCGCTACTAGGAGCGTAGTGAAGTGATGTTCGTCCTCCTTGGTTTTCGTAGTGAACTGTCTTTTGCCAATGATTGCTGAGATGGAGAATATGTCCATCCGTGCTGCTGCAGAGTCAGCCATTCAAAGATGGGAGAACATGGTGTCCACCTGTGAATCCTTGGAGTTTAATATCAGCTGGTTGCGGCATCGTCTCAATATTGTGAAAAGTCGACAGAGCCGGTATTCTTGCTGGTGTGATTCCTGCCACAAAAGCCATGCTGGAAGAGGAGAAAGCTTTGGCCTTGGAGTCTCAGAGGATTGAAGAGTTAACTCAAGACTTGAAGAGTAGGACTGAAAGATATCATGGTCGATTGAAGATGATATTTTGTAGGGATTATAATTTACTAGATGGGTTTTTCTGACTTGTATCACGAGGTTTGAAGGCTCCTTTTTTTTTTTTTTGAAGAAATAAAGAAATTCCATTAATCTGTTAGATTGTATTGAAATTTGATAATTGGCAAGAAAGAAAAGTAAAAACAGAGAGGGTGTCTGGACGTTCACATTTTTGATGTAGCATGTTGCAGGGAAGTGATTAGGCGTAGTATGCCTTAAGCCACTTTCCGTTGATGGCTGCCTCTAGCTTTCCCCTCATCTTCTTTGTTAATATTGTAGTAACCACTGTCACACGCTTTAGTGATTATGTACGGCCCTTCCCATTTGGGAGAAAACTTCGGTGCCGATGCATGTTGCTGGATGTGTTTGGCGGTTTTTAGTACCAGATTTCCTTCCTTGAAAACCCTGGATTTTACATGGCTGTTGTACGCTCTGGAAATCTTGTTTCTGTATGCTTGTTCATGTTCCTCCGCCCGGATCTTAATCCATAGTATGTAGTTAGCGATTACGCATTGACGCTCTGGAAATCTTGTTTTGGCGCGTTGCCTGCAGGCCGTAATCCCCCGTTGAAGCCATCCGGGCCTCAAAGCTAGGCAAATATGCTTGTTCATGTTCCTCCGCCCGGATCTTTTGGAGTCCATAGTATGTAGTTCCGCGATTTTAGACTTGTGTCCCAGCGGCATTGAGTGCCACTTTGGGATGCTTCATTCCAACGAGGTCCACTCGTTCTTCGCGGCGATTCTCGCGCACGGGATATTTATTTCCACCCCCGCACAAGTCCCTAGGGAGGATCGCCTTTGGCCGCATCCCCGTGCCAATGATGAAGTAGACGAGGGAGTAGGGAGACATGCTGGTGGAGCTTCTAGGAGATGCTCATAAATGAATTTCTAGCTAGTGACGCCCGTGTGTCTTGTCCAGATCCATTGGCAATTACTTTCCCACGTTAACTGCTTACCATCTCTTCATAACTTGATAGTCCACGGGATTGTCATCTCTTGTTGAGCTACTTAGATGATATGAGGGCCAACGTTTGGCCAAGAATGTTGCAATCTTCATTATTCGGATCGTAGTCTTGTTGGAGCTTTCATAATGCATTGCCCATTTGCCAACGCATCAAATACCCTCTTCGAAAGGCTACGCAACTATAAATGAGCCTTAGGCATCATTTATGCTCTTCAACTAAGCTATGAAGCTTACTTGGGATAGTAGATGGTAGAAGACTTGTTTAAGGCCGTACCTCTCAAGTAGTTCATGTACTTGCTTGTTAGCAAAAGGCGTGCCGTTGTCGGTGATGATGTGTTTAGGTACGCCAAAACGGCAGATGATGTATTCCTTGACGAACGCCGTGATCGTGGCTCTGGTGGTTCCTTTCAGCGGGACAGCTTCAACCCACTTGGTAAAGTACTCGGTCGCGGTTATTATGTATTCATGCTGTTTTGAGGATGGCAGGTTGATTTTCCCAATTATGTCGAGTCCCCAACTATAAAAGGGCCATGGGCTACTTATTGAGTGCAGGGGTGTTGGAGGCGCGTGGATGAGGTTTCCGTGAATCTGGCATTCTCGGCATTTCTGAGCGAAAGTATCCGCATCGTATTCCATGGTCGGTCAGTAGTACCTCTCGTGTATCTGCAGGAACAGTTTCTGTTTCCCTTGGTGTTCGCCTTCGTGCATTTCTCTTAACATAACTGGGATTTCTGTACCGCCCAAACACCGCAGTAGACTTCCTCCGAAACTCTTGTGATATAAAACCCCATCATGGAACACGAATCTTTTGGACTTTTGTTTTAGCTTGAACGCGTCCTCTTTGTCAGTAGGGAGAATGCCGTCCCGAAGGAAGCCGATGTACGGCTCCCGCCAATCCCCGGTGTGACTGATGTTGAGGACTTCTGTCGGACATGGGGGTGCCTGGAAATTGGTACACGCCTTCTAGAGTAATCGGGATTGGGCTTCCATCTCCGGCCAATAGTATCCAAGTCGTTGTAAACGACGGTAGAGGGTTACTACTGATGTTATTCCACAGACTTCGGCATGGACATGTTCAAGTTGTTGTTGTGCTTCCTATTTTCCGAGACACCTTGACAGAGAGCTTCTGGGTTTCGATGATGCATAACATCTTGAAGCATAAAGAAATTTCGCAAAGTCTTGAGGTCGACCTTCCCTTGAAAAAGTGAGTTGTTGAGTTCTTGAATGATAGGAGTTCTCCAGTCATCGTCTTCGGCTTTCTCAGGTTGTGAAAGCCATGTTGAAGCTATGGTTCGCCGTTTCTTATGTCAGGGGTTTCCTCGGATCCTTCGAACCGTAGCTTTGATGCTAGTGTAGCTAGGTAGTCAGCATGCTTATTCTTTGCACACGACCGACGTGTGTGATGGTTGCATCGGCGAAATAATTTAGTAGCTTTTGTGCTTCAGCCCTGTATGGTGCCAGCGTCAGTTCTTTCAATGCGTAAATCCCGTTTACCTGGTTGATGAGTAATTTGGAATCTCCTCTTATCTCCAAACGCGTGGCCCCGTCTTGTTTAACTAGTGATAGTCCTATGAGGAAGGCTTCGTATTTAGCTGAGTTATTGGTGCATGGAAAGTCTAGCTTGAAAGAGTGCGAGAAGACTTCTCCAGCAGCAGATACTAGTACCACACCCGCTCCCCCGGTATTAGTGTTGGGGGTAGAAGATCCGTCGAAGAACAAGAACCATGGTTCTTCTTTGACTAAGAAGATATCCGGAAGGTCTCCCGGGAGATCTTCTCGTAACTCCGCGGTGTTTTCTCCTGGGAATGCTTTGCTAACAGGTCTGCAACAGCCTGTCCTTTTATATCCCTTGGGGAAGCGCACGTTATGTCGAACTCGACAGTGCAGGAGCCATTTAGCCTGGCCTCCCTATCGGGGCAGGTTTCGAGAGGAGAAACTTTACAGGGTCTGATTTAGATATTAACACCACTTTGTTGGAGAGGGTGTAGTGCCTGAACTTCTGGATGGAATAAATTAATACTAAACACGCCTTTTCCGCTTTGGGGTATCTGAGTTCAGCGTCTCTGAACGTTCGACCAAAGTAGTATATGGGGTATTCAATTCCTTTGTCGTCTTCTTGAGCGAGGAGGGCTCCAATGGAAGTATCGCTAAAGGATGTGTAAAGACATAGTGGTCTCCCTTGCATAGGAGGCTTCATGGCGGTCGGGGAGGACAGAGTTTGCTGGATCTTCTGATACGCTTCTTGTTGAGACGTAGTCCATGTGAAATTCGCTCTTTTTTTTCATTGAGAGGGGTAAACGCAGTAATGAGCTGTGCCATCCCCGGTATGAAGCGACGAATGTAGTTTACCTTTCCCATTTTACGGTTCGTGGTGGTGGCATCGTGAGCATAGCTTGCATTTTGACTGGGTCAACTTTTATCCCTACGGCCGTTACTTGGAATCCTAAGAACTTCCCCGAAGAGACACCAAAGGCGCATTTCAAAGGATTCATCTTCAACTTGTATTCGCGGCATCTTTTGAACACTTGTCGTAGTGTTTTCGGATGATCCGTTCGAGTCTTCGATTTAACCACCACATCGTCTACGTAATCTTCGACTTGCTTGTGCATCATATCGTGGAAGATGGTAGTCATGGCGCGTTGGTAAGTAGCGTTCTTCAGACCGAAAGGAATTACAGTGTAATAGAAGTTTCTGAGAGGGGTTCGGAAAGCAGTCTTACTCGCGTCGTGCTCATACATCTTTATCTGGTTGTAACCGTTATATCCATCCATGAAATAGAACGTACCATGTCCACTGGTAGCATCTACTAGCATGTCGATGTTAGGGAGCGGGAACTCGTCTTTAAGGCAGCACTTGTTCAGATCTCTGAAATCGACACAACATCTGATCTGACCATTCTTCTTCTTAACGGGAACGATATTGGCCAACCAGGTGGGATGGTGAATAGGTTTGACAAAACCAAATGCTAGTAATTTCGTACCTCCGCCTTGATTTGTTCTTCTACGTCGTGTCTGAATTGTCTTGGAGGCTGCTTGACTGGTTTGGATCCAGGTATCACGTGCAGATGGTAGGTGACCAGTTTTTCATCCAAGCCAGGCATTTCTTAGTAAGTCCATGCGAACACATCTTGGTATTCTTTGAGAGGTCGACTAGCTTTGAGCGTTCTGCAGAATGTAGAGTCGAACTAATCAGAATGGGTCACGGAAATTCCTCATTCCCTATATTGACAGTTTCGAGTTTGTCTTTGGTTAAGTCGGTCCCGTCTTGCAGCTTCTGAGGGGCGTCTGGAACTTCCTCCTGGTTATTGTGAAAACATTCTTTCGGGCGGAGAGACCGGGTCATGGTTTCCCGTGCTAATTGCTAACAATGGTGGTAATATGTGAGTTTTCCCTTTTTACTTCGTCCTGCGGTAAGGGTGCACTCTCGCTTGGTGCGGGCACGGGTTACTCCCGGTGGTGGGAGACTAGCGGGTCTTCCTTCTGAGGAAACGGTGGGAGGGCGGTCTCCTCTGCGGAGTATATCCAGTTTGTCGCTATCTCTGAGCGATGTCCATTTTGGTAGCAGAAAACTGTGAATCTTGGTCGTCACGCCTTTTGAACCCTCCTTCATCCCATGTGCTTCTACGCAGTAGACTGGTGCATAGGGTGATAGTGACGCGGGGATGCGGACAACTTCTCCTTTCAGTACTGTTTTCAGGCATTGGTGGTATGTTGAAGGAATGATTTTGAGATTGTGCAGCCACGGCCTTCCCAGTATCATGTGGTAGTCTGGTTCTTTTTCAATCACTTCAAACTTCACGCTTGATTGAATTGGCCCTACTACCAGCTCAAAGTTGATGTATCCGTATGTGCTAGTTTGGTTGCCTTCGAAATCTGTCATCGTAGTGGGTTGTCGTACGATCTCGTTAGGTCGCACCCTGGCAGCTTTAAGTGTCTTGAGAGTGATGACATTTGAAGATGCGCCCGTGTCAATGAGCGCTCTTCGAAACTCTATGTTCCTGACGAGAGCCGTAACATGCAAGGCCCGGTTGTGACCGTCTTCTACCATCATGTCGTCATTGGTGAAAACAATATTATTGGTGGATCTTCCGGGGATCCTCGGAGTCCCCGTGGGTGCAGGAACTAGTGATGCGTTTAGTGTTATTCGGTTAATAGCAGAGAATGTTTTTATTCACTGGTCCTTGGAGAGGTGTAGCAATTCACATAAGTTTTCTACCAACATGGTCGCCTCCTGGTCCGCTGGCTTCCAGTCAGTGACGAAACCATTGATTTGAGAATGCTCATTCAGGATGTTAGTCCCCTGCTCTTGATCTCTTGAGAAACATGAACCACTTAGCTCCGATGTTAGGCTGATGAGGAAGTCGAGTATGTTGTTAATCGCATCCTTCATTAGATCCATGTTTTTGGCATGGATCTCCTGAGCTCGCATCAGTTCAACTAGTCTTGGGACCTCTTCATTGGTCATATTGCTTCCAGAAATTAAAGAGTTATCATGACCTTGAGAGGGATCAATGTTTGTGGAGATGGCCAGATAGCCGACCATGCTTGCGCGAAATTTGAGGACGGAAACTGGAATTTGATATTGTAACCGAAAGATCAATCCTCCCACTGTGGTCGCCAATTGTTTATGGGTAAAATTCGTTTCCGCCGATTTCGGTAAATTCGGTAGGTGAGTGAGAACCTGGTTTAAACCTTAAACAAATGTGATGCACGTGAGCACTTTATAGATTCGAGAGATCAATCTGTACAATTCTGGCCTAAACCAAGAAATGGTCATTCCAGACTTGCTTAGGTCACAAAGTAGAGGAGAAGGGTTGATTTGGGGAGGGAAGCAAAGAAAGGTGTTGAGACCAGAGTAATTATGGGAGAGTAGTGTCTCGACTTGTATCAGAAAATGAAAGCTTCGGAAGCTTGCAAGAGATGAAAGCTTTTTTAAAGAGCTTGCAAAGTTGCATTTTCTGAGAGTGTTGTGTTTTTTCTCCTGACCGAGACTTGTTCTCTAGTTGAAAAAGGTAAGACCTATTTATACAAGTCGAGATTGAAACTTACCCTGGCCGCATGAAGGAAGAGAGTAAAGGGTGAAATAATGGGAGGAGGTGGTAACCGCATGGTGTTTATGGGTGAAAACGTTTTCACCATTATTTCCTCATTTATTTGACCGCTTTATTCCTATTCACGCTTTCTTAATATGAGCATAGTGTACGCTGCATGTTGTGACCGCCAAACGAAGACCCTGAAAAGTATCCCCCAGTTTGTGTTGATGTCTCGAGTGTTGGTTGCACCTTGAGTGCAAGTGGCGCTGCTAGTGGCGCGAGTGGCATGTGCGGAATGCTTTTGTTGCGGGTTGCACCTTGAGTGCAAGTGGCAATGCCAGAGCTTCTAGTGGCGTGTATGGCATGTGCGGAATGCCTTGGTGGTAGGTTGCACGGTTTGCAAGTTAGGCTACCAGCGTGGGTTTTGGCATGTGTCAATGGAACGTACGGCCGAGTTGGCCTAGGTTGCACAGCTTGCAAGTTAGGCTACCAGCGTGCGTGTTTGGCATGTGTCAATGGCACGCATGGCCATTAGGGCCACGTCCCGGTAAGAAAAACTACTAGCGATGCATGTTGGCATGTGCCAATGGCATGCTCGGCCATTAGGGCCACGTCCTGGTAAGAAAAGCTACCAGCGATGCGTGTTGGCATGTGCCAATGGCATGCTCGGCCATCAGGGCCACGACCTGGTAAGAAAATCTACCAGCGATGCGTGTTGGCATGTGCCAATGGCATGCTCGGCCATCAGGGCCACGTATTGGTAAGAAAAGCTACCAGCGATGCGTGTTGGCATGTGCCAATGGCATGCTCGGTCATTAGGGCCACGACTAGGTAAGAAAATCTACCAGCGAGCGTGTTGGCATGTGCCAATGGCACGCTCGACCATTAGGGCCACGGCCTGGTAAGAAAAGCTACCAGCGATGCGTGTTGGCATGTGCCAATGGCATGCGTGGCCAATTTGGCCTAGGTTGCACGGTTTGCAAGCCTAGGCGCGGGCGCTACTTTGGCATGGCGCGGCTAAGGCCAAGTTAAGAGTGTTTGGCTTGGCGTGGTGCGACCAGCATAGCTAGGGCCAAGGCAGAGTGCCTTAGGCATGGCGCGGCTAGCTTGGGCTAGGTGTGGCTGGCATGATTTGCCATTGGCAAGGAAGTGCGGCTAGCCTGGTTGGCATGCTTTGGCACGTTTGGTGTGACTAGCATAGCTAGGGCCAAGGCAGAGTGCGTTTGGCATGGCGCGACTAGCTTGGGCTAGGTGTGGGCGACATGATTTTCCATTGGCACGAGAGGTGCGGCTAGCATGGTTGGCATGCTTTGGCATGTTTGGTGTGACTAGCATAGCTAGGGCCAAGGCGAGTGCGTTTGGCATGGCGCGGCCTAGCTTGGGCTAGGTGTGGGCGACATGATTTTCCATTGGCACGAAGGTGCGGCTAGCATGGTTGGCATGCTTTGGCGTGTTTGGTGTGACTAGCATAGCTAGGGCCAAGGCAGAGTGCGTTTGGCATGGCGCGGCTAGCTTGGGCTAGGGGCTGACATGATTTTCCATTGGCACAGAGGTGCGGATAGCATGGTTGGCATGCTTTGGTGCGTTTGGTGTGACTAGCATAGCTAGGGCCAAGGCGAGTGCGTTTGGCATGGAACGGCTAGCTTGGGCTAGGTGTGGCTGGCATGATTTGCCATTGGTACAGAGGGGAATTAGGGTTTTGTTCGTTGTAACCCTAATTTGAAAAAATACCCCCTATTAATTACTGACTACATGCATTGAATGTTCTAATAAATGTGTCGCCGGTGACATTAGGTTATTCGGGGTTTTACGATTTTACCCTTTGTATAAAAACCACCATCAACACATGTATTTTACATGTGTGAATTCTATTCGCTCCTTTCTAATTCAGTTGCTTCACTTGATTTATCGGCTGTGCGGTATTTAACCCCTACATTTTTCCTCTTCTCTTAGCGATCTTTGCTGAAGAAAGAGCGATGAGAGAAATTTTTTCTTAGTCACCTTCGCTCCTTTACATGATGACCTTCGCACCCCCTCAACTGTCTATATTCTTTAACTGACAATATTCCGAGATCTCGGTCTCAATTACTCCACGTGTTGTTGTCCTCGTCTTATTTTTGGACACGTTATGACTGATATCTGAAACCGTCTCCTTACATCTTTTCACCCATTAATGTTTTCAAAAAAGCGAATTTTCATCGGTGGGAACAAAATCCTTTATATATCCCCTTCTCACTTTCTTTCTCTCAGTTTTACTCTCTTTCCTCCTCCTTCGACCTTTGCAACTTCCTTTTCTTACTGTTGTTCTTCCATTCTATCTTGATTCCTCACTTTTCTTTGCTGCAATCCCTCATCACATATTACTTCGCTTTTTTGATCGTCTTAATTAGTTTTGATATTTATAATCCCCTTATGTTAGGGAAATCAATGGGGCATAAGCTAGGGTGGAAAATGGTTCAAGAATTTGAGAAGCTTGAAGTTGAACTCAGAGATAAAGGTTTTAAATTATTCGTTCCTCCTTCATCAGGACCTACCCTGACACTTAAACCTAAATGGTTTGAGACTGATCAGTGGAATGATCGAAAGATCATCCTTTCCATAGGACAGCTTCTCGCTGAACTCCCCATTCCTCTCTTTAACCCGCGAATTCCTTTATTTTACAAAATTTTATCTCATGCTGATTTCCAGTGTGCGATCTTCCAGTTGAGTGGGGATCTATCTGAATTATATTAGATTTCGCTCGTCGCGGGGCTGGACTAGGATCTCTCTACCCTAAAGAATACGGGAATCCCGTTGTTTATGGGTGAAAATCGTTTCTGCTGATTTCGGTAATTTCGGTGGGTGAGTGAGAAACTGATTCAAACTCTAAACAAATGTGCTGCACGTGAGCACTTTATAGATTCGAGAGATCGATCTGTACAAGTCTGGCCTAAACCAAGAAATGGCCGTTCCAGACTTGCTTCGGTCACAAAGTGGAGGAGAAGGGTTGATTTGGGGAGGGAAGCAAAGAAAGGTGTTGAGGAGAGTAGTATTTCGACTTGTATCAGGAAGTGAAAGCTTAGGAAGCTTGCAAGAGATGGAAGCTTTTGGGAGAGCTTGCAAAGTTGCCTTTACGAGAGTGTAAGTGTAGTATATTTCTCCGACCGAGACTTGTTGTCCGGTGGAAATAGGTGAGACCTATTTATACAAGTCGAGATTGAAACGTACTACGGCCTCATGAAGGAAGAGAGTAAAGGGTGAAATAATGGGAGGAGGTGGTAACCGCATGGTTTAATGGGCGAAAACGTTTTTCACCATTATTTCCTCTTTTATTTGAACGCTTTATTCCTTTTCACGCTTTCTTAATGTGAGCGTAGTGTACGCTGCATCTTTGTGACCGCCAAACCAAAACCCTAAAGAAGCATCCCCCGCCTTGTGTCGATGTCTCGAGTGTTGGTTGCATCTTGAGTGCAAGTGGCGCTGCTAGTGGCGCGTGTGGCATGTGCCAATGGCATGTGCGGAATGCCTTGGTGGTAGGTTGCACGGTTTTGCAAGTTAGGTTACCGAGCGTGTGTGTTTGGCACGTGCGGAATGCCTTGGTGGTAGGTTGCACGGTTTGCAAGTTAGGCTACCAGCGTGTGTGTTTGGCATGTGCCAAGGGTATGTGCGGAATGCCTTGGTGGTAGGTTGCACGGTTTGCAAGTTAGGCTACCAGCGTGTGCGTTTGGCATGAGCCGATGGCATGTGCGGCCATGTTGACCTAGTTGCAAGTCTTGCAAGCCTAGGGCGCTATGTTTGGCGTGGGCCAAAGGCATATCGGCTTGGAAGTATGGCTTGCGGCACGTGTTGGCATGTGCCAATGGCACGTGCGGCCATGTTGACCTAGTTGCAAGTCTTGCAAACCTAGGGCGCTATGTTTGGCATGGGCCAAAGGCATAGCGGCTCAGAAATATGGCTTGCGGCACGTGTTGGCATGTGCCAATGGCGCGTGCGGCCATGTTGACCTAGTTGCAAGTCTTGCAAACCTAGGGCGCTATGTTTGGCATGGGCCAAAGGCATAGCGGCTTGGAAGTATGCTTGCGGCACGTGTTGGCATGTGCCAATGGCACGTGCGGCCATGTTGACCTAGTTGCAAGTCTTGCAAACCTAGGGCGCTATGTTTGGCGTGGGCCAAAGGCATAGCGGCTCAGAAATATGGCTTGCGGCACTTGTTGGCATGTGCCAATGGCGCGTGCGGCCATGTTGACCTAGTTGCAAGTCTTGCAAACCTAGGGCGCTATGTTTAGCGTGGGCCAAAGGCATAGCGGCAAATATGGCTTGCGGCACGTGTTGGCATGTGCCAATGGCACGTGCGGCCATGTTGACCTAATTGCAAGTCTTGCAAACCTAGGGCGCTATGTTTGGCGTGGGCCAAAGGCATAGCGGCTCGGAAATATGGCTTGCGGTACGTGTTGGCATGTGCCAATGGCACGTGCGGCCATGTTGACCTAGTTTCAATTCTTGCAAACCTAGGGCGCTATGTTGGGCGTGGGCCAAAGGCATAGCGACTTGGAAATATGGCTTGCGACACGTTTTGGCATGTGCCAATGGCGCGTGTGGCCATGTTGACCTAGTTGCATGTCTTGCAAACCTAGGGCGCTATGTTTGGCGTGGGCCAAAGGCATAGCGGCTTAGAAATATGGCTTGCGGCACGTGTTGGCATGTGCCAATGGCACGTGCGTCCATGTTGACCTAGTTGCAAGTCTTGCAAACCTAGGGCGCTATGTTTGGGGTGGGCCAAAGGCATAGCGGCTTAGAAATATGGCTTGCGACACGTGTTGGCATGTGCCAATGGCACGTGCGGCCATGTTGACCTAGTTGCAAGTCTTGCAAACCTAGGGCGCTATGTTTGGCGTGGGCCAAAGGCATAGCGGCTTAGAGATATGGCTTGCGGCACGTGTTGGCATGTGCCAATGGCATGTGCGGCCATGTTGACCTAGTTGCAAGTCTTGCAAACCTAAGGCGCTATGTTTGGCGTGGGCTAAAGGCATAGCGGCTCGGAAATATGGCTTGCGGCACGTGTTGGCATGTGCCAATGGCACGTGCGGCCATGTTGACCTAGTTGCAGGGCGCTATGTTTGGCGTGGGCCAAAGGCATAGCGGCTCGGAAATATGGCTTGCGGCACGTGTTGGCATGTGCCAATGGCACGTTCGGCCATGTTGACCTAGTTGCAAGTCTTGCAAACCTAGGGCGCTATGTTTGGCGTGGGCCAAAGGCATAGCGGCTCGGAAATATGGCTTGCGGCACGTGTTGGCATGTGCCAATGGCACGTGCGGCCATGTTGACCTAGTTGCAAGTCTTGCAAACCTAGGGCGCTATGTTTGGCATGGGCCAAAGGCATAGCGACTCGGAAATATGGCTTGCGGCACGTGTTGGCATGTGCCAATGGCACGTGCGGCCATGTTGACCTAGTTGCAAGTCTTGCAAACCTAGGGCGCTATGTTGGGCGTGGGCCAAAGGCATAGCGACTTGGAAATATGGCTTGCGGCACGTGTTGGCATGTGCCAATGGCGCGTGCGGCCATGTTGACCTAGTTGCATGTCTTGCAAACCTAGGGCGCTATGTTTGGCGTGGGCCAAAGGCATAGCGGCTTAGAAATATGGCTTGCGGCATGTGTTGGCATGTGCCAATGGCACGTGCGTCCATGTTGACCTAGTTGCAAGTCTTTCAAACCTAGGGCGCTATGTTTGACGTGGGCCAAAGGCATAGCGGCTTAGAAATATGGCTTGCGACACGTGTTGGCATGTGCCAATGGCACGTGCGGCCATGTTGACCTAGTTGCAAGTCTTGCAAACCTAGGGCGCTATGTTTGGCGTGGGCCAAAGGCATAGCGGCTTAGAAATATGGCTTGCGGCACGTGTTGGCATGTGCCAATGGCACGTGCGTCCATGTTGACCTAGTTGCAAGTCTTGCAAACCTAGGGCGCTATGTTTGGGGTGGGCCAAAGGCATAGCGGCTTAGAAATATGGCTTGCGACACGTGTTGGCATGTGCCAATGGCACGTGCGGCCATGTTGACCTAGTTGCAAGTCTTGCAAACCTAGGGCGCTATGTTTGGCGTGGGCCAAAGGCATAGCGGCTTAGAAATATGGCTTGCGGCACGTGTTGGCATGTGCCAATGGCACGTGCGGCCATGTTGACCTTGTTGCAAGTCTTGCAAACCTAGGGCGCTATGTTTGGCGTGGGCTAAAGGCATAGCGGCTCGGAAATATGGCTTGCGGCACGTGTTGGCATGTGCCAATGGCACGTGCGGCCATGTTGACCTAGTTGCAAGTCTTGCAAACCTAGGGCGCTATGTTTGGCGTGGGCCAAAGGCATAGCGGCTCGGAAATATGGCTTGCGGCACGTGTTGGCATGTGCCAATGGCACGTTCGGCCATGTTGACCTAGTTGCAAGTCTTGCAAACCCTAGGGCGCTATGTTTGGCGTGGGCCAAAGGCATAGCGGCTCGGAAATATGGCTTGCGGCACGTGTTGGCATGTGCCAATGGCACGTGCGGCCATGTTGACCTAGTTGCAAGTCTTGCAAACCTAGGGCGCTATGTTTGGCATGGGCCAAAGGCATAGCGACTTCCGGAAATATGGCTTGCGGCACGTGTTGGCATGTGCCAATGGCACGTGCGGCCATGTTGACCTAGTTGCAAGTCTTGCAAACCTAGGGCGCTATGTTGGGCGTGGGCCAAAGGTATAGCGACTTGGAAATATGGCTTGCGGCACGTGTTGGCATGTGCCAATGGCGCGTGCGGCCATGTTGACTTAGTTGCATGTCTTGCAAACCTAGGGCGCTATGTTTGGCGTGGGCCAAAGGCATAGCGGCTTAGAAATATGGCTTGCGGCATGTGTTGGCATGTGCCAATGGCACGTGCGTCCATGTTGACCTAGTTGCAAGTCTTGCAAACCTAGGGCGCTATGTTTGACGTGGGCCAAAGGCATAGAGGCTTAGAAATATGGCTTGCGACACGTGTTGGCATGTGCCAATGGCACGTGCGGCCATGTTGACCTAGTTGCAAGTCTTGCAAACCTAGGGCGCTATGTTTGGCGTGGGCCAAAGGCATAGCGGCTTAGAAATATGGCTTGCGGCACGTGCGGCAATGTTGACCTAGTTGCAAGTCTTGCAAACCTAGGGCGCTATGTTTGGCGTGGGCCAAAGGCATAGCGGCTCGGAAATATGGCTTGCGGCACGTGTTGGCATGTGCCAATGGCACGTGCGGCCATGTTGACCTAGTTGCAAGTCTTGCAAACCTAGGGCGCTATGTTTGGCGTGGGCCAAAGGCATAGCGGATCGGAAATATGGCTTGCGGCACGTGTTGGCATGTGCCAATGTCACGTTCGGCCATGTTGACCTAGTTGCAAGTCTTGCAAACCTAGGGCGCTATGTATGGCGTGGGCCAAAGGCATAGCGGCTCGGAAATATGGCTTGCGGCACGTGTTGGCATGTGCCAATGGCACGTGCGGCCATGTTGACCTAGTTGCAAGTCTTGCAAACCTAGGACGCTATGTTTGGCATGGTCCAAAGGCATAGCAACTCGGAAATATGGCTTGCGGCACGTGTTGGCATGTGCCAATGGCACGTGCGGCCATGTTGACCTAGTTGCAAGTCTTGCAAACCTAGGGCGCTATGTTGGGCGTGGGCCAAAGGCATAGCGACTTGGAAATATGGCTTGCCGCACGTGTTGGCATGTGCCAATGGCGCGTGCGGCCATGTTGACCTAGTTGCAAGTCTTGCAAACCTAGGGCGCTATGTTTGGCGTGGGCCAAAGGCATAACGGCTTAGAAATATGGCTTCCGGCACGTGTTGGCATGTGCCAATGGCACGTGCGTCCATGTTGACCTAGTTGCAAGTCTTTCAAACCTAGGGCGCTATGTTTGGCGTGGGCCAAAGGCATAGCGGCTTAGAAATATGGCTTGCGACACGTGTTGGCATGTGCCAATGGCACGTGCGGCCATGTTGACCTAGTTGCAAGTCTTGCAAACCTAGGGCGCTATGTTTGGCGTGGGCCAAAGGCATAGCGGATCGGAAATATGGCTTGCGGCACGTGTTGGCATGTGCCAATGGCACGTTCGGCCATGTTGACCTAGTTGCAAGTCTTGCAAACCTAGGGCGCTATGTATGGCGTGGGCCAAAGGCATAGCGGCTCGGAAATATGGCTTGCGGCACGTGTTGGCATGTGCCAATGGCACGTGCGGCCATGTTGACCTAGTTGCAAGTCTTGCAAACCTAGGACGCTATGTTTGGCATGGTCCAAAGGCATAGCGACTCGGAAATATGGCTTGCGGCACGTGTTGGCATGTGCCAATGGCACGTGCGGCCATGTTGACCTAGTTGCAAGTCTTGCAAACCTAGGGCGCTATGTTGGGCGTGGGCCAAAGGCATAGCGACTTGGATATATGGCTTGCGGCACGTGTTGGCATGTGCCAATGGCGCGTCGGCCATGTTGACCCTAGTTGCAAGTCTTGCAAACCTAGGGCGCTATGTTTGGCGTGGGCCAAAGGCATAATCGGCTTAAAAATATGGCTTAGGCACGTGTTGGCATGTGCCAATGGCACGTGCGGCCATGTTGACCTAGTTGCAAGTCTTTGAACCTCGGGCGCTATGTTTGGCGTGGGCCAAAGGCATAGCGGCTTAGAAATATGGCTTGCGACACGTGTTGGCATGTGCCAATGGCACGTGCGGCCATGTTGACCTAGTTGCAAGTCTTGCAAACCTAGGGCGCTATATTTGGCGTGGGCCGAAGGCATAGCGGCTTGGAATTTGGCGTTTGTTGCCATGGTGCGCAGGGTGCGGCTTGGTTTGGCATTGTTGCCATGGTGCGCAGTATGCAGCTTGGTTTGGCATTGTTGCCATGGTGCGCAGGGTGCGGCTTGATTTGGCATTGTTGCCATGGTACGCAGTATGCGGATTGGTTTGGCATTGTTGCCATGGTGCGCAGGGTGCGTCTTGATTTGGCATTGTTGCCATGGTGCGCAGTATGCGGCTTGGTTTAGCATTGTTGCCATGGTGCGCAGGGTGCGGCTTGATTTGGCATTGTTGCCCTGGTGCGCAGTATGCGGCTGGGTTTGGCATTCTTTGCCATGGTGCGCAAATATGCGGCTTGGTTTGGCATTGTTGCCATGGTGCGCGATATGCGGCTTGGTTTTGTGCATTCTTTGCCATGGTGCGCGAGGGTGCGGCTTGGTTTTGAAATTAGGGTTACGTATTTGAAAACCCTAATGCAGTATTTTGAAAAAATACCCCTATTAATTATTTACACCTGAGTTAAATGCTCTTAGTTAATGTGTTGCGGTTAACACTAGGTCATGGGGTTTTACGATTTTACCCCTTGTTTAAAAACCACCATCAACATTAAGTCCCTAACTTAGCTCGGAGCAGGGCTTTGTTGCGAAGGTAAGCATAAGATGGTGACAAACTATTAACGAAAAACGTAAAGAAAATTGAAGGAGGCTTGTCTGACCTTTTATAAATAGGATTTGGAATCCTTGCTTGTCTGACCTTTTATAAATAGGATTTGGAATCCTTGCCTCTGGTTGTTTTGCACATATCGGGAGGCTGGCACAATTGGTGGGCCCGGTGCAACTTGGGCGATGTTGGGAAGTTGGCGTGAGTTGGGAAACTGAGTGTGCTAGCTGGTGGGGCCGGCGCGAAGTGTAGAAGCCGTGCGTGCTTGCGGGCGTGACTTGGGCGGCATTGGGAGGTCGGGCGCAACCGGGTGGGGCCGGTCCAACTTGGAAACCATGCTTGCGGCGTGACTTGGGCGACATTGAGAAGTCGCAATTGGTGGGGCCGGTCCAACTTGGAAACCATGCTTGCGGGCGTGACTTGGGCGGCATTGAGAAGTCGCAATTGGTGGGGGGGCCGGTCCAGCTTGGAAACCATGCTTGCGGCGTGACTTGGGCGGCATTGGGAAGTCGCAATTGGTGGGCGGTCCAACTTGGAAACCATGCTTGCGGGCGTGACTTGGGCGGCGGCGTTTCTCAAAGTTTCATATGTTATTTTGCCTTCATGCGTGCGGCTTGAATTGGGGCAGTGTTCATGCTTGAATCCGAAAAGCGTTCTGTCCCTCGTTACTCCCTTTCAACACCACTAAAATCCACGGTACTTCATACCCAGTGCACACGCGTCATATTTCCTTCATTTGAGAAAGAAGAAAAAAACTCTTCACGTTGGATTTCTCTCTTTGTCACATCATGTCTGCAAGCTTCGAGTCTGTGCCCAGCCGGTCAGGTTTACTCAGGATGAGGGCGCGAGGTCTGGTTCTTGCCGCATGACGTCGAAAAATAAGTGTTATTCGGAGTTGAAAAATCATCTGGGTATGTTTTTACTTCCTCTTTAGTGGATGGCCCGACACACACTTCTAACGCTTGTTGTGTAAGTGAGAAATTTCCTTTTTGTGCGGGAGATATCTTGTTGGAGCACGTAAATCTTTATTGTCAGCGAGGATGATCTAATTGTTCGCTTCTTGAAACAGAGCTTCTGTTTCTTCATGATTTGGAGAATGTTTGATTTAGGGCTATCTTGCCATGAATGCCATGCGGGTTTATACGTTTCAGGACCTATTGAGGTGTCTCTCCTCGATTGTTGGAATGTTGGTGGTTTCTTGATGCGGAAAAATTCAGCAGCCTTTATCTCGAGGATATGGAAGACGTGCGGCTATATTGCTACCCCGGGAGCGTGATGAATCTTGTTAAATCGCTTTGGTTTCCATCAGTATTTGTCTTTTGTAATGATTATTGAGATGGAGAATGTGCCCGTTCATCACGAATTGTGGGTCGACCATTCAAAAGTGGAGAACATGGTGTCTGCATGGTTTACCACACTTTTGATGTAGCATGTTGCGGGGGGAAATGATTAGCGTGGTCATGGCGGCTAAGTTGACAGCTTCTCTAGCTTTCCCCATCTTCTTTGATAATCTTGTAGTAACCAGTTATATGCCTTAGTGATTATATAAGCCTTCCCATTGGGAAAACTTCGGTGTCGATGCACCTGTTGGATGTGTTTGGCGGTTTTAGCACCAGATCTCCTTCCTTGAAAACCACAGGTTTTACACCATTGTTATCGCCACAAATCTATTCTGTGTGTATGCATGTTCTCTGCCCGAGATCTTACAGGTCCGAGTGTAGTTATGATGCGGCATTGAGTGATTCGGCTTAATTTCCACTTCAGGGTCAACGCTGCGACAGTGCAGTGGCGGGATCTTGATTTCTGCGGGGGAGGGGATCGCGTGCATGCGTAGGCAGGGAATAAGGAGACATCACGGTGGAGCTTCTAGGAGATGTTATGTGATGCGTTGGTGTAAGTGCAGTTCTTTGGGGATTATTAAGTGTCTTTTATCCGGTGAGATTAGGATCAAAGTCTTGTTGGTACTTTACGGCTTTGCCCATTTCACTGAGGATAATAAGTGATGAAAAGACTTGTTTGATTGAGTACCTTTCAGCGGTTCACCTTACTTGTGGCCATGGCGTACCGTTATCGGTGATGATGTGTTTAGAGTACGCCAAAGCGGCGGATGATGTGTTCCTTGATGAATCTTTTGCCGATTGTGACTCAGGTGGTTCCCCTTTGTTGGAGCTGACTTACGACCCACTTGGTAAAGGGAAATGCTAAATTACGCGGTTATTATGTACTCATGATGTTTGGGGACGGTGGTTAATCTTCCCAATGATGTGAGGTCTGACTATGAAAGGGCCACGGGCTGCTTATCGCGTGCAAAGATATTGGAGGCACGTGGATGAGGATTTAAAATGACTGCGGCATTCTTGGCATTCTGAACGAAAGTGGCTGGCGTAAATCTTCACGTAGTCGACGTTAATGCACCTCTCGTGTGCTCTGCGGGGAATAGTTGATTTCCCTTGTGGTGTTAGCGCCCGTGCATTTCTCTTAACATAAGTTTGTACGCTTAAACACCTCGGTAGACTTCCCAGAGCTGCGATATAAAACCCCATCATGGAACAGAATCTTTGGACTGCCTTAGCTTGGAGGCGCATCCTCTTTGTTAGTAGGAAAGAATGCCGTCGCGAAGAGAAACCATACGGCTCCCGCGATTGATGTGGTGATGTTGAGGACTTATCGGCATGGGGCGCAGCGATTTGGACACGCTTTACCGGAGTAGTCGTGGCGGTTTCCATCCTCAGAGCCAATAGTATCCAAGTGGTGTAAGCAGCGGTGGAAATTCTTGTCGACGTTATTCCACAGAACCAATTGTGAACATGTTATTCGAGTTGTTGTTGTGCTTCCTCTTTCCAGGAGCACAGCGGTACATGCAGATTTCGATGATACGAGACCCTTGAAGCACAAAAATTCCATGAAGTCTTGGTCGACCTTCCCTTAGGCTTGAGTTGTTGAGTTCTTGAATGATAGGAGTTCTCCGGTCCCATCGTCTTTGGTTTTCTCGGGGTTGTGAGAGCCATGTTGAAGGCCCATAGTTCGCGTTTTACTGTCGGGATTTTATCGATTCCTTGTTGCTTAGCTTTGAAGACTAGTGTGGCTAAACGGTCGCATCTTTATTCTTTGTTACGACGACATGTGTGATAGTTTGCTTCGGGCGAAATAATTTAGTAGTTTTTGTGCTTATTACCTTATGCATGAGTGTTAGATCTTTACGATTGCATAGATCCAGTTTTGGTTGATGAGTAATTTGGAATCTCTCTTGTCTCAAACGTGTGGTGGCTTGTAGCTAGTGATAGTCAGTAGGGAAGGCTTCGTATTCGGTTGGAGTTGGTGCGGAGAGTCTAACTTGAAAGAGTGCGAGAAGACTTCTCCGGCGGGAGATGTTGTCTGACACCTGCTCTCCATTATTAGTCTTTTTGAGGTGGAAGAAGTAACTCCGAAGGACCGCCGACCATGTTTCTTCCTTGACTAAAAAGATATACGGAAGGTCTCCGGAGATAACACCGTGGTGCGGTGTTTTCTCTGGGAATCTTGCTCATGGTCTCTGTGACTTGTCCTTTTATGGCCTTTGGGGAGACGCACGTTGTGTAGAACTACGATAAGTTTTGTAGGAGCCCTTGGCGGCACTCCCTATCAGGCGGGGTTTTAGTGAGAGAAACTTTACGAGTGCGATTTGGACAACACACTACCTTATTGGAGAGGAGGTAGTGTAAGACTTCTGGATGGAGATGAATCGAGTCTGGCTGCGCCTTTTCGCCTTGGGGTATACGAGTTCGGCGTCTCTCGCGTTCGGCGAAATAGTATATGGGGTATTCCATTCCTTTGTCGTCCTCTTGCGCGAGGAAGGCTCGGGTGGCATTATCGCTAAAGGCGTAGCCAGGACATGGTGGTCTCCCTTGCTTAGGAGGCTTAGGCGAGCGGTTGGGAGGACGGTGTTGCGGATCTTGCAGTACGGCTTTGCAGGGCGTGGTCTATGGCAGAAGTTTGCTTGCTCCTTTTTTTAGCGGGAGGAGTAGCGGTGGTGGTGAAGGTTTGTGCCAACCCCGGGGTATGTAGGCGGCGAATGTAAGTTCCGTGCTGCCCTTGAAACTACGGAGCTCCTTACGGTTCGTGGTGGCGGCATCGTGAGGATAGCTTGCGCATTTGGCGGATGAAACTTTTATTCCTGCGGATGTTATGGAATCCCAAAGAATTTTCTAGAAGAGACACCAAAAGCGCATTTCGGATTCATCTTGACTTGTATTACGGCATCTTTCGAATACTTGTACGACGTTCTGGATGATACGCTCGGAGTCTTCGGATTTAACCACCACGTAAATACAAGCCAATCTTCGACTTTGCTTGCGTCATATCGTGGAAGATGGTAGTCATGTTGGTGGTAAGTGGCGCGGCGTTCTTGGGATCGAAAGGCATTCACGGTGTAATAGAAGTTTCAAGAGAGGGTTAGGAAAGCATTCTTGCTTGCGTGGTGCTCATACATCTTTATCACGGTTGTATTAGCTATATCCATCCATGAAAGAAGACATACCATATCCTTTGGTAGCGTCTACCGACACATGTCGATGTTAGGTAAAGCGGGGAAATAATCTTTAAGTGACATGTTGGATGCAAAATCATTACGACATACGATAGAGCCATTCTTCTTTTTGAGACGATATTGGGTAACAGTAGGATGGTGAATAGGTTTGACAAAACGATAAGTGAATAGTTGCAGACCTCTGCCTTGATTTGCTCTTCTAGTATATACAGATTGTGTTGGAGGGTGCTTGGTGGTTTCAGACCAAGGGTATCACATGCAGTGGTGGGTGACAGTTTTCCATCCAAGCCGAGGCATTTCTTGTAAGTCCCGTGAAACGTCACAGTATTCTTGAGTAAGTCGACTAGCTTTGGGCGTTAGCGGAGATGTGAAGTCGAGCGGTCGGAGATGGGTGACGGAATTCCTCATTTCCCTATATTGTGTGATTTAAAGGTTAAGTCGGTGGTTAAGTCGAGTCCCATCTTGCCAGCTTCGGGGCGTACGGAGACTTCACTCTGGTTATTGTGAAGAAGCGTTCCTTCGGGTGGAAAGCTAGGGCCATGGTCTCCCATGATGCTGCCGACGGTGACAATGTGTGATCTTTCCTTTTTTACTTCGTGCGGTAAGGTGTACTCGCCCGGGTGCGGGGCATGGGTTACGCTTGGCGACAAGAGGGCGCCAGTCTTCCTGCGGGGAGGGTGGTGGAAGAATGGTCTTCTGCGGGTATCTCAGTTGTCGCTATCTGCGGCGATATCCACTTTGGTAGCGAAAGCGCGAATCTTGGTGGCCACGCGCGAACCCTCCTTCGGCCACGTGTGCTCGATGGGGCGGGTGCGTGGGGAGGCAGGTGACGAGATGCGACGACTTCTCGTTCATCTTGTTTCCAGAGCATTGATGGTATGTTGAAGGGCGATTGCAGGATTGTACGGCCACAGCCTTCCAGTATCATGTGGTAGTACGGTTCTTTTTCAATTACTTGAACTTCACGCAGTTTTGGATTGGCCTACTGTGACCTCCAGAATTGATATGTGCGTATGTGCTAGTTTGGTTGCCCTAAAATCCGTCATCGTAGTAGGTTGTAAGTCACAGTCATTAGGTACTTTGTGCGTGAAGCTTTGAGTGTCTTGGGAAGTGATGACATTGGAAGATGCACGCACGTGTCGATGGCAGCTCTTCGAGCTCTACATGTTCTCCAGCGAGGTCTAGTAACGCACTGAAGGCCGGTTGTGGCCGTCTTACTGCCATCATGTAACGTACATGGCGGTGAAAACAATGTTGTTAGGCGGAATTCTTAGGGGATCACTGAGATTCCTAGTGGGTGCGGGAAGCCCAAAGTGATGCGTTTAGTCTTCCATTAGGTTGATAAGCGAGAGAATGCTCACAACGGCATGAGTCCTTGGGAGAGGGTGCGGCCAATTCACATAAGTTTTCTACCAACATGGTCGCCTCCGCAGGTCCCGGCGACTTCCCGGTCGGTGGCCGAGCCGGTTGATTTGAGAGTACTCGTGCGGATGTTAGTCCCACTGCTCTTGATCTCTGAGAAAGCAGATCCATTAGCCAGGTGTTAGATTGATCAGTGAAGTCGGGAAATTGTGCACCTATCGTGTCGCCTCCGCACGTTGCAGTCCATGTTTTTGGCGTGGATCTCACAGAGCACTGCCAGTCGGGCCAAGCCGTCTTGGGACCTCTCCATTGGGCAGTAGCATTGCCGAGGGGCGAGGTTATCATGACTTGTGTAGCGGGATCAATGTATTGTGGAGATCGATCACGATAGCGAGCTCATGCTTGCGTGCGAAATTTACGGAGATGGAAGCTACAGTGTGATAATGTGGCGAGAAGATCAGTCCTCACATTGTGGTCGCCAATTGTCTATGGGTAAAAATCGTTTCCTGATTTAGAGAAATTGAGTAGTGAATGGTGAGAAGAAAACTGGTTCAAACCCCAAACAAATGTCTGTGTGAGCACTTTATAGATTGAAGAGATCAATACGTGCCTGAGATCAAGCTAAACCAAGAAATGGCCGTTCAGGACTTACTTCGGTCACAAAGTGGAGGAGAAGGATTCGATTTGGGAGAGCAAGAAGGTGTTGAGAGAGTAGTATGAGCTTGTGTCGAAAGTGAGCTTAGGAAGCTTGCAAGAGATGAAAGCTTTTTGGAGAGCTTGCAAGAGATTGCTATTTACAAGAGTGTAAGTGTGGTATATTTCTCACGGCCAAGGACTTGTTGTACGGTGAAATGAGTAAGACCTATTTGCTCTGATCGAGATTAGAAACGTACCACAGCCTCATGAGGAAGAGGAAGTAAAGGGTGAAATAATGGGAGGAGGTGGTAACTGCTTAAGGTGTTTATGGGTGAAACGTTTCACCATTATTTATCATTGTGACAGCTTTATTCCTATTCACGCTTTCTTAATGTGAGTGTAGTGTGCGCTGCATCTTTGTGACCGCCAAACCAAAACCTAAAAAACGTCCCCGGTTTTGTGTTGATATCTGGTTGGTTGCGCCTTGAATGCAAGTGGTGCTGCTAATGAAACGCGTGTGGCATGTGCCAATGGCATGTGCGGAATGCCTTGGTGGTAGGTTTCATGGTTTTGCAAGTTAGGCTACGGTGTGTGTGTTTGGCATGTGCGAATGGCATGTGCGGAATGCTTTGGTGGTAGGTTGCTACGGTTTTTTGCAAGTTAGGCTACCGGCGTGTGTGTTTGGCATGTGCCAATGGCATGTGCGGCCATGTTGACCTAGTGCAAGTCTTGCAAGCCTGGGCGCTATGGCGATAATCCAATGGCATAGCGACGGAATATTGACCTATGTTGCAAGTCTTAAGTCTTATGACCTAGAAGGCGCTATATTTAGCGTGTGTGATAGCATCGACTTGGAATATGGCTTGCGGCCGCGTGTTGGCATGTGCGGTAGCATGTGCGGCCATGTTGACCTAGTTGCAAGTCTTGCAAGCCTGAATTGCTATATTTAAGCGTGTGCCAATGGCATAGCGACTTGGAATATAACTTGCGGCACGTATTGGCATGTGCCAATGGCATGTGCGGCCATGTTGACCTGGTTGCAAGTCTTGCAAGCCTAGGGCGCTATATTTAGCGTGTGCCAATGGCATAGCGACTTGGAATATGGCTTGCGGCACGTATTGGCATGTACCAATGGCATGTGCGGACCATGTTGACCTAGTTGCAAGTCTTGCAAGCCTAGAGCGCTATATTTGGCGTGTGCCAATGGCATAGCGACTTGGAATATACGGCACGTAGCATGTGGCATGTCATGGCCATGTTGACCCTAGTTACCCAAGTCTTACCGAGCCCTAGAGGGCGCTATTTGGCGTGTGCGATGGCATAGCGACTTGGAGTATGGCAACGGCACGTATGGCATGTGCAGCATGTTGACCTAGTTGCAAGTCTTGCAAGCCTAGGAAGCGTTATATTTGGCGTGTTACAATGGCATAGCGACTTGGAATATGGCTTGCGGCACGTATTGGCATGTGCCCAGTGGCGTGCGGCCATATTGACTAGTTGCAAATCTTGCAAGCCTAAAGCGTATTCTTTAGCGTGTTGTAAAAGCATAAGCGTCTTAAGTTGTTGCCATGAGTATGCGATGTCTGACTTGGTTTAGCATTATTGCCAATGATCTGTGATATCTTAGTGACTTGGTTATTGTTACTTCCATGGTCATAGCAGTGCAGCTTGGTTTAGCATTGCTGCCATTGATGTGATCTTGACAGTTTGCATAGTTGCCATGATCATGATCTGTGGTTTGGCATTGCGCCATGGTGTGATGCGTCTTGGTTTAGCATGGTTCATGGTCATGATCGCAACGGTTTAACATTCACTCATGTAGTACGCCAGTCACAGCTTGATTTAGCATGGGCTGCCATGGTCTCTTGTGATCTTGTGGTTAGCATTATTGCATGATGGCAATCTTGGTTTAGCATTATTGCCATGGTGCATGATCATGCAGCTTGGTTTAGCATTCGTTGCCATGAGTGCCTATAGTGCAGCTTGGTTTAGCATGGTTGCCATGATGCGCGAGTGCGGCTTGGTTTAGCATTATTGCCATGGTGCGCGAAGTGCGGCTTGGTTTTGGAATTAGGGTTCGTGTTTGAAAACCTAATGCAGTATTTTGAAAAAATACCACAGTAATTATTTACACTGAGTTAAATGCTCTTAGTTAATGTGTTGCGGTAACACTAGGTCAGTAGAGGTTTCACGGTTTTACCCTTGTCTAAAACCACCATCAACGAGTTGACAACCTCGCCAGTTGGTTTAATGAAAGTCAGGAACTTAGTATGCATACCCGTGCTCACATGCGGCGTAAGTTCATGCTGTTTGGAAATTCAGGCGGAAGTTTGGGAGGTCGACCACATAGAACACTCGAGAGCTCACTTCTCCAAACATTGACCGGCGACCTTTATGTATTCAGCTAAATGGAACCATTGAGTTGAAACCGCAATTGATTCACTTGTTGCCCAAATTCAAAGGTTTGCGGGAGAGGATCTTAATCGTCACTTCAACAATTCCATCATGTTGTGACTAGTTTGAAATGACATTTACGGAATGCGAAATGTAGGTATGATGACGACTTTTCCTTTCTCATATAGATCTGCGGAGAGTGGTTCTTCCAGCATTTTCCCTACTGGAAGTATAACCACACATGGAATGGGATGAAAGTTATTCCTTAAAGTATTTTTCGACGCCGAAACGGCGATGATTCGCGAGAAATTTGTGGTGTACGAAAGATATCGGAGAGACTCTCTATGGGTATTGGGAGGCGCTACAGAAGCTTTTAGCTAGCGGTCCATCACCAAATCGGTGATCAACTTGTCATTCAATATTTCAATGAGGAGTTGCTTCCTAATGAAAACATTTGATCGATGCAAGTGGTAGTTAAGCCTGTGAATGATGTTTGAAGTGCAAGCTTGTTAGAGGACATGGTGCAAGCACTCAACAATTCTACTATAAGGAGTGAACCAATGGTAAAGAAGGTGAATGAAGTTGGTGATTAACTTCATATTTGGAACATAGAATGGGTAACATGTGGAGAGGATGATGAATAGCAGGTGTGAGTCATTACAAGTCATCCATGCAAAGATGTTGAGCAAGCAAATGTTATGTACCAAAATCGGCAAAGCCCAGATATGACCGTGATCGGCCACATACAATGCGGGTTGGCGTGATCATCCTAATTTCGGCTACGCCAACAAGCAAGCAATTTGTTTGATCCTTTCGATCAACAATTGGGTATCAATTCTTTAAAAGCCCGTCGAGAAACTCAAAACCTTGCAGTATAGATGATAAGTTGAATCTCATTCTCAACACAATGGCGCAAGATAAACAAAAAGGCGAGATGGATATGAAGGACATGCGAACACAAATGGGTCGACTAGCTCTGCAGGTGAGCAAATTGGAAACACAGCGGTTGGAAAACTTCCTTCGAAATCGTTGAACCATAAGGAGAATGTCAATGCTATTGAGCTAAGAAGTGGGAAGCAAGTAAAGAAACCGGCACCATCATAGAGGCTCCTGTAGATGTGTTGTGAAACGACAAGATGATGAAGCTTGACCCACAACAAGGGTGATTTGGTAACAAATTCTCACTCTAAACCTCTTGTTTACACTAATGTCATATATCCTTTCTTTGTGGGTTTGCAAAGTCCAGAAGGAGACACTATACAAAGAGATTTATGAGATCTTGAGAATATCCAAGTGAACATCCCACTCCTTGAGGCGATAAAGTTCCTCGCTACAAAGTTGCCAAAAGAATTGTGCGCTAACAAGCACAAATTGGTGTGAAGTTATGTATGTGGGTGAGAATGCTTCCGCGTATCTTCAATAGAAACTCCCACCAAAATTGAAGGATCCGGTAGTTTCACTATACCATGTACAATTGGTACAACCGGTTTGATAAATTCTTTGCTAGACTTAGGTGCAACTATTAATGTTATGCATGCTTGATATGAATTGTAGACCTTGGTCCTCTTAAGGATATCGGTGTTATTATTCAACTTGATGTGGTCAATACTTACAGAAAGGGGTTGTGGAAGATGTTTTGGTGCGAGGTTAACGAGCGATTTTTCTATGATTTTTATGTTCTAGATATGAGGACAAAGATTAGCTCTTTTTACACCTTTGCTATTGGGTAGACCTTTCACGAGAACACCGCTAGAACTAAAATTGATATCTTTAAAGGCACCATAACTATGGAATTTTACGGTGGCCCGATAGGTCTAAAACACCTTGATATTTATCTATTGTTTATGCTTTCTTGGCTAAGTTTTCTTGTAAAATATGTATCTTATGTGTGATTTGAGTTTTAGGTGCTTTGGAGTCGCAGCGGACAAGAAGAAGAAAAGCGTTCATTTTGAGCAATGAACGAATTTGGTCATTTCACATGCGGGTGATACTCGGAGTCGGCCAAGAATATACGCAACAAGGAAGTAAATGGTGGCTTTTCTCTAAAGAATGGAGTTACCTACAGAGACCATTTTATGGAGTAACGATGGGTGGTTTTATCCATTCTCCAATTCTCCAAACCAGAATTAAGAAAGTCTCATTATGAAATAGAAGAAGGTTTTGAACGAATTAGGTGGATTAAATCGAGGCGGGAGATGAAATCTCTGAAATAGTTTTTGAATGAAAGCGGGTTTGAGGAAGGCAGGCTTTGAGTTGGGTTTTACACGAAGAAGGAAAGATCAAAGTAGTAGGCTATTGGTGATTAGATGGAGAGGAATATGAAGAACTTTGTTGTTCGAGAGTATGAACACGGTTTTATCGCTGGGAGTTTGAGATGATGGTGGCCATGAAGAAAATTGAACTCGAGGTAGTTGGAGGTTTTTATCATGTTGATCGGCCGAGTTTTTTAGCGGTTAATAGTTAGGAGGAGATTAAGTGTCTTTAAATCATGAAGGCCGAGTGGGAAGAATTGAGGGATTTGTTAGAGTTAAATTGAAATAGAAGAAGCATTGGAAGGTTGGTAGAGCTAGTTAGGAAGAATGAATGAGAGAGTGGAAATTCGGGTGAAGTTGTTGCGATGAGCTAGTGATTATTGGCGGTGGAGTTGTTACTTCGGTGATACGATGACTGAGATTACGAGGTTATAGTGATTGCCGATGCAGTGATGTTGGTGAGCTCAAGCCATGAAATGAACGGGGCTGTTTTGCAAAGCGGATATGTGGCGAGAAGAAAGAATGGAGTGATTGGTGAAATTTGTTTGCGAGGGGAATTTGTGTCTTAGAAGGTGGAAATACGGTGGAAGTTGAGAGATGCGGGAGCTAAGGAAGATACGGTCTGCGGGTGAGCGGTGCCATGATGGGTACATTGAAGTCATAGGAGATTGAGAGCGAAATGGTGATTGTAAAATTACTCTTTGAGTTTTCGGGGAGAGCAAGTTTAGTTGGTGTGGCTTTGGTGCAAGGATCTGCTGCTAGGATGATGACTGGTCGTCTTTGTGTATGGCTTGTTATAGTGGGCCCAGTGCTGAGGTCGTAGTTGTCCTTGAATGACCGAGCTTCAGGCTGTCATGTACATTACCGGAGTTGTAGTCGTATTCTTGAGGAGTGGGTCGCGGCTGGGCCAGCGGCTTGTGAAGCGCAGTGAGGTTAATCGGAGATGGGCTACTGAGATGTGGCTGTCAGTGTTAGGATTAAATGGTGCTAAGCTGAATTATGATGTTGCGAAGCACGAGATCCCGACCCTCTTGGCTAGGAATGAAGCTAGGGGCTTAGGCGGGAAGTGTAAGCTATTCTTTGCCATGGACTCAACGTGCGAGGTTGAGCGGCAATGGGTTGGCTTTGTGCCGGGTTGCAAAGTGAGGAATCTGGGCGAGATAGTGAACACGAATATGAGTTTGAGCGGTGGAAGATGATCTTTCTTGAATCAAAAAGAGTTTATCAAGTGTGGAAGATGGGTTTTGGTCGAATTTACATCGAATGGAAGTGAAGCGGAGTTGCGATAAGGAGCATTGGTCGGGGGTTGTTCCTGCTGCGGAGTTAGGTGGAGGGGAGAAATGGATCTGCAGTGCCTAGTTTTTGGAAGTGTTGAGTAGCTTTGTTGAATGGAAGAATGGGTTGAGTTAAAATTTGAAATATGAGTTGTTGTGATCTTTGTGTAGTAGGTTGCAATGGTTGTGGAAGCTGGAGCGAAATGCGGTGCTTTGTCTTCCAGATGTGAAACGACTATGTCATGAGGAAGACAATGAATCGCGAGCTCGAATGCACTGGATGTGTGCAGCTTGAAGGCAGGAAGGCAAGAAGGCGGCAATGATGCAACATTGGCTTGGCCTTTGCGAATAGCGAGACAAATGGCATATCAGTCCATTTAGACAAGTTGACAGTGACTCGGGTCTGATTAGACCTAGGCGAACAACCTTTGAATTGATTCGTTGACTCGGTGTGACTCGGTGATTTTAAGGTTGAATGGTTGCCCGTCCTTGGTTACTTATCGTGTGGTTAGGCCAATTCCCGGCCGTGCAGTTTTTCGTGAGCATATTTTGGGATATATTTTCACATGGGTTTATCACACATGGTTCATGGGCTTAGTGGACTTTTTGGTGATGGACTTTGAAGACCTAATTTTGGAAAGTGGGAAGGTATAAAAAGAAAAGGTTTCTATTCTTTTGGGATCACGTATTCTTCTTGGAGTTTTGCGAGAGAGCCGGAGCTAGGGTTTGCTTTCATTTAATATTTTCATCTTCTTTACTTTATTTTTCCATTATTATTTGATGATGAACTCCAATATTATGAGTAACTAAAACTCTCTTTGATTAAGGGCGATTTGAGCAGAAATATGAATCTATAATTGATGAAATAACTTGTTCTCTTGCATTTATTTATGTTATTGATTGATTTCTACCATGCTCTTATTGTTTATGGTTTATTTGTTGATTGTTTAAGTTCGAAATTAAATAGTTGATTCATAATCCTATTCTTTAGTTTAGATTTTCTTCGACATAGTAATTGTCTAGAAGATAAGCAAAGTAGCAATATATAGGTATTGATGATGGGACTTTGTTAAGTACTTATATGTAGAAATCAACACTAGTAGGTGATTCATGCTTTTGAGTTGACCACTAAAGGAGCAACTTGTATCTCATGAACAGGAGCATTTGTTTAATCCAGACCTAGTAAGCGTACCTCTAGGAAACTTGGCAAGTAGGAGGCCCAGTGATGAGCGCTTCGTATCCGGTGAGCTAGGAGACCCATGTGAATAGTTGAAGCGTACTAATTATTCTGGGGTTGTTGTTAGTAACATGATAATGTGAAAATAGCTATCTATCGAATTTGGTTTGTATTAGTGATGCAGATTGACCCTTTAATCAATTACTTCTCATTGTTGAAATACATTTAATTTTGACCATTTCCATGACAAAATCATCTTTGCTAAAATGTTGCATAACAACTTGAACTTCATACCTCGCTTGGGGCAGTCCTACTTACATTTATACTACTTGCTAGTTAAAAGAGAAGTAGAAATTTATTTTGCGAGATTGACACCATAAATCAAAATTAGGCGCCCATTGCCCGAGATGCGATGGCGAGTTTATTTCTTATTATTTTATTAGTTATTACTTGCACAGCACTGACTTTGATTTCTATTTACTTATTGACCTCTTAGAATGCGGTTTCGGTACTAGTGCTGGTGAATGCGTGGAGACCAGACCAAGTCCAGTTGGTATACGTGTTAGTTAGAGCACTGTGAGATTTCATTCGAGCGATCAACACTCCACTTCTCAAAGTTCTACACAGGAAGTGAATTCTCGGATTAGGACGAAAAGAAAACGACACGATGGGGAGGTCGACCACTGCTCGAGAAGCAAGGAGCTCACTTCTCCGAACCTGGATAAGCCCAGCCTTTGTGTATTCGGTTTGCAGAATGGAACCATTGAGTTGAAACCACAGGTGAGATTAACCTTTAAATTCGAGAGTTTGACGGGAGAAGATCTAGTAAGTACGCTTCTTGACAATTCCATCATGTGGTGACTAGTATGAAGCGACAAGCTGCAGATGCGGATA